>OX459046.1:4362685-4962685 GCA_949775005.1 Orthosia gothica | reverse complement strand
AGAAAGGAAGCTCTGAGATTGGATCGATAGTTTTACATTACTTAAGCAAAATTTTAGAATCGGTTCACACATGTGGAGGTAGATTCTATATACAGCAGCATAGAATCTGCCCAAAAACACTCAAACTTATACTCAATTAGAGAATGGTTGAATATTTGTCGACAGGCCCGATCATCAAGTCAATGCAAGGGAAAAAGTAGGAGCCAAACGAAAAAATCCTATCATGACTACATGGCCTTCAAAGATCTTAAGAGACTAGCCATCAGTATGATGATAACTAAAGCAAAAACCAGTAATGGACAACGTGAACGTTGAACGTGTCAGGCATTTTAAACTAAAGTGAATGCGATACATTAAAAGTGAATCAAAAAAATAATAATTACGACATGTCTGAAACTTTTTTTATATAGGTCTCGGAAATGTAGAACCCTCTTTGGAATCACAGTCAATAACACAAGAACAAATCCCCTCAAAAAATTGACATCGTTACGGTACGCGACTCCAGTCTAAGTACGTCGAGCTAGTCCAAAAAGTTGTGATTGAACCACCACCACAAGCCACAAATAACTCATGTTTTGCACAGATATAACGTTTTCTTTATATAACGGGTACAGTTAACCATTATGCATTTCAAAAGCCAAAAAAGCCGACTTATCGAAACTTTGTGACAAAGGAGTCATGCCCGACGAATATCATGGATGGTTCCAAACTTTGAGAGCTGATGGCCAAAAAGTGGATCATATACCTGATGTTACGGTTTCTAAAGAATCAGAGGACTTGGAGAATGACTCTGAGTGATAATTTTTTTTAGAATTATTTTTTATAGACCAATTATTGTTTGTTTAGATTACTAAACTTTTATGTTCATACAAAGTAAGGAATTTAAAAACAAATGCTTCTTCTTGGTACTCGTCAGTTTTATTATTTGTATTTTTTCTTCTTCTGGATGAGATTACACAATTTGAATGATTTAAGCAATACAAATCAGTAACTTGTAATGTTAGTACAATTTTGCATTCTACATTCAAAGATATCTATTAGTAAATAGAAAGGCAAAACCAACGAATTTTTCATATTTTTTAAAATTGTTTCAAAAGGAATGTTTCAACAATCAGCCTTACAAGCAAAATATCAAAACAATACTTTAACTCACGTAAATGCAAAGTCTGTAAGAAACAGGACAAGTAGTTTGCCAGATATGCGTGTAATTGTACTATACAGGCAAAACCAACTAAAAGGAGGGGGTTAAAATTAGTTTAATTTTTTTTAGGCCAAATGAAGTAAATTTTTGTGTTTAGTATGCAACAGTTTGAAACTCAGATAATTATAGAACACGCTGTTACATCTGCGATAGACATAATTTTATTATTAAGGACTCAATTTTAATATCAAACTTTACAAATGCGCTTACGCAAAACTTTATATTGACTTTTTTGGACTAAATAATTGGTTTTGCCTTTAACCCGGCGATATTATCTCAATGTTGCATTCCGGTTTATTATTCTTATCGACCTCGTTGGCACATTCAAACAAGTCTTCATGAATAAGCAACATCTTCATTTAAAATTTCCAGGTGGTGTAATTATTTACCCCGGAGAGTTTTTCAATTGCGACGGACTGGTTACTCATTTTCGCGATTTCTTAATTTTACTTGATAATATAATTATTTATATCATACGCTGCTTCCTCACGCTCTGCTACCATATTAGAGAATGGGATACGTTTGCAGAAAGAAAAATACTTATTTGTAGTGCAACAGAAAAATATATTAATTTTCCGACTTTTATTACCACGGTTGCTAGGACACATTAAGCAGTAGACAAGATGTAGTTTATAATAAACTTATAGGTTTGCAACCTCTAACAAGCTCAATATCTAAAATTATGTCAACATGTGTGGTTGAGATGGCACGAGTATTCTCATAACGATGCTTTAATATGTTAAGAGCAACATTATAATTAGTCTCAATAATAGGCAGATATTTAATTAAGTTATAAGGTTCCCCTTTAAGGGTTAGCAACAAATACCTAAACTTTTCCACATCCGTGTAGGCATGATTGCCGTGTACTATTTAAATAAATAAATCAAAATAAGATGGCCACTCAGTGCTTTCACCTGAAAATGTTGGTAATGGCAAAGTTGGTAATTTGTGTAATGTTAAAGAATTTTGAGCTTCATGGAAACTAACGTCTCCACTACTATTAAGAGCACAACTTTGCCTACGTTTTAATTCGTCAGACCGTTTAGTGTTATTTAATTCTGTAAGAATCGAATAGTAGCAAGTATCCACTTCCTTTCGTAATTGCATATACTCGTCTCGATTAAACGATGCCCTTTTAATGTAAATTTTTCTATTTTCGTTTGGATTTAATAAATGAATTACTTCATTTCAATTAATGATAGGCAAAAATATTAGTATTTAAATCTGAAAAATATATAGCTTGGTTGTTGACGAAGACCTTTTGACACACGTCGCTTGTGAATTTAGGTCTTGGCATTTAACACGAAACAAATTGGTG
Source organism: Orthosia gothica (assembly GCA_949775005.1). Lineage (NCBI taxonomy): Eukaryota > Metazoa > Arthropoda > Insecta > Lepidoptera > Noctuidae > Orthosia > Orthosia gothica. Next base: position 4,960,166 of record OX459046.1, on the reverse strand, counting down.
GCGCCTAACACCAAATACTTGGGCGGAAATATTAAATTGTTTGCGTTTATCCCAGACGCAGGGGGGCTGGTATAATTAAATAGTGGACTTTATGAAGCGGGGTCGAAAAATACGTGAGTCTGACCTTGCAAAATACGACACGAATTAGGACGACGAAATTGTACATGGACAAAGGAATTTGGCAGGAAAATGCAACACCACTGACCTGTAGATTCACCATCAATCCTCCACGTCGGCCGGCCGAAGGTTCGAGACCTTGCTGGATCAGGGCAGCGCAAGAGAGGGCGCACAGACGCCTTTCACAGCTAATACACGCACTTTACGTAGTGTTTTAGATAATAGTTCGTAAATGTAGTCGCGACAGTTCACAACCGTAAATTTGTAATAAATTAACAAGGGAGCAGGCAATTAGTAACACTGCTCTCATCGAAGCACGCGACAAGACAATAGCGTCTTCACACCGTCACCGTAGATGGTGACAAGGACAGCGATAGTCCGGGTGTGCATGAGGGAAAAGGATGGGACACGACAGGATAGTGACGCATTTTGCAAGTCATTTCTTACTTCTACCCTACAGTGAAAATCATAAGCTAATACGAAATCCAACATCCCCCCAGCCTTGAAGAAACCATTCAAAAAAAAAAAAAAGGTTTGAAAACTAAGAAAATCGCTTTATTTAGCAACTTCAAGGATTAACTAGAGCGGAGAAATATAATGAAACTTCTAACTTTAACTTAACTATGTAGCCGTTGGGCATAGGGTTCGGGCCTCTGAGTAAAAGTCCTTGCTAAATTTACACTATTTTAATCACCAAAATACACGTACAGGAACATAAAACAAGATAAACATGAAATAACTATTCAAGGTAACATTTAGAGGTCTAAGATGGCCGGCGCTTTACGAGCGCGGCCAGAAACACGTCGCGTGCACGTTTCGAGGGTAGACTTAGACTGCTCTTTTTCTGGTACCGCCAGAAACGTCTGCTCAACACAGTGCGCGGGAGTGATCGTGGCGCGTGATTGGTCGCCCACGCCAGTAGTGTCAACCTTACTCCTATTCCCGCGAACATCCGATTGGATGTACCTATCAGTGGGGCCAACACTAACATTATCTCTATTGCCGTGGGGTTGCCGCGCTACATACTCCCCCTCTAGATCACGATTACGACCTCGATCGTGGTCTAGCCTAACATCAATTTCATTCGAAATAGGTTGTAAGCGAGGTCGGACTCGCTTTTTCTTAGGCTCCAGTGGCTGAACGCACTCATCTGTTCGACCTCGAAAAGGGGTCAGCTGATTAGCGTGGAATTTGCCCAATACCTCACCAGGATTTCCATCAGATGCTATTAGGTATGTTGTTGGACTCAATTTCTTCTTTACTACATATGGCCCAACCCTCTTAGGGAAAAAATTAGCAGTCTTTGACTTGCTGGCGTCGCTCAGCTGATGGGTAGCCAATAAAACCTTGTCGTCTACTTTTAAATCTTCTCGAACGATCAGCGTAAATCTTCCTTCTATCCTGCAGTTTTTCTACTCTATCACGAACTTCGCTTAAGGAGTTTAAAAATCTTGTTAAGTAAGGAGTGATCTGTGGTACAAAATTGTCCTTCTGTAAGACCGCTCTTGGATCATTATAAACCTCTAACGGTGACCTCAGCTCACGTGAAAATGCCAAATATGCAGGTGTAACTCCGGTCGTATCGCAGACAGCGCTGTTCATGCTGAACCGCACCATCGGTAGCTGCATAGGCCATGAGGGGTGATCCGTAACAACTAACAGAGCCAATTGTGTCTTCAAATCCCGGTTTTTTCTTTCCGCAGGATTCGCTTCTGGGTGGTAGTAGGGTATCAAGTCTTGTGTAATACCAAGAATGAACATGCACTTCTGCATGACCGCTGAGACGAACTGGACGCCATTGTCCGCAATAATGCGACGTGGTAAACCGAACCGAAGAAAATACTCTTCTATGAGTACTTTTGCGCAGGCGACAGAGGTTGCTTCTTTGAGAGCATACAATTCTACCCATCTTGTCGCGGTGTCTTCCACTAACGGGATCCATTTCTCCCCGTTTTCGCCCTCTGGCAGTGGTCCAAAAAGGTCGATAGCCAAGACTTCATTGCGCTGGTTTAAAATCGGTGTTTGAATCAGACGTGGTGGCTTTTCATTTGTCGCTTTATAGCGCTGACACGATGAACATGATTTTACGTATTCTGTTACTATTCTTCTCATGCCAGAGAAATAATAGTTTTTAGCTACTTTCTGGTACGTTCTCTCTATACCAGGATGACCTGCAATTGGAGCATCATGACATTCTCTTACAATTACCTCCCGTATGCTTACAGGTATTACCAATTGCGGTGACTCGTTGTCTGTATCTGGGTTATAGCGGTAAAGGATACCTCGGTCCAAGAGGTAACCGCGTTCTGTCCAACGACGGGAGGCAACTTCTTCTGTATCTTCCAATTCCTTCATAATTTTCTTGAGATCTGGGTCGGATTCTTGTGCTGCACGTAGCTCCGTAAATTCTCGCGTAGGCAAATCAATAATAACGGAACATATTCCACAGGCTTCGCGGGACTCATCTGTACAGACAGGGCGGCTGAGTCCGTCGGCAACCACATTTACTTTTCCGGGAGTGTACTCAAATCGAATGTCATAGGCCTGCAGTTTAAGCGCCCAACGCACCAAACGACCAGTAGGCGACTTTAATGACAGAAGCCATTTCAAGGGTTGGTGATCACTGGCTACGATTACTGGATGACCATTAATGTAACCCCGCATACGGTCGACTGCCCAGATGACCGCAAGAGCCTCTCGCTCCGTGGTCGAATAATTCCGTTCCACTGCTGATAACAAACGGCTGGCAAATTCAATAGGTCGTTCTTCATTCTTTTCTCCTTGAAGCAACACTGCTCCTATCGCGTAGTTGCTCGCATCTGTGCGCAGGATGAATGGCTTGGAGTAGTCTGCCTGTATGAGGATCGGCGCTGACGTCAAAAGCTTTTTCAAATTACTGAAAGCTTCAGCCTGATGTGGTCCCCATATCCAAGGTTGATTTTTCTCGTCAATCTTGTCAGTGGCTCTGCTACCTCCGAAAACTTGGGAATAAATTTTCTAAACCAGGAACATGTTTGTATGAATGTTCTGAGGTGTCCCAGTGTGGTCGGCTCTTTCATGTCTAAGATGGCTTGTATTTTCCCTTCATCAGCTGAGACTCCCTCCTGTGAGATCACATGACCCAAATATTTAACAGACTCTCTTGCAAATACACACTTTTCTCGGTTAGCACGCAATTTGAACTTCATCAGTCGTTCAAAAACGATTCGCAGGTTTTCTAGGTGCCTCGAAAAGTCCCCCTGCGTTATAATCAACAAATCGTCTAAATACCCTAGTATTGTAACGTGCTTTAATTCTGAACCGGATCGCATTCTGTCTATCAGACGCTGAAAAGTAGTTGGTCCGTTCTTCAGACCGAACGGCATTTTTTTAAACCGGAAGGTTCCGAAAGGCGTCACGAAAGCCGTCTTATCCCTATCATTTTCTTTAACTGACACTTGCCAGTATCCAGATCGCAAATCTATTGTACTCATGTGACAACGTCCACGTGTAGTAGGTAGACAGCAGTTCATCAATGCGAGGCATTGGATAAGCGTCCGACTTCGTAATTGAATTTAACTTTCGATAGTCGACGCAGAAACGATAACTGCCGTCACGTTTAGGTACTAGCAGGGCTGGAGCAGCCCACGCAGATTCGCAATCTTCAATAATATCTTCAGCCAACATCTTGGTAAGCTCTTGCTGCATAATCTCCTTATTTGCAGGCGTCAGGCGATATGGAGGCGTCGCTATCGGAGAATTATTCCCCGTGTCTATATGATGTTCCCCATATGGAGTCGGCTCCCCAATTGTATTAAACATCTCCTGAAAATCCGTGAGTAATTGGGCAAGCTCCTCACGCTCCTGATCCTCTAAACCTGCACCTTCGTCATCGCGTAAAACATTAATCGCGGCGTAAGTATGACGAGGTGAAGAAGTTTTCGAAATCAATTTATATTTTTGGTCTTCACTATCAGAAAAATACCAAAGGCGCTGCTTGAAATTGATCACGAGACCGGCACTATTAATAAAATCAATACCTAAAAGTGATTCATTATTTTGCGCTTCTGGGAAAATTATAAACTCGGTGGGCACAATTTTATGAAGAAGTGTCATCTGTACCTTTGCAACAAGCACCTCCATCAGGCGCGTGCAGCCATCCGCCAGGCGGATGTTTCTAGTGCACTGTTGTAAAGGATGACCTTTTTCCTTCAACACGCGAAAAAGTGTGTGACCGGCAATACAGCCCCTTGACCCAGTGTCCAGTAACGCTGTACCATTTTCCCCCATAATACCTATTTGCATCAAAGGTCTATTATTATTAGGCTCCCCCTTGATTGGACCTCCCTTACTTCGACCCTGTGCAGACGCGAGGTGTTTCTTACAATTTTGTAGTTCGTTATTTCTATTAATATTTACAGAGCTTAATCCTAAACATCTATGAGTATGAACACTATCAACACATGAACATAAACAATCACACTGAACATTATCTAAACACTGAGCATTTCTATTATTATTCATGTAACATGATACGTTAACATTATCGTTATCATCTGGTTGAATTACCTGTCCATGTTGCGAACTGGTTTTAGTTGAATTTAAAGAAAACTTATTGACTCTAGTATAATTATTATTATCACCCACATTCTTGGTGACATTAGAATGCTCGTTAGTATGTTGTAGTTCAGCATCACAATCAAAGTAAAGTTTTAAGTAACTCCCAGCGTTGCAATACGCTGGGTTACCTGTGGTATCAGCAGGAACGTTGCTCGGCGGCTCTCGACCGCGCGGAATGTTGTTTGCACACTCGCGAACGGTCGCTAGGCAACGAGCGGCAACGGCGGCCGCACTCACACCGCTGTCGCATGTACTCTGCGGGGCCGGCGCGGGTGGGACGCTAGCGGCTGTCGATCTCGGCTCGTTTGACGCGCAATCATTTTGCATGATAACGCAATGGCGGGAACCGCACACTTTTGAATTTACGTTATCACTGGTTGTCGTAACCGAATAGAAAGCATTTTGAGAATTAGATTGACACTTTTCGCACTTTGATTTTATAACGTTAGGGGTACCGCACCCATAACATTGAATAGGTTTATTTTTATTTACGTTGTTATCACTTTTATTGCTATTTATTAACTTTTTACACTGTGATTTTTCGTGTCCCCATTTCTTACAGTAACTGCACGATAGCCTTTTGTTGCAAGTGGTCTTCTTATCACTTGGTGCCGAAGTTGAAGTAGCGCTGGTCGCGGCAGATTGGTGACTGGCGCTCGGAAGCGTCAGTGTCAATGTCTTGTCCCATGCGCTGTCTTCTAACGATTCCTCGATCGCTCTGGCACGGTGCAGTAGCTGGTCGAAAGATGTTATGGAGTTACGATCGAGCCGCTTTTTTATTCTACGATCGAGAAGCCCGTATACCATATCTAGTTGTACTTTTTCACGTAGATCTTCTTGTGGCAATCTCGATAAAAGCGCTCGCGTCTTCGCTACAAATAAATCTGTCGTGTCCGCATTTTGTTTTAATGAAAATAACTCCAAATATATTATAAATGGCGGACGATGCTCACCAAATGCGCTTTTAAGTTTTAGTATCGCATCCGACCAAGATGTGGTGCTGGTTTTTATCCCCTGCCACCATAATGCTGCTGAATCTATTAGCAACATGAAGAGTCCTTTGACAGCGTTTTCATCCGATATCTGTAGGCAGTTCTTGTACACTTCTATTGCGTCGATAAAACCGTCAACGTCAGCGAACGATCCGTTGAATCGCGCTGTGCACTTAGAAAAGTTCGCGGCGGGCGTTGTCATGGACACTTCAGGCGTCGGAGTCGAAGTCCTAACCTCCTGGATGAGCCTCGCGAAAATCTCTGCCTGACTCTGCTGTAGTGAGTGCATCAGGGTTGCAAATTGACCCTGGTCTATGGTGATTGATGTGGACGTGGACATCTCTGTTTCCTCTTCCACTTCTACTCCCTGATTCTTGGATTTCTTATTTCTTGTTTCCATCGTTGCCATACTGACAACGGACACGGAACCACGTGGCGAAAATTTTCATCCGCCGGAAACGCCAGTCGTACTTAGCGCTTCAGGTTCCGGAATTGCCGCTTGTAGGTAGGTAGGTGTAATCGAAGGCTTCCTCCTGGAGTACGGACTCCAACTGCGGCGCTATGCTTCGTCAAAAATTTTTGCAAGCACGTGTCGTCAGAGGCCCCTACTGTTGGGACGCCAGATTAACCGTTGGGCATAGGGTTCGGGCCTCTGAGTAAAAGTCCTTGCTAAATTTACACTACTTTAATCACCAAAATACACGTACAGGAACATAAAACAAGATAGACATGAAATAACTATTCAAGGTAACATTTAGAGGTCTAAGATGGCCGGCGCTTTACGAGCGCGGCCAGAAACACGCCGCGTGCACGTTTCGAGGGTAGACTTAGACTGCTCTTTTTCTGGTACCGCCAGAAACGTCTGCTCAACACAGTGCGCGGGAGTGATCGTGGCGCGTGATTGGTCGCCCACGCCAGTAGTGTCAACCTTACTCCTATTCCCGCGATCATCCGATTGGATGTACCTATCAGTGGGGCCAACACTAACATTATCTCTATTGCCGTGGGGTTGCCGCGCTACAACTAACATAAAATAAGCTAATTTATACTTATGGGCGTAAAAATATATATAATAGAGATATATGAATATATGGCTATTGAGTCGGAAGAGGGCATAACCGCACTACTGGTCGTTTATAAGTACCGGTTTTAGTTTTTACTTCCGCTACGCGAACAACACCATCCTTACCAGGGTATACATTGGTAACCACTCCCAATGGCCACTGTAAGGGTGGAGCGTTATCTACATTTAACAACACTACAGTACCGACTGTAATAGGATTAGACGGAGTATTCCATTTTTCACGTTGTTGCAAGTTATGTAAATATTCCGACTTAAATCGCCTCCAATACGATTGAACTATCGAATCCATTAAAGAGAAACGAGACAACAGATCTGTTCGTTCTTCGGATAAGTCGGCTGCAGGTAAGCATTCTAGTGGAGTGGTAGATAAAAAATGCGCGGGAGTAAGTGCTAATGGCTCTGATGGATCAGAGCTCAAAACATAAAGAGGACGGCTATTTAGCACTGCCTCAATTTGAATAAGAATGGTCGACATCTCCTCAAAGGTGATAACTTGATTACCGATTGTACGAAATAAAAGCGACTTGGTGCTCTTAACGTTCGCTTCCCATATCCCTCCGAAGTGACTTGCTGTAGGAGGGTTCATTCGCCACGTGATGCGGTTCTTCGCGAGTTCATGACTAAAACTTTGATAGTAATCAGCGGTTTGTAAAAACTCGTGAAGTTCATTAAAATATTTTTATATAATTAAAAGAAATTACAAGGACCTCTTCGCGATATGAATCGTTTAAATGCGTCGATAAAGGAAGCGGAAGTTAAGTTAGAAACTAATTCGATATGCACTGCTTTTGTCACGAGACAAATAAAGATACAAATATAAGCTTTTACACTTCGTATGCCTCGTTTGCGGTAAGGAGTAACATAAAGCGGACCTGCGTAATCGGCGCCCGTATGTAAAAATGCTTTGCATTGCTCTAACCTACATTTAGGCAAATCGGCCATAGGCGGCAACGTAGGCTTAGGATTAACTCGGAAACAATCATTACATTTGTGTATGTACTGTCGAACCACACGTCTAGCGGAAATAATCCAATATTTGGATCTTAATATCGAAAGTAATAATTGCGGCCCGGCGTGACAATTGTCGCGGTGATAAAATTCAATTAATAATTTAACAACATGTCCTTGCCCGGGAAGTAAAATCGGATGTTTAGAAGAATAGTCTAGTGTCGAGTTCGATAAGCGACCTCCGACACGTAGAAGTCCGTTACATAAAAATGGAAACAATTTCCGTAACTTGGCCGAACACGGTTGACCTTTAGAAATATTCTTAATGTCTTCGGAAAAGTATTTACATTGAACCGCGCGAATTATATCCAATTCAGCTGTATTTAAATCTTCAGCGGTAATTGTATCGTTTTGCGGCAATATTTTAATAAATCTAAGCGAAAAAACTGTAGCTTCCAGCAGCTTTGCCCAAGTGGAACACTCTGAAGCTAATTTTAAGAGCGGGTTATCATTATCTGTGACTTGAGTCACGTGCGTAACAGTTTTTTCTTCCGGTAATGAAGACCGGTTGGATAAAAATTGTTGTATAGGCCAGTCTTGTCTAGGCAAGGAAAGCCAGGATGGACCCTTAAACCAAAGCTCATGTTGAATGAGCTGCGAAGGCATGAGTCCACGAGATACGCAATCTGCGGGGTTCTCTATGCCAGCGACATGATATAAATTTTCAGGTGAAATATTTTCCTGAATTTGAGAAATGCGGTTGGCAACATAAGTGTTGAATCGGTGTGGCGAAGCAACAGACCAACTGACTGCTACTTCAGAGTCCGAAAAAGCATAAATATTTTCAATTTTATGTCGTTTAGATAAAGTGTCATGAACGGTTTTAAGAAGTCGTGACATTAAAAGTATTCCGTTTAATTCCAAGCGTGCGAGAGTGATTTTAGGTTTAGCAGATACGACACGCGACTTGGAGCATACGAGTGAAATAATAAGCGGTTGATCGCCATTGACGACGTGTGAAAATATCACACAGCCGTATGCGGATTCGCTCGCATCTGAAAATGCTACTAAGGAAACTGTAAAACGGGTTTCTATACCTAAATGACGTGGAAATGATAAATTAGATATTTGCGGTAATTCTATTAAGTATTGTTGCCAAATTTTAACAATGCGAGAAGGGGGTATATCGTCCCAATCGAGATTTAAAAGCCAGAGCTCCTTAATTATCAATTTCGCGAAAAGAATTATAGGGCCGACGAGTCCTAAGACGTCGTACAACCGAGCGGTAGCGGATAAAATGGCGCGTTTAGTACAAACAGGTAGGGGACTTGATATTTTGAAAATAAAGGTATCCTGAGCGGGCAACCAACGCAAAACTAATATCTTAAATGTATTTCCATCGTCGAAAGAAATGCATTCAGATTGACGGTGCGACTCGGGAATATGATCGAGTAATTCTTGTGAGTTGGAAGTCCATTTAACTAAGTCAAACCCGCCAGTTTTGAAGATCTGGATCAGATCAGTAGCTGTCTTGACTGCTTCCTCGAGAGAAGAAGCAGATGAAGCTACGTCATCCATGTAAATGTCCCTCTCTAATACGGCTGCTGCAGTTGGCCAATTATGCCGTTCATCGCTAGCGAGCTGGCGTAGCGTGCGGAGCGCCAAAAATGGTAAAGACCGGAGCCCAAATGTGACTCGAGTGAACTCAAAAACCTCGAGTGGGTCGGTTTCTGAAAATCTATATAAGATTCTTTGATATTTGCAGTGCGGAGCATTTGTATAAATGCATAAATACATTTGTTTTACATCTGCACAAAAGGCAATGTAATAAACACGAACATTTAAAAGTATATGAAATATATCAGCCTGTAGATTGCAACCCGTATACAGGACATCGTTTAGTGATAAGCCTGTATTTGTCTTGGCACTGCCATCGAGCACAGGACGAACCTTGGTTGTCGCCTTGTCGTTGCGCACTACAGGATGGTGCGGTAGATAAAAGCCTGGGGCGACTAATGCCTCAGGTGCGGTGCGGGACAGTATACCCTTATTTAGGTAATCACGAATAAAATCGTCATATTTTAATTTTAAATTAGGATCCTTAGAAAATTTATTTTCTAAAAGTAGGAAACGTTTTTTAGCGTTAGTATAAGAATTGCCAAGATTATTTGGGTCTTCTTTAAAAGGAAGGTCAACTGAATAGCTGCCGTCGGAGTTACGAACAGTGGTTGAAGTATAAATATTTTCACACTGCTGGTCGTCGGGACTTAAAAATGACTGCGAGGGTAATTCCTCGACTGCCCAAAATCTTTCAACCATCTGATGCAGCGGGTCAGAAGTAAAAGCACACAATGTGCGGGTAGCGGGTTGTGGAAAAATACTAGGAGCGTCACCTAAAATCAGGTAACCTAAAGTCGTTTCAAGGGCGGAGGGCATACCGTTATCTGAGCTTTTAATTTTATCAGAAAGTAAAATTTCACAATAAAATTTAACACCTAAAAGTATATCTATAGTTCCCGGTTGCGAAAAGTCATCATCGGCGAGCGGTAAGTTACGAATAAATTATTGAATTTATTCGTAACTTCGCAACAACACAGGTGTCCGGCAACTGTGACGTAATCTGTCCTACTACCATCGGCCTTATAGAATATTCGCACTTATTATCAAAGCGAGACGTGAATTTAACAGAAGTAACACCGAGAATTTTTTGTGAGCCTCCTCCAATGCCTTGAACTTGCGAATAGCGGGTTTGAGTATAAATAGGAAGCGATAGTCGCTTACAACAAGTTGCGGAAATATAATCACTCTGAGAGCCAGGATCCACTAGACATCTCAAAAAGTGAGTGCGGTTTAAAGAATCAACAAACTTTACTTTTGCGGTCCCTAACAACGTAGTCGTTTGATAACGAGCTGTTCGATCGTACGAAACTGTACACACCGATGCATTATTTGAAATAGTTGTAGGGTCATTAGAAATGGACTCTAAATGACTGCTGGCCGGGGTAGGGCGCGGCAACTCATGAGCGGTAGCGGGAATAGGATAAGAGGTATTGGGCACCACAGAGCCAACGTTACAATTCGTTTTATCACTTTGTGTTGGATTGAAATGTAATAAGGTGTGGTGCCGCTTTGAACAATGAGAACAAGTATGTTTCGAAGTACAAGAAAAAGTCTTGTGTTTAGTACTTAAACAATTGTTACAGAAATGATTAAGTTTTATAAAATTATATCTTTCTCGCGGGGTTAACTTATTAAATGACGAACAAGAATATAAATGTTCATGTGGTTTCTCATTACATAAAGCGCATTTATCGCTTACACTTGGACCATACCCTACATCTGTATTAACAAAAGACTTGGACGGTTTAGGGATGTGCTTAGTTTGACGCTGCTGGTTAGACTGATAATTATTATCTATCGATTTACTAAGGTTCATAGAACGAGACAAAACTTTACTTTGCTCCTTTATGAATTCAATTAAATTATGATAAGGAGGTATTTTATCTTTACGATAGGTAATTTCAAATAATTTAACTGTGTCTGCGTCCAACTTTTGCAGAGCCAAGTGCAAGAATATAAATTCAGTTAAATCGTTAAGCTTCAATTGCTTAAGCGCTTGTACTGAAGAATCAAAATTATTTATAAATGAGTCTAACCCATCAGAACTAGCAATGGATAGCGGTTAAAACTGTAACAATTGGTTTAAATATGCGGATGCGAGTGAGCGAGGATCGTCATATTTTTGCACGAGTGCCTCCCAAATAATAATATAATTTTCTGCGGTTGGCGCCAACCCTGCGCAAACGCACGACGCCTGCCCAGTTAATTTACCTACTAAGTAAAATACTTTTTCACTATTAGTGAGCGATGTGTTATCGTGTATCATGCTTTTAAATTGTTGATAAAACAATGGCCATTTCTTGACATTACCGTCGAATGACATCAAATCAATGGGCGGAAGGCGAGGATTAGATTTTTGTTATGAAGTTTGAGATTCAGGTTCAGGACACTCGGTTTTATTATTGAGTAAAACCTGTTATATAAAACAAAACATTTCTTCAAATGATAACCAGGAATCATATTTGACCTCAGAATCGGGGTTCAACTGTAAATTTAACATATTATAAGAATCTAAATCTTGTTGATAATCACTACGCAATGTATCAATATTTAAAGCACTAGAACAAAACGACTTATAATATTGTCGATCATTATTTGCTTTCCGTGCAAGTTCGAAAATATTTTCTACGCGTTTGTAAATTACATCGCGTTTGACTACGTATAACGATAACTGGTTTTTATTAGTACTGGTAGTGTCAAAGAACTGATCTGCGTCACTTCCTTTCCTCTTTGCTTTAGTCATTGTGAATAACTGTATATATGTAGTATAGCGGCAATAAGTAGGCAATACGATTATGTAAACAAAGTACTAATAAGCGGTTATAATCATAAAACGACTAACTTTAGTTGCGAGACTAAAATAAATGATTGCGGGTGAGAGAAAAATATCAAAAGTACTGGTATGTGAACGTGACCAAATGAAGCGAGCTGAAGTTCACCGAACAATTACGAACGAACGAGTTGTCTAAAGAACGATCATATAGGAACCGATTCAAAATGGCGGAATACCAAAGTGGAATGAATTTGATAAGAAATAACTTTTACGTTGTGTTGTACTATGCAATGCGGGTGCGGAAATAAAAAGCAATAGATGTCGGTGCGGGGAAAAAACAAAGAATAAACGACATTCTATTTATTAATTACGTAGTACAGTGACCGTTTAGTTATAACTGACCATGCGGTTTAAATAAAGAATGCGACCTAAATGACCAAAAAATAAATCCGGTTCGAAATGACCAAAAATAATGGTGGCGCCTAACACGAAATACTTGGGCGGAAATATTAAATTGTTTGCGTTTATCCCAGAAGCAGGGGGGGGCTGGTATAATTAAATAGTGGACTGTATGAAGCGGGGTCGAAAAATACGTGAGTCTGACCTTGCAAAATACGACACGAATTAGGACGACGAAATTGTACATGGACAAAGGAATTTGGCAGGAAAATGCAACACCACTGACCTGTAGATTCACCATCAATCCTCCACGTCGGCCGGCCGAAGGTTCGAGACCTTGCTGGATCAGGGCAGCGCAAGAGAGGGCGCACAGACGCCTTTCACAGCTAATACACGCACTTTACGTAGTGTTTTAGATAATAGTTCGTAAATGTAGTCGCGACAGTTCACAACCGTAAATTTGTAATAAATTAACAAGGGAGCAGGCAATTAGTAACACTGCTCTCATCGAAGCACGCGACAAGACAATAGCGTCTTCACACCGTCACCGTAGATGGTGACAAGGACAGCGATAGTCCGGGTGTGCATGAGGGAAAAGGATGGGACACGACAGGATAGTGACGCATTTTGCAAGTCATTTCTTACTTCTACCCTACAGTGAAAATCATAAGCTAATACGAAATCCAACACAAATCTAGATTTGAGCAGTAATCGGAAGTTATGTTTAAACATTTACAACCTAAACCAAGTGAACTCGCCGAGAGGTATAAATTCAGGCATACGAAACAGACAGAGGGTGAAACCATTTCTGAGTACGTGGCCGTGCTTAAGAAGATGTCGAAGACCTGTGAGTTCGGAAGTTGGCTCGAAGAAAGTTTGAGAGATCAACTGGTGTGCGGAATAGCAAGCGATAATATTAGGCAACGGTTATTCGCAGAGTCAAAGCTAGATCTTGCCAAGGCGTATAAGCTTGCTGCCAGCATGGAATCAGCAGAGAAGGACGCTGCTATAGTAGAGGGTCCTAAATCGTCAGCGGGAACTGACACAAGTACGGTGACGTGTCAAGCGATGACGACGACACGGCATTCAGCGGGCGGGGCGGAGCGCGGCAGGCAGCCGGGCGTCGTGCAGCGCGATGTGCGTGAGCGATGAGATTTCTGGGAGCCACGAGTCTGTGTTGGCGGTTCCGGGTGAGCGGGCTCGGCCGGGGGAGTGAGCTCGGCCGCAGCGGCCGTGTCGGGTGTGTGGCGTTAACCACAACGAATCGACGTACAAATTCGCAAGTTATGTGTGTAGGGTGTTATTATGGAAGACGTTGGTGCCTGTGATACAATGATTTTTCATTAGTACAGGTACCAATGATTCTCTTTTTCTGATTTACTGTTAAAATGTATGTATTTATTTTTTGATCCTGTACATTTGTTTTTTCCTGAATAAACGATTTTATTCTTATTTATTTACTATTATTATAACCAGCAAGGACATCTGCGACGTATGTGTCCCTATATGGTGGGACAGTATCAGGTAGACGTGCAAACAGCATACAATGACGAGGTAATTTTTGTTGATGTTTGTCGGTTTTCGATATCAAGTTGCGAACCTATCTATATGTTAGATCTTGTCATGATTTGTTTACTTAAAATGATACACAGGTACCTTTAGGTACTGGGTGGAGTCCAGTGTCTCGAATGTTGTCGATATGGTTCATGTAGACTAGAGCGACAGTGATCGTTCGGACATGGCCGTGACAATATATTGGCCTGTGAACTACTCAGTGTTTCTTTTTAGGTCTAGAGTGGTACTTAGTACCATAGTGATAGTAATTAACTCGGTAACGAATTAAAACTGTGTAGAAGTTACAGGAAATATTTCTCTAGTTTACCCTTATTCCAAATTCTGCGCCCACGACTATAATCTGACACCTGTATGTCACTAAGTAGTTCAAATCAAGATCCTATATACCAGGATCTGACATCAGAAGTGAGATACGAGCGGGCTGAGAAATCTCCTGATGAGTGTAAACAGTGAGAATTGATATTCGTGTGGAATGTTGAATAACAGAACTGCTACATTGTTGTGTTGATACATATTCGGGTGTTCATTACTTGGTCAGAGCTATATAGAGGCTCAATCAACCTGATTGGGTTCGATTCCCATTTTGAGAATATTATACCATGGGACACAACAATTTAAAATGTGAAACATGGGGATATCTATCCGCTATCTTGTCCTATGTTGTCAGACTGACAAAGATGTGAAATAGTGTGTTTGGGTGAGAACGAGGAATTGTGACATCCCCGGTGATTCGTTACCATTGCCACATTCGTTCGTTACCACATTGAATGTTTGTCTTTTATGATAACACTATTCAATTTGTTTCATTACAATTGAGATTGATTAAATTGAATTACATCTGAATTTGCTAAAACATCTTAGAGATATTGAACACTGGAGTCTGTCTGTATTGCTCTGTTGTTATCACGCTTGGTCAGAAATTGAGAATTTATTTACGGTAAGAATCAGTCGATTTATAACAATAGCCAATTACAAGGTTTGGTGATATGTTATGTACTGTCTGTGATTTGCTTGAGTAACTCTGCTTTCCCCTACGGACAGGGCGGGTTGATGTTTTGTTATTACTTGACGAGCTTTTACGTATTTAAAGCAAAAAGGTGTATACCTAGAGTGTAATGGCGACGTTGGTGTCAGCCAAGCAATTAAAGTTGTCCAAAACATCGATGTGGAAGTGATACGGATGGAAAAAATTAGATAACCTCAATGTGAGCGCTGATCTGGAGGATTTAACAAGACACTCAGCAGATTAACGAGCAAGCGACTGTTTGGTGCTTGAAGAAGCAGTAGGATACGGTGAGTTGCCGTGCATCCAGGATGGGTGTTTATGTTGGGGAGCTGAGCTTCTGCGTGCAACTATATTTACGTCAAGTAAAGCACGTCAACTTAATTTGTGGTTAACGGTTGGTTGTGTGTGATTGCTTAGTTTACATCGACTACATTGTTACTTGCCCCTTTGGCCTCGTGCCAACTAGCGCGACTGCTTCGTGCCTGGGGTCCTGGGTTGGATTCCAAGGTCGGGCAGGATTTTATTGGGTTTTTCCGTTGGAAATTACTCAGAGACAGCCCAGTCAGAAAGCATTATTATGAAATTGTTTGCTGAACCAATAATGGAAAAAGTATAAAGCTCAAAAAGAGATTTCATTGTGAGATTATGAATAATGTCACAAATCATTAGATTTCAGCTATGTTATCAAGATTGGTCATGAAAATAACAAATGTTCGTTGTTTATAAATGTTGTACCACTGAGAACTCAATGCCTAATCTAAACAAAGTTTTACAGAGCTTGATTATTATGGAGGCTTAAGTCTTTGTACTGTAGAATCGATTGCTCTTAACACACCAGATAAGCAACACGAGTTCCAAATAATACATCCGGGCCTTTGTAACATGACTACCTTATCTCAAAGAGCCATTATTGCAGACTCGTAGAAACTGAACTAAGTGTTTACGTTAGCCGTAAGACTGTCGGGTCGGCTTCCATAGAGCAATGGTTAGAAAGACTATAATGTAGCCGAAGTATTTACATGGTTCGTAAACCAAACGAATTGCTATTTTGCTGAAAGTATTTATTGAGTTTTAAGACTATGAGATAGAATACGGTAGTGATTATAAAACTCATGCCAAATGATAGTCACTAGCTGCTTACCATACCCTGACACTGTAACATAGCTTAGACAGTTTAGGTCTAGTTACTTCTTTTGGCAAATTGATTTAAAAGCTGCCTGTTGATGGTAAATTAACTACTTACATGAGACTTTGTTTGGACCAAATATCAAGGCTATCCTAAAAATAATTTTAACTAGTGAGTTTTGTAATCTATTGTGATACTCATTTTGATCGTGATGATATGGAGCTTATACAGCCTTGTTATTAATTGTTTATTATTTATTTATTTATTTATTTACACTTTATTGTACACCAAGAGAAAAAATATTCAAAAAGACAAATTTTTTTTTTTTTTTTTTATTAGTTTTTATTTTTTTTATTTTTATTAAAGCAAATTGATGTTACGGAGTCTCGGTACTATTGAGTTGGCGTTTCACAGTGGTGAATGCTATTGAACTAACTTTAGGTCTAGAGTACTAAGGTAGCGGTTTGGTATTAATCCTTTGATTTTGAAGTAGAGAGCCGGAACGCCAAACAAATGTTACGAAGGTATAGGCTGTACGCCTAAAGACGGTGGGTACGATATCGAAATTGTAAGGAATTTTTGATGACAAAATTAGAAGCAGATTGTTGGAAGCAAATATGCTCTTCCGAGTTTCGATGTAGCATTTTGTAACGAAGAAGAGAGTAAAATATCGAAACAAGATGTTCTGACAGTAGCTTAAGTTGTGATAATATTATCAATGTTGATGAATCGCTTGTTTATCTTTGAAGAAGATACCTATTGTAGTTAAAGGTGGATAGTTACCATTTTCTTAAAAACCTGTTGATGACTGTATGTCTAGATGTTACTATTGACTTATTAACTTGATAGGGTTCGCTGGCGGGAGTACTTGAGCGGCGTTATAAGCACAAAAGAAAGCCTTTGTTGGATTGAATAATTCTCGTTGTTTTATTTTCTTAGAATGTACACTGGTGACGCTGTTGATTCGGAATGTCTGACCGCAAATGTGTAGCCTCTATAAAAACAGACGCATCCCCACGCTTTTGCGTTACGCGTGGTCTCTACTGACCTAACCAACCACAACACTCCGATCCGCGCGGGAATCTCAACACAACGAGCGTCGGCCAATAAGAGCGCTCTAACTTGTTAGCGCCAAACTCTTGCAGCGTGGTATGGGGAACTTTCTTTGGCTCTTTTCTGCGGTAAAACATCCCTTACAATGTTGAACTTATGACTAATACATGTTGAAACGCTACATCTATCTAATTATAATACATTTCAACAATAAACCTTAATTTAAACACTAAAAACGCCCTTATACTAAAATACCCTGGTGGCGTCCTAAGTAACTAGAAGTTGAAAGGCGTGTATTTTTAGGGCCTCTCGTTCCGGCACGCTATTGGCCGGTGTCAGGTCCAAAATCTTGTTACCTGAACCGAGTACGTCGGGGGCGGGTCGCTTTCTAATCTTATGGTGAAACTATTATTATTTCTATGCTAATATGCCTCGCTGAATACAGCAATTCATTATTCCTAGTCTACACTTAGATGTCTACTTGATCATTATACAATAACAATTTAAAGATAGAACCTACACTTAAATATCATCTACGCTTAAAATTACTCTTTATTTTAAACAACTTACGTATCTACCGTTAATAATCATATAGACCTCTTAAGCTAATCGTGTCTCGTCGCTAACAAAACCTGTAGTAAAGATACTGTACGATTAAAAAAAAAAAAGATTGTGTGTAAGTTTGCCAATAAATGGCATACTTACACACAATTTGACCTCAATATTGCAACTTTATTTATTACAAACTAGAATATTGGATACTAGGATTTAGTTTTTGTTTAAAAAAAAAACTAGATAACGACATCACTTTACTGTCTTGGATATGAAGCTACCAATTTTATTGACATAAAAGTAGCTCATAGGTAAAGAATAAGTCGAGAGTCCCTTCCAGTATTGTGGTTGATTAAGGCAGAGTTTTATCGGAGAAATTTTAAGAGTGTTACACCAAAGTTAACCTTTAACTCATCGCGTCATATACGTGCAACTGGAATGTAGTGTATTGAGCAAACTGAAGGCTATAAAGATACGACCGTGCCTTAAGGTCTATAATGAAATAATATTTGTGTCAACTGTGTTTGTGTGTATAAATTAGTACACCACTTGAACTGACGATAGACAAGAAGCGAGGCTCTTGTTCTTTATGACAAGTATGTAGAAATCGAAGTTCTTATTTAGAAGCGTAGATGTTTTGATATAGCATAGATAGACAAAATGTTTTTGAGCTATAGTTTTGATTAAGAATAAAGAACGAAATAACAAGGTTAAGTTTAATCGTAAAGGTGTCATTTAATTTGATGAGGAATTTTTACTATGCTTTGAGAGACTTTGTACTCAAAATGTTGTGCTGATTACAAGTGCGCTCTATCGTGAGCATTGTAGTGTGCTATAGCCACGGGGATGGTTACGAGACCTAGTCACTGGGTTGACTATGGTTGTGAGAGTGGTCAGTGAGATGACTGCTATAGCCACGGGGATAGTTACGAAACCATGTCACTGGGTTGACTATGGTTGTGTGAGTGGTCACTGAGATGACTGCTGTAGCCACAGGGATGGTTACGAGACCTGGTCAGGATGACTATGGTTGTGTGAGTGGTCACTGAGATGACTGCTGTAGCCACAGGGATGGTTACGAGACTTGGTCACTGGGTTGACTATGGTTGGGTCACTGAGATGACCGCTGTAGCCACAGGGATGGTTACGAGACTTGGTCACTGGGTTGACTATGATTGGGTCACTGAGATGACTGCTATAGCCACCGGGATGGTTACGAGTTTGGTCACTGGGCTGACTATAGTTGTGAGAACATCACAAGGATGACTATTGTGATGGTCACAGGGATAGCTATCCGAAGCCACAGGGCTGGCTGTGAGACTAACGATCTCTCTTAGTTAATTGAAGTCAGAATGACCGAACGGTATTATTCTGTGTTGTAATTATCTGGTATTGCAGATTTACACACGCGGACGTGTGCCACGTAGGATGGCCGTGTCGGATCTTGTCATGATTTGTTTACTTAAAATGATACACAAGTACCTTTAGGCACTGGGTGGAGTCCAGTGTCTCGAATGTTGTCGATATGGTTCATGTAGACTAGAGCGACAGTGATCGTTCGGACATGGCCGTGACAACATATTGGCCTGTGAACTACTCAGTGTTTCCTTTTAGGTCTAGAGTGGTACTTAGTACCATAGTGATAGTAATTGACTCGGTAACGAATTAAAACTGTGTAGAAGTTACAGGAGATATTTCTCTAGTTTACCCGTATTCCAAATTCTGCGCCCACGACTATAATCTGACACCTGTATGTCACTAAGTAGTTCAAATCAAGATCCTATATACCAGGATCTGACATCAGAAGTGAGATACGAGCGGACTGAGAAATCTCCTGATGAGTGTAAACAGTGAGAATTGATATTCGTGTGGAATGTTGAATAACAGAACTGCTACATTGTTGTGTTGATACATATTCGGGTGTTTATTAATTGGTCAGAGCTATATAGAGGCTCAATCAACCTGATTGGGTTCGATTCCCATTTTGAGAATATTATACCATGGGACACAACAATGTAAAATGTGAAACATGGGGATATCTATCCGCTATCTTGTCCTATGTTGTTTATCCTTTACCTTTTCTGGTAATAATTGGTTAGAAATGTCCTTTGCTGCATTAGAAATATCTGGTGGTGTGTTATCAAAGCTTATATCACTCATTTTTGTAAACAACAAAATATATTTTTTTAATACTATTATTGAACAAAAATGGCGGGATAAATAAAAAAAAAAAAAAAAAAACAAAATATAAAATACAAAAAAAAAAAAAAATCGGCGCTCTGGTAGTGAAACGCGCATGCATGACAATGTTCTTTTTTTGAAATTCATAACGATGCCATGAGAATGTGGCTGTTCGATGAGTAAAAAAGAAGTTGCATTATGAAATTTAGTACAACATTATAACACCCGTTTGGATGATATTATGGTTACTATGACACTGGCTGTTTTAATGTTGGCAATAAGCTAACTGTTTCAAGAACTTTTATAGAGGATTTATAGCATGGGTGTAGATAAAGTAACTAATAGCTTCGGGTGATGGAGCCGAACTTGTGAGCGTCAGCGCGCATAGTAGGTTAAAAAATAGCTTCCTTTTGTTTTGTCCGCCGCTGACGACAAGCCGATATAAGTGATACCTACATAATAATGAACTTTCGATATAAGTAGGCACGACTATTGAAAATCTTAAACCTACCCAATCTAATTAGCATCTAATGTCCTAATATACATAATTCTATGTAAGTGAACAAATATATAAAACAGAACTCTTCAATAAACAACGGCAAATCTCTCGGGATTGCTGCAATCGTATATCTGTTCATTGTTTACGACATTTCATAACATAACGAAGCCGGTACGCTCTAAAAGGGTACGCATATGTACAGTTCACCCTGATAGGTACACTTTCATTGCATCAATTATGTTAGTTTTATGTTATTCAGGTAATCTATTCAGGCATAAATTTGGGCAATATAGGCTCAGATTTTCTCTAATATGAGATTACAGGTATGAACTTGCTCATTATGTACCACAACTAAAAATAGAAATATAAAAAACGAAGAAACAAAAACAAGAACACCGACTGCCTAAATAGAAGTTTTTTTTCACTTTGTAGTGTTTTTATTTGGAAGTTGGTAGTATTTTTTTGTAAAAAAGAATTTCCAAATAAAGATGAAGATATGTATAGGTACCTAGTAGTTTTTAATTCTAAAATTTTATAAATGCGCATGAAACATTAGAATTACAAGTCTGTGTTTAGGTATAAAAGTCATGTCAAGCGCCCTCATGAATTGTGCAAACTAAATTCGATAAAAGATTCAACTTACCCATTGTTACTTGAACTGCTGAAAATCACTTCAATTCACCTCACTGACGCAACAAGTTCAAATTTAAACGCTTCGTAAATCACTATGAAAGTGGAATCCAATGTCTAAAGCCAGAGTCAGTAAAATTTGGGACCAATTCAAAATAATCAACACAAAACAACAAAACATAAAGGAATATCGGAGTTCTAGCCAGAGGTCAATGTTATTAAATATTATTCGAATACATTATCGTCGATATCACAATATCAGTTACATACACAGCACGTGCGTAATTACGGTGACGTATTGCAGCAGCCAATGGAGGCCTAGCGGGTAGAGTGGTGTGGGTGCAGGGCGGCAGCTAAACTAGTGAGCGTGTGTGTAGGTGTCTATGCGCCGCACGCGCTCCTCCTCCACCGCACTGACCGGGGAGGAAATTTATATAATACTAGCTGACCCGGCAAACTTTGTTTTGCCATAAAAAGACCTAACATGTATCTACCCTACCTACCCTACCTTACACTACCTACCCTACCCTACACTACCCTACCCTACTCTACCCTACCTGACCCTACACTACCCTACACTACCCTACCCTACACTACCCTACCCTACCCTACCCTACCCTACCCTACCCTAACCTACCCGACCCTACACTACCCTACACTACCCTACCCTACTCTACACTACCCTACCCTACCCTACCCTACCTATAAACCTCACGGAGCCCGAGACCTTACCAACGAATGCAAAACCGTGGAAATCGGTTCGTGCGTTCTGGAGTTATAGCGTCAGGGAGGAAAACCCGACTTATTTTTATATAGTAGTAACCACGTTTCCGAACAAATGATGCTCGAATTTAACTAAGTAACCACGTTTCCGAACAAACAATGCTCTTTCAATTTAGTCTATGGCTGTGAATGACATTGACATTCGTTACGCGTGTTTTTTTAAATATGCAAAATTAAATGTATATTTTTTAATATTTCTGAGAGATTTTATTAATTTTTTTTTCCGTTAGAACCTTCTCCTAATAATAACAAATACAACAAAAGAAGAATTAGTGAAATCGGTCCAGCCATTCACGCGTGATGCCGTGACCAAGGAAAACGGGTTTCATTTTTATATATATAGATAATATAACTTTATTAACATAAGAAAAACATACAAATACATGATGTATTCCCAGACTCCTGTGCTAGATGATTGACCTGTGTTACAGGAGCCAGTTCTTCCGAGGATCAAATACAATTTATTCTTATGCAGATTAACAGGGTAAAATTAAATCTAAGGTACATATTCAATCAAACTAGTAATAAAATAAAAATCAAAGATGTGTTTGAGTGCGTGTGAGCGAGTGTATGTGTGTGTGTGTGCACGTATGTGACAATGTGTCTACGTGTATTGTACTTTGTAATGGACGGATTTGTCTCACGAGATGGTTACTAGTATTTGCTCTGTTTCATCGTAGCTGAGGGCTAATAACCATGGCTTAAGGCTCTGCTTGACTTTATGCACAGTAAGCCTGTAAATTGCGAGGTTCTTGTTGACCCTATTGTAAATTTGGGAGCTTTGGGCACGAAAGTGACGTCGAGCTATTGCAGAACGACACTGGACTGATTCACAAACAGGAAAGCCAATTCGTCGACTGGTAAGGTTTTTATCAAGTGGCATCTTGGAATGACTGCGCATGACAGTGCAGAGGATATAAAGTTGTCTCACCGTAAGTACCTGAGCATCGGAGTACAGCTGGGCTGTAGGGTAGTCCCTTTTACGGAAATGCATGACTTTGAGAACCGCCCGCTGAGCTCGTTCCACCCTAAGTATCACAGTTTTGAAAGGCCCGCCCATACTGGTATGCAGTAAGTTATTATGGACTCACACAGGGAACGATATACAAGAGAAGCTGTATCAATGTCAGCCGAATGTCTAAGTTCCTTAAATAAGTACATTAGTTTTCGAAGCCGGGAGCATAGACTATCCGTATGAACACGCCAATCCAGCCTCCCGTCGATATAAACCCCTAAATATTTAATAATGGGAACCAACCCCGGCTTAACCCGGCTCCAACTTTCCGAGATGCGACCGTGGCAATAACTGACCATCTTGAGCTTCTTGGCGTTACGTTGACATCGACTCTCAATTTTGGCCCATACATTGAGGCAAAGGCTCAGCTGGCTGCCAAAAAGCTGGGGATCCTTGCGAAGGTGAAGAGGTACTTCACGCCAGAACAGCTGCTCAGCTTGTACCAAGCGCAAGTTCGATCATGCATGGAGTACTGTTCGCATCTCTGGGACGGATCTGCCAAATACCAGCTTGATGCACTAGAGTCGATCGAAAAGCGGGCCAAGAGGCTCATCGGCGATGAAGCACTGGTTAAGTCAAAACTCCAGAGCCTTGAACACCGTCGCCGAGTTGCCAGCTTGTCGGTTTTTTATCGGTTACATTTCGGGGAGTGTGCGATGGAATTGCATGATCTAATTCCGCCCAGCCCGTGTCATCATCGGACTACCAGACGTACGGCTAAACGCCATCGGTATATGGTAGACATTCCAGCCATACGCACTTAACGTTTTGAGAAAACTTTTATTATGCGTACAGCTAAGGAGTGGAATTCCCTGCCGGAGTCTGTGTTGCCCGATAGCTACAATCTAGGGGTATTTAAGTTAAGAGTGAATAGGTTACTTCTAGGCAAGCGTGCTCCACCGTCGACCACATCATCGCTTACCATCAGGTGAGATAGTGGTCAAGCGCGAGCCTATAACGAATAAAAAATAAAAAACCATAGTCAAGCTGTTACAATCACATGGCATTTCGCTATGGCAAGTATGCGTTATTATTTTTTTAGAGTCTGTAGGTGGTTCAGGTGAGTTTGGTGAGCGATACTGAATTACTTTGGTCTTGGATATGTTGAGGGTCAGCAGATTGGCAGAAAGCCAGTCCATCACAGTACGCAAAGTGAGTTCAGTTCTGTGTTTAGCTTTGACCCAATCCTTATCGTATATCAACAGAGCCGTGTCATCCGCATAGGTAAAAATGTTGCATTGGATGAGACCCAATAGACAGAGGTCGTTAATGTATATTCGGAAAAGCGTGGGTCCCAAAATACTTCCCTGAGGTATACCGTAGCCAATAAACTCCTCGTCACTAAGAATGGAATCAATTTTAACGCTTTGGCTACGTCCACTGAGGTAATCATTGTAAATATCTAGAGCGACGACACGAATTCCCATATGCTCCATCTTGGCCAATAGGTCTAGGGATGGAAACTGTATCAAAGGCCTTCGTTAAATATAGGAAGACACCATAACATTTAAGGCGATTGTCCAATTTATCGACCAAGGCATTTGTAAAATCAGAGACAGCGTCTTCTGTGGAGCCTGAGTGAAAACCTTACTGGTTGTTTGCGATTAGTTTATTTTTTGATAAAAAGTTTGTCAGATTATTGTTGAGAATTTTTTCGAGTATTTTGGATAAAGAGCTAAGTACTGAGATGGGCCGATAGTTGGACGCGTCATCTTTGGCTACACTTTTGTACACTGGATGTACAACTGCACGTTTGAATACTTTCGGGAAAATCCCCGAAGTGATAGAGCAGTTGCATATATGGGCAATGGAAGGAGCCAGGATTCTACTAGATTGTTTTATAATGCTTGCAGGGATGTTGTCCCAACCAGTTGCACAATCACCACGTAACCTGTGAATTGTACTTGTAACAAGTGCCTCATCAACCAACTGAATAGTCAAAGAGTTAATTGGGGACGGGAAAGATGTATAAGAGGCTTGCCTGGTGGAGTCAAATTTTGATGCAAGATTCTTTTCAACATTCACAAAATATTTATTGGCATTATTTACTGATTCGACAGGGGTTATAGAGGATTGTAGCAGAGCATTAGGCAAGTGTCTCTGTTGGTCGCTATGTGTGATCGATTTAATTACTTTCTATGTGGCTCTGGGATTGTTATTAGCTTTAAGAAATTCTGTTTTCTCATAGGCACGTTTTAATTTGTTAAGAAGAAGATATAAGAGGTTTTTAATATTGGATCATTGGGAGACTCCCTGACTCGTCGGTGCATTTAGTCGCGATTGCGAAGGCATCTTACAAAACCCGTAGTCATCCAAGATTTTAGGACTGTTTTCCTACTGGGTGTGCGAACAATTTTTAAATGTTTATTTATGACCGTCTGTAGATCGGCAATTAAGTAGTTGGCCGCAAGATTCGGGTCTAAAATATCAAGAATAGGAGCAAAATCGTGATGATCTAATTCATATTTAATGGCCTCGCCATATCGAAGCGAGGTGTTTTTGAAGGGGGTCTAACAGATTTGTTGATGTCAAGAAATATGGCCACAGGTAGATGATCTGTAATGTGGGTTTCTAAAACTACCACCCTAGCACGGGATTTAGTTTTCATCAGGACATGGTCTAGACAGTTATTCAACCGTGTCGGGAGAGTGTGGGCAGGCAGTAAACCATGAGTTGTTGTGAGAGTTAAATACTCATCCGAATGTCGATCAAAATTACCGGGTTTTATATCTATATTAATATCGCCTATATGCATGATATTATTTTTGGATTTTACTCATGATATTATTTCACTCAAACTAGTGTAAAAATAAGCAAGGTTTAGATAGGATGGGGACCGATAAACAGCGATTATAGCTGTGTTATTGTAGCAAGTTACCAAGCAGTTTGCATCTGAGATCAAAGTTTCATGTGTAATTCAATTAATTGTGTTTTTAATGTAAGTTACAATTCCGTCATTTTTATTTGGGTTGTTTTTTGTGGAGAATGAAGTATAGCCCGGTAAGATAGGAATATGACCGGAAACCTGCAACCAACATTCAGTAAGAACTATGACATCAAAATCAACTTTCGCTACGGTTAACATGGTGACAAATTGGTCTAGATTATTTTTTATGCTCCTAATGTTAACATGTATGATACGCACTGTACTCTCGCACTGGCCTGCATAAGTCAGGCATTGATCAGGGGTACATGTTAAGGACTCAGGGATAAAAACGTTGTCTATTTCATGAGAAATTTGCTTAATATTCAGTATTTTTAGTTAGAGATAAAACTGTTATTAGGCTGAGTCGTTTATCCAAGGTTGAGACAACAGCTATACAACCGCATATGTAGGTTACTAAGCCATTTGTAAGAAGAAAGTTACTAAGCAATTCGTTGCAAATATTTTGTGATGGGATGATTTTTTTAAACAACGGAATCGGTGAATGAGTGAGTGTTAAAATCAGCAAGGTAAACGTTGGTGTTAGCCATATGAAATAGACTTCAACCATAAAATAACCGAGGAACAGTGTACGCAAACATAAGTACGCGTATAAACAGATCATATCTGGAGGTGCGGGTATCTGCATGCTTACGTTTGAGTCATAAATAAAACTTGAATCGCTAATGTGTAGGTAGACGGTAAAGTCTAAAAAACTTTTTAACAAAAAATCAAACCGACTTCCAGAACAAAAAACTACAAAGCAAAAAATAAATTTATTTTCCGAAGTCGGTGTCTTTTGTACCCATTGTTTTCAGTTTGTTGACACCGACTTCGGAAAATAAATTTATTTTTTGCTTTGTAGTTTTTTGTTCTGGAAGTCGGTTTGATTTTTTGTTAAAAAGTTTTTATTTTTCTCTTTTTAGTTTTGGTAGGTACCTCCAATTAACATAATTTTCATTTATAGCCAAAGTACCTCACATGGCGATTCAAATAAGCCCAAACACGACTAGGATACATTGTTTTATTTTAGAGCTAAAGTGCCTACCTTCCGGCTTCATCACCAGATCAGTTTGATGGTACCATTTTCATCAGTATCATTTATTTATAAGTATTTGCTTCATAGTCGGGATATTTTATGCCCGTGACATACTTAGCATTTAAGAGTTCCAGTGGCCATCTGTGGTCTTCTTCATCAGTTCCACTTCACCAAATGATACTTCCTGAGTGCAAATGATTGCATTGTTGATGAAAATACCAAAATTGCTATATGTTTGCCTATAATATTTGAGGAGTTCCCTCGATTTCTCTAGGATTCCATCATCAGATCCTGACCTGATGACTATGGGACCAACTAGGAAGTATACTCTTTCAAACAAAAGAAGAATTTTTGAAATCGGTCCAGGCGTATTTGAGTAATCGGGGAACATACATAAAAAAAAAAAAAAAAGATTCCGACGAATTGAGAACAACCTCCTTTTTTTGAAGTCGGTTAAAAATATTAGAAATTGCGCGGGTATGCATGATAACGGTGTGTGACAAGACCGCATAGACTTCTCCAGTCGTGCTAACTACGCGTCCACTTGCAGTTTTATTCGATTGAGGCCATGTAGCTTATTATTTATTTTTGTTGAGGTTCTCGTTAACAACAAAAAACAAGTATTAAATATTGCGAGTGTGATCAACAATGTTAAGACGTGTAAGTCCGCAAGTGAAGAGAGTGAGGTTAAAACAGTTATGTACAGTAAACAATCAAGGTTGACCAATTTATCGTGTAGTGGACGTAGTGGTGCTGTGTTTATTTTAGAAGGTGAGTAGTGCAGTAAGTGCAGAAGTATTGTTATAGTGTGAGTAGTGATAGTGGTGAATGGTTTAGTGTTTAAGTGACAAGGTATATAATTCTCCGGGATAGTAAACATAGTAAATAGTTTTGCGGATATAATATAGTATAACGTATTCTGGGTTAACGTTGTTTGATCCACTGGTGATATGTTTATATGGGAGTGTAATATTATGGTAAGTATTAAAATAATCCAGGTTTTCAATATATGTTTGTTGGTCGCGTCGCTCTTTTCTCAAAGTTTTAACCTCCGTTTTTAGATCTTCGAATTGTTTGTTAAAATATTCGATCGATTGAACGATTTCGGCGTTAGAATTACGGATTTCTGCATTGGACGCCTGTATCTGGTTGTTTTGCTTCTTGATGTCGCCTATATCCGATGTAAGCTTAGCAGTCAGTTTAGTTTGGTCCGCGAGCTGTCTTAAGATGATACTTTCTGGCTCCTTCTTCTTTCTTAGTTCTAGCGAGCTTTTCTCATCCGATTCACTTTGCGGCGAGACATCGTTGCGTGGACGCTTAAACCTGCTAGTGTTTACATAGCCACACTCAGCTACGGCCGTGGTGATATCCGGTTCCGATCGTGTTTCCGTACTGCCCATAGCAATAAACTGTGTTTTGGGCGTAGTCGGTGGGGAGCGCTGCGTGTTCAATATGTTTATGGATATTTAGAAGAACTCGCAAGAATCACTCAATATTGAACAGCAAGTTATAAAATGGATTACACGCCGAAATGTATGAAATTCAAATTTTGAAATTCACAAAAAGCGTATACCAACTTAGCTGGGGCACGAACTTGCGCTCAACCGATTGTGTAGAGATGTCGACTGTTTTGCCACCTAACCAAACCAACTTAATCCATTGGTATCAAATTAGACATAGTATTAAGCAGATCTAATATTCAAACGAAACAAAACGGTTGCTTTAACATAGCTATAATATTATCTATAATTATATAATATTATATCTATGCTTTGGTGAAGTAAATACGAAAATGTGTTTTTTGAAATAACAAAATTATTTTTATTCACAACACAATTTAATACAAAGTTTTAACACGGTTTAAACACTCTAAACAGAGTAACTCACCTGATAAAACAAAAACAACATTTAAAGCCTTCACTTCTAGTTTAGTTTATATACTTCCTTTTATTTATACACGAAACTATTTACTCTTCTACGTTTTTCTAAATTAGCATAACATAACTTTAACTTATTAAAAATTACCTCAATACTGACAGTCGGTGTCACTGACATGACACTGACATCTATTAGAGATCTGTAGATAATAAATCCATAAAGAAAAGGAACGACATTAGTGTAGTACTCGTAATATTCTTTACATCTCCCACCCTCGGAGAGAATCAATCAAAATGATTGTTCAATTAAGAGCTAACCATTATTCTCTCTCCACCGACTCCACCTTCTTATTCCAGCATCAATTTCATAGATCGAATTTCACATCTTTCTTAGGATTTTGTATGGTCCGATCCTTAATTCATCCATTTTCTTCCTATTTAGCCGGTTTCCATTTTCTACATATACTCTATCACCCACTTCGAATATAATATATTCTTGTCTATGTAGATCATATATTTTTTTTATAGTTGTGAGATTTTATTGAATCATCAAATGCTAGTTCTCTGGCTCTTTTGGGATCTTCTATTGTGCATCTTAATTTCAATTCCATTGGCAAAATATCTATTTTCTCTCCTTCCAAAATATGTTTTGCGGTTAATTTAGTGACTGTATGTTCTGTGTCGTTATATTTTTCTCCATATTTTTGTGCAATAGTTGTCCATGCTGTTTTCTTGTTTTCATCGTTTATTTTGTACCTTATCCTATTTACTAATGTTTGGTTTAGCCTTTTATAAAGTCAATTAGAAAATGGTGCGTCCACAGCAGTGAATACCATTGTTGTGTTTTCTTTTTCAGGAAGTCTTTAAATTCTTTAGAATTTATGCCAGGCTATTGGTCTGTTAATACCATATAAATATGATTGTTTGATGTCACATTTTTTATCAACTTGATAAAATCATTGGAGTTTTGATTTTTTGATGTCAAAATATAAGCATATTGTGTAAAATGATCAAGCAGGAGATAAATGTATTTTTTTAGGGACTGACCACTGGATTAAAAAATCCATCTGGAAAAGGCAAACGTCTCATAATTAGCCATATAGGTAGTGAAGAAGGCTTCCTGAAAGAGGGGCTCATGAGTTTTGAAGCAAAGAAAAATTGTGAAGATTACCATGATGAGATGAATGCAGTTTGTTTTGAGGAGTGGTTCGCTGGAGTCTTACCAAAATTAAGACCAAACTCAATTGTGGTGATAGATAATGCACCTTACCACTCCCGAAAATTGGAAACGGCACAAAAAATGAGCTGGAAAAAAGCTGCCATTCAAGATTGGCTTTTAAATAAAATATTCATTACGAACCAGATATGGTTAAAGCTACGCTTTTAGAACTGATTCCACATAACGAGTCTTTTAATAAGTACGCTGTAGACGAAATGGCAGCACAACATGGGATCACGGTTTTAAGACTGCCCCCTTACCATTGCGAGCTAAACCCTATCGAATTGATATGGGCGCAGGTAAAGGGGCATGTAGCTCAAAATAATAAAACCTTCAAATTGACAGACGTGAGAAATTTATTTCAGGAAGGCATTCAAAAAATTACGGCTACCGAATGGTCTAAATGCGTATCCCATGTTGTCAAAGAAGAGGAAAAAATGAGTAGGCTAGATATGTTAATTGACAATATCACAGACACATTTATAATAAATGTTACAGAAAGTGACAGCGATAGCGATAGCGATGACGGCGACAATTTATAAAATAAATTATTACCATAATACATCTATCTGTTTTATTTGTCATGTTCCTTCATGATCACATTTTTTTATTTATTTCACACACAATTATAAAAGAAAAGTCTCAGATCGTTAATTAATCGTCAAAACTAAATTATCGGTTCAGAAATATTTAATTTCCTGATATACTTAGTTTAAGAAAGTAAAATTATAAACGAGAAGAATCGATCCGGAAATATTCCATTTCCATATCGAATAATTTCGCAACGTCACTATTTAGTACTTGTCATAACGTTGCAAAACTGAAATTGTCAAATCTGGAATCGAATTAAAATTCCAAAATATTAGACAGCCTAGTTGTAAAACAGAATTATATTATAAAATTAAATTTAAATTATTAATTTTTATTTCATCCTAGGTTTTCGGAGTAGGTTTTTAGTTTAGGTTTTCCGGTTTTCGGAAGAAAAAGTTCACACATATTCAAAAATATTTTACGTAAATACCTACTCATTTTAAATTATAATAGTACTGAAGACACCATTAAAAGCCCAACATAGCAACCCTTCATATATAACATATATTACATACACTACACACAATACAAACACTACATACAATACAAACACTACATACATTACTAACACTACATTAACTACATTCATTACGTACACCCCTTAACTTCTACACACTCGCCAGTTAAGCCAAATTAGTGTTAAGTATGGCAACTATTTTCTGAGTTTATAAGTGTTATTTTTATTGTTAAGATTTTAATTTTGTTTTCTTTTTTATTTCACTGCCTAAAGAGCCTATGTTTGAAAGATCTCAGTGTTAACTATTTTTTCATGTTATTGGTCACAGTAATGAGGAATTATAAAACACTGTAATATACAATATAAATAATACCCCCACAGTATACAGTGTACAATATTGTGACTGATACTGGCGGCTTTATTATTTTGTAATTATACTTAAGGCCTTCATTTAAGATAAACAAATGTGGGCGCACGGTTGGCGCAGTGGTTGAGCGATTGACTGCTGTGTTGCGTGTCGCGGGTTCGATTCCCGCACGGAACAAATATTTGTATGACCTACAGGTAGTTGTTCCGGCTCTGGGTGTTTGTGTATGTGAGTTTATATGTTTGTAAACGCACCCACGATACAGGAAGAAATTCCAAGTGTGGGGCAAAGTTTAAAAAAAAAAAAAAAAAAAATGGTGTGCAAATGTGTCAAAATCCTCATCCTTGCTGTCAAGTGGGGATCTACTGTCACTTACCGGAATTGGCGTCGAGTCTCTGCAAATTCAGTTTGGCCCCCACGTCATCCATGAGCGAGTTGGTAAGCGTTGATTCAGGGTAGTACATGATCAACTCTGGTGTATAAAATTCTTCTATCTTGTGCACGTTCTGCAGAAAAAAGATTTGTTTTGGAGAGTGATTGAAATCAACTGTTTTTAGGGTTCCGTACCCGTAGGGTCCATTTCACGAGTCTGTCCGTCTGTCTGACCATTTGTCTGTCTGTATGTCCGTCATCTGTCACACAGGTTTTACAGCCAAACGGTTGAAGCTACAGTCGTAAAATTAAAATTTCACAATGCATCTTGTTAACCTAAAGCCATACCAATTATAAAAAAAAAAATTCAAATGCTTCAAGGGGGGGCAAACAGCTAAAGGGGGCATGGAACAAAGTCTTACCTACCCCATTGAGTGGGGTATCGTTGTTTAGAGCTTGTTGAGAAGATAAATACGGTATTTATTGTTTTAAAAAATATTAGAAAAAAAAGGAAGCAGGAATGTGAAGCCTCTTAAGTCTGTTTTTTTTTACAAAAGTTTGTCTAAAATAATTTTTCACTTTCCATTGACCTAGGAACTTGAAATTTGGTTATAAATAAAATAAAAAGCCTTCATCTACCATAAATACATAGAACTTTTTAGCATAGTAAAAAATATTTCCCATAACTTATTTTTTAGATTATTATTAAATTATTATTAAATTTACTATAAAATAAATTGGTATTCCACATTGTGGTTTTGATGAAATCATCATTGAAATTTATTAATTATTATTTGCGATAAATTATTATATTTATATAAGTTATTATTATTAGTAGCATGCACGTGGAATTAATTATTTATGGAAGTCGCCTCTACGGCGTAGGCCTCCCCCAGCTTTCTCCTATTTTCTCTATCTCTAGCTAGTCTCCTCCAGTCTGGTCCACATCTTTCTTTAAATATATCTTGCCAGCGTTTCCGCGGCCATCCTCGTTTTCTTTTCCATCTCTAGGTACCCACTCTATGATTTTCTTTGTCCATCTTTCGTTTTCCAATCTACAGATGTGCACCGCCCATTTCCATTTCAGACTTCTTATTCTGTCTACTATGTCAGCTATTTTGGTTTTCTTCCTAATTTCTCCATTTGTAATTCTGTCGGTCAATTTTATACCCAACATGCTTCTCTCCATTTTTCTTTGCATAACTCCGAGTTTGCGTTCATCTTTTGTCCGTAGAGACCATGTTTGGCATCCATATGTAAGGCATGGAAGGATTGTAATCTCGTACAACTTTCTTTTCTAATTCTTGCTTATCTTGTTGTTCCCTTCTCGATATTCCTTTTCGGATAGGAGTCGTGAACAGTTCGGGCAATAGAACGGAAAAAATATAGAAGCTTTTGACATGTCGTATTGGCGAAGAATGCTCCGCATACCATGGACCGCCAGGAGAACGAACAAATCTACTCTTGACCAACAAGGCATAAAAGACAGACTCACCACGCTCTGCTACCTACTACACCAGCGCTGCTGTGGTATGCTGCTATCTACTTTGGTCACATTTGCCCGCCGAGAACCAGACAATGTAGCAAAGTTGTTGGGAAGGTGGATGGAAAAATACCTCGCGGCCGGTCACCTAACCACTGGTCAGACCAGGTAACCGCCCTCACTGGACTCTCTATTACAACTGCCCTAAGAGAAGCTGTGAACCAATTGAAGTGGTAGAACATGCATAAAGCCATGAGGGCCATGAGGGCCTTTCAGGGACACGAACTTCAGTAATGAAGAACGCGACCAAGATACCTACTGGTGGTGAAGGAAAAACATCGTAAGGAAAACGGCATGTGCTAGAACGAAAAAAAAATATCGAAGACGTGACATCCACCAACCCGCACTGGGCCCGCGGGATTAAGGCCCATTATCTCTCACAGAGAGTATGCCTGTGTCCACAGAAATCTTAATAATAAGGCAATAGAAATGCTATAGTACTAAATTTTATATCGGGACGAGTGTCGCCGGGGTCACAGCTACTACTACATAAACAAAAAATAGATACACAATTACACCTACAAAAGCACTTTGCATTACTGCTACAAAATTAAACTTTATGCGATGACATTACGGAATATTTTTTATAAACGCATAATGTCAGGGGGCGCGACTCCTGCAGCCAATAAGAAACGTGTGCGAAAAGCAAAAAATGATATTGCGTGCTCACTCTCGGCCCTCGGCTCTCGGCCAACTCATGCGGCTTGTACTATCAGCCAACTATACATCTGATCATTTTGAAAACAAAATCCCGTGCAACAAGACCACAACATCTGCGTCCGCCCTTTTTGCGTTGACCAATAGTCATGTCAATATGCATAGCAGTGTTAAACAAAAAAGGATCCGAGAAAAAAAAAATAGTTTTTTGGCTGACCAATAGTAATAGAAAAAAAACAGGACCAAAGAAGAGAAAGTTTTAATGCTTAACATATTGTTTTTTTAACGAAGTTTTTTTAGTTAAAATTACTCGTTTGTTTTTTTTTGCCGTCTTTTTTATTACAAAAACAAGGGTCCGATCGGTACTAGAGAAACAGTCACCCGATGCTGCGATGCTATTGGTTGACGAGTATAAGTCGGCGTTACTATAGCGGGCGTGCCCTGCAAGCAAAAATAGTCTTAACGGTGATCAAATGTATAGTTGGCTGATAGTACCTAGAATTTAAGCAAACGGCGATTTTTGTTTATTGCGTATGACTATAATTTCATTGCTGCTTTTAGCAGTAGTAATAGTAGACATGAATAAGCTTAAGCGTTAATGGTTATTGATTTGACAAAAAAATCGTTTTTTGTGATAAATCGTAGTAGTGATAGTGAAAATATTTGATTTGTCTATATTTGCTAAAAAACGAAAATATTTCAAAAATTAATTACTTACATATGAAATGTTATTCCTTTATTTGTTAAGTTACAAGTTTTGGACGAGTTTCCGCAGTTGGATATGCTGCAAAACACCATGTTTACCTCTCTCCGCGCGTCGCGCCGCGTCTCAAATAACACTAGAAACCGCAACAAACGCTCCGCGTGCACTTGTGTCCTCCAATACATTAGCGCGGCGACAAGGTCACGCGTCTATGCGACTTCTATTGCCTTATGATTAAGATTTCTGTGCCTGTGTCCCAGCAGTGACAACTTTATAAGGCTGATGATGATGACACCTACTGTTCATTAAATTGTCAGTTACCGAAAAAAAAAAGTAGTCAGCTATAGTGATTACTTTTTATGTACTGGGGTTTTCCATGGTCTCAGCCATGACAGCTATATCATCGGCGAACCGAAGGTGAGTAAAGTGCTTCCGTTAATGTCAATGCCTAGCCCTCTCCGGTCCGAAGCCTTGAAGGCGTCCTCCAGTGCAGCGGTGGACGGTTTCGGCGGTGTGACGTCTCCCTGTCTCACACCTCGCTGCGGAGGGAGCGGTTCCGGGGCCAGATCGCAAGGTGGGACTAGCGTAGTGGCATTTATGTGCAGGCGCTTCGGTACCTCGATGTGCCGTCGGTCGATTTGGCGCCGTTGGAGGGACTGCAGTGCAGCCCAAGTCTCGGATCAAGTCGAGGACTTTTACGTGGTCCACAAACGCTGAGTGGAAAGTCAGGTTGTACTCTATGGTCCTCTGTATAGCCTGCCGCAGCGTACGTGTGTGGTCTACGGTGCTGGAGCCTGTACAGAAGCCAGCTTCTTTGGGAGGCTTAAAGTCGTCTGGCTTGCGTGCGAGACGATTCGTGAATTAATTTATTGGTTCATGGTAACTAATGAGTTCTCAACTAACGGTAAAGAAATTTGATGGTGAGGAGCAACCTTCATCAGTAGGCCCGAGATGGGAATCAGAAAATGGAATAGTAGAAGAAGAGAAAGGGTTAAAAGAAACAATAATTTAAACCAGTAAAATGATTTCAAAATATTATTGTGCTGTCATTTTGTTATGGCAGAGATGCTAATTAATTATTAACAAAAATAAGAATTAAAAAAAAAAACAAAAAATCTCATTAATAATTATGGTGACATCCAATTGTGTATGTAGATATCAAAAGATCGCGCTACAAGCCGATAACAGTATTGTATCGTTGCCTCGTGCGCATATGCCGCTCGGTTATAAATACCAGTCCGAGTGGTGGAGCGATCAGTCAGTGCGTTGGCGAGTCAACTATTAATATTCATAAATGTGCATATTTTACACCTATGATTGCAATATTTGTAAGTACGTGAGAACCATGTTCCTATTTATCAAGTGAAGGAATTCACCTGTTAGTGCTTGTAAATCTTTATACCTATATATAGTACTAGCACTCCGACCGCGACTTCGTTCGCGTGATTTAGTTTATCCTTGATATCATTTTCTTATATGCAGTTAGTGAAGGCGACCAAAAATAAGCTATTATTAAAACAATAAAATGGGGTATTGTAGATATACAGGGTTTATTGGATTGGGACGATTCGCTATTTGAGTTAATTAATAATACATTTTAGGTTACCACCATAAAGTAAAAACTTATCAACCCCTTTTTGCCCCGTTGAGGGTAGAGTTTTGATCAACCTAAATATGCTATTCACTGTTTTCTTCTCTTTTTTATTTTTCGTTTATGTAAGTCAGATTGCGCAGTGAGATTCCTCAAAAAAAACATTAACACCCCAAACCCTATCTGCGGGGGAATTTTAAAAATGGATTGTGTAAATTTTGATTATTAACTTTATCCCCAAAGAATTCGATTTCTCATACAAACTAATTTTGACCCTTTTCACCACCTCAAAGGTTGAATTGCCGCAAAATCACGCCTTAGTGCTCCCCTAGAACGAAAACGAAACCCTGACCAGTAAGATCTTAGCTTGAGTTAGTTTCGAAAAACTTATAATGACAACCTTCATTGTTGTTTGTTAACTTTAAAGTCACGTTGCATGAGATCTTGTTTTAATTTAAATGCAGTAATTTTACCTCACCTGATTTTGGACAAGGTTTACATTTAGCCGATCCCTGGTTTTATGAAAAGTCGCCAATTGATATTATTTTGGCTGGTGATATTTTCCCGTACATTTACGACGGAAAAAAGATATTAATAAACCCTGATGTGCCAGTCGCCTTAAGCAGCGTATTTGGTTACGTCGTAATGGGCAGACTAGAGATGCAATCCTCTAGCAATTGCAATGTTGTAGTGTCTACAACATCGTTAGTATCGTATACTATCGAAGAACATAATTTAAATGAAACTCTCAAACGTTTTTGGGAAATGGAATCTATCTTAATTTATCTTTATCTTTATCTTTATCTTTATCTTTATCTTTACCGTGTGAAGTTCCTTTCGATCCGTTAGAGCAATTAGCGAAAAAATATACATGGAAAAACATTATCGTTATGAAATCGGAGCATGAGGTGCTCGGTGATTCATACAATACTGCTCTTAAGGTTGAACTAGTCGACCGCACGAACTAATTTGTGCGCGGGGTTAAAATGCATGCTATCTTACCCGACAACTCGTGCGAAAGAAATAGATGCTGTGATGAGCAGTAAGAAGGTAGTTCGCGTATGAATTAGCACTTTTGCAAATTTGTATCGAAATGGATGATGATTTAGGACGAAAACGAGCGCGCGAAATTTTATAATCAGACCTTTGGGAGTCTAGATATCATGAAAAAACAACTACATGTATATTTATAAAATAACATTATTTGCATTGTTGAATTACTAATCTATCCCTGTATGGAGGCCGTTTTGCAATTTTCCTTCTTCTTGTGGTATTTATTGCCGCCCAAAGATGCGTTAAAATTAGTGTTGAAATATGGAATTGGCGGATTCGGTCACGCAATCTTAATAAGATTGCGTGCCCGCCATTTCGCGCGCGTTCGTTTTTGACTGTTTTATGCTTCCTAGGCCGGGTCTACACGTGTGTAAGGACGCATACGTTTGCGGACATAGACAAGGATGACGTAAATTCATTCAAATAACCGGCGACCGAGCAGAGGATACAGGACTAGATAATGATGAAACAAATTGATATCATTTTTTATTTTGAACATACAACATCAAACAGTGGAGTAATCTCTAGACTACGTTTGTATGGAAGTATTTTCGACTAGTGTATCCTTAAGCGACTAATTCAGGTTGAGCGACGTCTGGCTCGGTCTCCAGACCTTCGTAAGACTAACGCTGACTTTATGAAAGAGTACGAGTCACTTGGACACATGGTATACCATACGCTGGTACTGAACCTTCGGGTTATTTTACACCACACCATTGTGTGTTGCGTCCGTCTAGTACTACGACGTCTTTGCGTGTGTGTGTTTGATGGATCTTCCAAAACCAGCTCTGGTATTTCGCTAAATGACCACTTTTGACCGGTAGAAAGCTACATCAAGATATTTACAAGATATAAACGTAATTTTAGACTTTACGATGTCTGTTTTACTGCTGACGTATCTAAAATGTACCGAGGCGTGATATATCTCGCCAGAGTATATCCGGTTAGTATTTATGAGTTAACTCGAAATACTTACGGTCTTCGTAGTGCACCTTTTGTTGCTGTGCGTACGTCGCACCAGTTAGCCTCGGATGAGCTAGATCAAAGCATGCCGCATGGTTATGCGAAGCCAAGATCAAAGGCGGCGTACGTACTGACCAAAGGATTTTACGTTGACTATGTCCTATGGTCTTGCCAGACCCTGGAAGAAGCTTGCACGTTGCAAGACGATTTATTTTCCTTACTTAAGAGTGGTGGATTTGATTCAAGAAAGTGGGCTAGTAACTGTCCTGAGTTGCTAACAAGAATGCAATCAGACCAGGTTTCTACCATCAACTTTCAGGACAATACGTTATCGTCATCTCTCAAAGTTTTGGAATTGACATGGTTACCCTCGTGTGATTCATTCTCTTTTAATTATAATTTAACTGACGCAAAACAAATTAAGCTTTCTGTTTTAAAACTTAACGCGAGTATATTTGACCCAGTAGGTTTTATCGCACCATGTACTTTTGTCGCAAAGTGCATAATGCAAGATCTCTGGAAACTTGGCCTTGGCTAGGAATGATCAGTTGCCAACTGAGCTGACCACCCAGTGGAATAAGTTCATTTCCGAACTGCCAGTTTTAGGTAAATTGTGAATTGAGCGTTATGTTTTAATATCTCACTTTAATAAAGTGCAGCTAATAGGATTCTGCGATGCGTCATCACGTGGCTATGCAGCTTGTATCTACTTACGTAGTGAAGATAACGATGGTCACGTGAAAGTTAGGTTACTGATGATTTAATCTAAGGTCGCGCCTCTAAATCCAATTTTGTCAATTCCTAGGCTTGAGCTCGAAGCTGCGGTCCTATTATCAAAGCTAATAAGTTTTGCCTTACAAAACATAAACGATTTTAAGGTTTCTATTATTGCGTTAGGTGATTCAAACAACGTGTTAGCATGGCTGCAAACGGCACCTTATAAATTAAAAACGTTTGTGGCTAACCGTGTTAGTCAAGTGATCGCCGTAGTGTCACCAAATTGTTGGTTCCACGTGAACTGCGAAAATAACGCTGCCGATGTTTGCTCGCGCGGAGCAATGCCAGCGCGCTTCGTAAAAGATGCTACGGATTGGGTTCACGGCCCAACATGGCTTTATGAAAGCCAACAACAATGGCCGATGAAACCATTTTATATTAAGGAAGGATTTACCATTCCTGATATTAAAACTAATTGTGATACGTTCGTTTTAACTACGTGTAAAGATCAAAATATATCTTTTAGAAATAGCTAAGAAGAAATTTTTAATAAAATTTCATCTTTTAATAAATTGCAACGTCTTAAAGCCTGGTGGCAGAGGTATATGAATGACCTCAAATCTAAGGCACCTGCAAGGACATATGAACCTCTCAGTGCTTCAGAGCTAAAGAAAGCTCGCGATACAATAATGAGTGATACAATTAAATCATTTTATTAGAGGAGGCACAAGTATCATTATATTAGAAGAAAATCTATTTATCGAAGCATCTAAATTGAGGAGCCAGTTAAAATGTGCCAAATCTTCCAATGCATTCATTTTTAATTACTGATTCTTGTCCTACAAATCTAATATACTTACTACTAAATGAAGAAGAAATTGCGCATTAATTGAACTACTGCTTCTTTGAAAAATGACGAGTCGTATGTATGGTCTGAGGAGTAATATCTATAGTGTATGATAACTTTTTTAATTTTAATGCAACCGAGCTCAGATTTTGTCTATTAAATACTCTCAAATACTACAAAATCATACCAAATTATGATAAATATCAATCCTTGATGTTCCTTGTTCTGACGTGGCTCCTCAATCCAAACATTTAGATTAAGGAGCCACCTTTATGTCCATATAACTTTTGAAGTATTATACTACAAAATCGAGGATCGAACCTACAAAATTTTTAAACTTACTATAAATAACTATATTAATTTCATTATGATACAAAAAATGGCTCCTCAATCCTTACGAACATTATTATTTGGGTTAGTATTTGTGGCAAGTTTCAAGTTTATTGACCCAATAAAATTGATATTTTCATACAAACTGCAACACCCCCTAAATCATCATTTGGGGGTAGTTTCGATTAACTAATAATGTCAATCTTTATAATTTACTTAGATTACTATTTGTGCTAAGTTTCACGAATTTTGCCCGAAAGAATTAGATTTTTCATACAAACTTTCAAACCCCTTTTTACTCCCTTAGGGGTGGAATTTCCAATGCACACTTCCGTCATTTGAGGAATATTTCTGCCAAATTTCATGCTTCTAGGCTCAGCAAATTTGGCTGTGCGTTGATTGATCAGTCAGTGAGTCAGTCAATCAGTCGGTCACCTTTCGCTTTTATAGATATAGAAGAAGAAGATAGTAGTGCTGGGTGCATCGTCCTCACGTATATAAATTTATTTATGTTTGTACTTATGTACGAAACTTATTTTTTTAAAAGAGTACGTATGGAGTTTCTTGTGCTTTCTTCTCTATTACAAGCTACTTTTCCGAATGCATCATCATCCATCATCATCATCATTTTAGACGAAAGACGTCCACTGCTGGACATAGGCCTCGTATCTTCTTCCGGTTCGCGGTCGCCATTACAGAACTTTTCAGCCCCATCGGCCATCCGTTCTGCGAGCAATGTGCCCGGCCCACTGCCACTTAAGTTTGGCAATTTTTCGGGCTATGTCGGTAACTTTGGTTCTCCTGCGGATATCATCATTACTGACGTGATCACGCAAGGAAATTCCGAGCATAGCCCTCTCCATTGCCCTTTGGGTGACTTTAAGCTTTCTGATAAGGCCCATTGTGAGCGACCACGTCTCGGTCCCATAGGTGATCACTGGCAAAGGTGACGCTCTGGGCTGGTTTAGTGGACTGTATAGGCGATGCGGAGCAAAACGATTGACAAACGCTTGATGATAGGTAATTCGAGTTGCTGGGATGTTGGATAACAGAATACAACCCGAAAGTAATTAGGGAAGGAAGCACAAACCTTTTCTGGAGCCGCGTGATAGCGTCTTCGTGGCACTGAAACACTTCACCAGCACCAGCAGCTGGGCTTCAAATTACTGTCATCACACGTTAATCACAAACTGTTCATTATAGTCTTATTACATGCAAAGACGCGATGATTCCATAGCTATCAATATTTTTCGCGGTGCGGGCGACGCCATGTACGTACGCCATGCGTTTCATTCGAAAGTGATTTTTAGACAAAATGACGTAGCAAATCCTCTCGCTCACTCGCGAGTATGTGCGGGAAGGATAGGTATAAGAAATAGCGAATGTCAATCATATTTAGCATATTGGCGCAACAATTCCCCCCGAGTTTGAAGGGTATCCTTCAAAAAAAACAATAAGCG
The DNA here is from genome assembly GCA_949775005.1 of Orthosia gothica. Taxonomy (NCBI): domain Eukaryota; kingdom Metazoa; phylum Arthropoda; class Insecta; order Lepidoptera; family Noctuidae; genus Orthosia; species Orthosia gothica. The sequence continues at coordinate 4,918,505 of OX459046.1, read as the reverse complement.
AAACTATTCAAAACTAAATTCAGGTGTAACCTCTAACTGCTAACCTATTCCTAAATTAAAAACGTATATAAAGCGCTTCTACAACTACTAAACTAAGTTGAAAAAGGCGGATAACCGGACGTAAATATGAACCGGTTGCGGTTTTAATTCTTACTATACGCGTTACTCCCTTTGAATCAGGGAAAACTTCCTCCACTACACCTAGAGGCCAGTGTAGAGGGGGCGCATTCTCGGTCATTAAAACTACAACAGTACCAACGGTGACTGGGTTCGATGGAGTATTCCACTTTTGACGCGACTGCAGCGTGTGCAAATAATCTGTTCTCCAACGCCTCCAAAACGATTGAACTAATCTATCCAAAAGATTGTGACGCTTTAGGAGATGCAGTCTGTCTTCATCAACATCCATAGCGGGCAAATACTTAAGAGGAGTCGTGTTTAAGAAGTGAGCTGGCGTTAAAACTAAAGTCTCCGACGGGTCACTAGATAGAGTTCGACACAGTGGACGAGTATTCATTACTGCCTCTATCTGAGCGAGTACAGTACTAAGCTCCTCATAAGAGAGAATCTGTACGCCTACAACGCGGAACAGATGCGCCTTGAGGCTCTTAATATTAGCCTCCCAATTGCCACCAAAGTGACTAGCAGCGGGCGTATTAAAATGCCATTCAATACGATTCTCGGCCAAAACATGAGCGAATTCACTCTGATAATACTTTGATCGCAAAAATGCGTGTAACTCCGAGATGCTACGGCGAGCTCCAACGTAATTAGTACCGTTGTCCGAGTATAAACGTTTGACGGGGCCACGGCGCGACAAGAAACGCTTAAACGCGGACATAAAAAATTGCGTACTTAAATCACCGGTCAATTCTATATGAACCGCACGAGTTGTCATACAAATAAATAGACAAACGTAAGCCTTCGTGGAGCGTATACCACGAACACGGGCAATAGTTACTCTAAACGGGCCGGCGAAGTCAGTACCGGTGTGTACGAAAGGTTTAGCGGATTGAACAACACGGCAAGAGCGATGATCGGCCATTTCAGGCTCGATAAAACGCGGGCGAAACTTAAAACATGGCACACATTTGTGCACTCTAGCACGAATAAAATTGCGAGCGGAAAGTATCCAGTACTTCTGTCTAAGGATAGACATCAACAAGTCCGGACCTGCGTGACAATTTACCTTATGATGATAATCTACAATCAAATCTAAAATATGGTCCTTGCGGGGTAAAACTACTGGATGCTTTTGTTCAAATCCTAAATCAGAATTTCTCAAACGACCACCTACTCGAATGAGACCATCCTGCAAAAAAGGTTTCAAATGTGTAACGCGCAACTACAAGGTTGGTTGGACTCTAAATGTCTAAATTCGGATGCTAAGTAAAATCTCTGTAATTCACGAAGCACGACTGACTCAGCTTTATCCAGATCAGCGGCGGTTATATTACATTAAATGAGTTTTGAAACCATGCATGGCACTGGAGATATCCTCATACATGGTCTCTTCCTCGTCGTCGGGGTGTGCCGAGGTTGGGGCGTAGATCTGTATGACCTTCAGCGAATATCTAGAGGATATTCTGAGTATAAGGTACGCCACCCTGGTCGACACACTCTCGATCTTCACCACGTTGTTCACAAGGGACTTGTGGACGATAAACCCGACACCACCCTGGGACTGCCGGTCACCCTCTCGGAAGAGCAGGTTACCGGATTTGAGGATTATCGAGTCCTCCCCCTCTCTTCGGACTTCAGATAACCCTATAATGCTCCATCGCAACCTGCTCAATTCCTCTTCGAGCTCGGTGATCTTCTCGTTGGTCCGAAGTGTGCGCGTGTTGTACGTTGCCAGGTCCAGTCGTCGGTGATTGTTGGGGTAACAATAATGTGACTGTTCCTAAGTGTGACCCAAGGCCCTAGGCTGATAAAAATTTCGTTTTTCCTAAAATGTCCTAGATTTAGTGTTAAAGTCGGCTCTTTTGATAAAAGAGGTACAGCGCCCCGCCAATTCCGCGCTGCACAATGAATTTCGTCACCTGGCTTGGTTAATTCTCTTCCGACTAAGTGAATTCCTATTTATATTTTGTTTTGTTTTGGAATTCACAGTTATAAGATTATATCTTGGAAGTGGTTTAGAAGGTTAAAATCTAACTAAAGGGCTTTAAACTAAATTGTTATACTTAACTAAAGCTTGTGTGAGAAACCCTTTACACTAATGTATAGAGTATTTAAATCAAAGACTGAATAATGGTCGCGGATAGTGAATATACATTCAAGGATTAATACAAATACAAATAACTAAATTAGTAGAGAGTTTAACTCAGGAAGTAACTAGAGTTGATAATATCAACTCGCCTACAGATAGCCCCAATAGCGCCCATCCCGCCATCATTTCGTAGTGTATTAGCTGGTAAGAAGAAATGATGAAACAAACTTCCCAGCACACATTTCTGTCTGTCAGCCATATGGGGTATATTAATAAAACAATGGTGATGTATGAAGTTAATTAGGCGAAAGGATTGCAAAGTGCATTATTTATCTAAGGACAGGAAGTTGGTAGGATCGCTACGCTTGCATTGATAAATACGTTTATTTGAATTACGTTAATGAGTTAATTGGCAATAGTCTAGATTCCCACCCAGGTGACGTGAGACCGCCTTTCAGAAGCAGGCACGTCGTATACGTGTACTGCAGGACCTCGAATGCGAGTCGTCGGAAGGATTAGCAGCGGTCCATACAATACATGTTTCCCTAAACTTAAACATGTCTTACACAATCCTAAGACAAGGACAGTTTTGTGCCTAAGTGTCCTGCCATTGAGCAAGACATGCTTCAAGAATTACTGGACGCGCACTATAATAAATAGCTCACCCTCGACCTAACACCCTTTACTATGACAATACAAAACTAGCAAGCGTACCGTAGACTCAGTCTGATACAGGTTCACCACAATTGCCTTGTTATACGTTGAAATGGAATAATTCGTCACTTCACACTTCTTTAAACTTCCCAATTTCGAGGATGCTCCAGTGTAAATAACAGCCGTGCGACGTCATCAGCGGAGTCTTACACTGGGCTTCCATCGTGTCTCACCAAATATTATTTTTTATTCAGAGATTGGCCCGAAAGCCTGGTGCGATTTAACGAGACACGACTCTAACATTCATTTAATTGATCATATCCCCGTTTGTGATGTTCAGCGATGACTACCCCCTTTAGTTTATAAGTGTACATACAACATGGCAATGCAATGAGACCGTAATCAGACCTTCTATAGGAAACAGTGTTTAACAACTAATATTTGGTTGTCCTACGTTCTTAATTGAGAGCGGCCTTACAGCCTATTTTATACAACGGAGAGTATTAGCGGTTCCGCCTACCATGTATGTAAAGTCAGTAAAAGTCAATAATAGTCCATAATCAAATGAGTCATTGTGTAGTGTATAAATTATGAATTAGGGCATGTAACGTGTGACGAAAGGCTTCGCCGCTTCCCTAAACCAAATATTAGCCACAAATATCTGCCAAAGGGTGGAATTTAGAATTAAATTCAAGGGTTCGCCACGCTAGAATAAATAGTACATTAGTGAATTGTCCCTACCTATATAATATAAAGATTAAAAACTTACCTCATTCATACTGGCACTCACTCACACCATATTAATACGAGATTAGACTAAATTATAATTAACTTAATAATTAACTTTGTTATACGATAACTACCACGACTCGTTAGATTATTCGCTTCCAAAGCTAAACCCTATGTCTCTCTAACACTCTGGTATCATCACTCCTACGTCTTCTCTCATTCCTCACAATCAGTCCGTACTCTCTGCCCGCCTAAATCCAAGTGTCGCCTCCACCAGCCCGTCCCCGTTCCGGGCCCTTTTCTCCTTTTTTCACCTTCGTCGCTTTGTCGTCGTCTTCCTACTCTAATTGTTACCACATGTTGATTTCTAAGTTTTTTGTAGAGAATCTCGGTTCTTGAGTCCCATTTCCTATATTTTAGTATTGTTGTTTTAGTTAAAGGTCCAATATAGTTTTACTATTTTGAAATTAATAGTTTGTTTCGTAATTTATTGGGGTATACGTCACACCGTACTTATATTTGAATGTTTTATGTCTCAAATGGTTTGCACATGTCCCTGGTAGTTAAAGAATATTCGGTATTAAAATATAGAGATAAATGACGAGTAGTCACAATAAGAATAAATTTTTAGTACTTGTAATTTTTAATTGTTAACGTTCAAAAGTGCCGCTTAATGGCCTAATTGAAATAAATACATTTGACTTTGATTTTGAATTTTACGTTACTAGAAATAGGGACCAATTAGTTCAACTAGGTTTCAGACTGGCTAGAGTAGCCTCACCTTTCATGGGGTACTGTACAAAATAGTACAATACAATTCCTCCCCACATTCTAGAATTGAATGTGACGGAATTTAAAACTTGTATAAAACGAACACTATGCAGGCAGGCATATTATATGTTGGGGGATTACATTACTGATAAAAATGCTTGGCTCAATGTTTTTCCTGCTCCACAATCACAAGTGCGCAAAAACAAGTTGTATGCAGAACATTATTCAAAGAAGAAGAAGAAGATTGTTTTGAATTATAGTTGGACCTGCTATTTTTTTTTAAAGAATTAATATGGAATTTCGTGTCCGCATAACAAGCTACTTTTTTAAATGGACTGTAGAGCAAATTTTTATTACTAGTAAATTTTAATTGTTGACGTTCAAAAGTTGAAATTTGAGTTTGACTTTTTACTTTGATCGTAAATAAAAGGCAACTGAAATCCTAGAAATTTGCATGAAAGCGTGAAAGTCCTCTTAAGAAACTTATTCTGTATTTCAACTTTCGAATATAAGTAGAAAATTAAGTTAATAAGAAATAAATATTATAATAACAACTACAAACTCACCTGTATGACCACTGACTCGCGCATTACAAGACTGGTTCTCACATTGTCTTTTAAAGCAAATATGAAGAGGAAGAACATCAGAGGAGCCACATAGTCCACAGCTGTGTGGATAAACGTCCGCACCCTGACCACCGCATGTTTCCACATCAAAACTGACAACAATCTCGTATTCATCATCTCTAATAACAGAGTAAAGTTTATGAACAATTTATGAAACTCCCTCAAAATAAAGTGTTTTCATTAAAAAAATATTCTAGTGAAATTTTCTCAAAGAATATTCGAGTGAAATTATAGTGTGACGCTGACATGACAGTATGACAGTCTGCTGACGACAGCTGTCAGTTATGTATTTCAGTCAATACCAAAGGTCAGTACTTCAGTACTAGAGAGTTCGTATATTACCTAGCCTTGAGGCAAAGACCTTATACTTCTTGATTAGAGGTAACGTATTTACGACGAAAAAGACACTGTCAATTCTTTCGTTCTTGCTTATAGAAAACTCTAAAAAAGAAAAAGAGACAAACATAGACAAGCGCTACCATCCTGAACGTCAAAGAGATAACTTTTTAGTCACTGTTGTAACACAGTTAGCAGCTGTAATTAAAGTTTGCCGCTGTTTTCACGCCTTTGTTTCGTGTAGATCAGGCAGAATTCTATTTTTTAATTATCTGCATGAAAAGAAAATAATCAAAGGATATCTTTCCACAGGTGAGTTATCGACAAGCATACTGAAATTTATGTGCAGGAAATACATTTCATAAGCTGTCCCGAATAAGGAAATCTTAGTTCTAAATACGTCAAGGACGTGTAGTATCATTTAAACCATTCTATTTAGTGAAATTGTGACGGATGTGGTGTACGTGGGGGTATAAATAAGACCACGTATTCAAGTCAACATAAAAATATATTTCGAAGAAATAAGAGAAAATATTAAAATTGGACCATCAATTTGGTTACATTTTTTTTTTTTTTTTTTTTTTTTTGCGTGGAGAAATGCTCATGCATACTGCGCTACCACGGGGAGATAGCGCAGTTATGTGGGAATCTAACCCACTAAAACTCCACGGTGTCCTCCTGTGCCGCTTATGGCGGGAACACGGGTACGCGTTAGCACTCACCGCGAACCCGCCGCGGCTGTCCGTCACCGGACCCTCCTCTGGGGAGTACCCCCATCACCGGCGCACCAGAACACATTGTGCGCCGTGACCACCCCAGGGACCAAACTAGCACATGGGTGCCAGACGACCCCGTGTATGGCACCCTTGGTCCCCTTGTGACGGGTCAGGGTCAATGGCCCCGCCACCTACCATTTTTCGGCCGCAGGGGATAGGGAGAGCGGCCAATGCTATACCGGCACTCCTCTTCCCCTGCGGCCCCACCGCGTCCGCCATCAGACGGTGGCGACCCCGTCTAGGCCGCGGAAGGTAGGAAGAGCGGCGCACCGCAATACTGGCACTCCTCTCCTGCCGCGGCCTCCAACCCTCAGCCGCGATATCGTGTGGGTATGAGAGACCCCATACGACATCGCGGCCCGCCTCTTGCAATGTCGCCTAGGAAGCACCGCAACCTACATGTTGGCCGCTACGTCGTCGGCTTATCGGCAAAAGCCCTGACGAGCGGCACCTCCTCGGGTTCCTCTTCGCTTCACCGTGGGTGACCAAGCCACGGTTACTGAGCCCCCCGCATCAACAAAGTGGGAACCCACCGGGGGGGTCAATTTGGTTACCTAGCAACTGCATACCTATTGATTGTCTCTCTCGTGTCAAGAAAAAACTCGTGGTGTTTTATGAACTTTTATTGTAAAGTATTGTTCTTGTGTATTTGTGATTATACGTCTCTCCACGCTCTATTACTTTAATCTCCAACAAAAGGGGGTAGGTAGGTGTAGCGTTCTGTGAGCGCACACTCGCAGTGATTTATAATCTGTGGGTCACGCGCACACGACTAGTAAAACCGATAGATTTGGGTGCGCGCGGCCCCATCCCTGGGGGGGATGTAATCTATAGTCAATAACAGCCAATGTTAAATATTAACACACGGGAACTCGGGTCTGGTAAAAAACAGCGCTCGCATTTCACAAATTCTTTGTGAAGCTACGTTTCTACAACCGATTCCATCCAACTGTTTTCTTGCCATTCTTCCAACGACTAATCGTTTAACAATAAGAACTGTACAAAGTGTAAGATTGGAAACTCGACAATAAAAGTGTGCTTGTTGGAGAATCTACGGTGGTGTTTCATTTAATCCGTACCATCATTCCAGCCCCGTGAAGTCGAGAAAGGGCCATCAGAAAATGCACAGATTCCTGATCCCAAAGTGGTGACCGTCGACGTGATTTACTTGAGAAAAAGATTCCAACAACAGCAACAATATTGCAATTGTTTATGACGACGGCCTGCCGACCAAACTTCAGTATCAGCCTGCAGAATAATTAGTGCAATAACACCGCAGACGCTACTACAAGAGAATTGAAGTTTGTCACGCAAGTACCGATAAAATATTTGTGCTCGTATTGGACTACTTTCTGTTAATCACCTGAACAGTATTGATATCAGTATTATCAGTGATTCCACTTCATAGGGGTGCTACTACGAACTTTAGTAAAAACTTCAAGTTACATGTCGTAAATTCATTCGTTCGGTTATTTAATTTCCATTTCATTTTATTTTCATATATATGTAAGAGCGGGTGTACTCAGGGTTCTCAACTTCTCAAATGATAACGACCAGACATCTTGTATACACTTTTTATTACTCACACCAACAATTTTATAATGTGATGTGCACAGTTCAATGCAATACAATTCAATGCTGAGTTCTTTCGACTAGAACCAGCCTATTTATACGTTTAAACAAATTACAAGACGTCACACAGCAACAACATCCGGTGACATTCGTTTATCAATTAATTATAGATTTAGGTTTGTAAAAATACAGTAATTGTGTACATTATTTGATTAGTAATTAATTACACTTTTTACAAATATTTTGAACGGATTTAGCTACCAATCATTTTATTTAAATAAATTAACAGTCGGTGATCTACCTTCCATTTTTGATTTTAAAATATTACTCAAATAAAAACAAATCTTTACAATAACAATACTTAATTCGTGTTTCCCTAATGTCATGTGCCTTTTTGATGTTTGATTTCGTCTGTGGTGCTTAGTTTCATTTACCACCGCTATCACGGCCATACTGACGAGCGGGCCTTTCTAGGCCCAGCGAATCTGAAAATCATAGAAAAATTAAAATATGCAAAAACCTTTTAGACCAGACTCAGAGCAACATTATTGCTTGTTCTGGTGAAACTGTCAAACTCAGAGATCGCAGATCGTGGCTTGGCCGTTAATATTCAGAGGCCCATCTTTGACTTGTTTTGACTTAAATTTTATTGTATCAACCAACTTAAACCATAGCCATGACCAAGGCCTTTTTACACATCCATTTTGCTAACTCAAATCAAATTCAGAGGTCGCAGATCGTAGCTTGATCATAAAGATTCAGAGGCCAGTCTTATGACTTGTTTTGACTGAATTTTATTTAACCAACTAACTATCAAACTCCGAGGTCGCAGATCGTTGCTTGATCATAAATATTCAGAGTATATATGATTGATATCATATATATATGCCTTTGACTTGTTTTGACAGAATTTTATTTAACCAAACAAAACATTCATTATTTTATCCATAATTTAAGCTTTTCAATTCTGAATAATTTTATTACCAGTTTTACCCCTTTTTCATTATTATTTATTCTTGCTATCACGGTCTAGTCGTTCAGTTAAATTAGGATTAGGCACCCATCTTGTACTATTTAATTATTACGTATAGTTTATTTTTTGATAGCCTTCTAGATATTTTGGTTCTACTTTGAAACCAGATCATTGAGTGAGCTAAGTCTTTTTCTAAAACCGAAACCTTCTTAATTTTTTTTTTTTTGCTTCCGTTTCGGCCATTCTGTGTTTAGGGTCTAAACGGTGATATGGTATTTTGAATTACAGGGGAGGGGCTATTTTACCTAGTAGTTCGAAAGGGCCATTCAGTAGCCTTAGATTTCGTATATTTTAATTGCCAATTACAATTCACCTATTTTATTAACCCAAACCCATTCAGTTTGACTGTTAGCTCTAGGTGTACCGCGAGTAATAAGCATGATGTCCGAAGAAAAAGAAAAAAAAATAGGCTGAAATCTGTTCCCATAGTAGCGGATTCCCCATTTGTAATAATTCTACATGAGGTACCAAAAGATTAATTGAAAAGTTATACTTATTCAATGATCATCAATGGGGTGAAGTTTGGAACGCACAAGCTTCTAATCTATCTATTCATTAATGAACAAACAAATGCTTCAGACTATACGGGTTAATGATGCTCTATTTTAATTTGAATAGAGAGTTCAAATTCATTCATCATCAGATTCATCAATTCGTCAGAGATTCGATCAAATACTACCTTATGACGACCCACTGACCTTAAAGAATCATGTCCAGCATTGACCTGAAAATTTTCTAACGCGTCTAGTGATGTAAAATATCTTAAAAAATTGCATTTTATTTGCTCATTTCATATCAAATAATTGAATTTTCAAACAAGGCCAGGAAAAGGAAAAAAAAAATAAGTTTATCATTAGTCAATAGAGTTTTGGAAAAGGAACGTGTTTTACACACGTTCCGTTTCACAGAATACGTAAAACTTGTTCGTTCGTCATGTGGTTAATAAATAATCAAAATAACCAATTGCAACTTTTTTTTTTATTTTACTTATGAATTTATAACTAGCCATGATTTTTTTTATGGTTTTATATTAAGGAGTGGAAAGAAAAATAAGTGTAGAGTTGACAGGTTATGCGTAGAACGAACTTCTTAAGCGGTAGTTTAGTGAATGACAGGCTGTCATTTGTTTGACGTTTTGCAGTCGTTCGTTTGCTTTTGCTACTAATGCACTGTGCGATTTTGGATTTTCTGATACTCTTAGAAGTTTTGCTTTTCCCACGGACTTCGATACCTACCGCTTACGATTACTTTGGCTTATGTTATACGGATACCGATTAAGTGCTTTTTGATTGGAAACTAAGACGTTATCGCTCTTGTTGGAAAGCGTTATGGAGCCTTCTATGAGATTGCTTTGTATAAACTGCAACGTATGTGTTAATACGCTTCGGCGTTATCGGGCCCTTCAGCTTGATAGCAGAGTCATCTCGCTAATTAGCACTTGGATATCTCCAGTAATAGTAAGTATAATAACAATTAAGTACCTAACGATAAGTTACATGAAAAATAGAACTAGCACTACTAGAAATAGTCCATGTTTAGCTAAAAGAGTTCTTTTAGACAGTTGTATAAAACAACATGTAAAATACAAATTAAATATACTTATTTCCATTGTGGGCTCTATAATCTCATAATTGATTTGTTTTTTAGATAACGGAAGAAGATTACATTTGTGAAGCATGCTTTGATGTATCCATGCAGACAATTAATGCTGAAATTCATGGAAACAATGAGTGTGATCCATCTGCTGGTTCATCTCGCCGTGGTCATGCTCAAGTATGTCCGGTTTGTGGTCGATCATTGCTCAAACGTCAAAGTGACCACATTCTCAAAGAAAACCCATCAAGTCTCACACTAAGGATGATCAACTTAATTCAAACTACTGTAGCTCCACGTCAGGTTTGTATTTAAGTCATTTTAAATTCCATGCAATTTCTTCTTTAAATATTACTTTCTAATCCATGACATTACTAGGCCTGTCACTGCATTTATTACAAATATTATGTGTTTTTTGTTGACAGATAACACAATCTGATCGTGTATGTCATGCCTGTTGGTTGCGATTTAAAAGACAGGCTGTTTCATCTCAGCAACAGGATGAGAGACGAGGATTAGATGGTGATGAGACTCTTCTTGGTGAAGCAATGGAACCAGAAGTGGAACAGCCTGTTGATCCAGTCCATGTTCCTGAAATACAACCTGCCCCGCTCCTTGCAAGTTCAGATGAGGAGCATGAAAGGGAATCATCTGTAGAATCAGTGCAATCACAACAATCTCAAATCCAACCAGTGAGAAATCAACAAAGTAACATAACATTACTTAATTATAAACGTGCTCCCAATACAGCATCTCATTGTGCTTTCTATGGGTGTGACAATGAAAATCTGCATGCTGTGTCAGATTCACTGCGGGCTACCATTTTGTCCAACTACAATTTTTATATTCCTAAACTGGCTAGAGTATGCACAGAACATTTACATGGAAACAGTTGGAATTTACTTTATGGCATGGAAAACAGCATGAGCGATTTCAATGTTGAACAAGTTGAGCATGTTTTTTCTTTTGTTCAAAAATACAAGCAATTTCTTGATTTTTCAAGTATAGAGTCAGTACGAGAAATTGATGACCATTTATTTGGATTCTGGATGGGCTTAACAAAAGCGAAATTCCTTAATTTATTGGAAGACCTTCCGCGATTGTTGGGAAAACACAGAGGTATATTAGGTCTAGCTGCTGTATTGATAAAAATGCGGACAGGTGATTCTGACTTAAGAATATCCACATTATTAGAAGTTCCTCGCACTACACTAGAGAGGTTAATGCAAACAGCACGAGAGATACTTCTGCAAGATTTTGTTTCATCTAACCTCGGAATAAACCATTTAACAAGAGAACAATTAATTGAACACAATCTCATGATCCCAAATGGAATTTATAATGAAAATAATGAACAATGTATTGTGATGTGTGATGGAACATACATTTTTTTAAATAAAAGTGGTAATTATATGTTTCAAAAAGACACATATTCTCTACACAAATACAGAAATCTGTTAAAGCCATTTTTAATAGTAGCCTGTGATGGTTACATTGTAGATTGTTTTGGCCCATACAAAGCTACCACATCTGATGCAGAAATAATGTCTTCCTTGTTTAGCAATGAAAATGCCCCACTCAGACAGTACTTCCAAGATAACGACATATTTATTTTAGACAGGGGATTCAGAGATAGCATCAGCTTATTAGAGCGTTGTAATTATAAGGCATATATGCCTGCATCACTTTTGGAAGGCGAACACCAATTAACCACCAACCAAGCGAATAGAAGTAGATGTGTAACTATATGCAGATGGGTGGTGGAGGTTGTAAATGGATACTTTAAAAGAGATTTCAGATTATTAAGGTTTGACCATTTTAATAAAACTGTACCAAATATGATGGCTTATTTCCAAATTGCTGCAAGTTTAATAAATAAGTTTGGTGTTCGCCTTCACAATAGAGCTGATGCTGCTCAAATTCTTAATATAATAAATGAAAGGATGCCCCTGGATAATAACTTATCTAACATAGTTGCAGAATATAATTTAAATCGCCGGGCATCCTTTTTTCGAAGCATAACGGCTGATAATGCTAATATTGAGTTCCCTCGTCTAGAATTCAGGGAATTAATATTATTCGCCTTGGGAACGTACCAAATTCGTCAAGCACGTTCATATTATGGTGAACACGTACGTTTCCATGGTGGATACAGAATAGAAGTTTGTCTAGATGCTAATCGTATACCTGAGTTAGGCAGTGGGGAAAATTCACTTATAAAAGGGAGAATAAAATCAAGACATATCTCAAGACGTCAGTACTATGTATACATTTTGATAGAAAATGGTAATAATGGACGAGAAGGCATTAAAGATTATTGCTGCAACTGCATTGTAGGACGTCGCACTGTAGGTTGTTGTGCGCATGTTATGACTTTGGTGTGGTACCTAGGATGGGCCAGGCATGAAAACAACATTGTGGCTCCAGCGGCATTTTTAGATGAAGTGGTTGTACGAGAAGACATAGAATAAATAATAATAAATCAAAGCCGCCTTTTATTTAATTACCCTGTCCTCAACAAAAACATGTAGGTAGGCAGCTCTTTTCGTTATCTATTTATGTGACTGACTCCGTGTAAGAGTAATCCAGCAACCACTCTGTTACTTTAGATTTTGGTGCATGTGAGTTTAGATTTGTGTGTGATGTGTAGAAAACAAGGATGGCATAACATCACGCGTGAAGTCTTTAAAACTCGGCATCGGCGGGATATTGCGAGAATATAACTGCTGATTACGACCGCGCGAGGATTTGATGATGATATTACGTTAAAGAGGGATTTATTTCTGAGTGATTGTAATTCTCTCAACGAATAAGAAACAATCAAAGATTACTATTACATGAAACAATTTGATTTTAAGTATCGTATAGTTTTTGAGGTTATAACAACTGTCAAACCTCATCTGACAGCTGTTATAACCTCAAAAACTTTTTTATATAATATCATTTTTCCCTGGCCTTTAAATGAAAAGATGTTAAGTTATTGTGTTATTATAAACAATAATTTATTTTATACAACACTAGTTGTAGGCAGACGCGACCTGTAAAACAATTCAAATGACAGGTCAAGCAATGTATGAAAAGTGGGCATTGTTCTTTATTTTAATAGTCAAATATGGCGTTGCAAATAGGTTTTATTTTTGCTTCCCTGATTTAAATTAAAAAAATTATACCCGATACCTTAAAAAAAATCTGTTCTAGACTGAAACCATAATTTAAATCATTATTAATATAAAGTTTTACTTCATGTCACGCCATCGAATGTGTTAATGGATTTACTCGATGGTCTGCTACTACCCCCAAACCCTCATTATATATAAAACATCTAATTGGCGTTTACCTTTAAATTGGTTTGTCGAACCAATTTTTTTTTTGTAAAATAATGAAAAGATCATAATTATTATGTAAGTTTTCGTACAAAACTATTTTGAGTTTTTTTTTCTCTCTATTTACAAAGTAAAATCCAATTGAAAATATTTTTTTGAATCCAGTACCGAAAACACCCCGATAGTTTGCCGAACAAACCCGAGCCCGTGTGACGTCACAACGTTCATTTCAACTCATTGTAGCACATAGCTGATACAGTATTATGACTTTTAACCGATTCAATCTTGTTATTATCTTTATCTTCTATATATAAAAATCAATTGCTGTTCGTTAGTCTCGCTAAAACTCAAAAACGGCTGGACCGATTTGAATAATTCTTTTTTTGTTATGTTCGACAGAATACAGGGAAGTTTTAAAAACAAAAAAAAAATGGTTGGTTGGATAGGGTAGGTAGGGTAGGCTAGGTTAGATAGGTAGGTAGGTAGGTAGGTAGGTAGGTAGATAGGTAGGTAGGTAGGTAGGTAGGTAGGTAGGGTAGGGTAGGGTAGGGTAGGGTAGGTAGGGTAGGGTAGGGTAGGTAGGTAGGTAGGTAGGGTAGGTAGGTAGATAGGGTAGGTAGGTAGAGTAGTGTAGTGTAGGTAGGTAGGTAGGTAGGTAGGTAGGTAGGTAGGGTAGGGTAGGGTAGGGTAGGTAGGGTAGGTGAGTAGTGTAGTGTAGGTGGGTAGGTAGGTAGGGTAAGGTAGGGTTTTTTGTTTTTTTTTTATCTTAACTCTAATCCCCGCCAACGAAATTGGCGCCTTATGTGCTTAACCTCTGTCATTCCGGTCAATCTTCTATGCCTCTCGTACATTCATTCCTCATACCGTATCTTTCTTGCATTCATCATCTTGCATTCCGTGGGTAGGACTACTCCCACTTTTATTAAACTATTCTCTGGCATAATTTATTGCTTATAAAAATAGTTAAAATACATTAAAAACAGAGGTGCTATTACAAAAATTGAACAAAAGGAAATTTTAACATATTGGGCAAAAGGTGCTATTTATCACAGATCAGTTAATATAGCTAGGGATAGAACAAAATAGTGCCATCTATCACACAATTAAAACATTCAATAAACTAAGGTACTAATTTGATACATTATAGCCACTGCAGTTTTGTGCATGTTTTCCTATGCTTCTAAGTTGTTATTGTTGCAAAATAATAGTGAAACATAGTGATTCAACTTCAACTTTTGTTTCGTGCAATGACTACGTTCGCCACATTAATGCAGTATATCAAAAACTTTTCTCTAAGTCTCTTGTCCATGAGCCCATGCAGATTCTCCCTCGATATTTTCCTGTCCAGCTCACATTCAAGTTGGTAGCGCTCCCTGATAAATAACGGGCATTCTACAAGTATGTGCTGGACAGTCTCTGCCACGCCTGGATCGCAGACGCACGATGAACTCTCCTTACACTTGAAACGATTCAAGTATTCAGAGAACCCACCGTGCCCCGTCAAAACTTGCGTGAGGACGCCTTCGGGCCGCACCTGTTGTACGATACGGAAAGCCGCTATTGCATCCGGAAGAAACATTTTCGTCACTGAGGCAGTCTCGCCCGAAACATATCTTCGATTCCATTCATCAAGCGATTCCATGCGGATCAGTCGCTTGATAAATGAAACCGGACATTGGTCGTAGTCCGGCTTCCTCCGTGACGACAATGCTGCCTCCTTAGCCAACTCGTCCGCTCGCTCATTCCTCGGCAGGCCCGCGTGGGCATTGATCCAGAACAAAGACACATCTTTGCTCTGGCCCAGGGCGTGAACCAGGTTGGCACGCGCGCGAACTGCCAGGGGATGGAGAGAGCCGTGGTTTGCAAGCGTCTGCAATGCAGACATTGAGTCGCTATACAAACCAAAGCTCGCCTCTTGCCACGCGAGGATTACTTCTGTCGCTTAACAAATGGCCAGAAGTTCCGCCTGGTAGACTGTGCAGTACGCGGCAAGGCTAAGCTTGAGGTTCCGGACTTCGCCCTCACTATACCAGATGGATAATGCGGCTCCTACCTTCCCCTCAATCTTGCTGCCGTCGGTGAATATTCGCACCACCTGCACATTGTTACTGTCTAGTAACTCTTGGTCTGCCAGGCACATGAACTCCAGGGGCATTTGCATAGCTGGATGAGGGGCTTCCGCAAACCTTACCGCACTCTCGATCTCCCTGTCTCCTGGCAGGAGCCGGGATAACCCTCTCCTCGCTTCATACAGGGCGGCTGCCTCTTGTATACGCAGGTCTAGAGGTAGTATCCCAGAGAGTTCCAGTGCCGAGTTCAAAGAGACAGTACGGTAAGATTTGCAGAGCTTCTGAGCGAATCCTCGTTGAACAGAGCCTAACTTCTTCCGTATACCCAACTTTTTTGCAGCGGGTGCCCAGGCGGCGGCTGCGTATGTCACTATGGGCTCAATCGTTGTGCGTATGACTTCCGTGTTCAATCCCCAGCTCACCTTTGCAGCACGGGACAGCCGCTTGTATACGTTAGCTGCCCTCTTGCAGAGGTTCGCGGCATGCTCATTAAAAGTGAGCTTATCGTCTATGGTTAGACCCAGCAACTTCATTTTCTTGACCATACCGATGCCGACCCCGGCCATCCTCAGCACTGGAGTGTCGTACTTAAGCTTATTGGTTATAGTCATCGCACAGGTTTTGTGCGGTGCAAACCTCAGCTTATTTCGGACGCCCCAATCCTGAATATGGGCGAGGGCTGCATTGGCAGTTCTAGAGACTTCAGTCGCCGTGTCCCCATCCACGACCAAGACGATGTCATCCGCGAACGCCTGCACGAAAAGTCCGCGCTGATCTAGGTCCTGCAGTAGTGGGTCGAGAACGAGGTTCCACAGGATTGGACCACCGATCGACCCTTGGACACAGCCCTTGCTAGTCTCTCGCGTGCATTCCTCCCCGGCATACCGAACCTTGACCTTCCTACCGTCGAGATAGCTGTGTATCAGCCTCCCGACGTTAACCGGGCACTTTTCCTCAGCCAGTCTGACCCTTATGGCTGGCCACCAGGCGATATCGAAGGCACCCTTTATATCTAGTGACACCAGGACAATTAGCTTCTTCAGCCTCAATTTGTCCTTTACGTGCTCCACTAGCGTATAGAGGGCGTCCTTGGTGCTCCTCTGGGGCATGAAGCCAAACTGACGAGTACTAAACCGCGGTACAAGCTGATATTTTAGACGTGCTACGACCATCCTCTCCAGGACCTTCCCCAGAACAGGCAGTAGACCAATTGGTCTGTAAGCCTTAGGGGTGGTGTAGCTATCCTTGCCCGGCTTTCTGAGGACTACGACTGTAGCCTCCTTCCAGGTGGTCGGTAAGTGTGCCAATTCGAGGCACTTATTGTAGAGGGCAAGGAAAGCGTCCGGGTCCTGGTGGATCGCTCGACTGCAGATATCAGAAGTCATAGTCCATCCCCTCCTGGTGCCTTTTTGGGATTGAAACCCGCCACGGCGGACTTCAGCTCCAGCGTCGTAAATGGGGGATCATGATGTTCATCATGGGCCCACTCATTTACTCGGCTGGCTGCTTCTCTAATTCGCCTGTGGTCAGCGTTGTCCTGGTCTACTCTGTCTTCGGGGTAGAACGTATCCGCAAGTAGGGCAGCCGGTTCACTCGGATTGAGGAATCCACCATCGCTGCAAAGGGTCAGGTCTTCTTGCCTTTTGGCGGTCCTACCAATGATCCTGTAGAAACTCTCCCAAACTCCCTCACGATCCTGCTTCCGGCAAAACTCCTTCCAACTGGCGATTTGGGCATTCTTTGCCTGCATCTCATACTCTTCTTTTGCTTTCAGGTACTCGCCAACGACTTTCGCTCTCCGGACCGGCGCGGCATTGCGGATGCGGTTCTTCTTCGTCATTACCTCCCTCTTCTTCACAGTGAGCTCCTCGGACCACCACGGACAGGTAATTTTAGTTTTAGTACTAGTTTTAGGGATGGTGATTTGACATACTTCTGTTATTACATTTATATATTTAGCTACTATTTCTTCTAATTTTTGTTTATTATTTACTTCTCTTATTCTTTCTAAATTAATGTTATCTCTAGTTTTAAATTCTTCTAATTTATTTGTAAATGCTATCCAGTTTGCTTTACGAGTGTTAAATTTTCTCGTCGTTCTAATGATACTAACACCTTTTTCCCTTTTTTCGTTAATATTGAAAAATATTGTGTTATGGTCCGAGGATGTCGCTCCTGTGTCGACCCGCCAGCCGTCCACCAGGTCGAAAAGGTCGAGCGAACATGCCGTGACGTCCACATGGCTTCTATACGCTCTACCACCTCTGATGGTGTCAATGGTGGGAGCGTCACCAGTGTTTAGCACCTGAAGCTCCAACTCGTCCAGGGTAGCGGACATTTCCTCTCCCCTGGGGTCTTCCTTGATACTGCCCCACCAGGCACTTTTCGCATTTGCGTCGCCACCTATCAGCAACCTACCGTTGGCCACTTCCGCATTAATTCGGGTCATCTGGTCCAAGTATGGCCCTATGGGTTGGTCTGGCTCGAAGTAATAGGAGACTACTACGATTTCCCAGGCTTTGGTCCGGATCCCCACCACAACAATGTTATTTGTGGTGAGTTTCGGGTAGGGTATGACGTCAAGGTCATGATCAAAAACGGCTATCGCTGCCTTTACCCTCCCACTTCCTTCGACCTCGCACTGGTAGATTCTCGCTCCTCGGTAGCTCTTCATACTTCGTGCTCCTCCCACATACGGCTCCTGGATCAGTGCCCACGAGATTTTTCGTTCACTGGCCTCTATAAAGAGTTCGGTGGTCGCCAGTTCCTTGCGTTGAAGGTTCGCTTGGGCCACTCGGTATGGTCTTGCTGATTGTCGGACAGGAGTCTCCGGGGCGCCCTTAGCAATATGCTATGGACGAGCGGGCTATTGCGTCCCATCTTCTTCTAATTGAGCACTCTGAGCTGAAGGCGTGATGGTGCGTGTTATCAACTTTGGCACGTATGCAGTTACAGCAGGTAGGTGGAAGACCTGCGCTCCATTCCGCGCACTCCGTCCTCATGTGAGGTCCGCCACAGTGGCTGCATTTCGCTACGGTCTCCGTGCAAACGCGTCTGCTGTGCCCATACCCGAGGCAAAGCGAGCATTGGACGAGCGGGGACTAGTCCTCGACCCTAACCCGCTGAAGTTCCATATGCACCGATCCGACCTCGAGCATGCGCCGCCACACCTCTGTGGCGACCCTCAACACTACGTGGCATTGGTGCGGGTTCCTGGTTCGTTTGCGATATATGACTTCGACTATCTTCTGTTCTTCCTTTAGGTCTTGGAAGATGTGGTTATTCTGTTTCAGGAGGGCCTTAACTATGTCCTCGTTGTCGTTGTACTGCATAACGTTCCTTATAATAACTTGTGGATTTTTGTTTTTTATATCCTGCGCCTTCAGCTCAGGCGCCTTGCTTAGTCTTTCTCGCAATTTCTGTCTTTCTTCTTCTGTGCGACATCCCATTATTATTCTCCTATCCTTTGCCTTTCTCACTTTCTCAACTTGTATACCCCCTTCCTTGGCATTTACAACTTTTCGGATTCTGTCCAGGACTTGATCACCGGATTCCTCCTCGTCCTTGGCCGTCACTACAATAGAATGCAGTGCCGTGAATTTTGGTGTTTGGATGTCAGGCCAAGTTGCCGCTACTCTCGCATAGGAGAGTTTCTCCATATGTTCTTGGCCAGCTAGTAGGGCTTCCTGCAGCCTGTCCATTTTCTCACTGTTAACGGCCAAGTTGCGACTATGTTCCTCCAGGGCCTTTCTGAGGGATTCCGAATCTACCTCTCTGACGACCACTGGAGAAGGGATGGAGGCTTTCACGGTCTTCTGCGCCTCCTGGACTTGTATGCCTTTGGTACTGAAGGTCTTTTTGGTTGGGGGTATCTTGCCTCTCTCCTGCTCGAGCTCCTTTACAAGTTGGTAGAGCCGGTCTGCTTGTGCTTTAACTTCGGCCTTGGTCTCATTTTTCGTCGTTTTTGACGTTGTCATTAGTGCCTTAATTCTGTTAGAGCACATTCTCGCCTCTTGTACTTTGGTCTTTTGGGCTGGCGGGCTTCCGACCTCAAATGACACCGATCCCTTTGCCGTCGCTGGTGGTGTTTGAACTGGCAGCTTTGGGGAAGTGCCTTTTGTGTCGATTTTGCCCGCCTCCCACTCACCCACACTCCTCCTGACGCTCTGCGTGAGGGGTCCCGGTTTCTCGGAAACCATCTGTGGGCTTTTTGTACTTGAGGTCGTAGGTTGAGACCGGCTCTTAATAGGCGTGCGCACACCGGGCATCCCGCTCATCCTGACCTATAAAGGTTTGTGGGGACTAGTGTTGCTTCTGAGAGGGGTGGTGTAAAAAGCACTCCAATCGCGTATAGAGTAAAAATGTAAAGGGGGGTATTGTAAAGGATACCCCACTTGTATGTCTGTGTTGATGTTCCCCTTCACAATCAGGGTACTTGTCAACAAAGTTAACCTAACAATAAGTCCTAAGCCTAAAGTATAGTAGTACAATAGTACTACTATATGTCCTAATCTAAAGTTTTAAAAGAAAATTAAAATTGTAATAGTTGCTATCAGTCTTAAAAGTATAGTGGCACATGTTACAGACTCTTTAGTGTGCTTCATAGACATGTTTTCATAAAGAGTACTTTTCTATATAGTGACAGTTTACGTTTTTCTTCTCTCTTCTAATTATTCGTCCTGTACGATATAAATAAAATAACGTGATGTTTACTACACAAAGCCTTTATTTTATTGGCGACGAGGTAAATTGTGTTGTTCAATAAACACCATGAACGCGGAACAATTCGCGGCGTTCCTTACCGCGCAACAAGAACAACAGAAGGTACTAACAGTCCTACTACAGCAGCTCGTACAACAGCAGCAACACCAGGGAAGTCCTTCAACATGCGACAGCGCCAACAACAACGATAGTAACGAAGCACCCTCAACATCCAAACAAAACATTGTAAAACACTTCAAATGCGACAAGTTTAACCCAGAAACAAACTCTGCTGAAAATTTTATCGATCTGTTTGAAGCGAAATGCCGAATATGGGGCGAAGAAACTGTTAGTATTCAAAAAGATCTACTCATAAATTGCATAACACCTGAAATATACCACGAGCTGAAGGTAGCTTTAATTCCTGACTTTGACACAGCAACATACGACGATTTAAAGATGAAACTATTTGATTTATTTAGAACAAAGAAAACACGATACAAAGCTTTAATAGATTTTTGGAACTCCACGAGAGAAACGGACGAAACTATGGAACGTTATGCTAATAGACTAAAAGACCTCTCAAGGGACTGTGGCTACGAAGGCACTATGCTTGAGAGACAACTCCGTGATCGTTTCGCGACCGGTTTGAACCATTCACAGCTAGAGGTAGATTTAAAGCAAAGATGGCCTGAACTACGCGAAGTAACAGAAGGTGGCAAAACGAGAGAAATAACATTCGCAGAAATATTTTCAGTTGCCCAGTCACGCGAAATTGCAGAGAACGACAACAGTGCTTTGAATGAAAAGCAAACTGAATATTTTAATAGGATACGCAAAAAGATTCAAGGTAGACGCACTAATACGACGACTAACGAAACAGCCAGGAAGTTGCGACCAGACCAATGCCGACGATGCGGAAAGCGTGATAATCATAACTATCACGATTGCTCCGCTAAAGACCACCCGTGTAAAGCATGTGGAAACACAGGACACTACGAAAGCGTATGCATCAAATCAGGTAGAGCATATTTGACGTCACAACCCAAACGTACCCTCCAACGCAAGGACAATACCGATAAACACAATAAAACACAGAAGATCAACAATCGAACAGACGAATCAGAGACCTCATCAATGACAACAGCGCACTACGACTCTTCAACGGAAGAAAGTGATAGCGAGTACAACCCTGTACACAGTATTACTAAGAAGACAGCCCGGTGCAAAAAATTGACGTGACCATTAATGGGGTAAAATGCACGATGGACTGGGACCCAGGATCAATCTACTCTATAATTTCCACTAAAATGTGGAAAAAGATTGGAGCTCCGGTGTTAATGAAGGGACCGAAACTCCAAGCTTATTGCAATTTCAAGCTCAAACCGAGAGGTATAGCTGACGTAACAGTTGTAGTAGACAAAGTACAGAAAATTTTACCTGTTGTAGTTATGGACAAAGCAGATCCTATACTTTTTGGGTTGCAATGGAGCGAAATGTATAACATGACATTTCCCAAGCCTGTCTACTCCATCAAACGTACTAAAGAGACGTCACTGGACGTCGTGCTAGGTATCAACACCGACCTTTTTAACAACAAATTAGGGAAGGTCAAGGACTACCAAGTTAATATCCACATCAAACCTGGCAGTAAAGCAAAGCATCTACCGGCACGCCCCATCAAGTTCAGCTTGCGCAAAAACGTAGAAATAGAACTAGAACGGCTTCTGTGTGAGGGGATAGTAACAGAAGTGGACCCCAATTTAACACCTGTAGAATGGGCTACACCCACAGTCAATGTCTTGAAACCAACTGGCCAAGTACGAATATGTGGCGATTATCGAACGACTATCAACCCAATACTTATCAAACATACGCACCCAGTACCACTTTTTGATCAGTTAAGGCAACGCTTGGCACATGGTGAAAAATACTCAAAGATTGACCTTAAGGACGCTTATCTACAGTTTGAAATAGCCCCGGAATCTAAAAAGTACCTAACGATATCAACCCACAAAGGTTACTTTGTCTACAACAGAATGCCCTTTGGTATTGCGACGGCACCTTCAATTTTTCAACATTTCCTTGATAAACTACTGGATGGTATACCAAACGTCGCTGTATTTTTTGATGACATTGCCATTACCGGAATGAATGACAAGGAACACATCCAGACCCTTTCTATGGTTTTCAACAAATTGAAGCAAGCCGGACTCAAAGTCAATCTAAAAAAATGCACTTTCCTACAACCAGAAATCGAATATTTGGGACATACGTGGGACACTCAGAAAGTTTTGCGAAACTAAAAAAAATTGTTCTATACGTACATATATTTTTATTAAATCTTTTCAAAGTACTTTCCACCAGCCTCTATACAAAGATTCATGCGCCTAAACCAGTTTTCAAAACACTTTTTCCAGTCCGCCGCAGACACCTCGTTTACAGCCTGCTCGAACGCAGCCAGCGCATCTTCCGGCGACGAAAATTGTATCCCTTTGAGCTGATTTTTTATTTTTGGGAATAAAAAGAAGTCACACGGTGCTAGATCAGGGCTGTAAGGAGGGTGACCCAGGAGTTTGACTGGCGTGCTGTCCAGGAAGTCCCTCGTTTTGAGTGCGGTGTGCGCAGGTGCATTGTCGTGGTGGAGCAGTAGCCCGCGGAGCCCTGTGTTTGGTCGCTTGTTGCTTATAACAGAGAAAACTTCTGGCAAACATTTGGTAGTATACCATTCGGCATTAATGCTTCTTTGATCCCGTAAGGGAATTGATACCAAGTGGCCAGTCAAATTAAAAAAGCTAGCGATCAAAATCTTACCCCCGCTTCTAGATCGCTTCACTTTGGTAGGCGTTGGCTCATTTTGAAACACCCAAACAGTCGACTGGCGCTTGGTTTCTGGGTCGTATTGATAAATCCAGGACTCATCACCTGTAACGATGTCGTAAACACGCCGAGACGAGCCTGCTTCAAATTTGTTAAGCATATCACGGCACCATTCCACCCGGGCCTGCTTCTGAGCATCGGTGAGGTTGTGCGGCACCCAGCGTGATACTATCCTCCTCACGCGAAGATGGCTGTGTAGAATCTCGTGAACGCTTCCCGATCCAATCTTCAATATGTGTTGAATCTCCTGATATGTAATTCGCCTATTGTCTTGGATTAAATTTTTCACTGCTAGCACGTTTTCTTCGGTAACAGCCGTCAAAGGGCGACCGCTTCTTTCGTCATCCCCCAAAGTTGGTCGACCGCGCTTGAATTCGTTATACCAACGATACACGGTTGCCTTGGAAGGGCCTTCATCCATGAATGCCATTTGAAGTCTATCGTACGATTCATCCGGTTTCAGGCGACACTTGAAATCGTATAAAATCATAGCTCTAAAATGTTCCCGGCGCAGATCCATATTTCAGTGAGACACAATACTTTGAATTAACTCGCAAAAAATGTGGAGGGAAATTTTGAAATTGGAACTTACTTATTTTTACTTATAAATAATCATATTTTCGAAAAACATTATAACTGGCCAGTCTCCCATATATAAAAACTTTTTTTCGCAATACTTTCTGAGGGGCCTGGTATTTTGGATAAAAATGGAGTACGTCCAACAAAATCCAAAATTGAAGCAATTTCAAACGCACCACCACCCACAAACACCAAAGAACTGAGAGCGTTTTTAGGACTCGTAAATTTCTACGAGCGATTTATTCCACATCTGCACAGTGAATGCGCCGATTTACATGAGTTAACGGGTAGTCGCCGAAAATGGAAATGGACTGAGCACGAAAACGAAATATTTCATAAGACCAAGAAACTAATAACACGATCTAAGTCACTTATGGCGTTTGACGAACACCAGCCTCTTTTCCTTTCCTGCGACGCCTCTGAAAAAGGAGTAGGAGCAGTGTTATACCACAAGGATAAGAACAACATCGAAAAGCCTATTGCGTTTGGCTCAAGGAAACTGAAGCCTGCTGAAATTAAATACTCTGTTATAGACCGTGAGGCATTAGCAATATCCTATGGCATTCAAAAATTTGACCAGTATCTCAGAGGCACAAAATTTACGCTTGTAACAGACCACAAACCGCTGATTCACATATTGGGCCCTCAACGAAATCTTCCAAAAATTGCCAACAATAGACTTGTGAGATGGGCACTCGTCATTGGAAATTATGATTACGACATCATTTATAGAAAAGGTGAACATAACATCATCGCTGACTACCTCTCCAGAATGCCAAATAGCCAGGAAGAACCGAATGTTCCTGAGGTAGCAATATGCAAAATCACAGAGTTGTTACAACATAATAAAATGGATGATTTGGCCTTAAGTGAAGAGCGTATCAGAGAAGAAACTATACACGATACCATACTAAAGCAAGTCCTACAATTGATTAAAACTGACTGGTGTGATTGCACACAGGCTGACCTGAAACCATATCTCAGAAAACGCAACGAATTATCAATAGAGAACAAAATCATCATGTGGCAAGGTAGAGTTGTTATACCGAGTAAATTAAGACTTACAGTACTACGATATTTGCATATTGGTCATCCTGGAACTTCTGCAATGAGGGCGCTTGCACGCTTCTATGTATGGTGGCCAACACTCGAAGAAGACATTGACAATTTTGTGAAACAATGCCAGAAATGCCAGGAAAATCGACCCAACAACCCAGAACTCCCAGTATACTCTTGGTCGATCCCAGAGAAGGTTTGGGAAAGAGTCCACGTTGATTTTGCCGGGCCTTTCGAGGGAAAGTATTGGCTAGTATTATCAGATGCATTATCGAAATGGATAGAGGTTAAACCGATGTCAAAGATAACCACCAAAACATTGTGCGAGAAATTAGATGGCATTTTTACAACTTTCGGATGACCTCAAATTATAGTGTCTGACAATGGACCTCAGTTCACTTCCAAAGAATTTCGATCATATTGCAAGTCGCAGGGTATAGTGCACATGACAGCTTCACCATACCATCCAAGAACAAATGGGTTGGCTGAGCGCCTAGTGCGAACCTTTAAAACAAGAATGTCCGCAAGTGAAGCAGACCGACTTAACCCAAAGCGAAGATTGCAAAACTTCCTGTTTTCCTATCGGAATACACCACATACTACCACAGGCAAGTCACCAGCCCAAATGATGTTCGGCAGACAACTAAATTGCTTACTGGATAATGTGAGACCAAATATGAGAAGGTTATTGCGCTATAAAAATCTACAAGCCAATATCGAGTCGGAACAAAAGACCCCGATTTTCCAGAATGGGGAAGAAGTGTACATCCGCACTAAACTGGAAAGTAAATGGAAACCAGCTGTAATAGAGGAAAGGAAACACCGGTATTCTTATGTCGTGAGAACTCCAGAAGGAGTCTTAAAGCGCAGACACGCGGATCACATACGGCCCCAGGGGATTGTGGCTCAGTCACTAATCAATAAACGAGATATTGAGATGAAACCATCGGCCCCTGCTGGTTCAACAATTTATACACCACATGAACTACTACCACGTGCCAGTTCAACTCCAATCAGTGTAGCCGCTTCCGGCCCACCGCTAACACTTGAGCAGACACCGGTGTTGAGGCGCAGTAAGAGGACCGTACGTCCACCACACCGCCTCATAGAGCAAATGTCTTAAGGCCGGGAGGAATGTTACAGACTCTTTAGTGTGCTTCATAGACATGTTTTCATAAAGAGTACTTTTCTATATAGTGACAGTTTACGTTTTTCTTCTCTCTTCTAATTATTCGTCCTGTACGATATAAATAAAATAACGTGATGTTTACTACACAAAGCCTTTTTTATGCACCAATATACGTCCACACTTTAAAATTTTACAATATATAAGCAATAAATGCTTACAGTCTTAATCTAAGTATATAGCAGCACAATAATGCTGCTATATGTCGTTAAAACTAACACAAAAACTTCTATAAATAAGGTCGGGTGATGCTCGGGATCTGCTGTCTTCCGAGTCTGGGCGTCAAGTGTATGGCTATCTGCTCCCGAGTTGCCCTTCAGTAAACTTAGATGTTTATTGTTTACTGATACTACCCGTTGGGGAAGATTTTGTGTGTTCTGGCTTCGCTGGTGCAGAAATTTGGTTCTTGGTTGGGGCCAGTCGAAAGGGCTCTTCGAGCCGGTCAAAATAAGTCCAAGCTCGGATGTTCCAACCCTGACCTGGGCCGAGATAGGGCGAGGGGGGTGCGGCAATAAATTTAGGGTTGGGGGGGGTTTCTATTGGGGCCAAAAGATAAGGCTCCTCAAGCCGGTCACAATGGACCTAAGCTCGGGTGGTCTGCCTCTATATTTGGCCTAGATAACCCGAGGGGAGGAAGGTAATTTGAGGGGGGTTGGGGGGGCGGGGGGTAAAATCCAAAAAAAAAAATGGCGGGGTTGAAGGCGGGGGGGGGGGGGGGGTAAATTAAAAGTGGGGGAGGAGGGAGGTATTTGGAGAAGTGGGGGAGGAGGGAGGTATTTGGAGAAGTGGGGAGGGGGTGTCCAACACAAGGCCAACCTCGGTGACGTCAGGCCAGGGGTTGAGGAGTTCCCGAGGACCCCATAATATTTCTTGCTATTTCGATAATTATACCTAATTTAATAAACTTGTTTAAAAACATTTAAAGGACCTTTATTATAATATATACCTATAGTTTTTCAATGTTTTCCTTTTTTGCTCTTTTGATTATTATAATGTGGAATGAGTTTTGAGTCTAACGAACGTATCCATAGAGGTGAGTGAAAGGTATAAGAGTGACAGGGACAGACATATAATGGAAATATGGCAGAGCTGTGTAAGGAACGACGAACGAGACAGACGTGTTATTCAGACGTGTTTAGTTTTTCTAAAGAAGTATTTGATTTAATTAAAATAAACAGGTTTTTAAGTAACAAACCATTTACTTTCACCCCTCGATCCCACAAACTTGGGGGCTTGTCCGGGATCAAGGTGAAATAAGTGGATTTTAGTGAAAAAAGGCAAAACGAAAGACGACGCACGACTACGACGCACGCCGATTGTTTTTTTTTAATGGAAGAAAGATACTACGGATAACGACGAATTTTACGACGATATTCCTAGTTAATAACGACGATAACAAGGAATCACAATGCCTAAGGAGAAATCCAACCAGGACTTTCAAGATGCGGCAGCTTCGATACCAGCACCGACGGCACACGGCGACATGATGCACCTTACGGAACAGCTAATCCGTAAATTCAGTGCACAAGACGAAACTCATACAGCATCCATGTGGATACGTCACATCGAAGAAAATGGGGAAATTTTTCCATGGAGTCCTACTCAACTGTTGTTGGTAGCGCGACGTTCGCTTACCGGCACAGCAGCGCTATGGTTACGCAGCGAAAAAGTATAAATCATAATTAATATGATATGATATGATATATAATATAAATCATGGGATGAGTTGAAAGTGGCTATTGGTAAGGAATTCGCGGATACCATAGATGTGAAGAGGATACATGAATTAATGAGCGCAAGACATAAGAAGAAAGACGAATCGTGTATTGACTACATCATCATTCATCATCATCATTTCAGCCGAAAGACGTCCACTCCTGGACATAGGCCTCCCCCAGGCGTCGCCACATTGACCGATCCCGTGCGTCTCGCATCCAGCGCCTTCCCGCAACCTTAACCAGGTCATCGGTCCACCTAGTGGGAGGCCTTCCAACGTATCGTCTTCCAGTTCGCGGTCGCCACTCCAGAACTTTTCGGCCCCATCGGCCATCCGTTCTGCGAGCAATGTGCCCTGCCCACTGCCACTTAAGTTTGGCAATTCTTCGGGCTATGTCGGTAACTTTGGTTCTCCTGCGGATATCATCATTTCTGACGTGATCACGCAAGGAAATTCCGAGCATAGCCCTCTCCATTGCCCTTTGGGTGACTTTAAGCTTTCTGATAAGGCCCATTGTGAGCGACCACGTCTCGGTCCCATAGGTGATCACTGGCAACACACACTGGTCATAGACTTTTGTCTTGAGACACTGCGGTAAATTGGACGGTGAATTGACTACATGCTAATCATGAAAGAATAAGGCAAACGCGGAAAAATACCGGAATATGAGCTATCAAATACATCGTGGACGGCATCATAGATGATGAAATAAATAAGATTATGTTGTATGGTGTCACAACTTACGCGGACCTGAAAGAAAAACTTAAGTTGTACGCTATGTTCAAGATAAATTCTACTGAGGACATTCGACGAAATAAGCCGCACAATGACACACAGAACAGCAGTATTATTAGAAGGAACGCGGCTGCAATGATGCGATGTTTCAACTGTGGGGAAAATAGATTTACGAGTACACGAAGACTCAATTAAGTATACTTCTTTTGTAACGACAACCGGACAATATGAGTTTTTACGTGCACCGTTTGATCTAGCAACTTGTCCCAAGGTTTTTACGAGATTTATCACAATCATATTCAGAGAATTGATTGCCAGAGGTATTGTCATTGTTTTTATAGATGATATTTTAATTCCAGCGCAAGACGAGCATCAGGCTTATGAGCGCCTGAAGGAAGTTCTGAATACTGCATCAGAATATGGGTTACATATCAACTGGAAGAAATGTCAGCTGCTAACCAGAAAGGTAGAATACCTAGGACACGTTATTGAAGGTGGTGAGGTCATGCCGTCACCAGGGAAAACAGATGCTGTTGCCAAATTCCCTGAGCCTCAGAACTTGAAGCAACTACATAGTTTTTTAGGACTTTGCTCCTACTTCAGGAAATTTATACCTAAGTATGCCCAGATAGCACAACCACTCACGGATATGCTGAGAAAAGAATGCATGTTTGAATTCAATGATGAACATAGAGCAGTTTTTAACGAGTTGAAGATGAAGTTGGCTACTAAACCAGTGTTAAAGATCTATGACCAAAGAGCAGAAACAGAGCTCCATACTGACGCATCGGGTATTGCTTATTCAGCTATTTTAATGCAAAGATGTGATGATGGGAATTTACACCCAGTTCTTTATATGAGCCGAAGGATTTCAGACGCGCAGGCTAAGTACACAAGCTATGAGCTTGAAGGACTTGCTATCATTGAAGGCGTGAAGAAGTACAGACACTACTTATATGGAAAATTCTTCAAGATTGTCAACGATTGCAAAGCTTTCCAAATGACACTAAACAAGAAAGCATTTAGCATCATCAACAAGAGTTGCTCGATGGATTTTATTCCTACAAGATTATGATTTTACAGTAGAACACCGTGATGGTACTGGAATGAGGCATGTCGACGCATAAACTCGAAACCCTTATGTAGCAGCTATAACATCTAGCTTACACCAGGATATAAAACGCGCACAGGAGTGTGACGAGGGCCTTAGTGCAATAATAAACATTTTGCAAGAAGGAAAATCATTAAAGATTACAATCTTAATCAAGGATTGCTTTATAAAGGATCAGAACAACAACTTGTTATACCTAGTATTATGGAGAATGAAATTATAAAGAGAGCACACAGTAATGGTCATTTTGCAAAGAAGAAAACTTTAGATCTAATTAGCAAGGATTACTACATTGAAAAGATAGGAAACAAAGTAGAAGATTATATAGCATCCTGTATACCATGTCTGCTGACGAATAGAAAAGAAGGAAAACAGGAAGGTTACCTTAATCCAATTGAGAAGGGAGACACTCCACTTCATACGCTGCATTTGAATCATGTTGGACCCCTGACAGAGACTCATAAGCAGTATAATCATATACTTACGATTATTGACGCTTTTACGAAGTTTGTATGGTTGTTCCCATGTAAAAGTACTACCACGAGAGAGGTGTTGAATACACTACAGGAAACTTCTGGAAGTCCAGAAAGATTTATCACAGACAGAGGTACTGCTTTTACTAGCAAGGATTTTCAACAGTATTGCACGAAGGAGGGAATAGAGTTATGTCATATTACTACAGGAGTACCTAGAGGTAATGGTCGTGTGGAAAGGGTTCACAGAACTATTATACCAGTACTTACCAAGCTATGTATTGAGAAACCAGAGTTATGGTACAAGCATATAGGAAGAGTACAGATGGCACTAAACAGTACCTACCAGAGAAGTGTGAACACCACTCCATTTGAGATGCTAATAGGAAAGAAAATGAAGAGACAAGAAGACATAGAAATATATGAACTACTACAACAAGAAGGACGTGATAACTGCATAGAAAATAGAGAAGATTTGAGAAAGAGAGCAAAACAGCAAATACTGCAAGTACAACAGGAGAATAAGAAGAACTACAATAAGCATAGGAAGGATAGCAGGAAGTATCATGAGGGGGAGTTAATAGCTATAAAGCGAACTCACACTCTTAATTGACTCGCACACTGTTCTGTTGTTGTTTAATTAGGTAATGTACCTATGTTTGCACTATTTGTAAGTACGTGAGGACCATGTTCCTATTTATCAAGTAAAGGAATTTAAATGTTAATGCTTGTAATTCTCTCATACCTATATGTAGTATAGTAGTGCTGGGTACATCGTCCTCACGTATACGAATTTATTAATGTATGTACCTATATAAATATTGTATAAAACTTTTTTTTAAAAGAGTAAGTATTGAGTTTCTTGTGCGTTCTTCTCCATAACAACCTACATTTCCGAATGCACGGTAGAATCAATTTTTATTAAATTTAAATTTTAACGTTCAAAAGTGCCACATAATGGCCTACTTGAAATAAACACATTTGACTTTGACTTTGACTTTGAACCCAGTTTGGGCCAGGGCTCAAACTCAAACCTAAATATTTAGGACCTTATCAGGTCACTAAAACCAAACAAAACGACAGATACGACGTGGAGAAAATAGATATGATGGCAGAAAGACCAGGCAAAACTGCAACATCTGCTGATCATATGAAAAAATGGCCAGATGACAAGGAGTAAGAGATCAAGTAAGTATGTAAGGTTCATGAAATATGTTTGTTGACTGCATGAAAGTGATATTAGGGAATATTATTTTATGTGTGTTTTCTCTATTTTGTTATGTTCTAGATTTGTTGTTACAAAGAGTTGTTAAGGGTAAACGTTCTAAGTAATTTGTAATTGGTCATATGTGTTGCTAAGGTGTCTTTGATTTCTTTGTTATAAGATATACATTATTTTATTGATTTGTTATAGAAATAATAAGAAGTTAATGGTTATTTTGTTATTTAATAAGAGTTCAGTAAATATGTTCCTTTAAATAGATGAAAAGTATATAATTAATTTTGTACAATTGTTAATGGTATAAAATATTTTTTTTTTTGAGATTGTTATTTAAGATCACAGTTGCATGTGTAGTTGTAAGTAGTATACCAGTGTTTGAGACGTAGTGTCTGAGGACAGACACAGTGCAGGATGGCCGAGTGTGGAATGAGTTTTGAGTATAACGAACGTATCCATAGAGGTGATTGAAAGGTATAAGAGTGACAGGGACAGACAGATAATGGAAATATGGCAGAGCTGTGTATAGAACGACGAACGAGACAGACGTGTTATTTAAGTTTTTCTAAAGAAGTATTTGATTTAATTAAAATAAACAGGTTTTCAAGTAACAAACCATTTAATTTCACCCCTCGATCCCACAATAATATAATGTAAATTTGTTTGAAAACTTTTTTTAGACAAAAGTTTGAAACTATCACTTTAGCAGTCTTATATATATTCTATAATGTTTGAATTTAAGTAAGTACTTATGCATGAAGTCTATAATTGATGTTTCTTTTTTTTAATGTTTTGATGTTTCTTGTTTTTTGTTCAGTAAACCAAAAAACTAAAAACCAAAAGCCAATAAACTCGAAATAATGAATCTCAAAGCTTAACATTCTAGACCAGTAATTGACATTGAATCTTATCCTTTCAATATTAAAAAAAATCCAGATCAATAGTTCTGACCTTTAATCTTAATTTTGATGTAGTTAAAAAATTCTAGACCAGTAATTTTGACCTTGAATTACTTAAATTAAAACTACTTTTAACTTTGGTGAATATAGTTAAGGTTAAATTAATGACTAATTGTTTTACTGTTTTGTATTAAATATAACCAAACATGAAGTTTTGTCCAGGGGGGTGACCACAAGCTACAGACAAGGGCAGGGCAGGGCAGGGGGGGGCAAGTGACAGATGTATACAAGTCAGATACATCTGTCCCTTACTCGATCTCAAAATAACCTTACTCTAAGAGCTTGTGGTTACCCCCCTGATTGTAATATTTATATTCAAAAATATTCATCACATAAGAAAAGTAATATACATAAATCAAAATGTTTGTTGAGTACTGAATTTGATAATGTGCAAATAATAGCTACTGCTTTCAAAAATAGAATTGCTAGTTATAGATTTAATCCAATAAGTTTAGATAACATATCACCAGAGATATTTTTATCAGATATTTCTAGCATGATTTACAAGATTATTGATACATTGCGATTAAAACATCGAGCGATTAAGATACAATTTGAGCTTTTTGTATTATACAAGTTACCTAAAAATGAAGAATTTTCTTTGAAATCTTTCAATACAAAGTATTATGTGATAATTTAGAATAATAATATAAAATCGAGTCGGGTAGGTGACCAACCGAAAGTAAACAGTGCAGTAATAACGCTCCTCAATAATAAATTCTTTTAAAATAGTTCTAACAACGTTTCGGCTGAGTGTTGGTGATTCAATTGTGTTTGGACATACATACTATCTGTGAGTGGAACAATTTACAAATAAACATTGCAAATAAATAAAACAAATGTTGATAGGAATGCAACAAGATATGAAACAACAAAAACAAGACATGCTAGAGATGAAGGAAGTCATAAAAAACACAATAATCAACAGCATTAATGACAAAGTTAATAGTCTGGAATTAAAAAATGAACTTTTAGAGAAAAAGGTGGAGGAACAAAACACAAAAATAAACAACTTAGAAAGGCATATAAGACGCAAAAACCTAGTCATGTTCGGAGTAGACGAGTGCGAAAAATCCTATTGCGACTTGGAAGAGGTAATAATCAATATAGTAAACACTTATTTCAAACTGCCGTGTGACAGAAGCAACATTGAAGCCGTCAGAAGGATGGGGAAGAAAGATGAAAAAATCAGACCAGTTGTAATATCATTCACCACGTTAGGTTATAAAATAAACATTCAAAAAAACCAGTCTTGTCTACAAAATACTCCGTATAACATAAAGGAAGACTACCCAATGGATGTCCTAAATAAGCGCAAAGAACCACAAGCTGAACTGCAGAATTAAAAAGAGGCAGGCAACACGGCTTTCATAAAATATGACAAACTTATAGTGTTAAGCAACAACAAGCGCAGCCCTCGCAATCAGTCACATAAGAGGAACCTCTTACTCGGACATTGCATCCTAGCGGACAAAAGGCTCAAACCAAGAGTAAACAGCCACATAAGAAGAAAAACAAAGTCACTAAAATGAAAGACTACGTATTACAGAAACCTAAACTCACCTTCAATCAGACAGATTCCTCTCAAAGCCAAGCGAAGACAACACAGCACAACCTAAAATAGCAACCAAAATCCGGCCCCTTTCTCCCTCCTCATTTCCCATTACGTTTGGACAGCTTGGGAGAGATAGACCAAAACCCTTCAAAGGAAATAAAAAAAAAGAAAGTCAAATCTAATATTTGTAGTTTAAAAACAAAAAATAAAATGAAGAAAACATCAGATACAAGATCTCCCAGTACGGCTG
Source organism: Orthosia gothica (assembly GCA_949775005.1). Taxonomy (NCBI): domain Eukaryota; kingdom Metazoa; phylum Arthropoda; class Insecta; order Lepidoptera; family Noctuidae; genus Orthosia; species Orthosia gothica. The sequence goes on along the minus strand of OX459046.1, from coordinate 4,884,390 downwards.
GTCCCCGCGGGAGTGATCGACTGAAACCCTCCTTGCATTGTAATGAAAATAGCACCACATCACATCTTAATATATGCACACTTAACGTCAGATCCATAGCAAGTGATACAAGACAGGATGAACTGCTACATGCCTTGAAGGATATCCACTGGGATATTTTAGGTATATCGGAGACAAAACAAAAGGACTGTGAAATCCTGGAAAAAGACAATCTCATATTTATGTACTCTGGCAACAAGAGCGGCTACAGTGGCGTTGGCTTTTTGTTGAAAGACTACATGAAAATACACGTAATGGATTTAAAAACAATCTCAGACAGAGTAGCTCGACTCGACATAAACATAAACAATACCAAAATTAACATTATCTAAGTCTACAGCCCAACAGAAAAATCAAAAGACGAAGACGTACAACTATTCTATGAAAATTTAAATATGGCTTTGTACAATACAGGCCATAATGCAATAATAATGGGAGACTTTAATGCCAAAATAAGCACCGCTAAAATTGAGGACAGCGACATAATGGGCCCTTTTTGCTACATTGGCAAAAGAAGTAAAAGAGGAAAATTATTAACAGAGTTTTGCATAGAACACCGGCTTCATATTATGAATACTTATTTTAAGAAGAAGCAAAAGCAAAAATGGACTTGGTGTTCCCCTGACGGTAAAACATACAATGAAATTGATTACTTCCTTACAAATAATAAAAGCAGAGTAAGAGATATTAATATTATAAGCACATCGCACCCTACTGACCACAGAATGATACGAGCAAAATACTCAATAGGGACGCAAGTGAAATCAAGAAAATCTTTTAAAGGTAGAGTCTGCGCCCTGACACCACTGGAAAAAGAAACATTCAAATACAAATTTATTAAGGCTTCTGTATCTATTATTAATTCTGAAGATGTACAAAAATCATACTCTTCAATTATTGAAACTATTAAAAATATAACTTTGTCATCAACCCATAACTCTAAAAAACCATTACCCAAAGTAAATATTTCACGAGATATTGCTGAACTCATAGAACGACGAACTCTCCTAAAAGAAAAGAAAAATAAAACTAAAACCGAAAAATTGGAACTCACCAAACTATACAAAACTATTAAGAGAAAAATAAAGAGAAAGAAACACACAGATAGACTAAAAATAATTGAAGAGGAGCTAACCTTGAATAATTCTGTGAAGAGAGGACAACAACGGTTGAATGATGTAAGAAAATGGATTCCCTCTTTAAAATTGAAGGACGGTGTGACTGTTCCTAAATGACCCTAGGCTGATAAAAATTTCGTTTTTCCTAAAATGTCCTAGATTTAGTGTTAATGTCGGCCCTGTCGTTAACAAGGGTGAAGCGCCCCTCCATTCCGCGCTGCACAATGAATTTCATCCTGGCTTGATCAAATTCTCTTCCGACTAAATGAATTCCAAATAATGTTTTGTTTTGTTTTGGAATTCACAGTTATAAAAAATTATAACTTGGAAGTGGTTTAGAAGGATAAAATAAAACTAAGGGGATATAAACTAAATTGTTACAATTTACTTAAGCTTGTGTGAGAAACTCTTTACACTAATGTATAGAGTATTTAAATCAAAGACCAAATAATGGTCGCGGATAGTGAATATACATTCAAGAATTAATACAAATACAAATAACTAAATTAGCAGAGAGTTTAACTCAGGAAGTAACTGTAGTTGATAATATCAACTCGCCTACAGACAGCCCCAAAAGCGCCCATCCCGCCATCATTTCGTAGTGTAATAGCTGGTAAGAAGAAATGATGAAACAAACTTCCAGCACACATTTCTGTCTGATAGCCTTACGGGCTAAATAAGTAAAACAATTGTGTAGTATGAAGTTAATTAGACAAAGGGATTGCAAAGTGCATTATTTACCTAACGAAAGGAAGTTGGTAGGATCGCTACGCTTGCATTCATAAATACGTTTAATTGAATTACGTTAATTGGCAATAGTCTAGATTCCCACCCATGTGACGTGAGACCTCCTTTCAGAAGCAGGCACGTCGAATTCGTGTACTGCAGGACCTCGAATGCGCGTCCTAGGAAGGATTTGCGGCGGTCCATACAGTACAAGTTTCCCTAAACTTAAACATGTCTTACACAATCCTAAGACAAGGACGGTTTTGTGCCTAAGTGTCCTGCCATTGAGCGAGACATGCTTCCAGAATTACTGGACGCGCACTATAATAAATAGTTCACCCTCGACCTAACACCCTTTACTAAAACAATACAAAATTAGCAAGCGTACCGTAGACTCAGTCTGAAACAGGTTCACTACAATTGCCTTGTTATACGTTGAAATGGAATAATTCGTCATTTCACACTTTTTAAACTTCCCAATTTCGAGGATGCTCCAGTGCAAATAACAGCCGTGCGACGTCAACAGCGGAGTCTCACACTGGGCTCCCATCGTGTCTCGGCAAATATTATTTTTTTTATTCAGATATTGGCCCGAAAGCCTGGTGCGATTTAACGAGACACGACACTAACATTCATTAAGTTGATCATATCCCAGTTTGTGATGTTCAGCGATGACTACCCCCTTTAGTTTATAAGTGTACATACAACATGGCAATGCAATGAGACCGTAATCAGACCTTCTATAGGAAGCAGTGTTTAACAACTAACATTTGGTTGTCCTACGTGCTCAATCAAGAGCGGCCATATTTAGCCTATTTTATACAGAAATGAGTTTTAGCGGTTCCGCCTTCCATGTATGTAGTGTCAGTTAAAAGTCAATAATAGTCCATAATCAAGTAAGTCATTGTGTAGTGTATAAATTATGAAATTAGGGCATGTAACGTGTGACGAAAGGCTTCGCCGTTTCCCTAAACCAAATATTAGCCACAAATATCTGCCAAAGGGTGGATTTAGGAAATAAATACAAAGGTTCGCCACGCTAGAATAAATAGTACATTAGTTAATGATCCCTACCTATGTAATACAATGATTAAACTTACCCCATTCATACTGGCACTCACTCACACCATATTAACGCGAATAGACTAAATTATAACTAACTTAATAATTAAACTCGTCAACCCGATACGTTACAACGACGCGACTTTTCCTATTCTGTTCCGAGCCTAATCTTCGACCTCCAAAATCAATCCGTCCGCTCTGCCTGGCTAAAGCTAAGTGTCCACTCTCTCCAACCTTTTTCTTGTTCGCCTACAACCACGCTCCCTGCAGTCCCGCTACGAGACCCTTTTGCCCTCAATCCCTCGCCTAGTGTTTTCAGCTTGCTGGTCGCTCTGTCGTCGTCTACCTACTTTAATTGTTACCACATGTTGATTTCTAAGTTTTTGTAGAGAATCTCGGTTCTTGAGTCCCTTTTTCTATATTTCCAGCCGAATTGTATTTGTTAAAGGTCCAATATCGCTTCACTATTTTAAAATGAATAGATTGTTCGTAATTTATTGGGGTTTCTGTCAGAGCGTGCTTATACCCGAGTGTTTGTGCCTAAATTTGGTCCGCACATGAGGCAACAATGCGCAGTTTTAAATATTAAAATATAGAGATAAATGGCGTGTAGTCACATTCCCCCCTCTGAAAATCAGACGCGTGACGTAGTACAGCGGATGAGCTTTCACAATAGGATGATCTCTGTTGTCTCATAAAACATTCATAGATTATAACCTCGTACTCTTATGCCCTATTCGGTTTGTTAAAATTATTCCAGTTGGATCATTAATCCAATAAGATTCAATATCTGCTATTATTTTGTAGTATTACGCAGTAACACCTACATTCGAGTCACAATTGCTGTACCTATTTCGAAAGGTACGAATTTTCTTGTCATATTCAAGTAACAAAGTGCGTATAACTGTGCTTGTTTATATTTTTATTTCACCTATCACAGTCTCGTATTACCTTCTAACGGTAGTTGCGAAATTGCTATGTCTGAATTAGTCTTTTATAATGACGCTTATCTATTCCAATAACAAGTGACTAATTTCAATAGACCTGTAGGTATGCCTTTTGGTTAGCTTTACATACCAGAGTCTTCTTAGCTTTAAGTCATAACAATACTTTTGTATTTTAATTTATATTTCGTTGAAATATTTTAATCTTATTAGAAAAGATCTCAAAGACCTGTGCATGCCTATTATTTTAATTTTACATACCAGGTTATCTCCTATTAGTACTACCTACGGTACTCTCTCGTTCTAAACTCAGCCTACCGCAGTTGCGCTGGACGGCGCTCTGCACTGGACAGCGGTCTCTGCTTAAGCACCTTAATGCCGAGTCAGCTGCCGAATTCGTTTTCAGGAATAGCTGAAATAGTTCGCACATGTGCTTATTAGAATTTTGTACCAATAAGATGAAATAGCCCCCCTCTGACCTTAAGAGGATTGGCAGTCCTGAAATTAAACAAGTATTAGAAGATTAGGTACATCAACCTTTACAAATTAAACAAGGTTGTTAGAATTCTAACACGAGTTTGAGAGTTATATCAGACTGATTTAAGAGATCAGAGACTTCTAATAATCCAATAAAGGTTTGAAAGTCATTTGTAAACTGTAGCCACATTAGATTTTCCACACTAAATATAAATCGTATAAATTTATTCATAAGTTTATCTTATTAACGAGGTCACGCATTGGAAAGTCAGAATCAGGCCACCCTCAAATTGTAACATTAAAGACAACTTGCTATAGTTCCAACCTTCGGTTATAATTTCATGGGTCATAATTAGGAAACAATTGTTTTCCTATTGTTTCACACCTGACTCAGGTGTCGCGGCCGTTGAGGCATCGCGTTAAAAAAAAAAGGAACTTAACTTAGGGACTGAAGCCATGCTACAGCTTCTACCGGATTCTGCTGATGTCAGACACCTGGATGAAGCTCTGGGCCAAGAACACGCCGTTGGTCTAGACACAGAGTAGTAGTAGCTATGTGATGACTTGGTATCCTGGAATTTGAAATAAAGCCACACAAGTATCTATTCCCTTATAACGTGAACACTTTGTCGAGTCACCAATATTTAGTGAAGCTTTCTATAATTATAATTATGTTAACGTACCTTCTTGCTAATTTTATGGTCACCTTTTGTTTTCCTAGAATGCCTCTTTATAATTTTGTGTGGCTATTGTTTAGTAACCGTTAATAGACTGCATTTCGGATATATAATATTAGGTACAGGTAGCCTGGCAAGTAGAATAAAATGAGACACAATGGAAAAGTAATTTATTATTTTCGTTTTGCTACGTGTCTACTTTATTATTCGAATTAAGTACATATTTTTTTTATTTTTATTAAGTACATAAAACGTATAATAATTTTTCTGTATTCATAAAATCTGTAATTTTAGTCTGTTTTGCGAAGTGAACACGTCTGGATTTTAATTAGTGTATCGTCATAATTTTTCTGGATGTGAAAGTCTTCAATAAAAGAACAATCTTTCGTAATACAATAACTTGAGCTTAGACCATCATTCGAAGTCTGCACTGTAAATTGTTCTTCGGTCTTTTCCTGTTCGTCACAAATTGCAATAGAGTTATCTAAGTTCATCGAATCATCAATAATCTCCTGTGCTTCAATAGTACACAAAAACCAGACTGAATAGATATGAGGAAGCAGTCTTTGATTATATTGCTTGCACGTGTTTTTTTTTTGTTTCTGAGAATTACAAAAGCCCTTAAACCCGACACGTTTTTGTTTACTTTTGCGATCTTAACAGCCAGCCAGTGACCATTATACTGTTCCAGATGTGGATACTGTAACCTAAAACACAAATTCTATTCAAATTGCTCAGTACTGCTGTCAGTAACGAAATCGTAAGGCAAAGCAATTAATTCGAAGCGAGATTGTAACGAAAGTAACGAATAACGATACGTTTGTAATGAGTACTATGTTATGAAGTAACGAATACATACGGGTATACTTTTTTCGTTACTTTCACAGCTCTAACGTTTTGTATTTTCTTTGTTTTTTCTTTAACCAGTAATATACTAACAACTAAGGATATGTACTCAGGTTTCTACGTACACTCAAATACCCAAGTCCTATCTCCAAAGTTTTACTATGCGAACAAAAGCATCGCAACATCGGGTGACTGTTTTCCTAGTAACTGCCAGCCCCTATTTTTTTTTTTTTTTTTTTTTTTTTTTTTTTTTTTTTTTTTTAACTAATCGGTGTGCGAGGCTAACTAACACAGTCAGACCCTTGTTTTTGTAATTTAAAAACCCGGCAAAGAAACAAAGGAGTCATTTGGCTAGGGTCGACGAAAAAAAAAAGCGGACGCATCTGTGAGCGTTCTATACACGGGATTCTGCTTTCAAAATGAGCACATAATTATAGATTCCGGTTACAATATATATACGTACTATGTATGATTTGCACAACCTGACAGATACAAAACTCACGTTTATAGGGAATCGAACCCATGTTTGTTTATCAGCTTCGGAACCAACAATCAATCCTTTATTTGCTTAACATAATCGTAACGTTTAACTCGCTTTTGCAGGGTCGAACCCTTTTATTACGTTAGCTTTGGAAACGACTAAATGAAACCGTACTGACATTATCTAAGCGCTTGTTCGATTCAAAGCCACAGTAGCACGCACATGAGATTCTAATTTCTCATCAATCAGTTTATCAGACGGGAATCGAACCCATATCAATGACAATAGAATTCATGTATATCCTTAAGTAAATAAATCATACGGATCTTGAACCCGCTAAATGTAGTTGTCGATTTCAACCAACATAACTAGCTAGTTATCTGTTAATAGTCGTTGTAATTTTTATTGCCTATCAATTCTTTAAAACCTAAGTTACGTTGCGTTATTTTATGGGAGTCCCACCCACCGTAACACAAGCACCAAAATTTTATCAATCATTATTATGTATTCATGTGGGAATCTAACCCTCATAATATAATGAAACCAATCGTTTACTAGTATGTCAGGCGGGAATTGAACCCTAACTTCCATGACAATACAGACCACGTTGACTCTCAATCAACCAAAACACCCAGGACTTGAAGCCGTTTAATGTAACTGACAAATTCATCTAACATAATGAGATCTTTATCGATCGCCGTTGTAACCTTTATCGTTAACAATTCTATATAACCCTAACACTTTGTGTTATTTGTGTCGTAAAACATTCGATTGTATTATCTAAAATATTTTAACCGTAGTAACTCCTTTTGTGTATAAAAAGTAAAAGAAGCTTAAACTTATGTCGTTGTTTTTTGTAACCCATTATTGTTCTTTCTCATTGCACTGACGTTAGTCAGTACATTTGAACCGTAGTAAATCTTTTTGTGCCTAACAATTAATAGAAGCTTGACTTACGTTGTTGTTTCAAAGTAACCCATAATTACTTTTTCTCGTTGCACTGACGTTAGTCAGTACTTTTAATGACGAGAATCCTGGTCACGGCACCACATGTGACTGTTCCTAAATGACCCTAGGCTGATAAAAATTTCGTTTTTCCTAAAATGTCCTAGATTTAGTGTTAATGTCGGCCCTGTCGTTAACAAGGGTGAAGCGCCCCTCCATTCCGCGCTGCACAATGAATTTCATCCTGGCTTGATCAAATTCTCTTCCGACTAAATGAATTCCAAATAATGTTTTGTTTTGTTTTGGAATTCACAGTTATAAAAAATTATAACTTGGAAGTGGTTTAGAAGGATAAAATAAAACTAAGGGGATATAAACTAAATTGTTACAATTTACTTAAGCTTGTGTGAGAAACTCTTTACACTAATGTATAGAGTATTTAAATCAAAGACCAAATAATGGTCGCGGATAGTGAATATACATTCAAGAATTAATACAAATACAAATAACTAAATTAGCAGAGAGTTTAACTCAGGAAGTAACTGTAGTTGATAATATCAACTCGCCTACAGACAGCCCCAAAAGCGCCCATCCCGCCATCATTTCGTAGTGTAATAGCTGGTAAGAAGAAATGATGAAACAAACTTCCAGCACACATTTCTGTCTGATAGCCTTACGGGCTAAATAAGTAAAACAATTGTGTAGTATGAAGTTAATTAGACAAAGGGATTGCAAAGTGCATTATTTACCTAACGAAAGGAAGTTGGTAGGATCGCTACGCTTGCATTCATAAATACGTTTAATTGAATTACGTTAATTGGCAATAGTCTAGATTCCCACCCATGTGACGTGAGACCTCCTTTCAGAAGCAGGCACGTCGAATTCGTGTACTGCAGGACCTCGAATGCGCGTCCTAGGAAGGATTTGCGGCGGTCCATACAGTACAAGTTTCCCTAAACTTAAACATGTCTTACACAATCCTAAGACAAGGACGGTTTTGTGCCTAAGTGTCCTGCCATTGAGCGAGACATGCTTCCAGAATTACTGGACGCGCACTATAATAAATAGTTCACCCTCGACCTAACACCCTTTACTAAAACAATACAAAATTAGCAAGCGTACCGTAGACTCAGTCTGAAACAGGTTCACTACAATTGCCTTGTTATACGTTGAAATGGAATAATTCGTCATTTCACACTTTTTAAACTTCCCAATTTCGAGGATGCTCCAGTGCAAATAACAGCCGTGCGACGTCAACAGCGGAGTCTCACACTGGGCTCCCATCGTGTCTCGGCAAATATTATTTTTTTTATTCAGATATTGGCCCGAAAGCCTGGTGCGATTTAACGAGACACGACACTAACATTCATTAAGTTGATCATATCCCAGTTTGTGATGTTCAGCGATGACTACCCCCTTTAGTTTATAAGTGTACATACAACATGGCAATGCAATGAGACCGTAATCAGACCTTCTATAGGAAGCAGTGTTTAACAACTAACATTTGGTTGTCCTACGTGCTCAATCAAGAGCGGCCATATTTAGCCTATTTTATACAGAAATGAGTTTTAGCGGTTCCGCCTTCCATGTATGTAGTGTCAGTTAAAAGTCAATAATAGTCCATAATCAAGTAAGTCATTGCGTAGTGTATAAATTATGAAATTAGGGCATGTAACGTGTGACGAAAGGCTTCGCCGTTTCCCTAAACCAAATATTAGCCACAAATATCTGCCAAAGGGTGGATTTAGGAAATAAATACAAAGGTTCGCCACGCTAGAATAAATAGTACATTAGTTAATGATCCCTACCTATGTAATACAATGATTAAACTTACCCCATTCATACTGGCACTCACTCACACCATATTAACGCGAATAGACTAAATTATAACTAACTTAATAATTAAACTCGTCAACCCGATACGTTACAACGACGCGACTTTTCCTATTCTGTTCCGAGCCTAATCTTCGACCTCCAAAATCAATCCGTCCGCTCTGCCTGGCTAAAGCTAAGTGTCCACTCTCTCCAACCTTTTTCTTGTTCGCCTACAACCACGCTCCCTGCAGTCCCGCTACGAGACCCTTTTGCCCTCAATCCCTCGCCTAGTGTTTTCAGCTTGTTGGTCGCTCTGTCGTCGTCTACCTACTTTAATTGTTACCACATGTTGATTTCTAAGTTTTTGTAGAGAATCTCGGTTCTTGAGTCCCTTTTTCTATATTTCCAGCCGAATTGTATTTGTTAAAGGTCCAATATCGCTTCACTATTTTAAAATGAATAGATTGTTCGTAATTTATTGGGGTTTCTGTCAGAGCGTGCTTATACCCGAGTGTTTGTGCCTAAATTTGGTCCGCACATGAGGCAACAATGCGCAGTTTTAAATATTAAAATATAGAGATAAATGGCGCGTGTAGTCACAACGGCAGATGTACTTCCAATAGAAAAGAGCTGGTAGAGGCCGCAACGGAGTTTTACGAAGATTTGTACCAACGCAGAGACGAATTTAACAATAATTTTACCATAGTTAGACCGGAAGATGTAAATACAGGTGTACCAATATTTATGGAAAGTGAAATAAGCAACGCTATTTCGTCTCTAAAGTCCTTAAAGAGCCCGGGAGAAGATGGGGTTACCAACGACATATTGAAGACTCTGATCGAACCACTGTCTCCTATTATTACGAAATTATTTAATAATATATTGGATTATGAAAGCATACCCACGGAATGGGAGACTTCAATCATTACATTACTGTACAAGAAAGGAAATCCGGAGGACATAGGCCTATAAGCTTATTACAGACTACGTACAAATTATTTACGCAAGTGTTGCTTAGACGAATCATGCCTATTCTAGAATTAAATCAACCTAAAGAACAAGCCGGTTTCCGCCCAAGATACTCTACAGTTGACCATATATTCACTGTGACACAAGTCATCGAAAGGTACGAAGAATTCGGAAAGACGCTCTACATTGCTTTCGTTGACTATTCGAAGGCTTTCGACTCTATTGGACACTTGGCTCTGTGGAGGGCCCTGGATCAGCAAGGAGTCCCACACAAGTATTTAAACATACAAAGGGAAATCTACAAGAGGGGTAAAGCCAAAGTGAAACTGGAAAGGCAAGGAAGACCTTTTGAGGTACAACGTGGAGTCAGGCAAGGCGACCCGATATCACTGAATCTATTTACCGCTCTCCTGGAAAGTATTTTCCGAAACTTAGAATGGGACACTATGGGGATCAACATAAATGGAGAAATATTAAACCACTTACGCTTCGCAGATGATATCGTACTGATCTGCGACCACCACAGACACTTAGAATACATGCTGCAAACATTAGATACAGAGAGTAGAAAATGTGGATTGACAATGAATTTGGGGAAAACTCGTATAATGACCAATGCAGTAAACATTCCAATACAAATATCATCTAAGGAAATAGAGTACGTGGAAGAGTATGTTTACTTAGGACAGAACATCACATTTAAATATCAAACTGCGGGCGAAGTAGAGCGTAGAATCAAACTCGCTTGGAAAAGATATTGGTCATTAAAACAAATCTTTAAATCGAAACTCCCAATGACATTAAAGAAAAAAGCATTCGAAACTGTTGTATCTCCTACACTGCTTAACGGATGCCAGAGCTGGGCACTAACAAAGAAAACATTGAACAAACTTCGAGTTTTCCAGCGGGCCGTCGAAAGAAGCATGCTAGGAATAAAACTGAGAGACAGAATTAGAAACAATGAAATCAGAATGAATACTAAGCTAATAGACGTGGCAGACTTAGCCTGTCGGCTGAAATGGCGATGAGCAGGTCACGCCGCGCGCGCAGGTGACGGACGCTGGAGCGAGCGTGTGCTGCACTGGTGCACATGAGTAGATAAACGGAACAGAGACAAAGCTTCCTAAGAACGTGCAAAATTGTTAACTATTTTGGTAGGGTTGTCACAATAGGTGAAAACAATAACAAAATATTTGTTAAATAGTTTTATTATTTATTATGTATGATAGAATACTTTACAAATTACTTACTCTAATAATTTTCTTTTTATATTTTTTGATTTTTAATAATTTATTGTTTCTTTTTATGGCGTTATAAATTCTGAATCTAACATAAAGTTTTTCAAGTAATCTAACGGGAAACACTCACATGGCATATCAAATTTACACTGTAATACGTCTAAGTATTTCGTTGCCAACATTTACAACTGTTATTTCAAGATCGAAATATTCTCGAAACTTTTGCTCGAGCAATTCAACAAATGCGATAAAATTATCAGGAGGTATAATTAAAAAACCCAATTGTACGTTACCATCATTAAAATCCTTGTAATGGCTGAAATAGAGAATCTTTGCCCATATTTATAGGTTATTCAGACCTCTTAACGTACAGTTTTATTTTTTCGCATTTTTTTTATTTGTTCGAGGCATTTTTTGTACAAATAGCCTGATACATATACTAAACCATTTTTTTTCAGGTAAATCAAACCGATAGTCACTTTTCCCTACTGTTAACTCAGGGATAATAACTTCGTCTGGCTGTGGAGCTAGTGAAACTTGTGAGGGGGTATTAAAAATACGACAGTCCTCTGGTTTCATATGTAAGCTATCGAAATCTTGATCGCAATTAGTATTTTGAGGTTTCTTTAGGATATTGGTTATAAATATCTTTTTGAAGGCATTACTAAGTTGATGACATGTTGTCTTTTTTCCGCTAAAAAGAGCCAATTTCAACCGGCTCCAACTTTCCGAGATGTGACCGTGCCAATAACTGACCATCTTGAGCTTCTTGGCGTTACGTTGACATCGACTCTCAATTTTGGCCCATACATTGAGGCAAAGGCTCAGCTGGCTGCCAAAAAGCTGGGGATCCTTGCAAAGGTTAGAAGGTACTTCACGCCAGAACAGCTGCTCAGCTTGTATCAAGCGCAAGTTCGATCATGCATGGAGTACTGTTCTCATCTCTGGGACGGATCCGCCAAATACCAGCTTGATGCACTAGAGTCGATCGAAAAGCGGGCCAAAAGGCTCATCGGCGATGAGGCACTGGTTAAGTCAAAGCTCCAGAGCCTTGAACATCGTTGCCGAGTTGCCAGCTTGTCGGTCTTTTATCGGTTGCATTTCGGGGAGTGTGCGATGGAATTGCATGATTTAATTTCACCAAGCCCGTTTCATCATCGGACTACAAGACGTACGGCGATGCGCCATCGCTACATGGTAGACATACCACCCATACGCACTAAACGTTTTGGAAATACTTTCATTATGCGTACAGCTAAGGAGTGGAATTCCCTACCGGAGTCTGTGTTTCCCGATAGCTACAATCTGGGAGTCTTTAAGTCAAGAGTGAATAGGTTACTTCTAGGCAAGCGTGCTTCACCGTCGACCACATCATCGCTTACCATCAGGTGAGATAGTGGTCAAGCGCGAGCCTATAATATAAAAAAAATAAAAAATATGTTGGTTCCTGACAGTTACCACCCGCCTGTCTGACTTTCTCGAAGAGATTTTCAATTACGTCTTGATTTAGGCGTCTCGTTAGTATAAATTTAATTCCTTCTGATTTTAAATCTTCAAATAGTTTTAATAAAGATTTTATAGACACTTGAAATCCGTTGATAAAATTCATAATATTTGTAACGTTCTTCTGCCTATCGATTCTTATTAAGATAAGGTTCTTAAAAAATGACAACATTTCCTGCAAGAAGGCAATTTGATCATTATTGCCGCAGAAAGCTCTTTTAAATTTATTAGGAGATCGCAATGTACTCGAGTTTAATATATCAAACAAGTTATTAACTTTATTTAAAAAAACAGCGGTATCTCTTGCGGCAACGTCAATAACATTAAAGTCTACGTACGTATTAATAGCTGATGCGACAGTTCGACTTAAGACCTGAGTAGCTAGTTTCACACGCATTTTCTGGAAATTATTGGGGTTGATGTGAAAATTAGTCAGTTTGGGTGCTAATCTTATTTGTCCAAGTTTATCTTGATTATACAAGTGTTGTATATGTGACCATTTCGCAACTTTATTGTCAAAAATGAAATTACATGTTTTAAAGTTGTTTCTTACACATTTCATAAGTTGCGGGACATCAAACATGTAAAATATTTTGTGTCCATTTACTTCGAAATATGTTTTATCACTATTCACGAAACGCAACTTGGATGCTTTTATAAAATCTGAACCTAAATCTGAAACAAACACGCGTATATCCAGACCAATATTTAGTAATGACATAATAATTTCGTCAATCCATTCATTTACTTCTGGATAATTTTTACATTGAGATAGAAATGAATGAGCTATTGGTTGCTTCCAGTTCTGTATAATACCGCGAATAATAAAGTATTTAGCTGGTTATTTTTTTTGAATTCCGTTTATTTCATGAAGTCCTTCAATTCTATCGTTCCTGATATCATAATACAGATTAGCTTTCAAGGACATACAGTCCACGCAAACACTGCAAATCTTTTCTTGCGGTCCCATTTTGTCTACCTTCGCTTTTAACGCACAGAGCAAACGCTCGTCTGTCTGAGTGCCTATTGGCATACCTAACTTTTGTAAGGTGACCAAGGAAGGTAAACAAAATGTGTTTGCAAGAAATCTGTATGCTGCTGGACCGGAGTAATAAAGATTGAGTGCAAAAAATTTGAAAGCCAGACTATGCCGGTTTCCACTATAACCTGCCCTCACATCTATTTGCCATTTAATAATTTGTGACATACTTTTAGTCATAAACTTATCGGACAGTTTTAAAAAGTCTTCTTTAGTTATATTATCTAAATCAGTTTTTTTTTTTTTTTTTGGCTTCTCGAAGTTCAAGTGCTAGTTTTCTCTTTCGTGGAGTGCCTGCTGAAAGGTGAAGAGCTGTTTGCGCCGATCTATTCGTACAAAATTGCATATTGGATTCTGTTTGGATGCTACGCGATGTATGATCTTCCAAAATAACTATTTTATTTAAAAAGTTATTAGTATTTGAAGGTATTTCACTAGTGGACAAAAGTTGAATTTCCTGATTTTCTTGTACGGATACATTCTTAAATTGGTTTAAATTTGCACCAGTATTTGATGGCAAATTAACTGTTGGGAAAGCATTTTCTTGTATAGAGCTCGAGCTTGCATCTTCGTTCGACGGCAATTTGAGTGTTGGAAAAGCATAATCAAACAAATATTTTACAGTTCCATTTTTAGAAAACTTGATGCAGTTTTTTTCGAAGTGATCCTCACATATTCTGTATTGTTGCCTCTTTTTATCATCAACAAGTTTTAGAAGGAGATCTTCGCGCCAGACAGCTTTGAGCCAATCATGTCGCCTGAAACAAAAATGAAAAGACAATGCAAACCGAACACGATTATACAAAAGACACAGGTATATTTTAAAGATTGAATACCTATTTTTAGTCGTTTTACTGTAGTGTTTTCTGTTGTGGTGGCCCAGTGGTTAAGCACCCACCTCTCATGCATGAGATTGCGGTTACGAAACCGGGCAAGTACAATAAATATTTATTTAATTTAAAGACTGACCGACTAGTAGCAAGAATTAAGAACTATGTAGGTATTAATGATATGTTTTCATTAAAAATGCTTTACAAATGCGTGTTCAAACTTTCATGATCATACTACTATAGCTGAGCTTTCGAGTTCCCTCGTGAGGAGACTATCCTGTCTGCTGCAGCAGTTTATAGTGGAGATCATGATTAGCAAACAAAATTAAATTTAAATGCCTATAACAATTCGAGTCCATGCTTCTGTCCGTTAAGGAGTTTCCTCGTAAGGAGACAATGCAGGCTGCAGTAGCAGTTCAGGATAAAAATCGTGTTAAACTATCAACATTAAACTAACATACAAAATTTCGGGACCGTGCTATTACCTGTTGAAGAGTTCCCTAGTGAGGAGACAATCCTGGCTGCAGCATCAGGATATATGTTATATTATATTATTGCATTGTCATTGAAGTTACGGTATACAAGATTTCAGCACAATCAGACATCGGGAAGTGGTTCAAATCTTACTTTCAATATTTGAACTAAACACACATACCTACAAATGTTTAGTAAAAGCTTGTAATAAAAATAAAAAGGTAAAAACACACCGTGTAGCTTCTCGTCTTATCAAAAAAAGGATCATACAATAAAATTAAAGTACTTAATTGAAATAGTAAATCCAATCCAATATTTACTTACCTATTGTACTCCTTGGGATAGTTAAAGTATGATATATTTTTATTTTTTCTAGTATTATTCATACACACATTACAATAAACAACCATTATTAATAATAAAATAACAAAACGTTTTTACATTAAATAAATTCAAACTTGGAACTAACAAACAACGTGCGTTGCGCAGACCCTGAGATTGTCCACTGGCTGTGCCAACGTAAACAGGTTTTTTCCTGTCTCGGCGCGTACGTGACAAGCGGCCAGTGGTCACGCACTCATGCGTCCGCGTGCTTGTAGTGGTGCAACCGATTCGCGCGGTTGAATGAAGCTTTATCTCTGTTCCATTTATCTACTCATGTGACTGGTGGCCGCGCGGCGAGGCGCGCCCCCGTAGCCGCCCGCGCCGCCGCTGGAGCGACGACGTGGTGCAAGTCGCGGGACACACTTGGACCAGGCTAGCCAGAGATAGGAGAGTGTGGAAATGTATGGAGGAGGCCTATGCCCAATCTTGGGTATCCAAAAATTAAAATGAATATCTGTTCTAGTCCATATTTCTATTATTATTTGTCAATTTTTTATTTTATTTTATTTTAAGTAAATTATAGATCATTTTTATTATATTAATTGAAATTTTATCAAACATTTTTATTAATTGATTACATTTTGACATTTTAAATTGATACCTTAATTAAAATTGTTTGACATAATTGTTTAAATCAAATGTGAAATTTTAGTGAAATTTTTATTATAGTGTAGCTTTAATAGTAAATTATTTATTCCTAGTGTTATAATATTATTTTTTTTTATGGTTAAAATTTACCAGACATTTTTATATTTATTGATTGATTATTGTATGGATCATAATTGTAGTCTCGTAGTGTATTGAAATTATCTTACTAATTTTTCAATTGATTTGAATGACATTTTGATGAACTCATAATGATGATATTATTATAAATTGTATTTATTGTAAATGGATTACCGATGAAATTTATTTGATTGAATTGGAACTTTTATCAACCATTTATTATTAATTAATTGTAATTTATTTGTCGCAATTGATATCATACAGAAGTTATCGGACCGGGGGCCGATTTTTCAGTGGTCTGGCTTTGCACTGGGTCACTGGGGAGTGGGAATGGCCGTTTTACAGATTTTCTATACAAAGGTTATCGGACTGCCTCGTTGTGTTTTTTGTGCCTCGGTTGAGGGTAGACTGAGTATTAAGGGATCGGGCCTTAGTTGTTTTGTTTTAATTGTTTTGTTTGAATTGAATGTGACATTTTTATGGAATCTATTGGATTAATTGTAATGTAGATATAATGCCATCATATGGTCAATAAATGTAATATTTGTTATGATTATAGTGAGGTTATTTATGTTATTTCTTTCTGCATGAAATGGATTAGATGTTAGCGATTGTAATAGTTGTAATGTTTTGTGTTTTTTGGAAATAAATGGCTTTTTATTATTATTATTATAATATAAAATTAGTTTTTGAAGGATGTGTGCAAAAAATACTGTCTAAGTGCACAGAATTTGAATCATCAGAATCTGGTTGGGCTATAGAGCTGATTAATCATTTGGAAATGAATATTGTTAAGTATAATCCCTTAAAAGCTGGCAGTTACATATCTTTACCGATAACAATTCTTAAAACAAAGTCGTGTCTTAACATTTACAATAATGATAGACATTGCTTTCTCTGGTGTAGCTCATATGTATCCAGCACGCTATAACAGTAATAGAGTTTCATCATATCCACATTACTCTAAATTATTAAATATAAATGGTATATCTTTCCCCCCATCGTTCGATGATATAAAACAATTCGAAAAAATAAATCCGCATATAAGTGTAAATGTTTATGGTTTAGAAAAAAAAAAACACTATTACTGGACCATTATACAAAACTTTACAACAGAAACTTACCCACGTAAATTTATTATTAATTGAAAGAGGAGACAAAAATCATTTCTGTTTAATAAAGAATTTTGCGCGACTAGTTCATCATCAACTAACAAAACACAAATCTAAAATTCACTTATGTGACGAATGTTTTTTATACTTTGATTCAGAAACAAAATTAGATAATCATAATTGTGCACGAATGAAAACAGTGCTCCCAGAAGAGAATAACAAGCTTCGGTTTTATAATTATATAAGGACTCAAAGAATTCCTATTGTTATATATGGAGACTTTGAAAGCTTACTTCGAGAATATTCAGATAAAAATAAAAGTCAGTATGTTGAAAACATTCAAATTCATGAAGCAACTTGTTTCGCCTATTATATATGCTGCGAGACTAATCTAGAACTTAATAATTTAGTATCTTATCGAGTTCCAAATTGTTCAAAAAATTTGTAGAATCTATTGCTAAGGATTTAGAAAGTTTATATGATATTTTATCTTTACCTAGAGAGATGTCCCCGTTGAATGATGAAGAGCTTCTTTCATTTAAGACTGCTGTAGTTTGTCATATTTGTAAAGAAAAATTTTCTAGTAATGACCTTATCGTTCATGACCACGATCATTTCACAGGTAAATATCGCGGTCCAACTCATAATTCATGCAACTTAAATAATAAGTCTGTAAAGTTTATTCCTATAATATTTCATAATCTTTCAGGATATGACTGTAATTTATTTATAAAAGAACTTTCAAGTGTTTGCGGTCGAATCAATTTAATTCCAAGAACCAAGGAAAAATATATTTCTTTTACAAAATTTTTCCCATTTAATCCTCAGAAAGTAGTCCAATTAAAATTCATAGATTCTTTTAATTTTTTAAGTTCGAGTTTAGACAACTTAGTAAAGACGTTGGACTGCAATGATTTAAAGCATTTACGTTCATTTTTCACCGATGAAAATTTGATTGATTATATAAACTCCTGGGAACGATACGCGGAAATTCGGTTACCAGATCGCTCAAATTTTTATAATAAACTCACATCCGATACAGTGTGTACTGACGATTACAATCACGCTTTAAATATATGGTCTTAATTTGGTATTAAGAATTTAGGTGAATATACTGATTTATATTTGAAATGTGATGTCTTACTTTTTTTTTTTTTTTTTTTATTCATTATAGGCTTGCGCTTGACCACTATCTCACCTGATGGTAAGCGGTGATGTGGTCGACGGTGGAGCACGCTTGCCTAGAAGTAACCTATTCACTCTTGACTTAAAGACCCCTAGATTGTAGCTATCGGGAAACACAGACTCCGGCAGGGAATTCCACTCCTTAGCTGTACGCATAATAAAAGTATTCTCAAAACGTTTAGTGCGTATGGGTGGGATGTCTACCATGTACCGATGGCGCTTCGCCGTACGTCTGGTAGTACGAACGGGCTGGCGGCTCTTGTTAACTAAAGTAGAATTAGATCTAATATCTGATATAGAAATATATCAAATGCTAGAAAAAGGTATCAGAGGAGGTCTTGCTCAATGCTCGCTGCGGTATGCAAAGGCTAATAATAAATATTTGTCAGACTATAACGAAAAAGAACACAGTACATTTTTAGTTTACTTAGATTGTGTCAATTTATATGGTCATGCTATGACACAAAGACTTCCCACTGGCAATTTTAGATTTTTAACAAAATCTGAAATAGTTTATTTGAAATTGCATCCGTTTCTGCCGATAGTGACGAGGGGTACATACTTGAAGTTGATATTCATTATCCTTCTGATATACATGACGTCCATTCTGATTTGTCATTTGCGCCAGAAAAATTATCCGTTCCTATTCCATCTGTTAGCAAAAACATGAAACTAATTGCTAATCTGTATGATAAACATAGATATGTCATCCACTATGCTCACTTACAAGAATGTTTAAAGAATGGTCTTATATTATTAAATATCCACAAAATTCTAGCATTTACTCAACAAAATATCTTAGAACAATACATAAACCTTAATACAGTACTCAGACAAAAAGCTAACTCAGATTTCGAATTTTTCAAGAAGCAAACTAATTCAATATTTGGTAAAACGATTGAAAACAAAAGGAAACAAGTAGATGTTAAATTGGTTAATGTGTGGCAAGATGGATTTAATAAGGCCAATAAAATAAAGGGGGCAGAAAAATATGTGAGTGCCCCTAATTTTAAAGATATGGCTATAATTTCAGAGAACCTTGTTGCCATTCAATTAGAGCCTGCTAAAGTTGTTTTAGATAGACCAATATACATTCGTTTTACAATACTGGAATTAGCAAAGTGTCATTTATATCAATTTCACTATTCTGTTATGAAGAAAATATATAAAGATGGTATAAACCTTTGTTATACTGATACTGATAGTCTCTTGTATTTAATACATACAGACGATTTTTATAAAGACATGAAACAAAATATAAAATATTTTGATACTAGCAACTTTGAAGAAAATAATGTTTACGGTATTCCGAAAGCGAATAAAAAAATACCTGGCTATTTTAAGGATGAGATGGGTGGAGATGTCATTACTGAGTTTATTGGTTTGAGGGCTAAACTATACTGTATAAATAGTTTAAACAATACAATTAAAAAAGCCAAAGGAGTTAAAAAATCTGTTTCTAATAAACTCACAATTGAAAAATATAGAAATACTTTGAATAATGACATAAATCTCAGAGATACTATGTATGTCATTCGATCTAAAAATCATAAGTTGTATACACAGAAAATTAATGAATTAGTACTTAATGGAAATGATGACAAACGTCAAATAAGAAAAAATGTAAATTATACTGTACCTTGGGGTCATCATCGTACTATGTTCTAAGCTGTTTATTTTTGTCTATGTACTTAATTTTAGTATCTACTATTTACTTTCTTTGATTTTATAATGTTACAATAATATATCATTGCATAAACAATAAAAATCTGTTGAATTATACTATTTCTCGTTTTATTTTTCATTTGATGTAATAAATATACTCATTTGTCTAAAGAAATAGGTACCTATAACCTGAGTCTGAGTTCAATTCTCAGTTCGAATAAGTGTTTTAAACTTATTTTTTCTGAATTCTTTAGTAAATTTATTCATTTATCAGAAGAAATGACGATGGGCTAAACCTTTATTATAATGTGATGATGTTTTAATGTAGTGGGCCATCTAGTTACTAAGTGAAGAACTTGATAGTTAGTCAAATCCAACTTAATTTCATGTTTTAATTATAGATGGCATGCATTATCGTTCTCATCGATAAATTGGGTGGTTTAAATCATTAGTTTTATTTTTCAATTTGCGTCCATAACTTCGAAAATATGGGCGCAATGCGAATGAAATTAATGACATTTACAACGAATGAATGAATATGAATGTACCAATGAACTCCAGGAATGAATGAATATGGCGTGATGTGTTTTATTATGTTATTTTACTACCCAGACAGTCTAACACAAAATGAAACTAGTCAAGTTGGAAATTATAATATATATTAAACTTTCACATTCATATATTTACATGAAAAAGACTTCAATATTACAAAAACAAAAAAACATAATTTAACATAATCATATAATCAAAACACACACTTACATGTTCACAATCACAAAAACAAACTGTTCATATTACACACATTTAATACTGCTTATTACTTATTTTTTTCACTACTTTGCCGACTAGATGTTCAGTTTCATCTAAAATTTCATCATAATCATCTTTTACAAGGTACTGGATGTTTACGTCAGCGCTATCACCCACATCATTGTCAATTTCACAATTTTGTTTATTGTCTTTTACACATCTGGTAAGATCATAAATAAGTATTGTTGATCAAATGATGAAGTATTCCTGTCTCCTTCCGAATGACGTAGGATGAAGACTGTGTAGGATACGTTTTCATGACCTTCTTGTTATTGTTTGATTTCTTTCTTTTAAGGTCTTTAGTTTCCATGGATTTTTGTTCTTCCTTTTTTTTATTTAAATACCCCTGATGTGCTAGTTCTGCTTCTGCATTATAAAAGGTTTCCCTGTCTTGCGCAAAAAGAAACGGATTTCCAATGGAGTAGGCGTCGTCTGGACAAAGATTATTCGTTTCCTGTAATAAAATAAAATATTATAACATTTCACATCCAACACATACAACAACACTCAATTATTATGAGCTCTATCACTCAAAGCTTTGCTGGAAGAAAACTCAATTTTGGAGTTAAGCTCGCATTTGTACATGAATATTGATTTCACTTTGTGTAAATGTATAGTTTTGGTGTACAATAAAGAATTAAGAATAATATATGTAAATTACAAATGCTTCAAATAACGATAAATTAAATACGCACCGCAAGAAAATCACTCTCCTTAAGACTATACGATGGGGAGACAGACATATCTGATTCTGTAAAAAAGGAAAAAAAAGGTTATACATAAATTCTTATCATTAATAAAATTATTGACACATCACAATTATAGAAATACTTGCCTTGAAGATTTAATTCAATTGTAATTCAGTTGAATAGGTCCTACTTATTGGAGCAATAGTAATAAAATGAACTATGAGCTTTGTTGCTCCACTATATTGAAACTCTTATAGGTATTAAGTTACACATGCAAATACTAACTCAATAATACAAGTCTAAACTTGTTGTAGGATTGGGATAAAGTTACTTACCATATAAGTCAGTATATAAATATGAAGGTCTGTAAAGAAATGATGTAATAAGCAAGATGAAGTTGATCAAACAACCCATATCTCTTAACGTTAATAATAAACTAAATTTCAGTGACTCTGCTCATCAAATAAAAAACAGCATTTTACTGCCTAAAACGATTCGTTGTATAATATGTGGTCCTTCGAACTGTGGTAAAACAAACGTGATGATCAGTTTGCTTCTGCATGAAAATTTACTGAAATTTCAGAATCTTTACCTTAACTCAAAAACTAGTTTTCAGCCAAAATATCGTTTCTTAAGCGAAGTATTAAGAAGAGTACCTCAAATAAAGTTCTACGAGTTTAATGATGACAAAGATGTAATATCTCCTAGTGAAGCTTTAACTAACTCGGTATTTATTATTGATGATGTAGCATGTGAAAATCAAATTAACATCCGCAATTATTTTTCTATGGGTAGACATAAGCAAATCGATTGCTTCTACCTATCACAAAACTATTCCAAAATTCCGAAGCAATTGTTACGTGATAATGTAAATTTTCTTTTAATATTTAAACAAGACGATGTGAATTTAAAGCATATTTATGTAGAGCATGTGAGTTCTGATTTAGAATGGAAAGAGTTTAAAAATATTTGTCAAACTGTTTGGAGTAAACCTTATAATTTTCTACTTATTAACAAAGAATCGTCATTAAATAATGGAAGATACAGGCAGAACTTTGATACTTTTTTTTAAATTTGATTGATTGATCGTACATACATCATGTCTGTAACCCTCGAAGGGTTAGGCAGATGCATACCCTAATAGTACACCCACCTTTAGCCAGTTATGTTTAAAACCCATGTTATTGTTTATACATATAAGTAATTAACATGCGAAAACAAATTCAGTATGATTTGTTCATTAGCTGAACGCAGTTGATAATAAAATATGGAGAAAAATATTAAGATAGAATTAATGAAGTCCGTAGACTCCATAAAGAATAAAATAAAAAATATGAAGAACCAGGAACACACAATGAACTTGTCACTCGATAAAATGCTTAAACCTGTCACAGATCGAAATATGGAAAAATATTTTTGTTACAAAATACAACCCCCCAATGTTCTGGAGATATTGAATTGGATGATATTAATACTAGCACGACTACAGAGTTTGAGGATTGTTACGAACCAATACATAATTCCACCCAATTGGTTAAAAAGTCTCCTAAAATGGAAGATGATGTAGATATTTTCTTAGAGGAAAGGGAGAAGTTTATGATGGTTTAAATATACCATTTGGGATAAGAAGTGAAAAGAAAACTTTATTTATGGGTAATTCAATAGTATCATTTACTAATAATTGCGATAGTTTGAATAAAGATAGCGTAATTTTGATTAAAATCAGTGATAAATCTGTCAATTTAACTCCTCTCCTGAAAGAACTTCTACTCCGAAAAAAACCTGATTTAAAATTAGTATCCCCTAAAAATAAACTTGTCTACAAGGATATATTGCATTACACAAATGCTCACAGAAGAGACTTCAATCCTAAAGGTCAAATAAAAGGTGATAAAGGAATTAAATATCGTGATATAATCAGACCATTTTTTTCTGAAACTTTAAATGATAACATTCACGCCAAACTTGGAGGCAACTTGCCAAAGTTAAAGAAATACAAAAACAACACCGACTTTGTTGGTGACGCAGCCTGATTTGTGATGGTGTATATAGACTCGGACTCATTATTGATAGTGACTATGGATATATAAGTGTTTAGGACAGTGCTAGTGAATATGGACTTTAAAGGACAGCTTAGTAATATGTTTTTGATGTATATGTAAGCCACATTATGTTTTGTTAACTTATTGTAGCGAGGCCCCTAATATAAAGAGAAATTAATTCGAAATAGCCAGGCGGGCCTCGTTACAATAACGTTTTGTCTATGAATAGTGCCGCGCCCGAATTGTGACTCTTTTGCGCCGATTAGTCGAGTAGCTTCGCTATGATTGGTCAACGCACGATCGACGTGAAGTTGCTCGACACGGCGTAACTTGTAGAGGGGCGCGGCGTTAGGAACGATTGCATAAATAAGGGGCCATTGTTGGCCAAAGTCCTTTTTCCTGCGAGCAGCGGCGCAAGCAAGACGTGTACAATAAAGAAGAATTATTTCCTCCGTAGTTGACCTGGTTTTATTGGTTGAATCCTCAACAATGCCATGGTCCTTCGAAAGCCGGATTCAAGACTGAACCCAGAAGAAATACAGTTCCGCCGCTGAAGAATTGAAGATTCTTGCAGATACTGTGAAACGAAACGTGCTGTGCTATCTTTATCAAGATAATTTAAAACACGTAGTCCTTCTCGAGACGATAGTAAACCGCGTGGTCCTTAAGGTCGAAAACGTGTGGTTTCTAGCAGATGGTTAACACGTGGTCCTTTTCGAGACGATCATAAACGTGGTGTTTTTCGAGACGATCACAAACGTGGCCTTTTTCGAGACGATCATAAAACGTGGTCATTTTCGTGAAGACTTCAAGACGCCATAACGTGAATATCCAACGGGAAGACATCAAAGGATACCGTGAAGAATTATCGCTGCGTTCGTCATATCAACATTGGAATTCCACGCCGAATCTACGCTCAAGCACGACATCGGGGTGAAGTAATTAGCGGCAGCAAGGTTGAGCCAAGCGCTACTTGCACCACGAAGAATAAGTACCTACTTACGTCGCGACTTGGAAGCAGGAGGATTTCCTATTGAAGATTCGTCGGGATTTACGCTGGGAAGAGTGAATATTTGAAGAAGTCACACATCTCGAAGCCTGATATGATGACGCGAAGCCGCAAAGGAGATAGCACGAGGTCAACTACCGAGGAAGAAACCAGTGGTGGCGATACGATGGCAACGGGGCCGACTTCGGGCGCCACGTCGGAAACAGTGACCGACAGCACCGCAGCGACCGAACACTCAACTGTGGTCGAGGACGCCGACATCACCGCGGTTGAAAAAGGTAAGAAGAAGCAGCCCAAGACAGTTTCTAAGAATAGTTCCATAAGGAAGAAAGAATTAGAAGCAAGATTGGAGCTGGAAAAGTTGAAATTAGAAGAAATTAGAATGAAAGCCAAGCTTGCTAATACCAAGCTGGAACTAGCACGCGTCGAAGACGATACGGACCTGAGTGACCAGGAAGGAGAAGAAGAGGCTGAAGCCGAAGCCACCGCAGCGCAAGCAACTGCGGCGTGGGTGTCAACGACGAAGAGTGTGGAACGCGACGAGGTGGAGCTGCCAAGTGAGTTGCCCGCCCCAGAGGTCGCGAACGCCGCACCGAGTCACACCAACCAGCTGGCAGAAGCAATCCTTCAAGCCGTCAAGTCTGCGTCTGATAATAAGGCGACATCATTCATGCAGCGCGCACCGAAGTACGTCAGCGAGCTGCACCAGTTTGAAGGCGACGGCTGCGATTGGATGGCGTTCAAGGCGACGTACGAAGATACCCACGTGCTCTTCTCACATATAGAGAACATGGGAAGATTGAGAAGAGCGGTCAAGGGCAAAGCGAAAGAAGCGGTGAAATCGTTATTGTTCACCCAGATCGACCCGCAAGAAGTAATGACCGCTTTGGAGCGCCGCTTCGGACGCCCCACTTATCTCATTAGAAGCGAGATACAAAACATCGAGAAGCTTCCTCCGATGTCAGAAGATGCAAGAGAGTTGGTGCGTTATGCCGGGGCAGTGTCGAACACCGTTAGCGTCGTGAGACAAATGAAGCGACAAAGTTACCTGCACTCAAGTGATATTTCAAGCAGAATCATCGATAAAATGTGTACATTGGTGCGTTTCAAGTGGTACGAGTATCGAGCGAAGAAAGAAGATGAAGATGAGCCCATACTCCTGAGCCTCATGCAGTTCTTCAACAACATGGTGGATCAATTTGAGATGCACGAGTTCGTGGGATCCAGAATGAAGAAAGAAAGCATGAGGTTCCGAACGCGAACCGCGGGCTCTCGTGGCGTGCACACCACTCGAGCTGCTAGGAACCAAGAAAATCACACGTCAGAAGAAGATTCAGAAGGCGAACATGAGTGCAGGACGAAGTCAGCTTCGGTGTTTTCCTGCAAAGAAGATAACAGGAAAGAACACGAAAAAATAACCTGCCCGCAGTGTAAAGGTGAGCACACTCTTCTGAAATGCAAGAAGTTCAGTGAAGCATCAGTTAAAGACAAGTGGGAGCAAGCCAAGAAGTCTGGGTTGTGCTACAAGTGCCTAGAAGGAAGGCATCGGGGCTTCAGCTGTAAAGCGAAGCCATGTGGCAAGTGTAAGAAGGGTCATCATTTGCTGTTGCATTACGAAGAAGCAACGAAGCCGACGACTCAAGAAACAACCGCTCAGACGATAGCTTCTACGGTCAACGCGGCGCAAACGGTATCAAGAGCGTATCTCAAGATTGTACCTGTGGAGTTAATGGGGCCAGACGGGAACGCCTGCGTTTACGCTCTCATGGACGAAGGCTCTACGGTCACGCTGATAGAAGACTCAATAGTCGAGAAGATCGGGGCACAAGGGCCAGAAGAGGAGCTGCGCATAGAAGGCGTAGGTGGCCACCGCATGGACCAGAAGTCTAAGAAGATTGACGTCAAGATCCGCGGGATATTCGGTCGTAATACCGAGAAGTTATCCGGGTACTCAGTAAAAAACCTGCACTTGACGCCTCAAGAGGTCAACGAAAAAGACTTGGAAGGATGCGAGCACCTGGAAGAGATACAGGATCAGTTAAAGTACCCCAATGCCAAGCCGTCGGTGCTCATTGGTCAAGACAACTGGCACCTCATAGTCTCGCAAGAAGTCAAGCATGGCCACCGCTACAAGCCAGTCGCGTCGAGAACGCAGCTGGGATGGGTGCTACACGGAGTGCGGTCAAGCAGCAGCGCTCCAGTCAGGGTCGTGAATCACCTCGTTACGCAAACCAGCTCCAAGGACGATCATCTGGAAAAGCTAATCAGGGATCATTTCGACATTGAGGCGTTAGGAATCGCCGCCAAGAAACCGTCGAACGACATAGATCAGCGGGCGCTACAAGTCCTGGATGCCACCACGAAGAGGTTGACTGACGGGAGATTCAGCACGGGGCTCATCTGGAAGACAGAAGGCGAGTACCTACCTGAAAGCAAGACGACAGCTGCGCGGCGCTTGAAGGGAATTCAGAAGAGATTTCTGAAAGATAAGGAATTTCAGAAGAAATACGAAGAGCAGATCAACAACTTGATCGTCAGCGAGTATGCAGAGGAAGCTAAGGAAGAACCTACCTCTGCAAGGACTTGGTACTTGCCACACTTCGCAGTCATCCACCCACAGAAGAAGAAGATGAGATTGGTATTCGACGCTGCGGCTAAGTCGAATGGTAGATCACTCAACGACGCGCTGCTAGCCGGACCCGACCTACTTCAATCATTGTTCGGAGTGTTATTGCGTTTTCGTCAAAATGCAGTAGCTGTGGTGGCCGACATAAAAGAAATGTTCCTGCGCGTGAAAATCAACGAGGAAGACAGAGACAGTCTTCGATTCCTATGGCAAGATAAGGAATATAGGATGTCGTCCCTGATATTTGGAGCTGCGTGTTCTCCTTGTTCGGCAATATACATCAAGAACAAGAACGCCAGCGAGTTTGAAGAACAGTACCCCGAGGCGGCGAGCGCAATTACGCGCAACCATTACATGGACGACTACTTGGCAAGCTATCCAGACGTGGCGACGGCAACAAGAATAGCAAATGACGTCGATACAGTACACAAGAAAGGAGGTTTCTTCCTAAGAGGTTGGGCGAGCAATCACCCTGAAGTAATAGAAGAGCTCCACTCCGGAAGCAGCACGGGCACGGTTCGCCTGGGTGAACAAAAGGACCAGGTGGAGAAGACCCTTGGGCTGAACTGGAACGTGAAAGAAGATAGTCTACACTTCACGCTGACGCTGAGAAACACTCCAGAAGAGGCCATCGACGGCAAGCGCGCTCCCACAAAGAGGGAAGCGACGAGCGCGGTCATGACAGTGTTTGACCCGCTCGGTTTGGCCGCTCCCATCACGATCCAAGGCAAAATCATGCTGCAGAACCTCTGGCGAAGCGGCGTGGAATGGGACGAGAAGATACCACCCCTCCGAGAGGAAGAATGGTCCAGATGGCTACAAGACCTCAAGAAACTTGTGAATCTGGGTATTCCGCGCTGTCCGGCGAGAGACGTCGACGAGGGGGAGCTCCACACCTTCTGTGACGCTAGCGAGAAGGCGTACGCGTGCGCGGTGTATTGGCGCGCGCGGCACACCGACGGTCGAGTAGAAGTGAAGCTCCTGGCGGCGAAGGCAAGAGTGACACCATTGAAACCCACGTCAATCCCGAGGTTGGAGCTGCAAGCGTGTCTCCTGGGCAGTCGCCTTGCTACGAACGCACAGCAAGAAATGGATCTGCGCATCACAGAAAGATGGTTCTGGACAGACTCGAAGACGGCGCTAGCGTGGATCAAGTCGGACCCCAGAAGATACAAGCCATTCGTCGCGCATCGACTCGCTGAGATTGAAGAGTTGACTAGACATAGAGAGTGGCGATGGGTGCCTACAAAGCACAATGTCGCCGACGACGCCACGCGAGAAACACCCAAGGACTTCAGCAAGGAACACCGGTGGTTCACGGGGCCGTCATTCCTATATAAAGGCCGAGAAGAGTGGCCGCGGGATGAAAAGGATTCCACCAAGGACACAGGGGAAGAAAAGCCAAACGCCGTTACGTTGAGCGTGAGAAGAATTGCGCCCACCGTCGTCCCAGAGCCAGAGAGGTTCTCGCGATGGACAAGATTGTTGCACGCGGCGGCAAGATTCCTGCAAGCTGTGGATGTTTTCAAGCGAAACATCGTCCACAAAACACACAGTACCAGAAGAATCGCGAATAAGGAACGTGATCCGGCTTGGAAGAAGTCGCAGAAGAAAACCAAGACGCCATCCAACATAAAGAAAAGCAGCAAGACGCCGTTCATCTTGAAAAGAAGCAGCGAAGAATTGAAACTTCGTCAGAAGTCGGCGCTATTCGTCGAAAACCAACAAGATCGGCGTGGTATAAGGGTTTATTCCTCCCGGAGCCCCACATATGGGTGGCTCATGGGAACGGCTATTGCGCGCCATCAAGACCGCACTGGCAGTGACACTCCACGAAAGAAGACCGAGGGAGGAGGTCCTGCACACCCTGCTACTGGAGGCAGAACACGTGGTCAACTCACGGCCACTATTCTCCGTGAGCACCAACCCTAACGAAGACGAAGCACTAACCCCTAACTTCGTATCGGCAGGTCCAGCGGAGCCCACATGTTTGGCTCATTCGACGACGCTGAGCTAATTGGTTCCCCATCATGGAGGACATCCCAGCGCCTGGCCGGCCACTTCTGGGCCAGATGGGTGCGAGAGTACCTACCAACTCTCGCGCCCCGGTACTTCCAGGGTCCCCATTATCGGGATCCCGCCGTCGGCGACCTCGTCCTGCTGGTGGACCACACTCTGCCACGCTGCTCGTGGCCACGTGGCGTGATCAGCACGACCTACCCCGGGCCAGATGGAAGAACTCGGAACGTCGACGTCCGCACCTCGGCGGGCGTATTGCGGCGGCCAGCATCCCGGCTGGTCGTGATAGTGCCAGCATCGTCACCCCTGCAAGCTGAGGTGCAAGGCACCGAGGGGGAGACTGTTGGTGACGCAGCCTGATTTGTGATGGTGTATATAGACTCGGACTCATTATTGATAGTGACTATGGACTTTATATAAGTGTTTAGGACAGTGCTAGTGAATATGGACTTTAAAGGACAGCTTAGTAATATGTTTTTGATGTATATGTAAGCCACATTATGTTTTGTTAACTTATTGTAGCGAGGCCCCTAATATAAAGAGAAATTAATTCGAAATAGCCAGACGGGCCTCGTTACAATAACGTTTTGTCTATGAATAGTGCCGCGCTCGAATTGTGACTTTTGCGCCGATTAGTCGAGTAGCTTCGCTATGATTGGTCGACGCACGATCGACGTGAAGTTGCTCGACACGGCGTAACTTGTAGAGGGGCGCGGCGTTAGGAGTGATTGCATAAATAAGGGGCCATTGTTGGCCAAAGTCCTTTTTCATGCGAGCAGCGGCGCAAGCAAGATGTGTACAATAAAGAAGAATTATTTCCTCCGTAGTTGACCTGGTTTTATTGGTTGAATCCTCAACAGACTTGGTATATTGGGATGATCCCAATGAATTGGTTGAGAGATTAAAGTTATTAGTCGCTTCAAGGGATGCTGGCAATACAAATCATGATAATGAAATTTTATCTATGATTGAAGAATTAAAAGTGTTTTGTGTGTACATAAATAAATAAATAAAAGAAGCTGACATAATTTGAGAATAAATAGTGTAGATAGTATGATTTTCATTCAATATCATTGGTGGGTTCAAGACAAATGTTGATATACTGAATTAAAAATATGAGTAAAGCCGGATGTAGTCAACGAAATTCATAAAAATGCGAGACTCAACTTTCCGCGAAGGCATTTTATTATGAAAGATATAGATGACCTTTGGCAAGCAGACTTAATTGATATGCAATCAATTTCCAAAGAAAATCAAAATTACACATTCATTCTTGCTGTTATTGACACATTTTCAAAATACGCCTGGGCCTTTCCTTTGAAAAGTAAGACAAAGGATATTGTATGTGACGGCGCATTGCTAGCGCCATTTGTTGAGAGTTACGTCGGAATGAGATTTGGCAGCTGTCAGTCTGGCGGAGCGTCGAGGCGATGGTCAGCGCAGCCGTTGAGAACGTCACTCACTGTTTTTTCCGAACTTCAACGGCGTGTGCACCACGTATCCGACGAATCGCTTTTATTCCGAGTAATCTTGTCCTATTTTGTTTCAAAAATAATTAACACCGATTGATTAAGTGATTTCCTAATTACTAGTGAATAGATTTTAGTGAAATTCTGGAAAGAAGATGTTTTGTGAGATTAAATAACTTTTGATTGTGACTCGAGTGATTCTTTGTTGGTTCCTACCCACATTACTACTTATTGAAGAAATGGCCGATTCTAATGATGACGGGCATATGCCCATATCAGGAGTGGGTCCCCATGTGCTACCGACCGAGGAAAAACGATCGCCTGACGAAAATAGCGCCTTGAAGTTGTTGAGTAATATGGAAGCCCTACTTACTCGTATGTTAGCAACGTCGCAACCATCGGTGGCAATTCCTAGCGCACAGTCCAGTGCAGTGCAGCTCGTACAGTTTAATCCGGAAGATGCCGACGCGGATATAGAAGGTTGGTGTAAGATCACAGAACTTATAGTCTTGAGTAAACATCTAGAGGGTGTCGATTTGCTTGTGGCTCTTACCGGTGCACTAAAAGGCCGCGCAGTCTCTTGTTTGACCAAGTTAAATTTGAATGAGCTTACATGGGAGGCTGTAAAACAAAGTTTAATGGCCAGATTTTGTAGACCGAAATTATTTCAAGACTACTTTGATGAAATATTGCGATTTCAAATTGGAGCAAAGGAAACTGCATCAGAAACTGGACTACGCTTGTGGAATATGATAGAATTTATACCTAAGACCCAAATGCCAGAAGATGTTATAACCGGATTCGTCATATCGGTATTATGTCAGAAGGATGGTTTGATGCGCCGTGAGTTAAACGAACATGCTGTCACTACCAAAGCTCAGCTATTTAGAATCTTAAGCGGTATTTCACTAAAGCGAAGATTGGAGGTTACTGAAATCTTAGAACCTGATTTGAAGCGGCCTAGAATTGCGGATGCAAGATTTCCCGGTAAATGTCATTGGTGTGGATTTCCTGGACATCGGCAAGCTGACTGTAGAAAGTGACGAGAAGATTCTTCTGCGGTGACTAAACAGCAAGATTCCTCAACTGCCGCACGTGTCCCCGAGAGGACTTCGACCGTAACTTGCTACATTTGCGGTAAACCAGGACACATAGCAACGAATTGTCAAGAAAAGGGGAAAGGTGGAGCTGCTGCAAGGAAAGAGGTCAATCTCTGCGAACAACGATTGTCAAGGGGTACCTTAAGGACGTCATCCGGTGAGCCAGTCTCCTTTTTATTCGATAGTGGATCGTCTTGCTCTTTGATAAAAGAAAGCTTTTCTAGTAAGTTCCCAGGTACTGTGCGCAATAATCTCGTGTATCTTTCGGGCATTGGCCGCGATGAAATAAAATGTACGTCACAAATTTCGAGTGAGGTAAATCTTGGAGAAATTATACAGTTCTTGACATTTCATGTAGTACCAGACTCTTGTCTTATGGACCCTGTTATAATAGGTAGGGACATTTTGGAAAACGGTGTGAGCGTCAAAATTAATAAAGATAACTTGATATTTCATTTTGAGGAACAAGCTAGTGTTTGTGAGTCGATGGCTACCCAGCCAGACTTTATTCAGATAGATACGGATTTGACAGGTACTGATAGAGACGCCCTTATTAAACTTTTGAACCAATATAGTAGCTGCTTCGTAGAGGGTGTTCCCCATAGGCGCGTGAGCACAGGAGCGTTAGAAATTGATTTAGTAGACCAACATAAAACTGTACAAAGTCGCCCATATAGGCTAGCACCAATTGAAAAGCAAATTGTTAGGGAAAAGGTTCAAAAGCTCCTCGATGCGGGTGTAATTCGGGAAAGCTCATCACCATTCGCGAGTCCAATTCTCTTGGTAAAAAAAAGGATAATACCGAGAGAATGTGTGTCGATTATCGGGAGCTTAACTCCAATACTCGACCCGAACACTACCCCCTCCCTCGTATTGAGGAACAAATAGATCAGCTCAGTGGTGCCCATTATTTCACATCTTTAGATATGGCATCAGGATTTCACCAAATTCCTATCCACCATGACTCAGTAGAAAAGACAGCATTTGTAACGCCCGAGGGGCAGTACGAATATCTCGCGATGCCCTTCGGGTTACGCAATGCCCCTTTGGTTTATCAACGCTGCATCACAAGGGCTGTCCATCAGCTGAAGGACAAGCCTCTGATTTATATGGATGACGTGTTATGTTATTCTGATGACATATCCGAGGGTATTAAACGTCTTGATGAAGTCTTAAATGCTCTCTCTACCGCTGGTTTCACATTAAACTTTAAAAAATGTAAGTTTATGAAAAATAAAATTGATTTTCTGGGTTATTCTATCCAGTGCGGAGTGGTGGGACCAAACTCGCGCAAGATACAGGCTTTAATAGACTCTCCCCAGCCGAAAACTGCGACGCAAGTACGTCAATTTATAGGTCTTGCGTCGTATTTCCGAAAATTCATCCCTGGATTTACAAAAATTGTTGGCCCATTGTACCCTATAACAAAGCTGAAAGGTCCTGTAAAATGGGAAGAAAAACATGAAAAAATCCGGAATGCCATTATAAAGATACTTACCTCCGAACCAGTTCTGATGATCTTTGACCCGGACTTACCCGTTGAGTTGCATTGCGACGCCAGCTCCGAGGGCTATGGGGCAATCCTAATACAGAAAAAGAAAGACCTGCCTCATGTTGTCGAATACTTTAGCCGACGTACATCTGAAGTAGAGTCTCGCTACCACTCCTACGAACTAGAAACGCTGGCAGTCGTACGAGCAGTAGAACACTTTCGGCATTATTTATACGGCCGACGTTTCAAAGTTTTCACGGACTGTAACTCACTAAAGGCATCGAAATCTAAAACTGATCTAACCCCGCGTGTTCATCGCTGGTGGGCGTTTTTGCAAGCCTATGATTTCGACATCGTATATCGCGAAGGTCGTGGCATGGAACACGCGGATTACCTCTCTAGAAATCCCTTGCCAGACCCCAATAGCGTAGCTTCCACATCGCAAGTTTCTTCAAAACCCACAGCCAAGACAGTAAAGTTTGTAGAATTGCATCAGGGTTGGCTTTCTGTAGAACAAAAGCGTGATGCAGAGATTCAAGACTTGATCAACAAGCACAATAATAACGATTTTCCCGAAACAGTTGGTAAGACATATGACGTTAGGGATGGTATTCTTTATAGGAAAGTTGTAAGAAACAGGGTTATTTCATGGCTGCCAGTTGTCCCTCGTTCCTTAATATGGACCTTGATCAATCACATTCATAATGAATTACAACATCTGGGTAGTGACAAAACACTGGACAAACTGTATGACCAGTACTGGTTCCCTCAGATGTCCAAGTTCGTTAGGAAATTTATTGATTCGTGCATTGTCTGCAAGGCATCAAAGGGTCCCTCAGGTGCTCAGCCTGTGCAGCTACACTCCATTCCAAAAGTTTCGGTACCGTGGTATGCGCACCTTGAAAAGTTTGCTAACGATTATCGAAAACGATCCCAACAAAGCGTGGCGTGACGAGTTAGGAAATGTTCAGTTAGCCCTTAATAGTACTAAGTCTTCAGTCACCAAATTTACGCCAACAGAACTCATGTTCGGTATCCGTTCCCAATCACTAGGTATGTCGAAAATTAGGTCTTCAAGCCCAGAACAAGAACAGCGAATTGACCTAGAGTCAGTTAGGCAAGATGCGTCTAATAACATACAAAAGGCAGCCGCGTCCGATACTTTACGATTTAACGAAGGTCGAGCCACTATCAAGCCGTTTTTTAAAGGCGATTTCGTATTTATCAAAAGCAGCGAACGAAACCAAACCAAATTAGATAGGAAGTTTAGGGGTCCTTATGTAATAACTGCAGTATTAGAGAATGATCGTTACGAGTTGAAAAGCATAACCGGTTCACATCGTACTTTTAAATACGCGCATGAGAACTTGCGTCCAGTACCTCGAGGTCATGACGGGTTAGTTGAAATATCTACTAGTTTGATGATTGAGGAGGAGGCCATGACGGCGCCGGAAAACGTTGAGTACGATATTGGTCACCTCGACATACTACGTAATTCTGATACATTAACTGCAAGCTCCGATACCCTTTCCGCAGAATCAAACACACTTACGGCAGAGTCTGATACCCTTTCCGCAGAATCAAACACACTTACAGCAGATTCTGATACCCTTAGTAACATCTCAAATTATTAAGTCCAAATTAACGCAGAGCAAGACAGTCCGTAACTTATAGGTATGTGTAATCTGTAAGCATTATTTGCGTGAAGTCTACATAACTGTGTTGAGACATTGGGAGTAGTCATCGAATAATGAAAAGGTGGTCGAAGGGATAATGTCGTCCGGGCCATGCAGCTAATAGCGGCTGGTCGAGGGGACACATTCATCCGGTCCAACCTTAAGTGTTCACTGGTCGAAGGGACAGTGTCGTCCGGGCCATGCAAGAGTGGCTGGTCGAAAGGACACACTCGTCTGGTCCAGGTTAATATTATGTGGAAAGTTGATTGCAACACGACAGTATCGTCCGGGCCAGACCTAAGGGTTGGTTGATAGGACATGCTGATCGAGTTTAGAGTGCATTGCTTGTTAATGTTTAAAGAAAGGTGCCGTCCGGTCCACGAGTGGTCGAAAGGACACACGCTTTCTTATGTTCTGAGACAGTTAAAGTTACTATGAGAGTAATGTTAAGTCTACTAGTCAAAGTTTGTCAGGTTGGGCGAGCGGGTAGATTTACTGACACCCGTTCGATTGATTATGTGATTGTTACAGGACTGCAATATGATGCGCCCGAGGACGGTCGAAAGTCAGTCCGGCCGTGACGGCGCATTGCTAGCGCTATTTGTTGAGAGTTACGTCGGAATGAGATTTGACAGCTGTCAGTCTGGCGGAGCGTCGAGGCGATGGTCAGCGCAGCCGTTGAGAACGTCACTCACTGTTTTTTCCGAACTTCAACGGCGTGTGCACCACGTATCCGACGAATCGCTTTTATTCCGAGTAATCTTTTCCTATTTTGTTTCAAAAATAATTAACACCGATTGATTAAGTGATTTCCTAATTACTAGTGAATCGATTTTAGTGAAATTCTGGAAAGAAGATGTTTTGTGAGATTAAATAACTTTTGATTGTGACTCGAGTGATTCTTTGTTGGTTCCTACCCACATTACTACTTATTGAAGAAATGGCCGATTCTAATGATGACGGGCATATATACATATATGCAATAATAATAATAATAATAATAATCTGTGGCCGGACTTGTCACGAGTGACAGTTAAATTTTCTTAGCTCTTAAAATTTTCATTAATATAATTATAAAACCGTACAACATCATACTTATATCAGCTAAAAACTAAATTGAAATAATGTCTTTATAACAATAAACCAACAACAAGAAGAAAACAAACAACATAATTAAAATGACGAACAATTAAACATCAAACAAAAAATGACAGCTAAGAATACGAAACTAAAAAGAAAATGTTGACAAGAAGCCAGGCCCGAGCCAAAAACACACGCCCAACATCTTCGGGTTCGTCGCTCAGCTCCGCCTCGCAGCCACCGGGACCCCCTACAAACGTCAGTCAAGCGATCCCGGACGCTGTAGTTGCGTCGAGTTCGAGCGACGAATACTTCTCTCCGCCGACGTCACCACCACCTACGCGTCGACGGGGAGGACGCCGGCCACCGGACTGCCTGGGACCTCGAGGCCCATCGGCTCTGACAGGGTCCCCGCTCCCGGTGGAAGTGTGCAGCGCATGCGATGGACGCAATCGATTAACGAAAACGTCATGCGCGCATACTTTGGGGCTACAGAGGGGGGAAGTAATCAGACTGCGTACCGTGGTCGGATGCTCTCTCTGTTTCTGGTGCTTGAGCCAGCTGTCAACGTGTTGGCCCAACGTCTATCGGATCAGGTGCGGGTCATCCAACGTAACCGTATGCTGGATGACGCCGTACTTGATAGACTGCGTGTGGAATCACGGAGTAGCCGTGTCTCGCCTACCTTGCCACCGGCCGCGGTGCTAATGCAACCCAGTCTTTCACCGCGACCCGACCATGTTGAAGAGGATGACGACGACGGGGCTATATCCGTGAGTACCCAGTGCAATGAACGACTGAGGAGCGTTTTGGAGTGTGCATTCCGAGAGTATCGTTCCACACCGCCTGAGCTTAGACCTCGATTACCTTGTCTGCCCATGCATAAGAAAAATAGGGCGCTGGTGTGTGCTCTAGATTCACAGCTATCAAATGTTTTTGATAGCAGCAAAGACCTTGCCGATACCCACTCGATCTTGTACTGTGCGGCTGCAGCGGCATGTCGTGTAGCTAACGTCAAGTTTCCCAAAACTGACAGAGCTACACGACCAGCTATACCAGCTTGGCAGTGCAGGATTGAGCGTCGTATCGATGAGGCTAGAGCACTCATCGGCAAGCTTATCTGCTTCAGGGAGGGCAACACTCGCCCTAGAGTGATGCGCTTTGTGAGGCGGGCGTTCTCGGGGACGGATATCAATTCTCGAGATTATCTGTCCCGCGTCACATAGCGTATCGACTTCCTGAAGCAGAAGATCTATGGGCAAGCCGTATTCGTCGGTACAAGCGGCGAGTGGAGCGGTACACTCAGAATCGCACATTCCAGAGCAACGAAAGGTGGGTTTATAGGGCTTGGGAGCGACCTGACCAAGGTGTGACTGATACTCGCCTACCAGATGATGACGCCATGTATTCGTTCTTGCGCAATATCTGGTCGGTGCCTGTCAGTCACACCGAGGGTGACTGGACTCGGGAGGTCGAACGGGCGTGTGATTCGATACCACAAATGGGGGCAATTACCATCAGCCCCCAAGATGTAGCTCGTGCAGTCCGTCCGTTGCCTAACTGGAAATCTCCAGGGCCAGATGGACTGCACAACTTTTGGATTAAGTGGTTCCAAAGGTCGCACGCTTGTTTGGCAACTGAGTTCCAGTCTGCCTTAGAGTCAGGATCGCTGCCCCAGTTCCTAACGACAGGCATAACCCACCTGCTTCACAAAACAGGTAGTACTGCGGAACCTAAAAATTATAGACCGATAACATGTTTACCAACGGTCTATAAAGTTTTTACATCCATTCTGAGAGCTAAAATTAATCAGCATATTGAGAATAATTCCATCATGTCTGCTTCTCAGAATGGATGTAGGAACGGGTCCCGCGGTACTAAGGAGCTGCTCCTCATAGACATTGCCATTAGCCAACAGGTTCGCCGTTCCCGCAAGGATCTGGCGACAAGCGAGGGGAGATTATGGAATCCGTGGGAATACAACTCTCGGATTCCATACACCTTCGATCCCTTTCCTCAACCGAAACTTACAAGTATTTGGGTATGTCGGAAGCACTAGGCATCAATGCTACTGAAGTGAAACAATCGTTGAAGGAGCGCTTCTTTGGCCGCCTAAAAAAGTCATCATGTCTGCTTCTCAGAATGGATGTAGGAACGGGTCCCGCGGTACTAAGGAGCTGCTCCTCATAGACATTGCCATTAGCCAACAGGTTCGCCGTTCCCGCAAGGATCTGGCGACAAGCGAGGGGAGATTATGGAATCCGTGGGAATACAACTCTCGGATTCCATACACCTTCGATCCCTTTCCTCAACCGAAACTTACAAGTATTTGGGTATGTCGGAAGCACTAGGCATCAATGCTACTGAAGTGAAACAATCGTTGAAGGAGCGCTTCTTTGGCCGCCTAAAAAAGTACTAAATAGTCTTTTATCAGGCGGCAACAAGGTGCGCGCCTTCAACGGCTGGGTCATGCCGGTCTTGATGTACTCTTTCGGCATACTCAAATGGACTCAGACAGAACTTGACGCCTTGGATAGGAGAGTCCGCACATTGCTTACCGCAAATCGTATACATCACCCACGAACATCGGTTATGAGACTGTATATCCCGCGGAAGTGCGGAGGTCGTGGCTTTTTAAATGCTAAAACCCTGCACAACCGCGAGGTATGCAGTCTTAGGGAATATTTCCAGGCTGCCGACGTGGGTATGCATCGAGATGTGGTAGCGGTGGACAAGGGCCTTACCCCACTCTCCTTGGCTAACGAGAACTGGCGCAAACCTATAGTATTAGATACTAAAGACCGCAGGGAGGTATGGCAGAGCAAGGAACTTCACGGACGCTTTTACCGGGTCCTATATGGGCCCGATGTAGATCTTTTAGCGTCCGTGGCCTGGCTGCGATTTGGTGACCTTTTCGGGGAAACCGAAGGTTTTGTCTTTGCGATTATGGACGAAGTTATGATGACGAACAACTACCGGAAATACATTGTGAAGGACGGCACGGTTGACATCTGTCGGGCATGTCACCGGCCGGGAGAATCAATCCGACACATTATTTCCGGTTGTTCTAGTCTGGCTAACGGAGACTATTTGCATAGACACAACCTTGTAGCCAGGATTATCCACCAGCAACTTGCTCTTAAATACAATCTTGTGGAATCGGAAGTGCCTTACTATAAGTATGTGCCCGACCCAGTTCTCGAAAATGGCAATGTCACGTTGTATTGGGATCAGTCTATCATCACTGACAGGACTATTGTTGCCAATAAGCCTGACATAGTGGTGATAGACCGATTAGAGCGTCGCGCAATGATTGTTGATATAGCGGTCCCCCATGACGAGAACCTCGTGAAGGCTGAGAGAGATAAGAAAAGTAAGTATCTTGATCTAGCTCGCGAGGTTGTCGACATGTGGGATGTGAATACAGCAGTCATTGTGCCGATAGTCGTGACGGCCAATGGCATAATAGCTAAGAGTCTCGATGAACATCTGAGGAGGCTCTCGTTGGGCAGCTGGATCAAGGGCGTGATCCAGAAAGCGGTACTCCTGGACACGGCGCGTATCGTTAGGAGGTTCCTCTCTCAGCAGCCCTAACCACCGGTAGCTTGGACCTTGTTCCCGATACCGGTGGGCTACTAATTTTTATATTTTTAAATGTTTTTTTATTTTATTTTTATAAGCTAATATTTAAAAATGTAAAAACAATGTACAATAATGAAATAAAGGAAATAATAATAAATAAATTTATTTGTACCAAAAATTTACAGATTTACAGATTACAATTTTTCAGGACATATTTTTCATTCTAAAAAGAGTTCTAAAGGAAGCCCTCGTTAATATAAGAATTGAAGATAGTTAAGAAATTTTGGATTCGAACTGTCAACTGACTGGAATATGAATGTTCGAAAATAAATCTCACAATGGAATAAAAATTACCTAGAAGATTGAGCTGGAAATAGTCGTTTGTACTGCTAAAGTCCTCCTATTAATATAATGCAAAAAATGGATGTGGCCGATTTTGATGAAAACTAAAACAGCAACATTGGATTTTTGAAAAATCAATATTCCTAGCCAGGAATAAAATACATGAAAAACGCATCATGGATCAGCTGACAATATAAATAAAGGATAGAAGTGCAAACCGCAGCTGAGAAATAAAAAAATACGTCGCGACGCCCCGCCCGTTGCCTAGGCGACGTGTGCGAAGGGCGCAGGCCTCCTGCGTCCCACAGCCGTCCGTCATTACTGTGCGTCAATAAGACATTTTTGTGTGTCAATTTGATATTTTTATTTGTGTTTTTATATTATTATTTTTAGTGAGTTCTAGTGTATATAATATCGTGTGTATAGTTTTATATTAGGGTAAGTTTTACTTTATTAATTTTTAATGAACAATGCGGACTGTAGCGAGCCCGGAACCTGTAGCAGTCAACCTGCCACATCCGTTGATGTTCAGCTGGTGAGATGTCCCCATTGCTCGCAGGCACGCTTTTTTAAAGGCGAACGGGGTCTTAGGATACACTATGGGAAGGTCCATAAACCTCATAGTGTACCTGTGGGCCCCCCAGCCACCTCACAACCTTTGGAACAAACCCTTTGGAAAACGCTGTCAAAATTAAAAAATTCTACACCTGTGCAAGACGGTCTGTCGCACTAAGTTTGGCGCGTTGCGTCCGTCTTGCAACCCAGGAGAACTCACAAAGTGCCTGGGAGGAATTGCTCACCTTCCCTTATAGGATTCTACATGTACAGAAAAATTTGGCTACAAAAAAAACATTAACAACTCAAATTAAAGACAATTGCAACGATTCGACCTTTATTTTAGATTCAAATTTACCAGCATTTAACCACCCTTCCCAGAAAGGCGTGTGTTCGCATGAGGAATCCAAACTAAGCGAAGGTGACATTAGGGGAGCGGCTAGGCTGTTGTTCAGCAGTGATGTGGTGGCGCCTTACTCTCCAGAAACAATTTCAGGTTTGGAGAGTAAACATCCAGCGCCTGCGGATGATCTTACCTTTCCCGACCCACCCGACACCCCCGATCTGAATTCATCCTATAACCAAATTTCAGCTCCTCAGTTGATTGCAGCCGTGAGCTCCTTCCGAAGTGGCTCCGCCAGCGGCCTCGACGGCCTGACTCCTCAACACTTAAAGGATCTTTTAAGTTCAGGCGCCGGGGACGCTGGTGAGACTCTTTTGAAGGAGCTTGCGGCTCTTATCAACCTAATGCTCTCCGGCGGTATAAACGATGCCGTCGTCGATGTCTTGTACGGGGCCAATTTATGTGCCCTGCGCAAGAGGGACGGCGGCATTCGTCCTATTGCCGTCGGATGTACCTACAGGCGTATGGCAGCCAAAATTTGTTGTAAACTGTATGGCCAAAGACTAACCAATAAGTTCCAGCCCCTACAGCTTGGCTTTGGCTCTAGGGGAGGCTGTGAGGCTGCTGTACATGCCCTTTCTACTTTTTTAAATTCTGACAAGGGTGAGGTCATCCTCAAGGTTGACGTTAAGAACGCTTTTAATTCTGTTAACAGGGACACTTTGTTGGCGGAGGTAAAAAAGGAACTTCCTGAAATTTTCGGTTTTATTTGGCAGTGCTACAGGCACCCTTCTAAATTATTATATAAAGAAAATCTTTTGGAATCTGCCGTAGGATGCCAACAAGGTGACCCTCTCGGGCCAGTCATTTTCAGTTTGGCTATTCATCCTATCATCAAACAATTAAATTCAAAATTCAACGTCTGGTATTTAGATGATGGCACACTAGGAGGTGACGTAGATACAGTTTTGAAAGATTTTCAATTCCTAAAGCAGCAATTCCAGTCCATTGGACTAGAACTTAACCACTCCAAATGCGAAATTTTCATCTGTGACAATACGGACAGACAATCGACCCTTCAAAAATTCAACACTATAGCACCTGAGATCAAAATTACAGATAGAAGTTCACTGCACCTCCTAGGTTCCCCAATTTTGGAAGATAGTTTTTCTCCATTCATTGACGCCAAGATAACACATTTCAACGATATTTCGGACAGACTCTCTAAAATTAATGTACATTCGGCTATAACCCTCATTCGTTATTGTTGTTTTGGTCCAAATTTCATGTACTTTCTTCGCGCTTCGCCATTATGGAAGCATTCACAAATTCTCTTGGACAAAATTGACCAGATTATTCGTTGCACGCTATCATCTATACTAAATGTGGCCCTGGATGACCGAGCGTGGCTGCAAGCCACTCTACCCATTCGCTTCGGTGGGCT
Organism: Orthosia gothica; assembly: GCA_949775005.1. NCBI lineage: Eukaryota > Metazoa > Arthropoda > Insecta > Lepidoptera > Noctuidae > Orthosia > Orthosia gothica. The sequence goes on along the minus strand of OX459046.1, from coordinate 4,841,857 downwards.
CGGCATCCGCAAAATTTCTAGTTTAAGCCTACCGGCATTCCTGTCTTCGGTCCACAGCACTGAAAAGTTAACCAGAAAAATCATGTTGCCATCACTGGTTAACTGTGAAGTGCCGTTCTCGACTGATGCAGTGAATGCCTGGAAAGTGGCTTGCCCGAATTCAGCGTTGCCCGACAGCCCTTTGTCCCAGAGACAGTGGGATGAGCCGCTCTGCAGGTTGGTACGGAATAAACTTATAGATACGTCCACCAATACTGCTGAGCGTGCCCGCCTGCTGGCTGTGGGAGAATGGGAGTCGGGCCTCTGGCTACAGGCACTACCGTCACCCAACATAGGTACTATGTTGAGTGACAACACCTTCCGGATCGCTACATGTCTGCGTTTGGGTGCTCCCAGCGGAGCTCCACATCGTTGTCAATGTGGTGAAGCAGTCAACCGCCTCGGACACCATGGCCTATCCTGCAGTAGAAGCGCTGGTCGGTTAGCACGGCACGCCAGCATTAATGACATCATACGTCGGGCTCTTGTCACCGCCGGGGTGCCAGCTGTTTTAGAACCCAATGGCTTGGCGCGCGACGATGGGAAGAGACCAGACGGGATGACCATAATGCCTTGGAAGGTGGGTAGGCCTTTGGTGTGGGATGCAACATGTGTCGACACCCTTGCGCCATCCCATCTTCTTAGCACGGCGGGCTGTGCTGGGGCAGCTGCTGCTGGTGCAGAAAACCTCAAACGGCGCAAATACAACAACCTTATTGGAAGTTATATATTTGAGCCGTTTGGGGTTGAAACATTAGGTCCATGGGGTCCGAGTGCTCTTCGAGTATTTCGAGACGTAAGCAAACGGTTAGTCGACTCTTCACGTGACCAGAGGGCTGGGCTTTTCCTTGGCCAGAGAATCAGCATTGCCATCCAACGTGGCAATGCTGCCAGCGTTCTGGGCACTTTTCACGTTGACAGCGATGTGGACGAATTTTATGACGCCCTATGACCGCCGCCCTTTTATTCGTAGTTTTATTTTATTTTTATTTAAGTGTATATATAGGTAGTTATTTTTAATTAAATATTTGAAATGATGTACGCATCAACCAAGTACATAAAAACGTATGATACATGGCGGATCATTAATACTAACTAAAAATTCTATTAAATCTAAAGAAAGAAAAGACATTGTTAGACTGTCGGTTGAACACACCATTGAATTGTCCTGTGATGAGCTTGATAAGCATATTGTAGTTTGTGTCTACAGACCTCCAAGTTACCAGAATCTATCTGTGTTTGACTCTATAATGAAAGATGTGTTAAAAAAAGTTTGTACTAGTAGTAAATCAATTGTCTAATGCGGCGATTTTAACATTAACATATTAGAAAATAACTCTAACACTATCAGGTTATTGGGTCTTTTTAAATCATTTAATCTAGCAAATGTTTTTATGGAGCCAACTAGAGTGACAGCTTCTTCTGCGACTTGCATAGATAACGTTTTTTGTAATTGTGATTACCTAAATAAAGAAATTGCGATTGGGCAAAATCAATCATTCTACCGCTGCACAAGAAAGGTTCCACGGCGAAATGCGACAACTACAGAACCCTAGCCCTTATATCCCACGCCAGTAAAGTGTTGCTACACATAATAAACAAAAGAATCCGTCATTTCTTAGACTGGCAAATTCCGCAGGAGCAGGCTGGTTTCGTCAAAGGCAAAGGGACTCGCGAACAAATTTTAAACGTTCGCCAAATAATTGAAAAGTCTTACGAATTTAACACCCCTGTCATCCTGTGTTTTATAGACTACAGCAAAGCTTTTGACTGCGTGATTTGGTCGGCATTGTGGAAGATTCTGGAAGAACTTGGAGTACCTTTACACCTGGTGGCTCTTATTCAATCGCTTTACTTGACCAATCAGGGTGTGGTAAAAGTTGACAGATCAATGTCTGGGCCTTTCAACTTCGGCAAGGGCGTAAGACAGGGTTGCATTCTGTCCCCCATCCTTTTTAACATCTACGGGGAGTATATCATCAGACGAACTTGTGAAGACTGGGACGGTGGGGTCACAATAGGTGGCACCAAACTTACTAACCTCCGCTACGCAGACGATACTACACTACTAGCTGCAAATGAAACAGAAATGGTGATTCTCCTTGAAAGGATGGAAAGAATTAGTATGGAACTGGGGCTCAAAATCAATCACGCTAAAACTAAACTAATGATAGTGGATCGCGCAAACCATCTCCAACATACAGGTGCCCTATCACTGGAAACCGTAAGCGACTTTATCTACCTAGGTGCAAGTATCAGCAATTCGGGGTCATGTGAGAATGATATAAGGAGGCGTATAGGGATGTCCAAAAATGCAATGACCCAGCTGCAAAGAGTATGGAGAGACCGTAACATTTCAAGGAAGACGAAGGTGAAACTGGTCAACTCCCTGGTGTTCTCCATCTTCAGTTACGGGGCTGAGACGTGGACTCTGAAGAAGGCCGACCGTGACCGAATCGATGCTTTTGAGATGTGGTGCTGGGGGAAGATGTTGCAAATCCCCTGGACTGCCTATCGCACCAATGACTCTATTCTCCGGGAACTAAACATAAATATCAGACTGTCCACGGTCTGTCTTCGTAGGATTCTGGAGTTTTTTGGTCACATTGCCAGAAAGGACGGACACAACCTCGAACAGCTGATGGTTACTGGCAAGATCGAGGGCAGACGTCCAAGGGGTCGAAGTCCAATCAGATGGTCAGACCAAGTCCGCACATCTTTAAATACCAGGCTGCACGATGCTCTCCACGACGCCAAAGACAGAAGCAGATGGCGCAAATTGGTGAAGGAGAAGTTGTTTTCACGAAGATCGGGGAATCACGACCCTCAGTAATGAGGAACACGATGCGAGGAGGATGAAATAAAGAAATTATAAATAAATTAACATCTGATCACAGTGAACAAACAATAACGTTTAGCACCTACATACCTTTGCAAAAAATGCAAATAAAATTTAGACCAATTACATGTAAAAATTTCGAAAAATTTAATAAAACCTTGACTAGTAAATTATGTGTTCAAAACTTTATGAATATAGATGACCCAAATGAGTTCTATGCCGAGTTTTTTAAAGTACTCAACACGCAATTCAATGACACTTTTCCACTGAAAGCAAAAAGTATTTACACCAAGTTCATATTTAGCGATTGGACGACTCCAGGCATTCGTAAAAGCAGGAAAAAACTTTATGAACTCTATGGCCTAAAGCAACATTTGAATAGTACAAGTTTTGATAAATATGTTTCAAAATATTCAAAAACCTTTAAGATTGCATGCAAAATAGCTAAAGCGCTGTATATTAGCAATAAAATAAAATCAGCAGATGATAAAATAAAAACTACCTGGAAAATAATAAATAATGAAACAGGTAGGAAAAAACAGCGTAATACAGAATTTAATTTAGCGACTGCACATGGCCCTACACACTCAGATATAGAGGTAGCTCAGGAATTTGAAAACTTTTTTGTTAATATTCCACTTAAAACTACAGCAGCCTTAAACTCCTCACCTGCACTGTCTGCTGCCTTACTTAGAAAGAACGTAAATGCGTGCCCTTCGGAGTTCAAGTTTCAACATACAAACCCCCAGGCTATTTTAAAAGCTTTTAAAGATCTTAAAATTAAATCAACAGAAGATCTTTGGGGACTATCTGTAAAAGTGTGTAAACCAATCATTGAAACTGTTGCACCCTATTTAGCTTTCATATTTAACACTAGTGTCGAGCAAGGAGTTTTTCCGGACCTCATGAAACACAGTAAGGTAGTTCCATTGTTTAAATCTGGGGATAGCAAAGAAGCCAATAATTATAGGCCAGTGTCAATTCTGCCGGTTCTCAGTAAGGTCTTCGAAAAGTTAATGCTCAACCAATTGTTGCGTCATTTTAACAAACATTCCATCTTTTATGATCAACAATACGGTTTTACCAAAGGGCGTTGCACAACTGACGCGGGTGTCACCCTAATAAAGAACATATTTAAGGCCTGGGAGGAAGCACAGGACGCCATTGGAATCTTTTGCGACCTCTCGAAGGCGTTCGATTGCGTTAACCATGAGACACTACTGTTGAAGCTCGAGCACTATGGAATTAGACATACAGCCCTTGAGTTACTTAGATCATATTTAAAAGCCAGACAAGACATCTTTGATATTTAAAATAGATCGGCGGTCACGAAATCTTGATGACGTGAATAACTCCATTTATCAGGTCCAAAATTGGTTCACGGCAAACAATTTGTACTAAATGAAAAAAAAACCAAATGTATTAGATTCACATTGCCGAATGTTAGAAGTACCGAATGCGATATCATATTGAATGGCGAAAAGCTGGACTTTGTAAATCAAACAGTTTTCCTGGGAATCACTCTAGACGACAAATTGCAATGGGGTCCTCATATAACATCTCTTGCGGGTCGGCTAAGCTCAGCCGCTTATGCTGTTAGAAAGATAAGACAGTTAACGGATGTAGAAACCGCGCGTTTGGTCTATTTTAGTTACTTTCACAGCATAATGTCATACGGTATTTTACTGTGGGGTCGAGCGGCTGACATTGAATCCATATTTATATTGCAAAAGAGAGCTGTCAGAGCCATATATAAGTTAAGTCACCGTGAATCTCTTAGGGAACTGTTTAAAAATATTAATATTATGACAGTTTCTTGCCAATTTATTTATGAAAATATTATGTATGTAAGAAAAAATATACATCTCTTTAGTAAAGTCAGTGATAGACACAATTGTAATACCAGAAATAAAGATAAGTTAGATCAGCCTTCTTACAGACTAGCTAAAGTACAATCATCTTTCATGGGGTACTGTGTTAAATTCTATAACAAAATACCTTGTGATATATTAAAACTAAATGAAAGTAAATTTAAAACTTTAGTTAAAAGCACCCTTTGTAAACAAGCATATTACAAATTAGATGATTATATTCAAGATAAGAATGCTTGGAAACATGCTGGTCCTGCTCCATAGGGCAATCTTTGGTGTAGACAAAATCAAATTTGTTGATTTATATTCCCATTCATAGTTATTGTATTCATTGTTTTGTTTTTTATTTTTTTAGAAATTGACTCACACACTGTTCCGTTGTTGTTGAATTAGGTATTTTACCTATGTTTGTAATATTTGTAAGTATGTGAGAACCATGTTCCTACTTATCAAATTAATTAATTTTCCTGTTAATGCTTTTTAATACTTTATACCTGTGTGTAGAGCTATTCTGGGTGCATCGTCCTCACATATATTAATGGATGTACGTATGTTAATATTGTAAAACACCATTTTTTTTTTTTTAAAAAGAGTAATATGGAGTTTCTTGTGCGTTCTTCTCCATAACAATCTACTTTCCGAATGCACGGTAGAATCATTTTTTTTTTTTTTTTATCATTTTTTTTTTTTTTATTACTTTTAAATATTTTTTTTATTACTTTTAAATATTTTTTTTATTACTTTTAATTTTTAGTTTTAATTTATGTGACGTTCAAAAGTGCCGTTTATTGGCCTAATTGAATAAACTTATTTGACTTTGACTTTGACTTTGACAATTTAAAAACCCCCGACACATTTATCTTGAGAAAAGACCCCGATTCAAACAGTAAAATGCCCATAACTTTTGAACGGCTGAACCGATTTTATTCTAACATAGCTAAGAACACTCTCGACAAAATTACCTTCCAAACAAAAAAATCTAAATGCCTGATTATAGTGTTTCCTGATTCAGAAGACATTCTATGAATTATATAAATGATAAATAACTTTCCTATAACTACTAAAAGTTTTTAAGCTTATAATGATATTGTGTTTAATGTGTGGAGAATTGGGGGTTCTGGATCAAATTGTATGTGTGGAGAATTGGGGTTTCTAGATCAAATTGTATGTGTGGAGAATTGGGGTTTCTGGATCAAATTGTATGTGTGGAGAATTGGGGTTTCTGGATCAAATTGTATGTGTGGAGAATTGGGGTCTGGATCAAATTGTATGTGTGGAGAATTGGGGTTTCTGGATCAAATTGTATGTGTGGAGAATTGGGGTTTCTGGATCATGCGCTCGAGCAAAGCGAGAGCAAGTGATCCAGAACCCCCAATTCTTCCCTACTCCTGTTCAGCATCAATTATGCAGGACAAAACGGCAGAGGACAAGGATTCCTTCATGACATATCGTGTGGGGGTTAAGACTCCAGCATTCAACGCCGAGGATCCACTAATATGGTTCGCACAGATTGAGGGTCAGTTTATCCTCTCCAACATTACCACAGACAGCACGAAGTTTTACCACGTTCTGGGACAGCTGGAACCTCAACACTCAGCACAAGTACGTGACCTCATAATCAGTCCTCCCACCACCGGCAAATACGAGAAGCTGAAGGCAGAGCTGATCAAGCGGTTGTCCACCTCACAGGAACACAAGATTAAACAGCTGCTTTTGCACGAGGAGTTGGGAGACAGGAAGCCCACACAATTCCTCCGTCACCTGCAACAGCTAGCAGGTCCCACTGTCCCGACCGAGTTTATCAGGTCCATCTGGTCTAATAGACTGCCGGCGAACCTTCAAACTATAGTCGCAATGCAAGCAAGTTCCAGTTTAGAAGATGTAGCAGAATTAGTGGACCGAATAAACGAACTCGTTCCAGTAACCACGCAAGTCGCCGCTACTAGCACGCCAGTGCCCGGGCAAGTAGCTTCACAGCCTACAACGGTTCAACGGCAGCGCTATTGAAGCATTGACCCAGAGAGTGGAAGACATGGCACGGAAGCTGGAGGTTATGAGCGCGCAGTTATGTCATAGGCCACCGCGTACAGCCAGTAGGGGCGGTTTACGACTGCCACGCAATATCGAGCCGCCTGTTCATTACGGATCGCAACTCGAAGATACAATATCACATAGATACGGGTTCAGACCTGTGTGTCTTCCCACGGTCCGCAGTTTGGGAGCCACGTATGAAGACAAAGTACGAGTTGTTTGCAGCAAATGGGTCAGTCATCAGCACTTACGGTTTTCTTCCTCTCACAGTGGACTTTGGACTTCGCCGCACATGGAGGTTCATAATTGCTGATGTCACCAAGCGGAGTCGATTTTTTAGCTTACTACAATCTGATTGTCGACTGCCAAAACCAACGCCTAATAGATAATCTGACGTCGCTTACGATCCAGGCACCACAATCTAAATCAACCGAAGTCATATCGTCAGTCCGCACCATAGCTGAAGACACCAGATAGCTGAAGACACCAGCTTCCACCGCATCTTGAAGGAGTACCCTGACCTCGCTCGTCCTTTTTTTTATTTTTTATTCATCTATAGGTTCGCGTTTGACCACTATCTCGCCTGATGGCAAGTGATGATGTGGTCGACGGTGAAGCACGCTTGCCTAGAAGTAATCTATTCATTCTTGACTTAAAGACCCCAAGGTTGTAGCTATCAGGAAACAAAGACCCCGGTAGGGAATTCCACTCCTTAGCTGTGCGTACAATGAAAGTATTCGCAAAATGCTTTGTACGTATAGGTGGGATGTCCACCATGTACCGGTGGCGCATTGCCGTACGTCTTGTTGTCCGGTGATGAAAAGGGCTAGGTAGAATCAAATTGTGCAGTTCCATCGCACACTCCCCGAAATGTAACCGATAAAAAAAAAAACCGACAGACTGGCCACTTGGCGTCGATGTTCAAGGCTCTAGAGCTTTGAGGCGACCAGTGCATCGTTACCGATAAGCCTCTTGGCCCGTTTGTCAATCGACTCAAGTGCATCAAGTTGATATTTGGCAGATCCGTCCCAGAGGTGAGAGCAGTACTCCATGCATGACCGAACTTGCGCTTTATACAATTTGAGCAGCTGTTCAGGCGTGAAGTACCGTCTCACCTTTGCAAGGATCCCCAACTTTTTTGCAGCCAACTGAGCCTTTGCCTCAATGAAAGGACCAAAATTGAGAGTTGATGTTAACGTAACACCAAGAAGGTTGAGATAGTCCGTTATCGGTACGGTTACACCACGGAAAGATGGAGCCGGGTGGAATAGGCTCTTTTTTGCGGAAAAAAGACACGCCTGGGTCTTAGCAGCATTGAAACTGACTAGATTGGCATCGCCCCATTCGGAGACTGCCTCCAAAGACAGGTTCAAGCGCCCAACCATGGCCTCCCGGAGAGACTGGATCTCAGGCCCAGTAGCCCGTGCGCCGGACACGTATCTCTCAGCAACCGTGCTGTCGTCTGCGTACCCAAAGGTTCCGGGTTTTAGCAGGTCATTTATGTGCAGCAAAAACAGTGTTGCCGAGAGCACCGACCCCTGAGGGACTCCGGCGTTAATACCTAACTGACCGGACGAGCAATCATCGATAACCACTCGGATGGACCGATCCCTCAGGAAGTCAGCAATCCAATCACACAGACCACTAGGCAGACCGAAGGAAGGAAGCTTACCAATAAGGCTCTCATGCCAGACCCTATCGAAAGCCTTCGAGATGTCAAGAGAGACAGCAAGCGCTTCCCCATGCCTCTCGATGGCCTCACTCCAGACGTGAATGGCATACGCTAGAAGATCCCCAGTTGACCGATGTCGGCGGAAGCCGTATTGGCGGTCACTGAGGATATCGTTGTCTTCTAGGTATGCCAGGAGCTTATTGTTCAGCACATTCCATACTCTTACAGAGGATGGACGTTACCGAGATGGGTCTGTACTTGGCCGGGTCAGCCCAACTACCCTTTTTGGGCACGGGCTGAACGTTAGCTTGCTTCCAAGCCTTCGGCACCTTTCCAGTCACTATCGAAAGGCGATATAGGCGTGTCAGGATCGGATACAATTAAGGCGCACAAGTTTTTAGTACAATTGCCGGTATCCCATCGGGGCCACTAGCTTTGTTCACAATTGTTTCCGACCTGCTAAGGTGAATCTGTGGTTGAATATAACTCTTGTCAATCTCGCTCAGTATTTTATTTATTTCGTTGCTTACCGTTAATTACCTCAGTGGCTACATAGCTAATATTTACATAATATCATAAGTAGTGTACGGTTTATAAAGACGGAGTGCTATACTACTTCAATAAGCATCAAAAAATTCCATTCTTGCACTGGAAAACTAGACAAAGCTTGAATATTTTCATAATAGATATTTAATAAATTTCGCAATGATTGAATTGAGTCTTCTGCACACGGCTCAATATTTAAAATTCTGTCAACATGTGTGGTTGAGATGGCACGAGCATTCTCATAACGATGCTTTAATAAGTTAAGAGCAACACTATAATTAGTCTCAGTAATAGGCAGAGATTTAATTAAGTTATAAGGTTCCCCTTTAAGGGTTAGCAACAAATACATAAACTTTTCCACATCCGTGTAGGCATGATTGCCGTGTACTATTGAAATAAATAAATCGAAATATGATGGCCACTCAGTGCTTTCACCCGAAAATGTTGGTAATGGCAACGTTGGTAATTTGTGTAATGTTAAAGAATTTTGAGCTTCAACATAACTTTGTCTACGTTTTAATTCGTCAGACCGTTTAATGTTATTTTATTCTGTAAGAATCGAATAGTAGCAAGTATCCACTTCCTTTCGTAATTGCATATACTCGTCTCGATTAAACGATTCCCTTTTAATGTAATTTTTTTCTATTTTCGTTTGGATTTTACCAAATTTTCTATGTTATGAATTTAGGTCTTGGCATTTAACACAAAACAAATCTAGATTTGAAGAAGCTAATTCAAGTGTATGTTTGAGATCTTGCAAAATAATATCACGTTCGAAAATATCTTGCTCGATTTGAGCCGCCATTTTGCGTAACAAAGAAGTCGACAAACCGCAACAAGACCACAAGAAAAATTAGTATCGTACCTACTCGAAATGACAACACAACTATAAATCCGGTTCGAAGGTCCAAATTATGTTACTGAGGGTGCCTAGAACTCACCAGAAATCTCCCGTCGTACTCCCGCGGTCCGATGAGGATGCCGGCCGACAGGATCCCAGTGGATCAGGCAATTGCCCCAGAGAACTTAATCCACATGCACTGATTTCGCTTATTTTGGCTGTAGGATGAATTGTCCACAAGTACTTGAATTAGCACACCGTAACACCCAGAGGTCTTTTGGAAGAAGAGCCTCTGTTTCTTTATTTTTGCGGTAACGTTGCACACACGACGGTCGCTCGCGCTTCACTCTAAAACTGTTATGACGTAAGAGCGCGCGCTGAAAATGCGCCAATCAGTTTGCAAGATGTACTTCGTTTGTGTATATATTTGTTCCTTTTCTTAAAAAAAGGAACAAAAATGTTTGCGAAATGGTTGGGTCTAAACAACGAAGAAAACAGTTGGATCGACCAAATTGCAATAGTGGATTAAAATAATTATATAACAATTATTTTTGCATTATTTCTTTCATTACACTTTCGACTATGCAAGGAGGTGAACTTATTAATACGTTAATTAATAATCTACCGTTTGAACTTCATTTACCCGTTTACAATTATTGCGGTCCGGGAACAAAACTCCAGAAACGTTTACTAAGAGGTGATTGAGGTGTAAATAAGCTAGACGAACCTTGTATGCATCACTTGTGTGCATCACGATTATGTGCAAACCATACCGACTTACCCAATCGTAATAAAGCTGATTTACAACTACTAAATATGGCTAAACAAAGACTTAAATCAAAGGATGCTGGGAAAGGTGAAAAACTTAGTTCATGGTTAGTGAGCAAAGTTATGAAAGCCAAACTGAAATCTGGTTCCGGCGTTAAAACCTTTAAAAGTTTCGGGTCAAAAATTAGAGCACAAATACAGAAACTGAAACCAAAGAACAGTAAAACCTTAATTAACGCTGCTTACTCAGCAGCACAAAAAATATTTCCAAACATTCAGAAAATTCGTGTACCGCGAGTATACCCTTGCCAAAGAATGGAGGTATTCTACCTTTAATCCCTATTTTGCAGGCTTATCAGCTTTAGGAACTTTAGCTGGTGGTGAGGCTGGTATTGAAAAAACTGTTAACGATTACAGCAAAATTTGCGAGAAACGCATCGACGTGATAAGGCTATGGAACCTTTAAAGTGACAGATGTATACACGTCATATACATCTGTCCCTTACACAAACTCAAAATAACCTTACTCTAAGAGCTTGTGGTCACCCTCCAGGATTTATACATTAAGTCACAAAAAAATTGTAAAGGTTTATTTGTAAAATCTACAAAAAACTGGCAAAATTAAATAAGCTACCTAATCGTCCTCTGACTAATATTGATATCCAATGACATGCAGGCGACATCCCTCACATTCGAGGAGTCTATCAGTTACCAAGGACGCCAAAACAGATTGAATGTGGTATTGGTAATTTGGACGATTATAAGAACGAAGGAACGCATTGGGTAGCTTATGTAAAAGTAAACAATTATTGTGAATATTTTGACAGTTTTGGAGATTTGAAACCTCCAAAGGAATAAATGCAATATTTTAAGAATTGTATTGTTTTTTATAATTATACAAGATATCAGAAATTCAACACAGTAAATTGTGGCCACTTATGTTTTTAATATCTATGGACGTTTTGGAATAAAAACGTATGAAATTGTTTTTTTTTTATTTCAACCAGTCGCAAGATGTCACTCACATTATCGATAACTGATAACTCGTCAACTTTATGTAATTATTATCCCAACATGTTGCAACTATATGGACAGTATGAGTGTGCCTTATTGCATTTCTCGACATTTAATTCTATTCCAAACAATGACAAAACGAATAAATAATAAGTTTTATGATGGTTCCAATGAAGTTATTGAAATACCAGATGGTACCTATGAATTGCAAGATATTATTGATTATTTAAAATCTGAAATGAAAGATGCATCAATCAAACTACAGTGCAATAAAAATACTTTAAAAACTATTGTATATTGTTCAAAAGACATAAATTTTATTAAAGAAGACACATTGAGGAATTTGTTCGGGTTTAATAAGCATATCTTAAAAGCAAATAAATGGCATGTGTCAGGCCTAACGCTTTCAACAAAAGTAACGGCAATCACATGATGCGTCCTATGGGGAGCTCTTAATAATCTATCAGGCGTAACGTTTTTTTCTTCTAATAAAATTGTATAGTCATACTTCACTTGACAACGAACCAACGTCCGTGCAACATAATTGTTTTGTAATAAACGTATTTTGCGATTCTTGGGACTTTAATTGGCACCAGTATATCCTCCAAAGATATTACATGGTGGCCCATGAGGGGAACAAAGAAGAATCCGCGGAAATAAAGTAATAAAGTTAAATTATTTGGTACGAGTACGACACGCGCGCAGCGGCAACGAACTTCAAGATTTGGAGACTTGCAGTGGAGGGACAAAATCCACGGGTTCCAGCGTATGCAAGACTGCCGCCTGGTCAATACAAGGATCCAGGATTCGAGCAGTGGTGCAGCCAAAGCATCACATCGAGCAGGGCGTCAACGTGTTGCCTCAAAGTTAAGTGCCCATCCTTTGTTTAAAATCCATCCATTCAACCAAAATACCTATAATACCTATTACAATATTGAGAATAGCATACCATTTGTGTGAATTAAAGATTTTTCGTGCTTATTATTGCCGAAATCCCCTAAGAATTGCAAAATTGCATCAGATATTTTCTTTTTCATCTACCTTCAACAAAAAATAAAATCGATAAAAAGTATAGAATAAAGCTAGATTACATCGTTAAATTATAACAAATTGGAATTATAAGTTAATTATCTATCTTGCTCATTATTAAATTTAGATTTTCAAAAGAAAATAGGCCCGGTCAAGAACCTTTTCTATTCATTTTGTTTTTAGTTCTGGTTTTTAGTTCAACATAGTGTGCCGACTATTTCAGGTCACGCCCCTTTGAGTGATACCGGCCACCCGGCCTGGTCAGAAACTGCCCGACCGCCCGGTTGGCGAACAGCTGATCGTGCGCACCCGGCTTCCTTATCAGCAGGTGACACCGAAACGAGGAACGTGAGACCATTCATTTTCTTAATTTCATTGTGGCAATTGCCCACTAACATTTTCAAAGTAAACTTCTTATCGCTGTTTATTCACAATGGCTGAAAGTAAGCAGCGTTATAAAGAATTATTCACAAAAAGAGCGTCCGCCAAAGGACAGATTACTAAATTTAAAAATTATTTACACAATATTGCAAAGGAAAATGAGTTGAATGATATTCAATTAACGGAACTAAATTTAAAACTTGCGAAGTTTGAGGCATTATCTGTTAGGGTTGATGACTTGCAAAGTGAAATAGAGGTTCTGAGTCCTGAAAACATTGCGCCTGAAATTGACGAGCGCGATAATATTGAGAGAGAAATAATAATGAACATAGCCACTGCTAAGAATTTGGTTGCCATGTTTTCTCGAAAAAATGAATGCGAACAAAGACGCAATTCAGTTCATAATGCTTCATGCTGTGCAGACGATCATCACAGTGTAGGATTGAAACTCCCTCAGATTCAAATCACAAGATTTAACGGTGACTATTTCCGTTGGTTAGAGTTTAGAGACACTTTTGAGAGTTTAATTCATAACAATGATCATATTTCTGAAATTAATAAATTTTATTATTTAAATTCATATTTACAAGGCGACGCAGCCAGAATCATTACTAATCTTGAAGTCTCCGCAAAAAATTACGCAGAAGCATGGAAGCTGCTTTGTGACCGTTACGATAACAATAGAATATTAATAGATCACCATCTAAATTCCTTATTAAATATAAAGCAACTTCCTCGTGAGTCAGAGCGATCTTTAAGATATTTAGTCGATCATATTTCCAAAAATCTACGCGCTTTGGTCATCCTAGGACAACCAACGGATAATTGGGACGTTCTTATCATATTCATACTGTCATCTAAGCTGGATAGTCAAACATTGATGAAATGGGAGGAGCATCGTAACGGCATAACAGACGCAAAACTAAATTTAGAACAATTCTTTAAATTTATTACAGACCGCGCCAACGTGCTCGAGTCTGCAAATCGCAGTAACAGTCATTCTGACAATATTATGGCTTCGAAGAACCCTACGACTCCTCAGCGTTTGGCTCCAAACAATAAACATCCAAATCATAATAATAATTATCATAGCCAAAGAAAGGGTCAGGATAGCATTGTTAAATCGTTTGCAAGCACTAGCAATAATAATAACAATAAAGGGTCAAAGGGTTTTGCTTGTATTATTTGTGACGAAGGTCATAGAATCTATGATTGCCCAACATTCAAGGCTAAGGGTATTGATGAAAGAATGACGGATGTTACAAAATATGAATTGTGCATAAACTGTTTAAGACAGGGTCACTTCGTAAAGGACTGTCGTTTCAGGTCCTGCCAAGAGCCAGATTGCAATGAGAGACATAATAGCTTGCTACACTGTCCGCCAACATTGGCAAGCCAGCTCGCCACGGTCGAAGAACCAGGTGAGATAGTAGCAAGTTATTGTGATAAAAACACAAGTCAAATTATATTATCAACTGCCATGGTTGAGGTATTGAATCCATTTGATCAGCGAAAAATCAAAGTTCGTGCCTTATTGGATTGTGGCAGTCAATCATCTTTTATAACTGAGTCCCTAAAGACCAGATTGTCATTAAGGTCTCATCCCATTGACACCATAAAGGTCATTGGCACAGGCAACACATCAATAAGAAATGTTATTGAAAGCTGTAATATTAAATTACAATCAATAAATAGTAAATTTAGCATAAATTGCTCATGTTTTGTATTAAAGGAACTGACGGGTCGATTGCCAAAGATACCCATCGATGTCAGCTTATTGAAGTTGCCTGATAATATTCAGCTGGCTGATCCCAAGTTTTATCAGCCAGCCGACATACATGTTTTGATAGGTGCAGACCTATTTTGGGATATTTTAGGTAATGATCAGTTTTCCTTAGGAGTCAATAATCCGAAACTAAGAAGTTCACAATTAGGATGGATTGTATCCGGTCCCATTCAATCAGTGATGCCACAAAATAGGGTACATTGTAATCATGGTGTGATTTCCAGGGACAATGATAAGAGCGATATTATCGAAAAAATGTTAACTAAATTCTGGGATCTAGAAGAAATGCCTGGAAAATCAATTATGATTGAAAATGAAAGTGAATGCGAAAAGAACTTTCTCAATCACACAATAAGATCCAGCACTGGTAGATTTTGTGTAAAATTACCGCTTAAGGACACTATTGATTGTTTAGACGATACTTACAAATTAGCTAAGAGGCGCTTTCTTAACATGGAAAAACGGTTAAAACGAAACCATAATTTAAAATTAGAATACGCCAAATTCATTAAGGAATACGAAGAATTAGGCCATTTATCGGTGTTAAATGATAGTTTAAGTGATAGCTTAATCCCAAGTTATTACTTGTGTCACCACGCAGTTCTGAAACAGGAAAGCGAATCCACTAAGGTTCGTGTAGTGTTCGATGGTTCCGCTCCCTCCACTTCCGGCTGCTCACTAAATGATATATTAATGGTGGGTCCAAACGTACAGTGTTTTCTATTTTGATACGGTCTAGGCAATACAAATACCTACTCACCGGCGATATAGAAAAGATGTATCGTCAAATTTTAGTACACGAAGATGATAGGCATTTACAGCTCATACTATGGAGAGGAGAGGAATCTGAACCCATCCAGACGCTTATGCTCAATACTTTGACTTACGGAACAGCGAGCGCCAGTTACTTAAGCACACGCTGTCTGTGGCAGGTAGGGCAAGAACATGATAATGCCTTCATTAAAGACATTATTCAAAAGGATTTCTACGTTGATGATCTGATAACGGGTTCGAATGATTCACAGCAATTAATATACATACATAAGGCTGTGTCTGAAGCATTAAAGTCAGGTTGTTTTAATTTAAGAAAGTTTAAAACTAATCATCCTTCCATTTTTGATAATGTTATTATGAATGAACAAGACAAGTTGATTTTTAGTGAGTCTTCAAGTACATTAGGGTTGGGCTGGACACCTTCAAGCGACACCTTGCACTTTCCAATAAAGGGATTTTCACATGATAATAATCAAATAATAACAAAACGATTTATCATGTCAAACGCTTTCAAGATATTTGATCCATTGGGCATATTAAGTCCAGCTGTAGTGAAACCGAAAATAATGTTGCAAAGACTTTGGCAACAAAAACTGGACTGGGATCAGCCAGTCCCGCGGGAGATAAGAGACGAATGGATTAAGTTTTCAGAAAATATAAAATACTTGTCTTCTTTACAAGTGCCACGGTTAGTTCTAGGTGACTCAGCTAAATACATCGAGTTGCATTCATTTAGCGATGCTTCACGAAACGCGTATGGTGCGTGTATTTACATGAAAACGACTAGTCTCAATGGTGACGTCACAGTCAGATTATTGTGCGCGAAGTCAAAGGTGGCGCCATTGAAGCCTTCTACCATACCCCGCCTGGAATTGTGCGCGGCCTTACTTGCTGCTAAACTTACAAAATCTGTAATTAACTCGCTCCGGTACAAGCCAGACAAACTAGTGCACTGGTGCGATTCGACAGTAGTATTGTGTTGGATTCGTAGCGATGTCAGTAAATTAAAAGTGTTCGTAGCTAATCGTATTGTTGAAATCAAGGAACTAACGTCTACTATTACACGATATGTTCCGACGGATTCTAACCCTGCTGACTTAATATCAAGGGGAGTAGATGCTAAACGTTTTATTTCAATGGCACTGTGGTGGACAGGGCCTAGTATTTTATTAAAAAATGAATCTGAATGGCCTAAGCTAAATGTCAATGATTCGAAAGATCTACCAGAGTTAAGGGCACATCATTCGACAATAATTGCTCAACCCGTCATTGACTTTGATAAATATTCATCTTTAACTAAGTTACAAAGATCATTTGCTTATGTTCGTAGATTCATATTTAACCTTAAAAACAAACATAATAAGCGCGTAGGTATATTGTCAGTTAATGAGCTACGTGACTCATTCTACTCGCTATGCGTTATCTCTCAAGGTCAGACGTTCCCTATTGAATACGATCTATTAGTGAAAGGTAAATCTTTAAATAACAAAAGTAAGTTATTATCGTTATCGCCGTTCTTAGATGAACATAAATTAATTCGAGTTGGTGGACGACTAGATGCGTCAGTTCATTCTTTTGAAAAGAAACATCCAATTTTACTTCATGCTTCACATAGATTAACTAAATTATATTTCAAAAGAGAGCATGTAAGCAATATGCATGCTGGTCCGCAATTATTGTTGGCGTCTGTGCGAGAAGCAGTATGGCCAATTAATGGTAGGTGTCTTGCCAGGCGCACAGTCAATATTTGCGTAAGATGTAGACGACTACGAGGCGTGACATTACAACCTAAAATGGGTAACTTACCGGCCCAGCGCATAACCCCTGACTATCCCTTTATATCCGTTGGCTTGGACTTTGCTGGCCCATTTTATATTATCAATCGTAAAGGCCGTGGGAGTCGTGTAGTTAAATGTTATTTATGTCTTTTTGTTTGTTTGCGTTATAAGTGCATACATCTAGAAGCTGTCAGCGACTTAACAAAGGAGGCATTTATAATGACACTCAGGCGGTTTATATCTCGTCGTGGTAAGCCAATGGAAATATTCAGCGATAACGGAGGCAACTTTGTAGCTGCCGCGAAAGAAATAGGAGCGTTCTTAAGAGATCACCACGAGCCTCTGTCTGATTTTGCAAGTCAGCAATCAATTACATTTAAATTTATTCCTGCTTACACTCCTCATTTCGGTGGCATATGGGAAGCCGGGGTTAAGTCGGCAAAATATTTTTAAGACGTGTTATTGGCGATAGCCACTTCACCTTTGAAGAAATTTCAACTTTGTTTACACAAGTGGAAACTATTCTCAATAGCCGTCCCTTGTGTCCACTCTCATCCAGTCCTAACGACCTCCTTTCCCTCTCCCCAGGGCACTTCATCATTGGGAGGCCGTTGACCGCTCTGCCAGCACCTAACCTTGTAGAAGTCAAGGAAAGTCAGCTGCGACGGTATCAACGCCTACAGAAGACACAACATCATTTTTGGAAAAGGTGGCAAAAAGAATATCTGTGCGAATTGCAACAGAGGACAAAATGGCGAACAGATACGTCGAAGCTGGATGTTGGAGATATGGTACTCCTAGCAGATGACAACGCGCCCCCTCTTGCATGGAAACTGGGACGCGTTCTTCGCCTTATAAACGGCTCTGATGGGATATCCAGAGTAGCAGACATCCACACCAACAAGGGCTGCGTGCGACGTTCACTAGTACGGCTTTGTAGACTTCCCACAACAGAGGAGCTTAAGGATTGAAAGAGATCTTTCAATGGCCGGGAATATGTTCAGGCCTAACGCCTTCAACAAAAGTAACGGCAATCACATGATGCGTCCTATGGGGAGCTCTTAATAATCTATCAGGCGTAACGTTTTTTTCTTCTAATAAAATTGTATAGTCATACTTCACTTGACAACGAACCAACGTCCGTGCAACAAAATTGTTTTGTAATAAACGTATTTTGCGATTCTTGGGACTTTAATTGGCACCAGTATATCCTCCAAAGATATTACACAGTTTCCAGTCAACATTTTACCTACAACAGTGATCAGGATCGAATGTGATATTATAAGCGGCTCGTACACAAACGGAGAACCAAGTCACATTATCCACGAATTTGCGCTCAACGTGCCTCCCGGATATAGGATTATAGAAATCCCAAAAAACACAATATACTTTACAATCAACCAAAACAGCATTAGCCGCATACATATCTATATATATAGGTTGTTAGATATAAATAACTGTTTAATAAATTTGCGCGGTGAAGAAGTACAGCTATTTGCATCTCAGAAGAAAAAAATATTGAATACAATAAATACGTGCGACTACAAATCAAAAATACCAACCAGTTCCGGTCAAGCTTCCAACCAAATAAGAGCTCGCCATAAGAAAAAAATTAAATTAACTTACGACAACAGGACATTCCTCAAAGCGATAGGTTTGCTAAAATGAATATATTAGACGTTTTATTTGCTCCGACTTACGACCACACTGTTAAAGGATTCGAATTTCATACTTAGAAGACCTATGTAACTAGTAAGAAA
Source organism: Orthosia gothica (assembly GCA_949775005.1). Lineage (NCBI taxonomy): Eukaryota > Metazoa > Arthropoda > Insecta > Lepidoptera > Noctuidae > Orthosia > Orthosia gothica. The sequence goes on along the minus strand of OX459046.1, from coordinate 4,822,728 downwards.
CGATGAAATCCGCATACCTATTAACCAACAGGACTTGTATGTCGGGTTTAGTCAATAGTACAGACGTTAAAACAAATCGCAAGCACGCCATCTGGCGGCAAAGCTAGAACAACTACGCATTGGCGCGCTATTTCTAACTACTTGCGTGGTGGGGATAGTAGAATATGGCAGTTGAGTACTGACAGCCTTAGAGCTAACACGTCGTAGAATCAGTGTCGGTCCGTAATATTGGTAAGCAAGATTGTAACTGAGTTGTGACTATTTAAATAAACCCAGTGTATCGAATAACTTCTGTGATTTCATTTGCACGATTGTACCCAACGACCTGCCCACACACGATGTCTTAACCTAGGGAAATGCATTCTGACTTTCCGATGGTTTACATCTATCGGCCAGCCTTGATGCGACATCAGAATTGGGATTCAATCGTGCTAATGAGATCACACGTAAAAACAATGCTAGTGAAAATTGTGGTTACATTCTTGCAAAAAAATTGCGGTGTCATTTGAAACAGTTGTCGTTTGTTTCTGCGACTACCCTCAATCTTGAATAATGAAAAGCCAGTCCGGACGGAGCTGCAAGGAGGCTAGCAACAAACAAGGAGCTGGAAAGGACAAGCAGAAGCGTGTAGACTTGTGGAAAGATCCATACACACTGACCTTTATGCCAATCTGGTGAGTCGTTTTCATTTTGTTATGACTATGGAAAAGTGTGTTCATTATTCAAAATTCTGGTTTTGTGTACGGTATGGTGGTCAGTGGTTCGCCGGGGTGGCCCGTGTCAGGTCATAGTTTCATGCCAGTTATTGATGGTTAAGTTTTGGTGTTGTTGAGGGGTTATTATTCTACTATCACGGGCAGCAATAACCCTTGACTCGCCTTGGCTGAATATCATTGTTTGGAAGTTAGAACGATATGGTGACAGTGACGTACTTACCTTACACTTCAGTCTGGAAATTATGATAATTCAAAAACAATATTTTGATTAGTTTTGTAGTGTGATAGTTTAATGTGAGAGTTAACTAAGTTTGAGAAGAAGCAAAGTATTCTTCTTTTGTGGTCGAAGGGCCAAACTTTCTAGAAAGTGGTAAACTCTACCAGGCCTCGTTAATAACGACTTAAAATGCTATTGGATTCTCTAAAGACCATATACCTACCTGGACACTTGGGACACTGTAATGTGTGGTTCATTTTTTGGACAGGGACTCTGCACTACCATTCGGTGTCCATAATAACACATTTTGCAGGTTTAGGTTACTACTACTACTAGAAGCTCGTGGCTAAATAATGGCAGCCGCACTGGTCTATCATCAGGGTTGGGCAGCGCTTGGCGGTGTCGGTCCGTGGATGGGTGACCGTTTCAACGTGCCAGGTTTCCTCCATGCCTCAGAAGGCGGGTTGCGCCGTTGGTCCCGCCTGTCATTTGAAGATCTTTGACAGTAGTTACGGTTAGTCAGAAGCCTGAGATCTGACACCAGTCTTGCCAAAGGGTACCATGTTACCCAGTTACTGGGTTGTGGAGGTCAGATAGGCAGTCGCTCCATGTAAAAGACTGGTACTCAGCTGAATCCGTAAGGACTGTAAGCCGAACCCAATGTAGTTGGGAAAAGGCTAGGCAGATTAATTGTTTAAGGTTACTACATCGGTGCAACGATTAAATTCCATCAAAGCTGTGTATGGTCTGTGTGAACAAGTACTCTCGTAGTGTTTTTCATGTTTCAGATACCATATTGTATCGCAGTGGAGTCTCTGCTGCAGGCTAGCGGCTAGTGGTTCAGATGCTGTATGCGAAGGCTGACTTGTCACAGCGCAGGGTAGCAGTTTGCAGGTCGTAGCCGAACGTTATGAGCGCGCGCAAGATTGGAATGGAATACTCGGTGAGTCGCTTCCATTTTATTTCGATGGTGAAGTCGAATGTTCTCTAGTGAAGAGATGCTATTTCGAGTTATAACAGTGTTCATAATTGATCACTGAATTGGTAGTGGTTATATCTAGCACTATCACTAGGTAATTAAGACACACTTTGTAAAAAACCAGTAGTTAAACAGTTACCTATTTGGCGGTAATAGTTTCAATATTTGGTTCATTACGAACTTTATGATGAGAAATCCCTAATAAAGGATATGAGATATCAAAAATGACTGCACAATTAGTCATTTTCAGGGACAAAGCGAGTTAGTATGTCATTTGGCTAACGCGATTGTATCGAGTTAGTAACGGTACTGGTCATTTACGTGTATTCAGAACAGATCTTGTTGCGTAACGATTTACAACCACCGTCTACAGATCTGAATTCACTTGCTTACTTTCAAAGTAATATTATGATAGCATAATATAATATTATGATTGATCGTAGCAGGTGGATTTCTGTAGTTTCTGTTCTGCGTTCTGTTGTTCTGTTGTTAGTTTCTTTCTCGTATGTTAAATTGACAAAAAGTTGGCTGTGGTGGCGGTCTATCGCTCTCCATCGCTAAACTCCAAAGAGGACTTTGATAATTTCACAAACAGCTTGAACAATGAATATGATCAGTTATCCCAATGCCCTAATATAGCACTCGTAGGTGACTTAAACATTGACATAATACCGAACAATAGGAATGATCGCTGCTTTGAATACCTTAGTCTAATGCCTCTCAGGGGCTCATGCCAACTCACCTATTTCCTACTCGGCTGGAACATTGTATCGATCACATATTTCTAAAGTCTAACCTACCAGCTACCACACTTGTATTAGACTCATATGTTACAGACCATAAACCTGTTTTGCTTGCTATTGCCAATGCCAACCCAGATCGGAAGTCATCTAACACCATCACTCACCTAAATTACCAAGCTATTACGATAGAGTTGGAAAAATTGGACTTCACTCTAATTTACCAAATCGATGACGCAAACGAATCCATGAACGTATTTATAAATATTATAAAATCTGTCATATCAAAGTATTCAGTGCAAGTTAAAATTCCAAGGCGAAAAGGAACAATGAAACCGTGGATTACGCCTGGTCTATTAAATGTATAAATAATCGAGACAAAATGCATTTCAAAACGAAAAAGGCACCTGATAACTTAATTCTTAAAATAACCTACTTATGCTATCGTAATTTTTGCAATAACTTACTTAGGAAAATAGCCTATGAAACGAGCGAGCTTGAGAAAGCCAGAAATAACCCTAAGGCCATGTGGAAAACAATCAAGGAAATAGCCAACACACAGAAGATGTATAGTAGTCCTCTTGAGCTGCTAAAAACCAGAGAGAATCCTAAAAGTTCGTTAAACGATGTGTGTATTTTTTTTAGTAATGTGGGTAAAAAGCTAGTGGCAAATATTATACGGACTCAAAATCCATCAATCCCTGTGAGCAATCAACCCCCTCCTAGCCGTGATACTCAAAACTCACCTGTCAACTCTCTTGCTATATTACAAATAGATGAAACAGAAATAGAGTCTCTTATTCTTCAACTACGCAACGATTGTGCCATTGGTTGGGATAAGATATCGTCCTTGTCCTAAAATCCTGTCGTCATATATTGGTCCCTCCATTAACGTACCTCTATAACCTTTGTTTACAGACAGGAGTGTTCCCGGATGCCCTTAAAAAGGCAATAATAAGTCCAATTCATAAGGGCGGGGACAGAAACTGTGTCAATAATTATAGACCGATATCAGTCCTGCCAGCACTATCCAAAATTCTTGAGAAAATTCGTAACAAATGTCTAAGGAGCTTATTGGACAAACACAAAATAATTGCTGACAATCAGTATGGCTTCCGGCCAGGGGTGTCAACAGAGGATGCTGTACTTAATCTCACCCAACTGGCCGCTACGAACTTGGACAAAAAAAACAAATGCTTGGGTATTTTTCTGGACCTTTTTAAGGCATTTGACACAGTTTCTGTTCCCATACTTACCTCAAAGCTGGAACTTCTTGGGGTACGTGGTAACCTTAAAATCTTTAAAGATTACCTCCGAAATTCGTAGATATCTTAGTGACGAACAAATTGTGACTTGCGGCGTCCCCCAAGGCAGCATACTGGGCCCCATACTATTTAATGATGATGAGCCTCGCAAACTATAAAATCTATGTGATGATACTGCGATCCTCGTTTGTGGAACTACTTGGGACATCGTTAAGGCAAATGCAGAAGCAACAATGTCGAAAATAATGTGTTGGCTCAATTCAGATCTACTCACGTTGAACCTCCACAAAACCATTTATATCCCATTTTCAATCCGACGAAATACCAAACTATCCCACAATTTCTCCATAACTGCTCATACATGCTCAAACTTACCAGCACCGTGTCTCTGTCAAGAACTTAAAAGAACTGACTGTGTAAAATATCTGGGAGTGCATATAGATTATGGAATGAGTTTTTTTTTTTTTTTTTTTTTTTTTTTTTTTTTTTTTTTTATTATGATGTAACTGAATAGTTACTTCATAACAGTCACAATCTAGCCTTGAGGCTAATAAGTAACTTAAATTTAACCTAATTTGCTAATAATTTATACGGTAAAGAATGTGTCCATTGGCACTTTTCTTATTGTCTCTATTATGATGGGAAGACACTTAGTTCATGTGTTCTTAAAAGGTAGCACTCACTGCACTCCGTAACACTAATTTCACTCTAAACTAACTCAAAAGGCTTAGTCCTTTTCAGTCTCCTTATTATGTCCGTGGTGTCAAGGAGCTGGATAGCCTCGACATTCACATGTTTATGAAGTCTCTCTTCATGAGCTTCGGCGTATTTTTTTATAACTTTGGCGACGAGGTCCACTCCTAAGTCCCGGTGGATGTCCTCGTTTCTAATATACCAGGGAGCGTTTACTATGCTCCGCAGTACCTTGTTTTGAAATCTTTGTATAATTTCAACATTGGTACGTTTTGTACAGCCCCAAAGCTGTATACCGTATGCCCATACAGGCATAAGTACTTGTTTGTACAGAAGTACTTTGTTGTACACTGACAATGATGAATGTCTGCCAAGTAGCCAGTACATATTCCTGTAGCGGATATCTAACTCCAGGCGTTTCTTTTTAACATGAGCCTTCCAGCGAAGCTTGGCGTCAAGCGTCATACCCAGGTATTTTGCAGTATTTTCGTAAGGTATTATGCAACCGTTGATATAAACCGGTGTATAATTAGGGCTTCGGTTTGTGAAGTCTATATGGGTCGATTTGGACTCATTTAACTTAATTCGCCATTTTTTTGTCCAGTTGGTGATGGAGTTCACAGCAATTTGTACTTTATCTACGGCTTCTTTGTGAGTGACACCTATAGCCATGATGGCTGTGTCATCTGCGAAGGTTGCAATAAAGTTGTTTTTCATTTCTGGGATATCACAGGTGTACAATAGGTACAAGATAGGTCCAAGAACACTTCCTTGTGGTACACCAGCTTTTATTTGCTTGAGATCTGAGTAAGCATCTTCATGTCGGACTCTAAACGTCCTCTCTGTTAGGTAAGATTCTAAAATGTCTGCAAATTGTTTAGGAAGCATTTTCCTTAACTTATAAATGAGACCTTTATGCCAAACCTTATCAAATGCCTGTGCTACATCTAGAAAAACTGTTGAACAGACTTTTTTTTCTTCTAGGGTTCTTTCTATAATGTTGGTAATTCTATGTACTTGGTCTATCGTGGAGTGTTTTTCTCTGAAACCGAATTGGTAATTGGGAATCAGTTTTCTGTCTTCTATTATTGGTTTTATGCGTCTTATAAGTAGTTTTTCAAATAATTTAGAAATGATTGGTAAAAGAGATATAGGTCTGTATGATGTTACTTCCTGAGGCGATTTTCCGGGTTTGGGGATCATTATTACTTCAGCAACTTTCCAGATATCAGGCACGTGTTTCAATCGGAATGTTGCATTTATAAGGGTTGTAAGTTTTACTATGGCTTTTCGTGGCAGATTTTGAAGCAGTTCTCCAGTGATAAGGTCGTATCCAGGCGATTTCTTTTTGGCTTAGTTTTTGATCATATTTTGCACTTCTTTCGGCGTAGCTAATCGTATATTCAACTCGTCATGGTGAGTGACATCTAGTGTTATTTTTTCAGAGCTTTCCTCAGCACTTGTTTGAAAAGTTTGTTGTAAATGCTCTGCAAATATATTTGCTTTCTGTTCGTTGCTTATGGCCCATTTGCCATCTATTTGTTTAATAGGTGATGCATGAACAATAGGCTTATTCAGACGTTTAGTGGCTTTCCACAGTGAGTGTTCTGTTTTTCCACTACTTGTTAATTGGCTTAAGTAATTATGTGTAGCATCATCATGATATTCCTGTATTGCTTTACTTAATCTTTTTGTAAGTCTATTTAGCATTGTTTTGTCAGGTGGATATCTTGATTGTTGCCATTTTTGCCTCTGAGCCCTCTTTATGGCTATGAGGTTTCTTATTTCTAACGGATAACTATGACTTGCAACTTTTCTTTTCAAGAGAGGTGTATTTCCCCAAGCGCAGTTTTGAATGTCTGTCACAAATTTTGACACTTCTTTATCCAATTGTTGATTATTTTTGAGTGGTACTTTGAGGTCAATCATATTGTCTAAATCGAATTTGAAGCTATCCCAATCCGTGTTTTTATTCACTAAAGTTGGATTGCTTTCTTTCTGAATTATGGTTTCACTTAAAGTTAAGATAATGGGCGAGTGATCAGAGTTCATATCAAATCCCTCCTGTATGTGAAGATATGTCGCCGACAGATTCTTAAATATGAAAAAGTCGATCAGATCTGGAATTCTTTGGGTATCAGTAGGCCAGTAAGTAGGCTTTCCTGTTGATATTGCATTGCAATTGATTTCTCGCATAGCACTAAGCAATTCCCTTCCTTTAGTGTTGGTTAGTCTAGATCCCCAACGTATGTGTTTTGCGTTAAGGTCACCTCCCAATATAAACGTGTTGCCAAGAAGTTTCAACAGGTTTCTGTACTGCTCTATTTTCAGAGCATGCTTTGGTGGACAGTATATAGCTGCTACGGTAATGTGATGATATTTAGTTTTGACCCTAACGGCTACAGTTTGTATGAACTCTTCTTCATATTTAAGTTCTAGGTAATGGTAGATGTTCTCTCTTATTATAAGGGTGCTTCCCCCTCTCGCAGTATTGACAGGGTGCAGTGCATGATATATTTTATATCCGTTAAGGTGTATATACGATTCTCTTGTGAAGTGAGACTCCGATATGAGGCACACATCAATTTTTTCTGTTGCAAGGACCGCCTGTAGCTCGTTTTGATGCTTTAGGAGTCCGTTTGCATTCCACGCCATAATTTTTAGAGTGTTCTTCATTTTTGAGTCATACGAGGTAGCTGCGTAGCACTACTTTCTAGGTTTTTTAACCTTTGTTCAAATGAGGTTAAAATATTCAAAATTTTATTTATATTTTCATTTGTGTCGGCGTCTATTGACGTGGAGGGTTGTGAACCGTGCACTGGTGGTTGTGGTTCAAGAGATTTCGTAGCTTGCGCATAAGACACATTCTTTGATACCCTTTGATACTCTTATTTATATATTATAAATATTATAAAATCTGTCATATCAAAGTATTCAGTGCAAGTTAAAATTCCAAGGCGAAAAGGAACAATGAAACCGTGGATTACGCCTGGTCTACTTAAATGTATAAATAATCGAGACAAAATGCATTTCAAAACGAAAAAGGCACCTGATAACTTAATTCTTAAAATAACCTACTTATGCTATCGTAATTTTTGCAATAACTTACTTAGGAAAATAGCCTATGAAACGAGCGAGCTTGAGAAAGCCAGAAATAACCCTAAGGCCATGTGGAAAACAATCAAGGAAATAGCCAACACACAGAAGATGTATAGTAGTCCTCTTGAGCTGCTAAAAACCAGAGAGAATCCTAAAAGTTCGTTAAACGATGTGTGTATTTTTTTTAGTAATGTGGGTAAAATGCTAGTGGCAAATATTATACGGACTCAAAATCCATCAATCCCTGTGAGCAATCAACCCCCTCCTAGCCGTGATACTCAAAACTCACCTGTCAACTCTCTTGCTATATTACAAATAGATGAAACAGAAATAGAGTCTCTTATTCTTCAACTACGCAACGATTGTGCCATTGGTTGGGATAAGATATCGTCCTTGTCCTAAAATCCTGTCGTCATATATTGGTCCCTCCATTAACGTACCTCTATAACCTTTGTTTACAGACAGGAGTGTTCCCGGATGCCCTTAAAAAGGCAATAATAAGTCCAATTCATAAGGGCGGGGACAGAAACTGTGTCAATAATTATAGACCGATATCAGTCCTGCCAGCACTATCCAAAATTCTTGAGAAAATTCGTAACAAATGTCTAAGGAGCTTATTGGACAAACACAAAATAATTGCTGACAATCAGTATGGCTTCCGGCCAGGGGTGTCAACAGAGGATGCTGTACTTAATCTCACCCAACTGGCCGCTACGAACTTGGACAAAAAAAACAAATGCTTGGGTATTTTTCTGGACCTTTTTAAGGCATTTGACACAGTTTCTGTTCCCATACTTACCTCAAAGCTGGAACTTCTTGGGGTACGTGGTAACCTTAAAATCTTTAAAGATTACCTCCGAAATTCGTAGATATCTTAGTGACGAACAAATTGTGACTTGCGGCGTCCCCCAAGGCAGCATACTGGGCCCCATACTATTTAATGATGATGAGCCTCGCAAACTATAAAATCTATGTGATGATACTGCGATCCTCGTTTGTGGAACTACTTGGGACATCGTTAAGGCAAATGCAGAAGCAACAATGTCGAAAATAATGTGTTGGCTCAATTCAGATCTACTCACGTTGAACCTCCACAAAACCATTTATATCCCATTTTCAATCCGACGAAATACCAAACTATCCCACAATTTCTCCATAACTGCTCATACATGCTCAAACTTACCAGCACCGTGTCTCTGTCAAGAACTTAAAAGAACTGACTGTGTAAAATATCTGGGAGTGCATATAGATTATGGAATGAGTTTTTTTTTTTTTTTTTTTTTTTTTTTTTTTTTTTTTTTTATTATGATGTAACTGAATAGTTACTTCATAACAGTCACAATCTAGCCTTGAGGCTAATAAGTAACTTAAATTTAACCTAATTTGCTAATAATTTATACGGTAAAGAATGTGTCCATTGGCACTTTTCTTATTGTCTCTATTATGATGGGAAGACACTTAGTTCATGTGTTCTTAAAAGGTAGCACTCACTGCACTCCGTAACACTAATTTCACTCTAAACTAACTCAAAAGGCTTAGTCCTTTTCAGTCTCCTTATTATGTCCGTGGTGTCAAGGAGCTGGATAGCCTCGACATTCACATGTTTATGAAGTCTCTCTTCATGAGCTTCGGCGTATTTTTTTATAACTTTGGCGACGAGGTCCACTCCTAAGTCCCGGTGGATGTCCTCGTTTCTAATATACCAGGGAGCGTTTACTATGCTCCGCAGTACCTTGTTTTGAAATCTTTGTATAATTTCAACATTGGTACGTTTTGTACAGCCCCAAAGCTGTATACCGTATGCCCATACAGGCATAAGTACTTGTTTGTACAGAAGTACTTTGTTGTACACTGACAATGATGAATGTCTGCCAAGTAGCCAGTACATATTCCTGTAGCGGATATCTAACTCCAGGCGTTTCTTTTTAACATGAGCCTTCCAGCGAAGCTTGGCGTCAAGCGTCATACCCAGGTATTTTGCAGTATTTTCGTAAGGTATTATGCAACCGTTGATATAAACCGGTGTATAATTAGGGCTTCGGTTTGTGAAGTCTATATGGGTCGATTTGGACTCATTTAACTTAATTCGCCATTTTTTTGTCCAGTTGGTGATGGAGTTCACAGCAATTTGTACTTTATCTACGGCTTCTTTGTGAGTGACACCTATAGCCATGATGGCTGTGTCATCTGCGAAGGTTGCAATAAAGTTGTTTTTCATTTCTGGGATATCACAGGTGTACAATAGGTACAAGATAGGTCCAAGAACACTTCCTTGTGGTACACCAGCTTTTATTTGCTTGAGATCTGAGTAAGCATCTTCATGTCGGACTCTAAACGTCCTCTCTGTTAGGTAAGATTCTAAAATGTCTGCAAATTGTTTAGGAAGCATTTTCCTTAACTTATAAATGAGACCTTTATGCCAAACCTTATCAAATGCCTGTGCTACATCTAGAAAAACTGTTGAACAGACTTTTTTTTCTTCTAGGGTTCTTTCTATAATGTTGGTAATTCTATGTACTTGGTCTATCGTGGAGTGTTTTTCTCTGAAACCGAATTGGTAATTGGGAATCAGTTTTCTGTCTTCTATTATTGGTTTTATGCGTCTTATAAGTAGTTTTTCAAATAATTTAGAAATGATTGGTAAAAGAGATATAGGTCTGTATGATGTTACTTCCTGAGGCGATTTTCCGGGTTTGGGGATCATTATTACTTCAGCAACTTTCCAGATATCAGGCACGTGTTTCAATCGGAATGTTGCATTTATAAGGGTTGTAAGTTTTACTATGGCTTTTCGTGGCAGATTTTGAAGCAGTTCTCCAGTGATAAGGTCGTATCCAGGCGATTTCTTTTTGGCTTAGTTTTTGATCATATTTTGCACTTCTTTCGGCGTAGCTAATCGTATATTCAACTCGTCATGGTGAGTGACATCTAGTGTTATTTTTTCAGAGCTTTCCTCAGCACTTGTTTGAAAAGTTTGTTGTAAATGCTCTGCAAATATATTTGCTTTCTGTTCGTTGCTTATGGCCCATTTGCCATCTATTTGTTTAATAGGTGATGCATGAACAATAGGCTTATTCAGACGTTTAGTGGCTTTCCACAGTGAGTGTTCTGTTTTTCCACTACTTGTTAATTGGCTTAAGTAATTATGTGTAGCATCATCATGATATTCCTGTATTGCTTTACTTAATCTTTTTGTAAGTCTATTTAGCATTGTTTTGTCAGGTGGATATCTTGATTGTTGCCATTTTTGCCTCTGAGCCCTCTTTATGGCTATGAGGTTTCTTATTTCTAACGGATAACTATGACTTGCAACTTTTCTTTTCAAGAGAGGTGTATTTCCCCAAGCGCAGTTTTGAATGTCTGTCACAAATTTTGACACTTCTTTATCCAATTGTTGATTATTTTTGAGTGGTACTTTGAGGTCAATCATATTGTCTAAATCGAATTTGAAGCTATCCCAATCCGTGTTTTTATTCACTAAAGTTGGATTGCTTTCTTTCTGAATTATGGTTTCACTTAAAGTTAAGATAATGGGCGAGTGATCAGAGTTCATATCAAATCCCTCCTGTATGTGAAGATATGTCGCCGACAGATTCTTAAATATGAAAAAGTCGATCAGATCTGGAATTCTTTGGGTATCAGTAGGCCAGTAAGTAGGCTTTCCTGTTGATATTGCATTGCAATTGATTTCTCGCATAGCACTAAGCAATTCCCTTCCTTTAGTGTTGGTTAGTCTAGATCCCCAACGTATGTGTTTTGCGTTAAGGTCACCTCCCAATATAAACGTGTTGCCAAGAAGTTTCAACAGGTTTCTGTACTGCTCTATTTTCAGAGCATGCTTTGGTGGACAGTATATAGCTGCTACGGTAATGTGATGATATTTAGTTTTGACCCTAACGGCTACAGTTTGTATGAACTCTTCTTCATATTTAAGTTCTAGGTAATGGTAGATGTTCTCTCTTATTATAAGGGTGCTTCCCCCTCTCGCAGTATTGACAGGGTGCAGTGCATGATATATTTTATATCCGTTAAGGTGTATATACGATTCTCTTGTGAAGTGAGACTCCGATATGAGGCACACATCAATTTTTTCTGTTGCAAGGACCGCCTGTAGCTCGTTTTGATGCTTTAGGAGTCCGTTTGCATTCCACGCCATAATTTTTAGAGTGTTCTTCATTTTTGAGTCATACGAGGTAGCTGCGTAGCACTACTTTCTAGGTTTTTTAACCTTTGTTCAAATGAGGTTAAAATATTCAAAATTTTATTTATATTTTCATTTGTGTCGGCGTCTATTGACGTGGAGGGTTGTGAACCGTGCACTGGTGGTTGTGGTTCAAGAGATTTCGTAGCTTGCGCATAAGACACATTCTTTGATACCCTTTGATACTCTTATTTATATATTATAAATATTATAAAATCTGTCATATCAAAGTATTCAGTGCAAGTTAAAATTCCAAGGCGAAAAGGAACAATGAAACCGTGGATTACGCCTGGTCTACTTAAATGTATAAATAATCGAGACAAAATGCATTTCAAAACGAAAAAGGCACCTGATAACTTAATTCTTAAAATAACCTACTTATGCTATCGTAATTTTTGCAATAACTTACTTAGGAAAATAGCCTATGAAACGAGCGAGCTTGAGAAAGCCAGAAATAACCCTAAGGCCATGTGGAAAACAATCAAGGAAATAGCCAACACACAGAAGATGTATAGTAGTCCTCTTGAGCTGCTAAAAACCAGAGAGAATCCTAAAAGTTCGTTAAACGATGTGTGTATTTTTTTTAGTAATGTGGGTAAAATGCTAGTGGCAAATATTATACGGACTCAAAATCCATCAATCCCTGTGAGCAATCAACCCCCTCCTAGCCGTGATACTCAAAACTCACCTGTCAACTCTCTTGCTATATTACAAATAGATGAAACAGAAATAGAGTCTCTTATTCTTCAACTACGCAACGATTGTGCCATTGGTTGGGATAAGATATCGTCCTTGTCCTAAAATCCTGTCGTCATATATTGGTCCCTCCATTAACGTACCTCTATAACCTTTGTTTACAGACAGGAGTGTTCCCGGATGCCCTTAAAAAGGCAATAATAAGTCCAATTCATAAGGGCGGGGACAGAAACTGTGTCAATAATTATAGACCGATATCAGTCCTGCCAGCACTATCCAAAATTCTTGAGAAAATTCGTAACAAATGTCTAAGGAGCTTATTGGACAAACACAAAATAATTGCTGACAATCAGTATGGCTTCCGGCCAGGGGTGTCAACAGAGGATGCTGTACTTAATCTCACCCAACTGGCCGCTACGAACTTGGACAAAAAAAACAAATGCTTGGGTATTTTTCTGGACCTTTTTAAGGCATTTGACACAGTTTCTGTTCCCATACTTACCTCAAAGCTGGAACTTCTTGGGGTACGTGGTAACCTTAAAATCTTTAAAGATTACCTCCGAAATTCGTAGATATCTTAGTGACGAACAAATTGTGACTTGCGGCGTCCCCCAAGGCAGCATACTGGGCCCCATACTATTTAATGATGATGAGCCTCGCAAACTATAAAATCTATGTGATGATACTGCGATCCTCGTTTGTGGAACTACTTGGGACATCGTTAAGGCAAATGCAGAAGCAACAATGTCGAAAATAATGTGTTGGCTCAATTCAGATCTACTCACGTTGAACCTCCACAAAACCATTTATATCCCATTTTCAATCCGACGAAATACCAAACTATCCCACAATTTCTCCATAACTGCTCATACATGCTCAAACTTACCAGCACCGTGTCTCTGTCAAGAACTTAAAAGAACTGACTGTGTAAAATATCTGGGAGTGCATATAGATTATGGACTGAGATGGGACAAATAAATTGATGCCCTCACCACCAGAACGTTGAGACTTATTCATATCTTTAAGGCTCTCAGAGAGTCTGCAAACCCTAGCACATTAAAAATGGTTTTAATTATGCCCTAGTCCAAATAGTCATCGGGTACTGCATTACCGTTTGGGGCGGTGCCAATAAAAGAAACTTTCTTCGAGTAGAGAGAGCGCAAAGAGCCATACTCAAAGCCCTACAGATACACAACAACGGAACTGTACTTTAACTGCAAGGTTCTCACGGTTCGACAGCTCTCTGTGCTCCAATCGGTTCTAAGAAGGCACACTACTCTGCCAAAACCAGACTCAAGCAAGCGAACATATATTCTCCCACGTACTCAGCACAAAACCACAATCGCAACACACCGGTATTACACATTAAGTACACACATCTATGGCAAGATTCATAAAGAACTAAATGTTCTTGATCTAAACTCACACAAAGTTAAATCTAAAGTAATAGAGTGGCTACTACAGAAGGACTATTCCTTTACGGAGTCTTTACTTACTTACATTACCTAAATATAATATATAAACATAATCTCACACACACCCTCACGCATATACACACACATACACACACTCACTCACTCACACACATACATACACTCACTCACACACGAATACGGCACGCAAATGTACACACACCGACACATACACCTACCCAAAGCATTCATTCAACTTCTAATTCATAAATAAATAAATAAACCCCATACATTATTACACGAACTCTAAATTAGGCAAATAAGTATTATAATAATAATAATAATAATGACGAAGTTATGATGACGAACAACTACCGGAAATACATTGTGAAGGACGGCACAGTTGACATCTGTCGGGCATGTCACCGGTCGGGAGAATCTATCCGTCACATTATCTCCGGTTGTTCTAGTCTGGCTAACGGAGACTACTTGCATAGACACAACCTTGTAGCCAGGATTATCCATCAGCAACTTGCTCTTAAATACAATCTTGTGGAATCGGAAGTGCCTTACTATAAGTATGTGCCCGACCCAGTTCTCGAAAATGGCAATGTCACATTGTATTGGGATCGGTCTATCATCACTGACAGGACTATTGTTGCCAATAAGCCTGACATAGTGGTGATAGACCGACTAGAGCGTCGCGCAATGATTGTTGATATAGCGGTCCCCCATGACGAGAACCTCGTGAAGGCTGAGAGAGATAAGAAAAGCAAGTATCTCGATCTGGCTCGCGAGGTTGTCGACATGTGGGATGTGAATACAGCAGTCATTGTGCCGATAGTCGTGACGGCCAATGGCATAATAGCCAAGAGCCTCGACGAACATCTGAGGAGGCTCTCGTTGGGCAGCTGGATCAAGGGCTTGATCCAGAAAGCGGTACTCCTGGACACGGCGCGTATCGTTAGGAGGTTCCTCTCTCAGGAGCCCTGACCACCGGTAGCTTGGACCCTGTTCCCGATACCGGTGGGCTACTATTTTTGTATTTTTAAATGTTTTTTTATTTTATTTTTTATAGAATAATATTTAAAAATGTAAAGATATGTATATATAAAATGAATAAATGGAATAATAATAATAAAATTGTTTAATAACCAACAGAAGCTACAGATATACATATAACAATACAAATGTTGCAAAATCAGTACAATAATTTATATAACCCTGCCTCTTAAACTAGGATCACCTGTATTTTAAGAGACAGTGTTCGGCCGAGCAGTTCCTTAAACATAATTTATTACAATAGGTGGACGGTACAAGTAAATTAGGATTTGTAATGTAGATTTTTTTGTGTGAAGTGTGATAGTGAAGTGTGTATATGTGTATGTGATAGGAGGTGAGTACATTGTGTGTGAGCGTGAATGTGTGTATGTGTGTGTGTGTGTGTCCGTGTGTTTGTATGCGTATGTGTGTGATAGATGAAGTATAGTGCGAGTATGAGCTGATGGTTAGGGAATATAGGCGTGTGTGTCCTTTAGTTGTTAGTATGTGTTAGAGAATGAGTACTTATGTTATTAGACAATGTATGTGAGTAAAGACTCTGTGTAGGCATAGTCCTTTTGTAATAGCCACTCTGTTACTACGGCTTTAAGTTTGAGTACGTTTAGATTTATAATATTTATTTGTGAGTTAATTTTTTGTATATGTGTGTACTTAGTGTGTAGAACTGGTGTGTTGCGAAGGTAGTTTTGTGTTGGATTCTTGGAAGAAGATTTACTCGCTTATTTGGGTTTGGCGGAGGCAGACTGAGATGTATTCTAAGAAGTGATCGGAGCACATAGAGTTGCCGTACCGTCAGAACTTTACAGTCAGAGTACAACTCTGTGGTCAGGTACCTGTAAGGTTTTTAGTCATGACTATGAGAATGGCTCTTTGTGCTCTTTCCACTCTCAGAACACTAGTTTTGGTTGCACCACACCACGCAGTTATGCAGTACCCAAGAGTTATGCTAATTATAAAGCCACATTGACACAGCTCATTATGTTTTAATTGCATCTCATGGCCGAACACTGTCTCTTAAGAAACAGGTTATCCTAGTTTAAGAGGCAGGGTTAATCTATTAAGTAAAAATTTTGCAACATACAATATTGTGTCATAATAATTTTCTACCTATTATTTGTAACATATCCACATGTTTTCTTGTATGTACCTATATTTTTTCGTAAATAAAATATTATTACTATATTATATCACACTTGCACGCAGGATGACAAAAAAAAACAGAAAGTTTCAGCCATGTTGGCCATACTATGGCGTGCAAATATTAGGAAAAAATACTCATATGAATTTAAGAATAAATAATTCCAGATATCGGTGGTAAACTGACTGATGAATGATAGTTGATTCAATTGAGCCGGTGGAAGTCTTTCTCGGCGCTGCGCAAATGCGTACAACAGCGGCTTGTGGTCCGTATGTATGGTAACGTGTTCTACTTCAAAAAAATGCCGGAAGTGTTGCACGCTTTCATACACCGCTAAGAGCTCTCGATAGAAAGCTGGCCACTGTCTGATTGGTTGTCAATTTCCTGCTAAAAAAAGCTAGAGGGTACCAATCGTTCCCTATCTGTTGTTGCAGGCAAGACCCAATATGGACGCTTGAAGCATCAGTAAATAGAGCTAAGCTGGCGTTAGAGGCCGGATGCTGTAGAAGCGTTGCACTGGATAGACTTTGTTTGCATGTTCCAATTTTTTCGAGTAGATCCGGTGTCGATAGAAATGGTTTAGCACCCTTACTGTTAGTTGCGGCCAATGCATCTATTAGAGGGGCTTGGTACTGCGCAGCCCGTGGAATAAAACCCCGATAGTAATTTAACATGCCGAGGAATCGGCGCATGCCTTGAACTGTTTTTGGGGGTCGATGGCTTGGATGCGGTCTGCTGGAGGTCGAGTGCCTTCTGCGCTGATGTAATGGCCCAGAAATGTGGTCTCACGGATGCCAAGAATACACTTGGTTGGGTTAACTACCACCCCATAGTCCCGTAAACGACCAAAAAAGATCCGAAGGTGTTCCCGATGAAGAGCCGCATCAGCTGAGTGAACAATGATATCATCCACGCCACGTAGGGAAAGCAAAAATCTAGACCCCAAGTGACCTCATCAGTAAACCGCTGAAATGTTTGACCAGCGTTTCGTAGCCCGAAGGTCATAAAAGGGAATTCGAAGAGGCCAAACGGGGTGATAATGACAGTCTTCGGAA
The DNA here is from genome assembly GCA_949775005.1 of Orthosia gothica. NCBI lineage: Eukaryota > Metazoa > Arthropoda > Insecta > Lepidoptera > Noctuidae > Orthosia > Orthosia gothica. Next base: position 4,805,455 of record OX459046.1, on the reverse strand, counting down.
TATTCTCTTCGGCACGGGAATCTGATGGTAGGTTTTAACCAAGTCTATAGTGCTGAATATCTTCGACCCCGTGAGATTATGTGCGTAATCGTTGATGTGCCGAACTGGGTACCTATCTGGTACGTTTCTTGCGTTCAATGCACGGTAATCGCCACATGGGCGCCACGTATCATCTTTTTTAACGGCCATATGGAAAAGAGATGACCAGGCACTTTTAGATGGGCGTGCAGTACCGGATTTCACCATGTCTTCAAATTCCTTTTTGGCCGCTACTAACTTTTGAGGGGCCAGTAGGCGAGGAAGGCACGAAATTGGAAGCCCATCTGTAGTTTTTATAAAATGCACGGTACCGTGTTTTATCACCCTTGGTACGCCAGGTGGGCCAGTTATTTCTGGGAATTCTGCTAGTACATGTGCAAAAGTAAAATTTGACATAGCCATGGCCTTGACGCTTCGTTGGTTTGATAACATAGATACGGCGGATGATGATAAATTGACGATAATGATAATTGACCAACATCTTAGGAGGCTCTCGTTAGGCGGCTGGGTCAAGGGCCTGATCCAGAAAGCAGTATTGCTGGACACGGCTCGTATTGTTAGGAGGTTCCTCTCTCTGGAGCCCTGACCGCCGGTAGCTTGGAATCTGTTCCCGATACCGGTGGGCCTCTATTTTCTATATTTTTAAATGTTTTTGTTTTTTAATTTATTTTATAAAAATATTTAAAAATGTACAAGATAAGAAATGTAATGAATAAAGGAGATAATAATAACAAAATGAATACAATACACAATTTTTTCCATCTGTCGAGGCTGTCATTGGGCGGTTGGATCAAGGGTCTGATACAGAAGCACGGGCGCACGGTTGGCGCAGTGGTTGAGCGATTGACTGCTGCGCTGCGTGTCGCGGGTTCGATTCCCGCACGGAACAAATATTTGTATGACTTACAGATAGTTGTTCCGACTCTGGGTGTTTGTGTATGTGAGTTTATATGTTTGTAAACGCACCCACGATACAGAAAGAAATTCCTAGTGTGGGGCAATGTTAAAAAAAAAAAAAAAAAAAAGGAGGCAGTACTCCTCGATACGGCTCGCATTGTGAGGAGGTTCCTGTCTCTGGAGCCTTAACCACCGGTAGCTTGGACCCTGTTCCCGAAATCGGTTGGCCTCTATTTTTTATATTTTAAAATGTTTTTAAGTTTTCAAATATTTAAAAATGTAATAAATAAGAAATAAGATAAATAAAGGAAGTAATAATAATAAATAAATCGTTTATTTGGATCAAACATTTTAACACATTAAATTATACCCACCAAACTGCGTAACAGTTTGTCGGCGGGATAAGCGCTCGTATTAAATCATAGTTATAGATCTAAAGGTTGTTAATATTAAGAATAATTCATTCATTTTCCGATAATTTCACCCATTGCATTGAAAATCACACAAATAAATAAATCAAATACAAAATAAATTAAACATTAAAATTAAATTAAACATTAAAATTAAATTTAATCGTTGTTACACGAGGACTTGTTTGCATCTGCCGAGCGTTTCTGGGACCGATTGGAAGTGGATGATAATACAGCAATTTGCTTGCTGAGTTCGTCAATCCGCTCCATCATAGGGGTCAGAGAAGAAACTAAGGCAGCATAAACGTTTGAAGGTCGCGGTTGGGCCTCAATGATTCTATCGGCCAAATCGGCCACTTTTCCAACGGGCGGTCACCGTGCGCTGCCAAAATACCTTGCACGTGTTGGGGGAGGCGTGAAAGCCATGGATGTCGGAGAATTTTATCATCTGAAAGGCAGGTTCCGGACAGCGATCGGAGGTGCCTCAATAATTGAGACGGCTTTCGGTCTCCGAGTTCGTTTTCACCGATGAGTTGTCTCACTCGCAGTTCTTCTGATGGTGAAAATCGTTTAATTAGAGCCTCTTTCAATTTTTGGTACTTCCCTTCTGCTGGAGGGTTGATGATGATATCTTCTATTTCACCCGCCACCTTATGGTCTCTTTGACTGAGGACGTAGCTGTACTTGGTGTCATCTGTGTTTATGCCCGCTAGATGAAACTGCGCTTCGGCTTGTGCGAACCACACCATAACTCTGTCCGGCTACAAAGGAGGCAGTTTGACTGCCATGCAACATACAGCAGGTGCGTCCACTAGCTCCGATTTAGGGTGTGAGACGCTTTGCTCTTGGAGAGCTCGTAAGGCTACATTCTCTGCCTCCAGGGCGGCCAAACGTGTTTTCATCAAATCTTGATCCATGGTTTGCAACTCTGAACTGGAAAAGTAGAAGAAAGGTGAGATTTAATTTAGTTGCAACTGGCAGCCCAACCGACACTAGTTAATTTAACAATCAATTAAATGTTCAGTGCGCAGCTAGGTCATTAAAAAATATTTCGTAATTATTCCGTCAATGTATACAAATACATTACAATAATGTAAATCACTTAAAATACGTATAAGAATGAAATAAATATAAAAAAAATGTACACTGGTATTTATACATGCAAAACCTGTATGCACAGAACCTCTTTATGGCACAGAAAAGCTATGGTTGTATCAATAGTAGAACAAAAAAAAATATATACATATATGTCTCATCAAGGCTGGCCGATAGATGTAAACCATCGGAAAGTCAGGCTGTATTCCCTTAGGTTAAGACATCTTATGTGGGCAGGTCGGTGGGTACAATCGTGCAAATGAAATCACATAAATTATTCGATACACTGGGTTTATTCAAATATTCACAGTTACAATCTTGCTTACTAATATTACGGATCGACACTGATTCTACGACGTGTTCACTCTAAGGCTGTCAGTACTCAACTGCCATATTCTGCTGTCCCCACCACGCAAATGGTTAAAGAAAGCGCGCCAAAGCGTAGTTCTTGCTTTGCCGCCAGATGGCGTGCCTGTAATTTGTTTTAACGTCCGTACTATTGACTAAACCCGACACGGCCATCCTACGAGACAGGCGTCCTCGTCTGTTCCTATTTGTCAGGTTTTAACAGTGTATCGAATCATGTGGAAATTCTCATGAATGTCCTCAGCTCTTAGGGAAAGCTGAGGGGTCTGTCAGATTCCTACTGACTAAAACCACATGGTGTTCTCTAGGCCGTAATTTATCTTGAGAGGCGAGCGTGGAACACAACACGTCGCCTTCTCGGGCCTCTGTCAGGTGACAGATCCCCAAATCTATCACCCGCAGGCATCATCTTCTTGTCCTCGCTCACTGTCATCTCATTTTGTGTTGCGCCACACGTCCTCTTAGTCTACTCCAACGCGCCAGTCTCCCATCTTACAAGGGATGTTTTTCTGAAACACAAAATTTCCAAACAGTATTCGCTCGTCCAATCCTGACTCAAACTCTAGAGTGAGGAAACATTTTGAAACAATCAAACATGATATTTAAATGTCTCTGTTCAATATTGCAAGGAACGAGTTCTTCTATTTCCAATTTAAAGCAAATAGCAACTTAATCATCAATCTGGTACCTAAAAGCACCTAATCTTATTGATTACAAAGTCCAAGTACCACTGATAGTCATTAATCTCGCATTAAATCAAACAAAAGAAACAAGACACCAGGTATCTTATTCACGATCATAAGCCATCACATAGCTCTCCTAGCTATCTCATAACTCTCTTCTCAATTGCTCTACCCGCACATCCCTACGATGTCGAGTCAACTCAACTCTCTGAACTCAGAACCTTTTCACACAGAGATTTAGTCTGTTCTATGTTACGTCTATTCATCATCTACAATCTCAATTAGCACTTCAGCTTTGTATATCTTACTTACACATTCTACGCATAGTAATCAAAATTATAAAACCAAAATTATTTAAATTTTCGTAATGAAGGCTTGACGATTCAAACGTCATCAACATTAACATGGTGACCTCACCTCTCGCGTGACTATGCGAGTTTACTTTATTTTAACCTCATAACTCAACAGGAATCCTCTGTAAGGTTCCTTACACAAACGTGTTTTTTACACCGACTTAAAGGTGCCCTACAGGCCCACAGTTGCTACAACCTCCAGTTGCCACACTGGCCTACAGTTGCCATAAAGGCATCCAGTTGGCACACTGGCCTTTAGTTGCCACACAAGCCAACACTTGCCATAAAGGCCAACAGTTGCCACACAGGCCAACACACAACGCTCGGCTACTCCTGACCAAACTAGATCATTGGGTTCGTGATAATAGGGAAATTTTAGAACTCTGATCTTTAACTAAATCATCACCCTGGGCCATGTACCACATTCATTCCAGACAAACTTCAAAACTGCTGCAGCAAAAACTGCCAAGCTTATAGAAACCCTCGAGTAAAACCTCTAACGCCACGGCTCTGTAGCCGACCAGCAATTATATTGGTCTCACACAACGGTTTCTCTAGACCCCGATCCCCGCCAGAACCCACTGGTACGGTCAAACATAATACGGCTGATAGACTCAATTACTCGACATCTTAAGCTTGCTCATCAACATTAAAATCCTTTAAACATCAACATCGACTGGTACATAACCCGCTGGTATCTTCCTCAACCTACCATGTCCATACTTGTAGGTTTAAGCGTACCTATTAAAAGCTGTCGGTGTATAACTATCACTATCCTGTCATAATCACCTATCGCGGACTAAATACAGGGCCTATTTAGTTTTCGCACTAGAGTATCCCACACAACACTATCTATACCATCTTGGTATAGATATTATAAAGAGGAAAGATTTTTTTGTTTGTTTGTTTATACCGAATAGGCTCCGAAACTACTTACTGGACCAATTTTAAAAATTCTTTCACCAATAGAAAGCTACATTATTTCTGAGTGACATAGGCTATTTTTTAATCCCGTAAACGGGTCCTGTGGGGTCGCCTACGGGAGCGAAGCCGCGGGGAACAGCTAGTTCATTATAAAAAAGGACCGACAATTAACAAGCTCAAATAAACAAAGTAATCGTAACAATTCTGTTACTCTTTATCACGATTTAAAGGAAATGCATACCCAACTCATGAAACCTCTTCAAAAACCCATCGCCACATGTTACGCATGAGGTGCGGTCCAGAATTGGTCTTACGAGCAGACATGTTACACTGTCATTAACTATGACGTACAATTTTCAGGGAACTTGGTGATCGGGGATCCTTCTCACAAGATTCGCGATTTTTACTCAAAGATTTTGGAACATACTGACGGCTTATAAAAGGGAAACAAATAACCCTGATAATAAAGGAGCTTCACGAATTAACTCTGATCAATATTATTAATATCAGATTATCAACAGTAACCCTTTACTGTCGCTCACTAACTCAGTTTTCATGTAAGGAAAACAATCGCGAGATCTACTGCTATCATAATATTACTTTGAAAGTAAGCAAGTGAATTCAGATCTGAAGACGGTGGTTGTACATCGTTACGCAACAAGATCCGTCCTGAATACACGCAAATGACCAGTACCGTTACTAAATCCATACAATTACGATAGCCCAACGACATCACTAACTCGCTTTGCCACTGAAAACGATCAGTTATTCAGTCATTTTGGATAACTCATCTCCTTCATATGGGATATCTCATCCTAAAGTTCGTACTGAACTAAATGTTGAAACTAGCGAAGTACTAACAAGCCAATAGGTAACTTATTAGCTACTTGCTTTTTACTAGGTGTGTCTTAATAACCTAGTGATGGTGCTAGGTATACCCACTACCAACCAATTCAGTGTTCCAACATGAACACTCTTAAAACTCGAAATAGCATCTCATCACTAGAGAAGATTCGTCTTCACTATCGAAATAAAATGGAAACGACTCATCGAGTATTCCATTCGCTCGTAACGTTCAGCTATGACCTGCGAACTGTTAGCTTGCCGTTCCTCTTAACCTCTCAGATGTTGACACGTCAACCTTCGCGCTCAGCATCTGAATCGCTAGCCGCTAGTAGAGACTCCATTGCGACACAATATAGTATCTGAAACATGAAAAACACTACGAGAGTACTTGTTCACACAGTTATCTTAACCATACACAGCTTTGATGGAAATTAACCGGTGCAGTGGTGTAGTAACCGAAACCAATCAATCTGCCTAGCCTTTTCCCAACAACATTGGGATCGGCTTCCAGTCCCACTGGATTCAGCTGAGTACCAGTGTTTTACATGGAGCAACTGCCTATCTGGCCTCCACAACCCAGTAACTAGGTAAAACGGTAGCCCATGGCAAGACTGGTTTTAGATCTCAGGTTTCTAACTGCCCGTAACGACTGTTAAAAATGTTCAAATGACAGCCGGGACCAACGGCTTAACGTGCTTTCCGAGGCACGGAGGAAACCCGTTATGTTAAAATGGTTACCCATCCACGGACCGACCTCGTCAAGCGCTGCTTAACCTTGATGATCGACCAGTGCGGCTGTTATTATTCAGCCACGAGTTTCTAGTAGTAATAGTAACCTAAATCTGCAAAATTGTATTATTATGGACACCGAATGTGAGTGTAGAGTCCCTGTCCAAAACATCAACCACACATTACAGTGTCCCAAGTGCTCAGGTAGGTATATGAGCTTTAGATAAACAAAAGAATGCCACCGCATTTTAAATAGCAATTAACTAAGCCTAAACTATCTGAAAAGTTTAACTTCAAATTAAAAAGAAATTACATAATCAAACTCCATTAACTTAAAAATAATGATTTCATTATCATAATTTCTAGACTGAAATGTAAAGTAGGTACGCCACTGTCACCATATCGTTCTAACTTCCAAACAATAATAGTCAGCCAAGGCCATTCAATGTTCATTGCTAGTGATAGTAGAATAATAACCCTTCAACAACATCAACACTTTACCATCGATAACCAAACTGAAATTATAACCTGACACGGGCCATACCGTAAACAAAACCTAAATTTCAATAATGAACACTTTTGGCCATAGTCATAACAAAATGAAAACGACTCACCAGATTGGCATAAAGATCAGTGCGTATGGATCTTTCCACACGTCCACACGCTCCTCCTTGACCTGTCTAGCTCCTAGGTTGCTACTAGCCTCCTTGCTGCTCCGCTCCAGACTGGTTTTTATAATTCAAAACTGAGGGTAGTCTCAACTGACACCGCGATTTTTTTTTTGCACGAATGTAACCACAATTTTCACTAGCATTGTTTTTACGTGTGATCTCATTAGCATGACCGAATCCCAATTCTGATGTCGCATCAAGGCTGGCCGATAAATGTAAACCATCGGAAAGTCAGGATTTATTCCCTTAGGTTAAGACATCTTATTTGGGCAGTTCGGTGAGTAAAATCGTGCAAATGAAATCACATAAATTATTCGATACACTGGGTTTATTCAAAGATTCACAGTCACAATCTTGCTTACTAATATTACGGATCGACACTGATTCTACGACGTGTTCACTCTAAGGCTGTCAGTACTCAACTGCCATATTCTGCTGTCCCCACCAAGCAAATGGTTAGAGAAAGCGCGCCAAAGCGTAGTTCTTGCTTTTGGCACAAAAACAACAAATCACAGGCCGCCAGATGGCGTGCCTGTGATTTGTTTTAACGTCCGTACTATTGACTAAACCCGACATATATGTAAATAAAATGAAATGGAAATTAAATAACTGAACGAATGAATAAATGTACGACATGTAACTTGAAGTTTTTACTAAAGTTCGTAGTAGCACCCCTATGAAGTGGAATCACTGATAATACTGATATCAATACTGTTCAGGTGATTAACAGAAAGTAGTCCAATACGAGCACAAATATTTTATCGGTACTTGCGTGACAAACTTCACTTCTCTTGTAGTAGCGTCTGGGGTGTTATTGCACTAATTATTCTGCATGCTGATGCTGAAGTTTGGTAGGCAGGCCGTCGTCATAAACAATTGCAATATTGTTGCTGTTCTTGGAATCTTCTTCTCTAGTAAATCACGTCGACGATCACCACTTTGTGATCAGGAATCTGTGCATTTCCTGATGGCCCTTTCTCGACTTCACGGGGCTGGGATGACGGTACGGATTAAATGAAACACCATCGTAGATTCTCCAACAAGCACACTTTTACTGTCGAGTTTCCAATCTTACACTTTGTACAGTTCTTATTGTTAAACGATTAGTCGTTGGAAGAATGGCAAGAAAACAGTTGGATGGGATCGGTTGTAGAAACGTAGCCTTGACGTATTTAGAACTAAGATTTCCTTAATTCGGGACAGCTTATGAAATGTATTACCTGCACATAAATTTCAGTATGCTAGTCGATAACTCACCCGTGGAAAGATATCCTTTGATTATTTTCTGTTATTACGCTCATTCTAATCTTGTATCCGATAGCCACAGACGACATTGTTCATGCAGATAATAAAAAAATAGAATTCTGCATGATCTACATGAAACAAAGGCGTGAAAACAGCGAAAAACTTTAATCACAACTGCTAACTGTGTTACAACAGTGACTAAAAAGTTATCTCTTTGACGTTCAGGATGGTAGCGCTTGTTTATGTTTGTCTCTTTTTCTTTTTAGAGTTTTCTATGAGCAAGAACGAAAGAATTGATAGTTTATTTTTCGTCGTAAATACGTTACCTCTCGTCAAGAAGTATAAGGTCTTTGCCTCAAGGCTAGGTAATATACGAACTCTCTAGTACTGAAGTACTGACCTTTGGTACTGACTGAAATACATAACTGACAGCTGTCGTCAGCAGACTGTCATACTATCATGTCAGCGTCACACTATAATTTTACTCGAATATTCTTTGAGAAAATTTCACTAGAATATTTTTATAATGAAAACACTTTATTTTGAGGAAGTTTCATAAATTGTTCATAAACTTTACTCTGTTATTAGGGATGATGAATACGAGATCGTTGTCAGTTTTGATGTGGAAACATGCGGTGGTCAGGGTGCGGAGGTTTATCCACACAGCTGTGGACTGTGTGGCCCCTCTGATGTTCTTCCTCTTCATATTTGCTTTAAAAGACAATGTGAAAGACAGTCCTGTAGTTCGCGAGTCAGTGGTCATAGAGGTGAGTTTGTAGTTGTTATTATAATCTTTATTTCTTATTAATTTAATTATCTACTTATATTCAAAAGTTGAAACACAGAATAAGTTCCTTAAGAGGACTTTCACGCTTTCACGTAAATAACAAAGATTTCAGTTGCCTTTTATTTACGATCAAAACTTTTGAACGTCAACAATTAAAATTTACTAGTAATAAAAATTTGCTCTACAGTCCATTCAAAAAAGTAGCTTGTTATGCGGACAAGAAATTCCATATTTACTCTTTTAAAAAATATAGCAGGTCCAACAATAATTCAAAACAATAATTTTCTGCATACAACTTGTTTTTGCGCCCTTGTGATTGTGGAGCAGGAAAAGCATTGAGCCAAGCATTTTTATCAGTAATGTCATCCCCCAACATATAAAATTCAATTATTAAAATATAAATTTAATTATAAAAATTGTCATCCCCCAAAAATATATACGAGAACTCCGTCATTTCTCTTTCACCTCATGTAAAAGATTTAGGTCTGTACATTGACGACAGTTTTAGTTGGAATAAACACGTAGCTCAGGTGAGCCAGAAAGTCGCGTTCTCACTGCGGTCTCTCTATAGATTCAAGCATTTCCTCCCATCCAGCACCAAAATCACTTTGGTCCAGTCACTTGTGCTTCCCATTATCGACTATGCTGATGTTTGTTATCCTGATCTATCCCAAGAGCTTCTAAACAAATTGGATCGACTTCTCAACAATTGTATTCGCTTTGTTTTTGGCCTTCGTAAATACGATCACATTTCTTCCTACCGTTCTCAGCTTAAATGGCTGCCTATCCGCCTCAGGAGGTCCCTCAGATCTCTCTGCTTGCTCTTCACTATTATGAACGATCCTTGTGTTAAATAAATAAATAAATAATATGCCTGCCTGCATAGTGTTCGTTTTATACAAGTTTTAAATTCCGTCTCATTCAATTCTAGAATTTTGGGAGGAATTTTATTGTACTATTTTGTACAGTACCCCATGAAAGGTGACGCTACCCTAGCCAGTCTAAAACCTAGTTGAACTAATTGGTCCCTATTTCTAGTAACGTAAAATTCAAAATCAAAGTCAAATGTATTTATTTCAATTAGGCCATTAAGCGGCACTTTTGAACGTTTACAATTAAAAATTACAAGTACTAAAAATTGATTCTTATTGTTACCCCAACAATCACCGACGACTGGACCTGGCAACGTACAACACGCGCACACTTCGGACCGACGAGAAGATCACCGAGCTTGAAGAGGAATTGAGCAGGTTGCGATGGAGCATTATAGGGTTATATGAAGTCCGAAGAGAGGGGGGAACTCGATAATCCTCAAATCCGGTAACCTGCTCTATTTCCAAAAGGGTGACCGGCAGTCCCAGGGTGGTGTCGGGTTTATCGTCCACAAGTCCCTTGTGAACAACGTGGTGAAGATCGAGAGTGTGTCGACCAGGGTGGCGTACCTTATACTCAGAATATCCTCTAGATATTCGCTGAAGGTCATACAGGTCCACGCCCCAACCTCGGCACACCCCGACGACGAGGAAGAGACCGTGTATGAATAAGGAAATATTCTGAGTATAAGGTATTATACTTAGAATATCCTCTAGATATTCGCTGAAGGTCATACAGGTCTACGCCCCAACCTCGGCACACCCCGACGACGAGGAAGAGACCGTGTATGAGGATATCTCCATGCATGGTTACAAAACTCACTTAATGTAATATAACCGCCGCTGATCTGGATAAAGCTGAGTCAGTCGTGCTTCGTGAATTACAGAGATTTTACTTAGCATCCGAATTTAGAAATTTAGAGTCCAACCAACCTTGTAGTCGCGCGTTACAACATTTGAAACCTTTTTTACAGGATGGTCTCATTCGAGTAGGTGGTCGTTTGAGAAATTCTGATTTAGGATTTGAACAAAAGCATTCAGTAGTTTTACCCCGCAAGGACCATATTTAAGATTTGATTGTAGATTATCATCATAAGGTAAATTGTCACGCAGGTCCGGACTTGTTGATGTCTATCCTTAGACAGAAGTACTGGATACTTTCCGCTCGCAATTTGATTCGTGCTAGAGTGCCATGTTTTAAGTTTCGCCCGCGTTTTATCGAGCCTGAAATGGCCGATCATCGCTCTTGCCGTGTTGTTCAATCCGCTAAACCTTTCGTACACACCGGTACTGACTTCGCCGGCCCGTTTAGAGTAACTTTTGCCCGTGGTCGTGGTATACGCTCCACGAAGGCTTACGTTTGTCTATTTATTTGTATGACAACTCGTGCGGTTCATATAGAATTGACCGGTGATTTAAGTTCGCAAAGTTTTATGTCCGCGTTTAAGCGGTTCCTGTCGCGCCGTGGCCCCGTCAAACGTTTATACTCGGACAACGGTACTAATTACGTTGGAGCTCGCCGTAGTATCTCGGCGTTACAAGCATTCTTGCGATCAAAGTATTATCAGAGTGAATTCGCTCATGTTTTGGCCGAAGAACGTATTGAATGGCATTTTAATACGCCCGCTGCTAGTCATTTTGGTGGCAATTGGGAGGCTAATATTAAGAGCCTCAAGGCGCATCTGTTCCGCGTTATAGGCGTACAGATTCTCTCTTATGAGGAGCTGAGTACTGTACTCGCTCAGATTGAGGCAGCAATGAATACTCGTCCACTGTGTCGAACTCTATCTAGTGACCCGTCGGAGACTTTAGCTTTAACGCCGGCTCACTTCTTAAACACGACTCCTCTTAAGTATTTGCCCGCTATGGATGTTAATGAAGACAGACTGCATCTCCTAAAGCGTCACGATCTTTTGCATAGATTAGTTCAATCGTTTTGGAGGCGTTGGAGAACAGATTATTTGCACACGCTGCAGTCGCGTCAAAAGTGGAATACTCCATCGAACCCAGTCACCGTTGGTACCGTGGTAGTTTTAATGACCGAGAATGCGCCCCCTCTACACTGGCCTCTAGGTGTAGTGGAGGAAGTTTTCCCTGATTCAAAGGGAGTAACGCGTATAGTAAGAATTAAAACCGCGACCGGTATATATTAACGTCCGGTTATCCGCCTTTGTCCTCTGCCTAATCAGCAGCAGGTTTCAACTTAGTTTAGTAGTTGTAGTAGCGCTTTATATACGTATTTAATTTAGGAATAGGTTAGCAGTTAGAGGTTACACCTGAATTTAGTTTTGAATAGTTTCGCTTATTGTTTTTTTTGAAGGTAACCCTTCAAACCCGGGGGGAATGTTTGCGCCAATATCCTAAATATGATTGACATTCGCTATTTCTTATACCTATCCTTCCCGCACATACTCGCGAGTGAGCGAGGGGATTTGCTACGTCATTTTGTCTAAAAATCACTTTCGAATGAAACGCATGGCGTACGTACATGGCGTCGCCCGCACCGTGAAAAATATTGATAGCTATGGAATCATCGCGTCTTTGCATGTAATAAGACTATAATGAACAGTTTGTGTTTGTGATTAACGTGTGATGACAGTAATTTGAAGCCCAGCTGCCCTTGAACTCTGGTGAAGTGTTTCAGTGCCACGACAACGCTATCACGCGGCTCCAGAAAAGGTTTGTGCTTCCTTCCCTTATTACTTTCGGGTTGTATTCTGTTATCCAACATCCCAGAAACTCGAATTACCTATCATCAAGCGTTTGTCAATCGTTTTGCTCCGCATCGCCTATACAGTCCACTAAACCAGGCCAGAGCGTCACCATTGCCAGTGATCACCTATGGGACCGAGACGTGGTCGCTCACAATGGGCCTTATCAGAAAGCTTAAAGTCACCCAAAGGGCAATGGAGAGGGCTATGCTCGGCATTTCCTTGCGTGATCACGTCAGAAATGATGATATCCGCAGGAGAACCAAAGTAACCGACATAGCCCGAAGAATTGACAAACTTAAGTGGCAGTGGGCAGGGCACATTGCTCGCAGAATCCGTTCTGCGAGCAATGTGCCCTGCCCACTGCCGATTTTCGGCCGATGGGGCCGAAAAGTTCTGGAATGGCGACCGCGAATCGGAAGACGATACGTTGGAAGGCCTCCCACTAGGTGGACCGATGACCTGGTTAAGGTTGCGGGAAGGCACGGTATCGGTCAATGTGGCGACGCCTGGGAGAGGCCTATGTCCAGCAGTGGACGTCTTTCGGCTGAAATGATGATGAATGATGATGCATTCGGAAAAGTAGCTTGTAATGGAGAAGAAAGCACAAGAAAAGCCATACTTAATCTTTTAAAAAAATAAGTTTCGTACATAAGTACAAACATAAATAAATTCATATACGTGAGGACGATGCACCCAGCACTACTATCTTCTTCTTCTATATCTATAAAAGCGAAAGGTGACCGCCTGACTGACTGACTTACTGACTGATCAATCAACGCACAGCCAAATTTGCTGAGCCTAGAAGCATGAAATCTGGCAGAAATGTTCCTCAAACGACGTAAGTGTGAATTAAGAGAGGATTTTTGGAAATTCCACCCCTAAGTGAGTAAAAGGGGGTTGAAAGTTTGTATGAAAAATCTAATTCTTTCGGCCAAAATTCTTGAAACTTAACACAAATAGTAATCTAAGTAAATTATAATGATGGCCATTATTAGTTTCTCGAAACTACCCCCAAATGATGATTTAGGGGGTGTTGAAGTTTGTATGGAAAAATCAATTTTATTGGGTCAATAAACTTGAAACTTGCCACAAATACTAACCCAAATAATAACAAAAGTTGCTATTATTATTTTTTGAAACCACCCTTAAAAGACGATTTAGGGAATGTTATTTTTTTTGCAGAATCTTATATTTTGGTTTAATAAATATGAAACTTGACATAAATACCAATCTCAATAAAAAATAAACGTTATCATTATTAGTCTTTTGAAACAACCCCCAAAGTCGTGTATGGAAGTTTGTATGGAAAAATCTGATTGCTTAGGTCAATTAACCTGAAATCTTCCACAAATACTAACCTAAATCAATAATAAAGGTTGTTTTCTTTTTAAACTACCCCCTGAAGACGATTTAGGTTTGTTAAAGAATAGAATAGAATAATGATTTATTTGCTCAGAAAGTAGGTACAATATACAGATGTTATAATAATATTAAGTGATCCTTATACTTTCTACCTTAACTAAGGCATGCAAAACAGTTTTATTTAACAAATCAAACTTAATTAAAACAATACAGGCATAACACCAGCATAGTACAAGCACAATGTCAAAATAATTAAAATTAAAGTTTATAAAAATACATTATTAATTATTGGGAAGTATTCCAGTCGATAGCCATATCATTATTATTCAAGTCAGTCATCATCTTAGTTAGGTTAATTTATGTGTCATGATCAGTCTGTCATGATTGATTTAAAAGTTAGGAATTGGTACATAAATGTCAGGATTAATTTAAGTATTCATCGTTTAAAAATTCGCAAATCGTGTAATAACATTTATTAGTCAACAAATCTGACAATTTCTTTTTAAAGACTGGAATAGCCTCTGTTTTTATGTTATCAGGTATTTTATTAAATATGATCGGACCCATACATAAAACACTTTTCTTTAATAAGGCGGTGTCATAACTACCTACATGTAGCATGTTTTTATATTTTTTCCTTATTGGCCTGTTTCTATTATCGGATAATTTATTAAAAAGATACATATTTGATTTAACAAAGACAGCCATTTCGAAGATATAAAGAGATGGTAATGTTAGTAATTTCAGGGACTTAAACATAGGTAGGCAGCTATCTGTTACTGTTAAATTACACATTGCCCTTAAACATCGTTTCTGAGCCTTGAACACCTGTTCTCTCAGGCTACAATTGCCCCAAAATATTAAGCCGAATCTCAAAGTCGACGCAACTAACCCATGGTATGCAATTAACCTTGTGGCCATGCTCACTTTTTTTGACAAGTTAAAAAGCACATATGCAGCTACACTTAGTTTTTTGCACACTTCTTCTGCTTGTGGCTTCCAAGTTAGTTGGCTATCTATCATTATACCTAGGAACTTAGCAACTGTTACTTGGTCAACTTTTTGTCCATTATGATATAGATGTAAGATTTCTGGTGCAATTCGTTGATAAAAATGCATAACATTCGTTTTTGTAATATTAATCAATAAATTATTTTGGTCAAGCCAGTTTATAATATCCTTTAACGTATTATTTATGGCCTCTGCATATGTATTTCTGTCCAGGCATTTAATCAAGGCAGTGCTATCGTCAGCGAAAAGAACCATAGGATGTTCAATGTGTCGTGGCAAGTCATTAATGTACAGTAAAAACAATAAAGGGCCCAGCACACTGCCCTGTGGTACACCAAACCTAATTATCCTTACTTTAGATAGAAATTTAATCCCACTCTTGGTTTTGAGGCATATTTTTGTGATCTCTGTACGCTGCTTACGGTTGCTGAGGTAGGATTTTAAGAGTTCAAGTACATTTCCTCTGATTCCTATGGCATTTAATTTATTTACTAAGGTTTCGTGATCAACACAATCAAATGCCCTCGTCATGTCCGTAAAAATTGCACAAACTGGGTTTTTTTATCAAAATTTTGCATTATAACATTTACCAGATCATAAACGGCCATATTTATGCCTTTATTTTTTCAGAAACCCTTTTGTTCTGCACATAAAATGTCATATTTCGATAGAAAATTATTGATCGAGTCATAGAGGATTTTTTCAATAACCTTTGCAAAAATTGGTATTAATGCAATTGGTCTATAATTTGCGAGATCTTTATTATCGTTTTTTTTAAAAAGAGGTTTGACTATTACTGTTTTTAGGTTGTCCGGAAATACACCAGAGCTGATACATACATTTAGTATGTGACTTAGATGTGAAGCGATATCAACCGATACGAATTTTACGACCTTCATTGATATACCATCATATCCAGTGCTATGTTTATTTTTTAATGATTGTATCGCTCTTAAAACATCTTGCGGTAATACTGGGTGCATAAACATTGAGTTTGGGTTACTTGTCAAATTCTTAGTGTCCGGTGGTGTCGTCATATTTTTTTGCGTTTGGTCTATAAAATAATCATTAAAAGCGTTGGCAATTTCTGTCGGATCAGTAATGGTCTTATTCTGAATTTTGATTTGGGAAATCGGTTCGGTAATTCGGTATTTATTATTTATAACCTGCCAAGATGCTTTAGATTTATTGCTTGTGGTGTTAATAAAATAATTATTTTGGGCTTTTTGCGTTAATTTAATAATTTTCCGAAACCTGCGTGAATAGTTTCTGAAAGTGATTTTATTACAAATTAATGGTTTGCATCTGTATTTCCATAATAAATATCTTTGTTTTCGACTACACACTCGGATACCACGTGAGACCCATTTAATATTTTTATTTATCCTAACATTTACCAATTTGTATGGAAAGCAAAGATCGTACAACCAGCGAAACTGTTCCAAAAAATAATCGTATGCTTCATTAGCATCATTGGTTTGGTAAATTTCAGTAAAAGAAAGGGATTTAAGGTAACTTTTAAACCTAGTCATATTTTCATTGGATAGGTCTCGTTTTTTTATCCGCCAAGAATTTATTCTATATGATTTCATTACCTTAAGTTCTAATAGTTGAGCAGTGTGGTCAGACAAGGCTAGGTCCAATACTTCTGATCTTAGGGAACTGTTTAAAAATATTAATATTATGACAGTTTCTTGCCAATTTATTTATGAAAATATTATGTATGTAAGGAAAAATATACATCTCTTTAGTAAAGTCAGTGATAGACACAATTGTAATACCAGAAATAAAGATAAGTTAGATCAGCCTTCTTACAGACTAGCTAAAGTACAATCATCTTTCATGGGGTACTGTGTTAAATTCTATAACAAAATACCTTGTGATATATTAAAACTAAATGAAAGTAAATTTAAAACTTTAGTTAAAAGCACCC
This sequence comes from Orthosia gothica, assembly GCA_949775005.1. Taxonomy (NCBI): domain Eukaryota; kingdom Metazoa; phylum Arthropoda; class Insecta; order Lepidoptera; family Noctuidae; genus Orthosia; species Orthosia gothica. The sequence goes on along the minus strand of OX459046.1, from coordinate 4,788,518 downwards.
TTTGTAAACAAGCATATTACAAATTAGATGATTATATTCAAGATAAGAATGCTTGGAAACATGCTGGTCCTGCTCCATAGGGCAATCTTTGGTGTAGACAAAATCAAATTTGTTAATTTATATTCCCATTCAAAGTTATTGTATTCATTGTATTTTTTTTTTTTTTTTTTTTTTAGGAAATTGACTCACACACTGTTCCGTTGTTGTTGAATTAGGTATTTTACCTATGTTTGTAATATTTGTAAGTATGTGAGAACCATGTTCCTACTTATCAAATTAATTAATTTTCCTGTTAATGCTTTTTAATACTTTATACCTGCGTGTAGAGCTATTCTGGGTGCATCGTTCTCACATATATTAATGTATGTACGTATGTTAATATTGTAAAACACCAATTTTTTTTTTTTTTTTAAAGTGTAAGTATGGAGTTTCTTGTGCGTTCTTCTCCATATCAATCTACTTTCCGAATGCACGGTAGAATCATTTTTTTTTTTTTTTTTTTTTTTTTTTTTTTTATCTATATTTTTTTTTTTTTATTACTTTTAAATTTATTTTTTATTACTTTTAATTTTTAATTTTAATTTATGTGACGTTCAAAAGTGCCGTTTATTGGCCTAATTGAATAAATATATTTGACTTTGACTTTGACTTACACTTTAATTGAGAGCTGCGTGCAAAATTGTCTAAGCAAGTATTGCTGCCGAGCCTGGTGGGTTGACAAAGTTCTAATTTGAGATTGTAACCCAATAGAAAGTGTTCAAAGTCTAAAGTCAAGCTATTTCTTTTTAACGTGTCTATGTTGAAGTCCCCACAAATGACTATTTTCTTATCAGATTTGGTACATATTTTTTTCAATATAATCTCTAATTTATCATAAAATACATCTAAATTATTTAACTTTGGTGGCCTGTAAATACATATTATAATTAAATTATGGTTATTTAGTTCTATGCCGCAGCATTCAATGACATTAGCTATAGAATGGTGCGAAACATCCGAAAGTTCTTTATAATCCAGACCGTTTTTAATCAGAATACATGCTCCTCCACGTTTCTGTGATCGTCTTGAATAAATTGCTCCTAACTTGTAGTTTGTAATATTAAATATTTTTTCATGTCCGGCCATAATAAAGTGTTCTGTGATACAAATTATATCTATGTCTCTTTTCTGCTGATATAGATCTTGAATGTGAACAGTAAGCATGTCAGATTTATTTAGTAGTCCAGCAATATTCTGATGAAGAATGTTTAAATTATTATATACGAAAAAAATCACTGTTATCCGAAGTGTCAATAATAGCAGAGTCAATTGGATAGTTTTTTATGTCAATAATAAGACGATCGAAAATATTTTCAAAAATGCGTTTTGTGCCCAGTCTGTTTAATTTTCCTGTGTGATTAGAAAACATTTCCAAAGGAACATCACGATTTGTGTCATAAAAATAAGCATAGTTATTATTAATTATGTCAAAATAAAGTAAATTATTAAATATTTCTACGTGGTAATTCTGGATAAGATTTCCTCTCACATACGTGGGACAACAAACGATTATATTTGTGTGAGTGATTGGTTTCAGAGATTCTCTTATTAGCTTGACTAGTTGAATGTAATCTCCAGCGCTTCTGAAATCCTTTTCTCCGATCATAATCATACAGTAGTCATCTATGGCGAGGGTTTGGACTTTGTCAGTTATATTTGTCAATATTTCTTTTAATCCGCTGCCCGGTGATACAAAATGATAGTAGTCAAACTGTTCCCGGAAAGTATTATTATCTATATTTTCTAGTGCGCCTAAGTAATTACAGTTGCTAATAATGTGTAGTTTTCGCTTTTTTGGGCGTTTTTTGTTCTCGGAACACCCACTTTGGATTGGTTTTCCGGTTTTGCACTGGGAATTACTATCATCACTATCAAACTTATTTGTAAGCGGTTGTGTAGATGGAGTCTTTGTTTGTTTGGTTTTCTTCTTCCCTTGCCCCTTTTTCAATGGGGAACAAGCTTTGTTTTTTGAAGAAAACCCTGGACTGCGGGTCGTTTTATCGTACGAATCATCTTTCTTTAATATTTCTATATTTTGTTCTTTAAGTTTGTTATTCTCTGCAGAAAGAGATTCAATTTCCTGATGAGCAATATTTAATTCAAGCTCAAGTTTATTTATTCGTTCTTTTAATCTCAATACTTCTTCATTGCTGCTGTCGATAGAAATATCGGGCAGACTATTGGCTGTTTCATCTAAGGTCTCATTCACTACTTCAATAACATTTGTCATGGAGTCAGATGTTGTTTGCGTGCGACGGAACGTAATATTCTCGAGGAAGTTCATTCTAATGCAAGTTTAGGAAAAGGCAGGTATTATTACTTATTTCGGAACGTGTACTAATATTCGCCTGTTGTTTACTTAGCTTGTTTCTCAACTAAGATTGTTTTAACAATTTTACAAATAATCCAAAAAGACGAAATCATCTGTGGATTTGAACTCGGGTCACGGGCTTCAAGGGCTAGTCATTAGACGCCAACGCCACCGCGATTTTTTTTTCTCAGTATGTGTTACATTTAGTTATTTTATTTTTTCACTGTTTTTGATAATGTTTTGTTTGTCAAACGATTGTTAACGAAGTATTTGTTGTTGTTTACATCCAATAAGTGTCAAATATCACACACAAAACTGTTTTTGTCACAAAATTTTGTCCACATTTAAAAGTCTTGTTAATATAGTTCAAAGTAAATTGTTTGTTAAGATAACATTTTCACACATTTATTGAACTATTATCTTCACTATTACAGTGTACTTAAGCGGATACTGTTCATTAAACTATTTTATAGAATTTTACAACGGGAGCACGATATTTATATGGCAACTAGCGCCATCTTCCTTGTGTACTTTTTTAAAGAATCTAAAGAAGAAACGAAAGCTTTTTTAAAGAATCTTATTACTTCAGTTAATAAACTTGAAACTCGACATAAATACCAATCGAAATAAACAATAAAGGCTTTCATTGTTAGTTGTTCGAAACTACCCCCAAAAGATGATTTAGGGGATGATAGTTTTTTTTGAAGAATCTTATATTTTGGGTTAATTAACATGAAACATGACATTAATACCAATCTCAATAAAAAAATAATGGTTATCGTTATTAAACTTTTGAAACAACCTCCAAAGTCGATTTAGGGTGTGTTGAAGTTTGTATGGAAAAATCTGATTTCTTGGATCAACACCAATATACAACACCAACCTCAATAAACAATAAGGTTGTCATTATTGGTTTTTTGCAACTACACTCAAAAGACGATTTAGGGAGTATTTAAGTGTTATTGAAAAATCTTATTTCTTGGGTCAATAAATTTGGAAGTTGACATAAATACCATCCTAAGTAAACAATAAAGGTTGTCATTATTAGTTTTTCAAATCGCCCCCAAATTATGATTTAGGGGGTGTTGAAGTTTGTATGGAAGAATCTGATTTCTTGGTTCAATAAATATGAAACTTGACATAAATTGTTCGGTTTTGACCAACCTTTTTTATTAAAATATTTGCTGGCGGCTTATGAACCTAAAAATGTTGTATGTAAAGTACCTGTGAGTGGAAATCGTTTTGAAGATCGCACACCACACGGCAGTGAGTCCACAAACACAACAGACGCTAAAACGTTTAGCTTGAGACACGATCACAACAAGAGAGGAACAAACGTTCTTCCAGCTCAGGGCGTAAATTCGTACTGAACACCACGGAAACCGCGCCGTAGGTCGAGAGCGAGTTTAGTGATGATTTACCAACTACCCTCAATTCGATAATAAGAATCGGACATACCCCCCACCGAAATCAATATGATTGATTTCCTTAAATGAATGATAAGTGTGGATACACAAATAAAAGTTACTCAAACATAAATAAACTTATGATTATACGAGCAGAGTGTGTTTTAAGTGTAAAGTGTACACGGTACAGAAAAAAACAAAAAGAAAACTTAAATAAACTATCTATATAATATTGTAAAGGTACTTAATTTGCATAGGATAATGGACAAACTTTATTTGTAAGTCTTTGGATTAATCCACTTTTAGTTTGTAGAGTTAAAACGCGATTTACTTTGTCGACACCACTATGGACCTTCTCAATCCGGGCCAAATTCCATTGGAAGGGCTTAGTTAAATGAGACTTCAAGAAAACTAAATCTTCAACCTTTAAGTTAGGTGGAGTATAACCACTTCGCTCTCTGCTGAAGAGTGTGAAGGTAGTCATCTGACAAACGTCTCCAAAAGGACTGTGAAAACTTATGGACGAATTGCCAACGTGACAATCTATTTTGAGGAACGTCCTCAAAATCATATTCCGGTACAGCTAATAAGCTCTGACCTATGAGAAAATGACCTGCGGTCAAGACTTCGATCTCGTTTGGATTATCTGACAAAGAACACAAAGGCCGTGAATTTAAAACGGCTTCAATTCCACAGAAAATTGTGCTTAATTCTTCAAAAGTGAGTAATTTTTCTCCTACTGCCCGATAGAGGTGATATTTAAAGGGTAACAACGGTAAAGTCCGCGGCGAGCTACAAAGCGGTCGAATGTCGCCAAAAAACAATCGCAACTTAAATCTGTAAGAACTTCCAAGTGTACAGCCTTCGTTGAAAAGCACACGAATAAGCATAAATATGACTTATGAACCTTTGCATTGCGACTCAAACTCTCTTTCACAAGAAAAGGGCCACCCAAGTCACAACCAAAGTGGTCGAAGACTTTACCAGGTTTTAGTCTGGGTGCGGGTGCGGGTAGCTCAATTCAGCCTGCAATGGCGGACCCATTGCAGGCTGAATTGAGCTAGGTCGGCATCGAAAACAATTCTTGCATTTTGATAGAACGGATCTAATCATTCTACGAGCACTAAGCATCCAATAATTTTTATATAGTAAGCCTTGTAAGGTACGAGGCCCAACATGTAAATATAACTTTTGGTAATCTATACCATACCAATATCATAAAGAGGAAAGATTTTTTTGTTTGTTTGTTTGTACCAAATAGGCTCCGAAACTACTGGACCGATTTTAAAAATTCTTTGACCAATTGAAAGCTCCATTATTCCTGAGTGACATAGGCTATTTTTTAATCCGGAAAACGAATCCTGTGGGGTGGCCCACGGGAGCGAAGCCGCGCGGAACAGCTAGTATTCAATAATTAAATTAGTCTTGTGACATTTACGTAAAAGCACAGGGTGCTTAGTGTTATAAGGTAGATCGGCATGCACGAGTCTACCCCCCACCCTGAGGAAATTGTAAGAATCTACAAAGGGTGAAAGTTTACGAAGGGAAGCAATGTTTTTATTTTTGTCTTTTAGCAACGATTCGATTCCATCATTAAAATGATTTAATTGTATCACTCATTATTGTATCGCGAGCTTTCTTTAGCTCTGAGATTAATCTGAGAACCTTAGATTGTGTGCGTCAGAATGGCTGGTTGTCTGTAACGGATCGTGTCAGGCTGGTGACCGAAAATTGCTACCTTTTTGCTACTTTTTACTACCTATAGTCAAATAGTTAATTGCTACCTAACTTTGAAACACAATAAAGGGACTTCAAAATGAACAGCCATCAGCTATCAGGATAGCTGGTCAACTCTCCGTTTGTGTAAACTATTCAAATTCGTGTTATTATTTTTACTTCAGTAATTACAACCTGATTGCTACCCTCACGTCTTTCAATATCTACCTTGTAGTCTTAACAAGTAAAAAGTTATCATCATTTGAAATTTTTACAGGGAATGGATGACGATTATTGAAACAAAGCAATTTAAAACGATTACTACAATGTTTATTTTTATTGGAATACGCCTATCCATTATGTTAATTGAACATATATAAACACATCAACACGGTCTAGGGATATTTTTAAAAAAGTGAATTACTATCAATGTGTTAATTATTTATATGACATGTATATATTTAAAAGATACGTTATTTAATATTCTACCATTTTTTAATAATGGTTAAGGTACTTCGCTTAAAAAATTTCAGGATTTTATGGAAATTAAATGAAGCATAGACGGAAACCGTATATGAATTAACTTTTAATTTATGAGTAAAAACTGAAAAAACATGAAAAAATCATTTAATTTGTGTTTATAAACTTGAAGTTAGTAGTCTGAGAAAGCGCCCATGATGTTCATAACACATCGGCAAAGATTCGGCATGCTCAGAACAAGGTTGTCAATGTCTTGCTGCGGAATATTGTCCCATGTCCTTCTGAGGTGCGCAAAAAGTTGATCTTCTGTAGCCAGATTTTCAGCAACTTCCTTCAGAGCTCTTCTTTGCAGCATATCCCACGCATGCTCAATGGGATTTAGATCTGGCGATTGAGCAGGCCAGTCTAAGGCCCTAACATTGTGTGTATGTAACCAAGCTGCTACCGTTCTCACCGTGTGTGCCCGGGCATTGTCGTGCATGAGCAGGAAATCTTGCCCCATTTGTGTTCTGTGGGGCAAGATTACGGGCCCCAGCACCTGTTGGACGTATCGTTCTGCCGTCATATTGCCCCGCACCCAAACGAGATCCGTCCGTCCTCCAAGACGAATTCCTGCCCAAACCATAATTGTTCCTCCTTGGTATGGGTGAACTTACTGAGGGTTCTGAAGACGGCTCCATTGTCCAGGAACTCGCCAAACACGCGTCCTTCGTGAATCTGGATGGAAGCCGAACCTGAATTCATCCGTGAACAGCACATTGGACCATTACTCACGGCCCCAGTCCACGTGGTTCCGAACCCATTCTAATCGTCGTCCACGATTGCCTCTCCGTAAAGGTGGGACCCGGAGTGGTCTACGAGAGCGTAGATTGCTTTCATGCAGTCGCCTTCTTACAGTTTGGTCACTCACAAGCACTTGGTGTTCCACTGGCAGCCTTTGGACCAATTGAGTCGCCGTTGCATTTGGTTGAGCTCGCGCAGTAATTTGCAAAAATCGGTCTTGTCTGGGGGTAGTGATGCGACTTGGCCCCCGGTGCCTCTCCGCTACTTCACCTGTGGCACGATAGCGTGTCCACAATCTTGAAATTACATTTTGGTGGGTCCCTATGGCCTCAGCAACATTACGCTGAACAGACCCAGCTTTCCCACAGCTCGTAACATCTCCGTCCTCGTCAAATGTTGGCGTTGCATGGCTACAATACCTCAATTTTAACTTTATCTTTCGTTTAAAAATGAAAAAAAACTGTAACTAAACGTAGTTCGTATTGTTTTCTAAATTTCGCACAAATGAAAATTCCCTCTCCTACACATCAAAACATTTTTATGCCACCGAAACAAAAGAATTTTCAAAAATTTTTAATTTGGATTTAGTCTGAGATAAATTACAAACAAATAGGTTTATAAAAGATTCCAATGCGGCCAGTACTTTTCGAGTTATTTAATTGAGTATGAAATATCCCTAGACCGTGTTGATGTGTGTATGTATATGTTAATGTAAAGGAGCGTCCTCACTGGGAGCATTCTTTCGTGAGCATTTGTAAACAAGCAATCGTAGGCGAGCAACAAATGCTTCCCAGCGAGCCATTCACTTTCGAGCAAAACTATGAACATTCCCTTGCGAGTTTGGAGCATTCGAATACGATCTCGTATGTCATTCATTCGATATCCGATTTACCAAGAAGGTCACAGACACTTAAGATCAAGGAACTTTTCCTTGCTTTACAAGTGGCCAGTAATATTCCTACATACATACTCATTCATTTCATTATCTGAGTACTCGCTTTCGAGCGTATTTGCGTGAACATTGGAATGCGAGCTGTTTCCGCGACAATCGTTGCGACGTCCACATCGGCCGAAGTTCGCGCTTGCGTGTAAGCTTTATAAAGCACGGCTCAACGTCCACACTACTCGAATATTTGACGTTGATGCTCATTACACGTGAATGCTCTCAGTGAGGAAGTCCTTTATAGCCCAAACTATGGTAAATCCTAAGATCTACCAAGTCTTAGTAGTAATTAAAAAATAAAAGGATTAACGTTTTCAAACAATAAAACAAACAAACACCCCAGCTTTATTATTTAGTATAGATGGAACAGTTTTGATAAAGTAGGTACGTAATTATTAACAATTTTGCTTTTACGATAATATTACAAAAAAAAATGTTATTGTAAATGTTTAATCAGCATGTTACCTAACAAATAAATAATATATATTTACAAAAAGTTATCAGTAATAATCAGTGAGTTTTTTTTTGCGTACAATATACAGTGAGGTATAATATTTTTCTACAACTTTTTGTCATTTTTGTATTTTGGTCATTTTAACACTCCCACATCGAACCTCGTTTGCAGTGAGCTTTAGATTTAATGGCCAAAGTGTATGTAAGTAAATAATATAATAAGTTTATAAAGGTCCATTCCCTGTAAAAAAAAAAAAAATATAATAGCTTTTTACTTGTTAAAGCTACAAGGTGGACATTGAAAGACGTGAGGGTAGCAATTAGGTAGTAATTAATCAAATAAAAATTTGAATAGTTTACACAAACGGAGAGTTGACCAGCTATCCTGATATCAGAATGGCTGGTCATTTTGAAGTCCCTTTATTTTGGTTCAAAGTTAGGTAGCAATTAATTGACTATAGGTAGTAAATAGTAGCAAATAGGTAGCAATTTTTGGTCACCAGCCTGACGCGAACCGTAACAGACAACCAGCCATTCTGACGCACACCTTAGATTTGAGGTTATTCATATACCTCAGCCACCAGGCTATAAGACGTTGCAATTTATTAAAAGATGAAATTTTATTAAATATTTCTCCTGAGCTATTTTTAAATGATATATTTTGATCGTTACACGTAGTTAAAACGAACGTATCACAATTAGTTTTAATATCTGGAATGGTAAATCCTTCCTTAATATAAAATTGTTTCATCGGCCATTGTTGTTGGCTTTCTTAAAGCCATGTTGGGCCGTGAACCCAATCCGTAGCATCTTTTACGAAGCGCGCTGGCATTGCTCCGCGCGAGCAAACATCGGCAGCGTTATTTTCGCTGTTCACGTGAAACCAACAATTTGGTGATACTACGGCGATCACTTGACTAACACGGTTAGCCACAAACGTTTTTAATTTATAAGGTGCCGTTTGCAGCCATGCTAACACGTTGTTTGAATCACCTAACGCAATAATAGAAACCTTAAAATCGTTTAAGTTTTGTATGACAAAACTAATTAGCTTTGATAATAGGACCGCAGCTTCGAGCTCAAGCCTAGGAATTGACAAAATTGGATTTAGAGGCGCGACCTTAGATTTACTCATCAGTAACCTAACTTTCACGTGACCATCGTTATCTTCACTACGTAAGTAGAGATACAAGCTGCATAGCCACGTGATGACGCATCGCAGAATCCAATTAGCTGCACTTTATTAAAGTGAGATATTAAAACATGACGCTCAATTCGCAATTTACCTAAAACTGGAAGTTCGGAAATGAACTTATTCCACTGGGTGGTCAGCTCAGTTGGCAACTGATCATTCCCAGCCAAGGCCAAGTTTCCAGAGATCTTGCATTATGCACTTTGCGACAAAAGTAAATGGTGCGATAAAACCTACTGGGTCAAATATACTCGCGAGTAGTTTTAAAACAGAACGCTAACTTTGTTTTGCGGCAGTTAAATTATAATTAAAAGAGAATGAGTCACACGAGGGTAACCATGTCAATCCCAAAACTTTGAGAGATGACGATAACGTATTGTCCTGAAAGTTGATGGTAGAAACCTGGTCTGATTGCATTCTTGTTAGCACCTCAGGACAGTTACTAGCCCACTTTCTTAAATCAAATCCACCACTCTTAAGTAAGGAAATTAAATCGTCTTGCAACGTGCAAGCTTCTTCCAGGGTCTGGCAAGGCCATACGACATCGTCAACGTAAAATCCTTTGGTCAGTACGTACGCCGCCTTGGACCTTGGCTTCGCATAACCATGCGGCATGCTTTGATCTAGCTCATCCGAGGCTAACTGGTGCAACGTACGCACAGCAAAAAAGGTGCACTACGAAGACCGTAAGTATTTCGAGTTAACTCATAAATACTAACCGGGTCCATAGGATTATCTCGCCAGAGTATAAAACCCTTACTAAATGGGGTATTGTAGATATACCCTGTTTATCTACAATACCCCATTTTATTGTTTTAATAATAGCTTATTTTTGGTCGCCTTCACTAACTGCATATAAGAAAATGATATCAAGGATAAACTAAATCACGCGAACGAAGTCGCGGGCGGAGTGCTAGTACTATATATAGGTATAAAGATTTACAAGTACTAACAGTTGAATTCCTTCACTTGATAAATAGGAACATGGTTCTCACGTAATTACAAATATTGCAATCATAGGTGTAAAATATGCACATTTATGAATATTAATAGTTGACTCACCAACGCACTGACTGATCGCTCCACCACTCGGACCGGTATTTATAACCGAGCGGCATATGCGCACGAGGCAACGCTACAATACTGTTATCGGCTTGTAGCGCGATCTTTTGATATCTTCATACACTACATTCCCTTCCTTGTTTTAACCAATTGGATGTCACCATAATTATTAATAAGATTTTTTGCAAATTCTTGTTTTTATTAATTAATTAATTAGCATTAATTATTAATAAATTAATTAGGATCTCTGCCATAACAATTTTGCTGACCTTAGCAGACTCAGCGATAGATAGGGCCTTATGGGCACTATACAATTCTTGTTCAAGATCTGAAACACGGTTTAAAGTTAGTTCATACGTGTCACTGCACTTTTGATAATTTGCCGCTTGATACTGAAGTACCTGGTGTTTTTCGGCTAAGTTCTGGTGCTGAGTATGTAGCTCAGCCAGTTCACTTTTGAGGAATGTGTTCTTATGGACGACATTGAGGCCCAGCATGTAGATAGATAGGTGCGATGGAGATAATCAATTAACAGTTTTTTTTTTTTTTTTATTAATGTTCAAAATATATATCGCAGAGTTTCAATTATATTATAAGTTAAGAACCACAGAAGCCGTTTATGGCTTATATGTGGCTAATGAGTTCGGAATAATTAATTCTGAGACAAACAATACTACGAAACAATGATAACTGTGAGTGTAACATTCGAGCGATACAAAAAGAAAAACAATATCTTCAAGTACTTGATAATACAGTAGGTAGGTATATCAAACTAAAGTACATACTCATGTACTTTTTTTGCTTCTTTAGGGTTGTAGGTAGTTCAATCGTATGTCCCTTTCTTGGTAATATCGTATTCGTATAATATTTAATAGCATTGACCTCTGGCTCGAACTTTGGATTCCGATATTCCTTTATGTTTTGTGTCGATTATTTTGAATTGGTCCCTAATTTTACTGACCTGGCTTGGGACTTTGGATTCCGATTTCATAGTGATTTACATAGCGTTTGAATTTGAACTTGTTGCGTCAGTGAAGTGAATTACCGGAATTCAAAAAATTGGAAAGGGCATGTACGGCAGCCTCACAACCCCCTCTGGAACCAAAGCCAAGCTGTAGGGGCTGGAATTTAGTAGTTAGAGTTTTACCATACAGTGTACAGCATATTTTGGCTGCCATACGCCTGTAGGTGCACCCGACGGCAATTGGACGAATACCGCCGTCCCTCTTGCGCAGGGCACACAAGTTGGCCCTGTATAAGACATCGACGACGGCATCGTTCACATCGCCGGAGAGCATTAGGTTGACTAGAGCCGCTAGTTTCTTCAAAAGAGACTCACCAGCGTCCCCGGTGCCTGAACTTAAAAAATATTTTAAATGTTGAGGAGTCAGGCCGTTGAGGCCGCTAGTGGAACCGCTTCGCTAGGAATCAACTGGGGGGCTGAAATCTGTAGAAAGTATGAATTGAGATTGGGCGTGTTGGGTGGGTCGGGAAAGGTAAGATCATCCGCAGGTGCTGGATGTTTACTCTCCAAGGCTGAAATTGTTTCTGGAGAGTAAGGCGTCACCACATCACTACTGAACAATAGCGTAGCCGCTCCCCTAATGTCACCTTCACTTAATTTGGATTCTACATGCAAATACACACCTTTCTGGGAAGGGTGATTGAATGCTGGTAATTTTGAATTCAAAATAAGGGTCGAATCGTTACAATTGTCTTTAATTTGGGTCATTAGTGTTTTTTTTATAGGCAATTTTTTCTGGACATGTAGAATCCTATAAGGGCAGGTAAGCTGCTCCTCCCAGGCACTTTGTGAGTTTTCCTGGGTTGCAAGACGGACGCATTGCACCAGACTAAGCGCGACAGACCGTCTTGCACCCCGAGAAATTCTCTTTGAACTCGGTGTAGAGTTTTTTAATTTAGTAAGGGTTTTCCAAAGCGTTTCGGTTTGTATTTGTGGTTGGGGGCACGAAGGTACACTATGGGGTTTGTGTACTTTACCATAGTGGATCCGTAGGCCCCGTTCGCCCTTAAAAAAACCGTGCCTGACAGCAATGGGGACATCTTACCAGCTGAATATCAAGTGATGTAGCAGAATGACTGCTACAGTTTCCGGTATCGCTACAGCCGGCGCTTAACATAAAATTTAAATTTCACTTACCAATATTATTATAACACTATTTACACACTATCACTAATAAAATAATTGAAAAACTAAATAACACAAAAAAACAATGTCTAAATTGAGATCCACCACCATTTAGATTGGCCGCCGTGGCCGAAAAGGCCGAAATGGCTGCAGACAATGAATGTATATTCACATAAACTTCGAATCCGTTTAATATTATTTCAAATATTAAATAATTTTGGCAAGCGTAAAAAAATGTGTTGCTGACAGTTGCTATCTTATATTATTAGTGAGTGTTAAATTAATTAATTGTAAAGATTTGGAAAACTTGGTTTCACTATATTGTACATCTTCTGACTGGGAACAGGTATACTCAACCTTCAGACTGGGAACAGGTATACTCAACCTTCAGACTGGGAACAGGTATTTTCTTTAGTTTCAAAAAAGACGTTGTTTGCTCTGGATTTCAATGGCCATCATGTCAACTGGTCAACTAAAACAGATTCATCCCTTGAAAGTTCTTTAATTTATCTAAATGATTGTAGTCATACAAGAATATTTTTTTTTAATTAGTTAACGGGATTTTACAGAAAACGTCACCAGATATATCTTTTGCCGTCCTCAGATATTGCTATAAAATTAAACTGGAAAGTGATTAATGAAAACCTGGGAAGTGACCATCTAATGATTAAAATGACAATGGTGACCTATGTCCGGAAGTGGACGTCTTGCGGCTGAAATTTTGATGATGACGATGATTATCTTGCATACAATGTGATCCTGAGTCAACACACTTACCCGTCGAAGTTAATATCTTTATTTACGCAGACGACACCCTGTTGTTAGCTGGCGGGGACACCTTCGACGAACTATCCAGTTTTCCGATGTCAAGGTGGCAATGAGTAATGGCGTCGATCTGCGAGCTGAGTTTAGAGATAGCGTCTCATAAAACTGAGGCTATGGTTCCATAAACTGCAGAGGGGCAGATAGTCACCCAGCTCGCCAGTAACAGTTGGAGATTCGCAAGCCCAGGTGGTTCGATACATTAACTGTCTTGGGTTAACCCTGGATGGTCGGTGAGGCTTCAAAGATCATTTCGAGCACCTGCAAGTCCCTCGCGTTGAAAAGGCAGTGGGTGCTTTGCATAGACTGCTACGCCGCCTCTACGCGGTGCCGTACAATCGATGGTCTTTTATGGGACGCCTGTTTGGTCAAGTAGACAATCAGGTATCCGATGCTGCAGGACTAAATAGCCTGCAGCAGAAAATGGCCATTCGTATCCCACGAGGTTACGGATTGGTATCCTTTGAGGTGGCAACACTCCTGGCAAGCTTTCTTCTGCTAGGTATTCTGGTGGATATGGAAGCGAGGATTTACTATCGAAATCGCACCATCAGCCAGAATGGTGATATCGTGCTAGAAATCGCTGAACGGCAACACGCTCTGGAGCGGTGGCGCGAGCGGCTACAATTTTCAAGCAAGCGCGTTGTCAAAGCCGTCCTGCCGCACTTCGAAGTAAGGCTGAAAAGAGAGGAGCTCATCTCGTACAGGCTCAGTCAGGTTCAGTACCGGACAACGTTGCTTCGATGAGTATCTGAATAGGATTGGGCGAGACACCACGACGAATTTCCACCACTGCAGAGGCAACCTTGACTCTGCACAGCACACGCTCGAGGAGTGCCCAGTGTGGGCCTCTGAGTAGCAGTTCTTAGTCTCCAGGATCAGGCGAGACCTGTTTTTTCCAGCAGTTGTGAAGGCCATGCTGACAGAGACAGAAAATTTAAGGGAAATGGCCTCCTTCTATGAGACCGTGATGGTCCAGAAGGAGGCCGCTGAGCGGGATCGTGAGAGGGCCGCTCCCACTCGGAAAAGAAGGCATCGGGGAGCCAATCGCCGACGCCAAGAACTTTGCCTAAAACGTTGAAACCCTCCCTGCATCATAAGCAGGCGGGACTCCGGGGTCACTGGCGCTGAAACTGGGGACTCTGTCCACCTTCCAAGTGAATCCAGGCAAGACGGTGGCACAGTAATCACGTGCTGCCGTGCACAGCGAGGCGCACGGGAGAAGCTGTGCCGGTGTCGTTTTAGTGAGGTGAAAAGCCCACACTCCCTAGTCTTTTCCTCAAAAGTACAGGCGCCTTTTGAAGGTTAACAAAACAAGAAGGGGCAGAGGCGTCCACAGATATCCACCACCGCGATTAAACTTGTTCCATGTCATTCCGATGCTCGTCGCTTCTGCCAACATGGTGCGACGCCAGGTTTGACGGGGACGGCCACGTTCTTTTTCCTTGGGGATTCTAGTCCAAAGTTTATTTGGTGCTTGTGGCCAATTAATCTGTCTCCACTTGCAACGCTTGATCTAGCTGTCGATTGGGCTCTCGTGGCATTTCTCCAAAAACTCTACGTTGGAGATAGTCGCGGGCCTGTAAATTCCAAAAATGCCATCATGCGACGAAGACAGTGGTTGATGAAAACTTGGAATTGGCGTTAGATGTTTTGTTTTGTATCCTTTGTGACCTTCCACGTTTCGCACCCATAGAGCAGCAAGTATCCAACCAACTGGGTCCAAACGCCCAAAATATTTAAAGATGTAAAAATTAAGGGAAAATGAAGCTGGAGTCCGGCTCCGGGGTACTCCGCGGGCCGGTCATGCAGTGGCCCGGACCGGTCCGAACCCCCAGCCGGGCCGACCCAGGCCATAGCCTGACCGCGTGCATTTTGTGGCTAGCTACAGTTAAAAACAGTCGCGAAAAAATACCGCAAGAGTGGTCGCTTGTATTGATGACCGCAAGAGTGGTCGCTTGTATTGATGACCGCGAGCAGTTTACCGCAGTGCAGCCTAGCGCTGTTTCACTAATCACGGCTTGGCTCTAAATAAAAATGAAGGGCCATTTTGCTGGGTCGCTCCACGGGCCGGTCAGGCTGTGGCCCGGGCCGGTCTGGCTGGCGAACCGAAACGGCCCAAGGAGGGACCGGCCCACCGGGAAAAGTCCCGGTACTCCCGTATTGCCAGTCCGACCCTGCGCACAGATTAGCTTTAACAAAATTTAGTCGCAACCCCACTCCTGATAATTTAACTAAATTGGAAATAAAAATTGCAGAATCCCATAAAATGATACAAAATATGAAATCATTAGGATGGCAAAGATTTTGTGATTCCATTAATGAGGCAGTGTCAGCTTCTGAAATGTGGCGTCGTATGCGATGGATAATAGTAGATTATGCAATGGTCATTTATCAGGGGTTATTAAAACACGAGCGTGGGTTTATCACATGAGGCGAAGCCGAATGTGATGATATTAACACGCTCGTGTTTTAATACCTAATTATATGCCGTTGCATACACTATTTTATCTTCACTCATACAGTTGAAATAAAATAAAAGTGGAAAAGAAAAAAATGTGCTGTATAGCGGGCAATTTAGATTCTCATTGCTCCATGACTGTCAATGTCAATGACATTTGCCCTTAAGCGCCAATAAATTAAAAAGTAAAAGTGTGCTATAAAAATTAAAAAGTTATTTAATGATGCAGTTGTTTGAAAATCGAAGGAAAATGTTGAACTGTAATGGTTATTTTTTTTAATTTTACGTATCCACGAATATAAAGCACGTGTTTATGCAATAATTTTTGAATTCATATTTGGAACATTACGTTGTGAGTGTAGATAAAAGGTTATAAACAATCAATCAGTTAGCCTCCAAAAAGCATAAAGAATTACTAGGTACCCTTGACACCTAATTATGTTCCAAATAAAATACCCGAATTTGTGTCCAAAAATGATATGTTAGAATGTGATTTTAATATGGAGGAATTGGAGAACTGTTTAAAAAAAAGGATAACGCACCAGGGGAAGACGGGGTTTCTTATTCTATGATTTATAATCTACCCAACATAGCTAAAACCTATTTACTCAAGTAATATATTTTTTTTTAGATTGGTATTTTGCCTACTCAGTGGCGTAATATTCAAATAACACCGATTCCTAAAGCTAACAGCACTTCAGAAGATCCTAAATTAAGACACATATCTTAAATATCGTGTTTTTCTAAAATCTTTCATTTAATGTTAGCAAAACGTTTAGAATGGTTTACGGAAAAAATAAAATATTATCAACATACACCGTTGGCTTTCCAAAATCACGTTGCCCTGTCTAGATTCATGGGCTCACTTAGTTATCTATATGTCGCAGGGATATGATGAAAACAGGGAATTGATCAAATCTCTAAGCGATTTGATCAAATCACGGAGGATGTTAAAATAATAACACGTTTTTATCATTTCCCTAAACAAATCTGGTGATTTAACAAATCCCAATAAAGAAATCTAGTGATTTGAACAAATCTCAAAATTGGTTCAGTGAAATGACAAAAATAACTTTTCTGTAGTAATTTAAAGGTTTATTTTGTACTTTGCTTTCCGAGGTAATCGGCTGCGTTATGTTATAATAATATGGTCAAAGAATCAGTCCAAGAGCGAGCGAAGCGAGCTCGGGAACTTAGGGCACCCCGACACGGACAGGTTAGGTTCGAACGAGATGACGGGAGCTGAAGTGAGCGAGCAAAGCGAGCGAACGCAGCTCCCGTCATCTCGTTCGTGTTAGGTTACTTTTGACCTTGCAGACAGAAATAGGAGCCCCGCGCAGCGGGGCTACGTCGACTTTGTTACATGTTTTATTATCTTTTCACTGAATCAATTTAGGGGTTTGTTCAAATCACTAGATTTTTTTTGTGAGATTTGTCAAATCACCAGATTTGCTTAGGGAAATGATAAAAACGTGTTGTAATTTTAACATCCTCCGTGATTTGATGAAATCGCTTAGAGATTTGATCAATTCCCTGTTTTCATCATATCACGACGACATATATACAAATTGGTTTTTACAAAAACAATCCTACATTAGCTTGTTTCTTGGACATTCAGAACGCATACAACAACGTCTCAATTGATGCAGCAGTTAATATTTTAGATGAACTTCAAATCGGGTCAGAGTTATGTTCTTACATTTGGGCTTTTTTGAGTGAAAGATATTTAAAAATTAAATCAGATAACAGTGATACAATAACGTTTCGATGGACTCACAAGGGATTCGCCGAAGGAGATCCACTGTCTCCGTTACTTTTAATTTAATTACATAAAAAAAATTTCCTTTGTTTGCATAAGGACAGATTACAGCTACCTCTTAATATAGTAGTGTCACAATACGCAGACGACTTTGTTATTTATATAAAGGATAAATATATTAAGAAATGTGGAAATTATATACAAAATTCATTAGATCTTATTGTCGGGCGTTTGGCTGGCCTTGGTCTAGAACTGTCTTCAACCAAGTCATATCGTTTGTTTAGTAGGGGCAGACGTAGAATACTGCCTTCCCTTAATTAATGAACAGACACTTACATTTTCAGAATGTACAAAATATTTAGGTATGTGATTGGATCGTAGTTTACGTTGGGCTAAAACATAAATGAAATTGTAAGTAAGTGCTTAAGATATTTGAATATATTAAAAGTATTAACAGAGAGCTCATGGGGTGTTCATAAAAAACATATACGTGGACTATACAATATATGATACATATCCTTAATTCGGAGTCGATTGAATTATGGTTCCTTTATTAATGATTGCAGAGTGAAATCTCACGTTTCTAAATTGGATAAACTACAAAACCAAGCTTTGCGTATCATGGGTGGTTATATAAGGAGCTCTCCAATTCACGTCATGGAGTCTGACTTATGTATTCTCCCATTATTTTTAAGAAGAGATTATTAGCATATAAATATTGTATTAAAATAATGTCAAGGTCAAATAGTATTACAGTTGGTCTTATGTCAGAATTGAGCGCGCTTTGTCAAACCTCCTATAGGGAAAACAAAAAAAAAAGCCCTTATTAGTAAAAGTATATAATGATACAAAAGATTTAGATATTGTATCCTCAATTGTTCTTAGAATATTAAGTTTGGAAATTTAGACTACTCGTATTAAAACGAATGCAGTTAAAATTGATCTTGAATGTTTGCGCAGTGCTAAATCAAACTATGACCCAAACATTCTATTAAATGATGTCCTAATGGAATTAAATAGCAATTATTGTGGATCGCACAAAATATTTACTGATGGATAAAAAAGCAGTCAGTAGTTGTGCTGCTGTTCCGCCACCTCTCATGTCACAACATGTTGCTCCTACAAATTTACCCATAGCTCATACTACAACAACTTTGAACCCCACCAATAGTAATGTCTTAATATATTCTGATAGATTAGGAACAGGTTTTGGATCTTTGTAAAATAACCGTTCTAAACATACAATAGTGAACCATTGTTATCACTGCATTTTAATGAGCTTATTCATAAAATTCAACAGACAAAATTGAATGAGCAAACTACGGTAGTACTTCTTTTTGGAAATAGCCTTAATATAAAAAAGGGACTTGGTATAGGGTCTTGACACCCTACTTAGTACTTCTTTTTGGAAATAGCCTTAATGTAACAAAAAGGGACTTAGTAAAAGTAAATGGTCTTGACACCCTACTTAAGTTAAGATTAGGAAAATTAATATTTTGTGCATTGCCAAGGAACCTTGTCAATATTCTGACAAGGAACCTTGTTCATGAAAATTAATACATTTCTAGTTTAAATAACTTGATGCATATTTTATCTTGTCGTCATAGTGACGGTTTATTGTTTTTTGTTGAACAACCTTGTCAATATTCTGACAAGGAACCTTGTTCATGAAAATTAATACATTTCTAGTTTAAATAACTTGATGCATATTTTATCTTGTCGTCATAGTGACGGTTTATTGTTTTTTGTTGAACATATGTTTCAAAAATAGTCGACATTTATTAGCTCCATTGTTAGCTTTTGTGGTGACTTAAATATAGATCTATTAGTAAATTCACCTGAAAAATGTAAGCTCATATCATTGTTCAAATCATTTAACTTAAATATTTATTTAATGAACCGACAAGAATAACAGCAACTTCAGCTTCATGAATAGTGTGTTCACTAATTGTAAAGTAAAAGATTCGTTTTTAATTAGTGGCGTTAGGTCAGACCATACTGGACAACTAGTATCTTTTGAGTATGATAAAAAAAATAACCTAGCTAAATCAGAAGAAATCTTACATATATTTTTTTTAATAATAATGTTATTAGCAACATATGTAAAGCCAGTTTAGATTCAAAATACCCCAATATAAATTAAGCCACGTTGTTTTCTACAGTTTGCCAAGAATTCAATAAAACGTGTCCTGTAAAAACAATTAAAGTCAACAATTACAAATCGAAATTTAGTGAATGGGCCACTGTGGGCATAATTAAAAAGAAAAAGAAACTATTCCGAAATATTCAAAAGAGTCTGCGCTCAAGCAATATCTCTCAACTCTCTCGCAACTCTGTGGCAAGTAATTAATAGAGAAACTGGAAAGACACAACTACGCGATCAGAATGAGTTGTCTTTGAAAAAAAAAAAACTAATCAAACCATTTCTGTTAAGCAAGAAGTCGCTGCAAGCTACCGACTAGAAGGCTCCCGACACCGGCGGAAAACCATATATTTTTTTTTTTTTTTTTAATGATTTATTTTTATAAAGAAATATTTAAAAATGTAATTAAGAAATGTGCACAAAATTAAATAAACGAAATAATAATAATAAATTTATTTGTTAGAATATTGTTGTTACATAGGTGTTACACAAAATACAATGTCCATAATATTCTGCTGTTTCCAGCGTACAAATATTTCAAAGAATTAAAATTAATAATAAACCATACAATGTCGGGAATTAGGAAAACGTTAACTACTATCAAATACAATGTCAGGGGTTATCAATTATAATGTAAGAATTATTAAATACAATTTAAGAGGTTATTAATTATAATGTCAAGAATGATTAAATATAATGTCAAGGCTTATTCGTTAAAATGTTATGAATGATTAAATATAATGTCAATGGTTATTAAATAAAATGTCACTAATGATTAAATATAATGAAGAGAAAAAAACAATAAAATGTCATAGAAATGAAATTCCATTCAATTATTGTGAGGTAATTCGTTGTCTAATTTAAATCATGAATCAAATTTTTCATTTAAAAATTCATTCGTTGAGTAGTAACACTTTTGCAACAGAAAGTTGAATAGTTTATTTTTAAATGTCATAAGGTTAAGACTTTTAAAGACATTAGGTAATTTATTATAAATTTGAATTGCCATACAGTAAACATTATTCGAAAATAGTTTAATTCTTTGTTGTGGTGCACATAATTTGTGGATATTTCGACTTTTCCTTATTACAATATCATTGTGTACTTTAAATAAAGCTAAGTTCTTACGTACAAAGATACAGAGTTCGAAAATATATAAAGATGGGAGTGGTAATATTTTTAATTTTTTAAAGATCGGGACACAGCTTTGTAATGGTTGGGCTTTAGTCATTGATCGAATACATTTCTTTTGGGCTCGGAATGCTTTAATAGTATCCACAGAATTGCCGCATATAATGATGCCGTAGCGGAGGACTGATGCTACGTAACCATGATAAGCATAAAGTGCTGCATTGATACCAGCTACGCGAGTTATTCGATTTAAGACAAATACAAATCTTTGCAACTTAGTGCATAATTTGTCAATGTGTACTTTCCAGTTGCAATACTTATATACCCAAAAAAGTTGCACTTTCAACCTCTTCTACAGCGTTATTTGCATATCTAATTTCCAATTTTTGACGGTTGCTATTGTAAGTTTGGAACTGCATAAGTTTGGTTTTACTAATATTGACATGTAAATTGTTGTCTTTCAGCCATTCTATTATTTTGTTTAACGTGTCATTTATCTCATTTTCGTATTTGTTGATATTGTCATCGGTGAGTTCAATACTAAGAGTTGTATCGTCGGCGTACAGAATGCATGAATATGGGGTTACGTTGGGCAAATCATTGATATATAGCAAGAATAAAAAGGGTCCCAATATACTCCCCTGGGGAACACCACATGAGTTTTGACGATAAACGGATCTATGTTTTTTTTTTCTGATATTGTTTGCCTCGATATTTCTACGCATTGTTGGCGATTATTTAGATAAGTTTCGTTTCCCCTAATACCATAACGATTCAGTTTAAAGAGAAGCAGTTTGTGATCTATTAAGTCAAATGCTTTAGACATATCGAGAAATATCGATGCTATTGGCCTTTTCTCATTCAGGCTAGAGGTAATCATTTTAACAAGAGAGAAACATGCAAGAGTTGTTGGTTTATTTTTTCTGAAACCGAACTGTTCCTCTTTTAAAATAGAATGTTTTACTATAAAGGAGTGAAGTTTATCGTACATAATTCTTTCAAAAATCTTAGAAATTACGGGTATCAGAGTAATCGGTCGATAGTTATTCATGTCTTTTTTATCTCCTTTTTTGTATAACGGTTTGACTATCGAAAATTTTTGTCTGGCGGGGAATAAACCTTGAAATAATGATAGATTAATTATGTGGGCGAGTGGATGAGATATATATTTAGAGCAACGTTTAAGAATTTTTGTATTGATATCGTCATACCCGGTTGAGTTAGTTGAGTTTAAAGAATTAATTATTTTATATACAGTATCTTCATTAGTTGGAGTCAAGAAAATGGTATCCGATATGTCAGTGATGGTATGTTTGTAGTCAATGTGTGTTTCAGAATTAGAGATATTAGGTTTGTTTGTCATGTTTATAAAAAAGTCATTAAATTTATTTGCAATTATGTCGGCATTAGTGTATGTGTACTGATCATCTATGATCGACGTAATTTCAGCGTTATTATCGATATCTGTACTATTCTTTTTAATAATGTCCCAGGCGGCTTTACATTTATTGTTCGATTGAAGGATGTAACGAGTATTATCAATTTTCTGAGCATGTAATATACATCGTCTCAGTATTCTAGTATAATTTTGGTAGTTTTTTAGGTTTTGATTTTTATTGGAATTTAATAGTCTATATTTTAGGTACATACTTCGTTTCCTGACACAGCATCTTTTTATTCCTTTAGTTATCCATTTATTTTTTGGCGGTTTGTTTGTAATTTTTACTTTTAGTATGGGAAAACAGAGATTATAAAAAAGGGACAGTATATCATGAAAGTGATTGAATGCTATATCAGTATCATCTGACTCGTATATTTATGAAAAGGAAAGAGACGATATGCATGATATAAACTTTTCTATGTTGTGTTGACTCAAATCTCTTCTCTTTTGAAACCAAAATTGTTTTCTGCGTTTTGCAGTATCTACAGACGAATGGAAACATATGGACTGACCGGTCTCATGATCAGATAATGCAAGGGTATGTATTTCAGGCTGTGCATTAGGTATATCGCTTGCGATGAGATCTAAACATGATGATTTTCTTGTGGGTTTAGTAATATGGTTAGAGATGTTATAGTTCTGTAAGATACATTCTAATTCTTTATAATTATTGTTACGCTTTAATGCGTCAATGTTCCAATCTCCACAAAGTATTATTTTATTTTTATTTCGTTTTGGTATTTTTCTTAAAATATCCTCTAGGTTTTTTAAAAACAGACTTAAATTTGAGTTTGGAGTGCGGTAGATACAAATAACAATGACTTTAAGCGTGATAATTTATATTGCACAATATTCGAAGTCATATATTAAAGGCGGAACCAAGTTAGGGATAGGTTTACATTCAAGATCCTTTTTAACCATTATGCAGGTTCGCCGTTGGTGAGGCCTTGAGAAAGATGACTTTAGCTTGTATTTTTTTAGTATTAAGTTACCTTCTGATCCTCGGTTTATGAAAGTTTCAGAAAAACGTAGAATATCAATGATTGTACCGTTTGCATGCAGTTCTTGTAAAGTTATTTCTAATAAATCTGTTTTATTTAAGATACCGGCAATATTTTGATGAAATAGTGTACATTTACGTTTAACCTCGAAAAAAAGTGGATTTACTAGCTTCATTAGGGGTCGGTGTAGGCGTAGTAGGTTCACTAGCTTTTAATAGCTGATGGGGGTTCTTTATTTGTACCTTAAAATAATATGGAATTGTTCCTTTTGTGTGTCTACTATTTATGTTTGAGCTCGATGAAGTGCGCGTGTGTTTTAATGCACAAGCTGTGTCCATAATCCTCTTAAAATTAATATTATCAATTTCTATATTTATTTTATAACACAGTGTTTCCTTGAATGTGTAGTTGTAATTATTATGACTATATATATTCTCAGTTGTATCAATGAACTTACAGTTAGGCAAATTTTGCAAAAATAGTTTTATATATTGATTTAACAAATTAAAATTTAAATAGGGATTATTAATAATATTTATTATAAATACTTGGTTGTTTCTTAGTTTATGAAGGGCTGGAATCAACTCTGATAGATATTTGTACGGGTTTGTGTCATTGCTTCCTAAACCCAATATCACTATATCATCATTATGCAATTTTTTTAAATAATCGTCTAAATTATACAATATTTGTGTACTAGTTGCGTTTGGCTTTGAAATTCCTGACACAGAATATACGTTATTCTACTTATTGGCATCCCTCTGAAACTTTATTAAACTGGCAAAACCTCGAACTTGTTGGTCACCGTCTTGAAACGCATGAAGTACTTAAGACACACAGACAGACCAAACGGTGCTCTCAAGAACTCGTATTGACCATTGTGTATAACAAAAGATGTGTATCTTACGCTGTCTTCATAAACCTTAAGATAAAAAACCCATTTTTCAGGTCGAAAACACTGAAAATCTTAGCACCTGCCAGCTTATCAATGTAGTCTTCTATCAACGGAAGTGGGAATTCATCTTTCACTATCTTCTCATTGAGCCGTCTATAATTTACACAAATACGGGTGGTGCCATCTTTCTTCCGCACCAGTACCAAGGGACTAGCATATTCTGAATAGCTTACCCTAACAATTCCTTGGTTTAACCACTCCGCTACCTGTCTGTCAACCTTTTCTTGTTCCACGAATGAAATTCGGCGTGGTCTTTGAGCAACGGGAACATCATCCTTGGGAACTATCTTCAGTTGAATGGGAATATCCTTTGTTTGATTTGGATGGTATTGTTCGATCAAAGTTACCACTTGGCTCTTCAGTTGTTCGCTGCCAATATAACTTATACTATCTGAAACACAGAGAAAACAATTTAATCTACCTAACCATTCTTCATCTATTGGTCTTATCCATACCAAACTTCCATTCAATATACACAACACATTCTTCAAAAACTCTTGACCAATTATCAACTGAAAGGGCATACATGTTTCCGAAACAATGTGGAAACCTATGTTCATGTACCTGTAATCATCAATTTCAGTATTCGTTTTATAATATCCCGTGGAGAACACTTTTGCTGAACCTAAACCTGACATCGTAACTTTATTGTTGGTATCACATGTTGGCGACCCTAATATATCGTAACACTGTTTCGACATCAAGTTTATATCGCTGCCACTGTCTATCAATGCCGTAATTAGAATATTGTCACCTAATTTCACTGTTTTCAACGGTTTTTCCGAAATATTACGTGCTTGCTTACTTAATAAATAACTGTCATTATTCACTGAACCGTTAGTGCCAACATCACGGCAATTCGAACTTTGTAGCACCTGCACAGTGCTGCCATCGACTTCTTGCGGCGAACCGGATGAACTAAAATAAGTTTCTTTCGGTTGGGAGCCCTGCTGCACCTGCCTGGATGATGATAATGACTTGCATTTTGTTGATGATAAAACTTTTTCTTCATGTTTACCGGATTTGCAGTCTGATGCGACATGTCCAAAATTATTGCACCTAATGCACTTTCGTCCTTGAGTCTTGTTCGGGCACTCGGATGACAAGTTATCGGGTTCCCCGCAGTTATAGCAACGCGATGACTTTCTACTATAACTCGGCTTCTCATTTTTCACGACCACCTCCTTTTTGACTTTTTCTTTGATAGTCTCGTAAATTTTCAGTTTGTCTTTCTGCTCGGGATAGGTCTTCACACCGTATAGCATCATTTTATGTAGTTCTGAATCGACAATACCCTCCACAATGTACTTTATCGCTTCATAATCAGGCATCTTACCTCTTTTGCCCATCTCTTTCATGACAAGCAAATAATCCCTACACGTTTCGTCTTTCCTTTTCTTTCGGGCGCTCATCATCTCATGGATCGTCTTTAGGTCGGTGGTGTCTGCAAACTCCTTGAGTAATTCCTCCTTCAACTCACCCCATGTCTTGAATGGCCTTTCCGACTTCAGCCAAAGTGCCGCGGTGCCTACGAGAGCACGCCTCGCCACCAGCAGTTGTTGCATCGCAGTCCACTCGAAGATCAAGGCGTTGTCTTCCATCTCCTGAACCCATCGGGATGCCGGATAAGATTTATCCTGGCCGTTGAATTTTGATACCAGGTCCGCGCTCACTTGTTACTGCATCCGTCTTCGCTCGTTGTTCTGCCGACGTCATTGTGGTTGGTTTTCTTTTTCAAACCCGCCACGCGGCCACACTTTGCTTCGCTTCGTAAAACTTTTATTTCGAAATCCCGGACGAGCCCCCAAATGTAGTGTGTTTATTATGGGATATTCGAAATAAAATTGGTTGAGTAGACTTTGAATTCTATTTCTTTTATTCTTCGTAAAATTCGTTACAATAATTTACCGCTTACAACTTAACGTCTTTCGTCTTTTTATCGCGTCCTCCCACATGCTCGCTCTTTCACACAGTGTTGTCGCTCCATCATCTTACATTCCCTTATTCCAACAGTGTTGCCACTTAAGTAACACCTTACATTCATACATTCCCACATGTCTATAATTAGAGGGATCACTCTTACAGCCTGGTAAAAAAATTGGTACTACTTTACTGTGTCTCATTAAGTCAGGAAACGTGCCGCTGTCCAAACATTGATTGAATATACCTGATAGGTCAGTAGCAATTGAGTCAATCATATAAATAAATAAATAAATCTTTATTCCGTTCATTTTAACACAGTACAATATTAAACAATAATACATTACATAGAAACCCTTAAGTGCTAGTTATTGACAAATTCCCTGGATCCCACACTAGGATTCCCTGTGTTGTGGGGTCCAGTCTCTTCCCAAGTTGTTAATATCTCCAAGAACCCTAAGGGATATCCCCAGTAAGTCTTCAGATTTTTTTATATTGCGACATCGATGACATCTTGATTCCGGCAAATGATGAGTATCAAGCTGTGGAAAGACTAAAGGAAGTTCTAGAAGTAGCATCTCAGTATGGATTGTAGTTCAGCTGGAAAAAGGCAGTCCTGGTATGTCGTAAAATTACTTACCTTGGTCATGTGATCGAAGATGGGAAGGTGAGGCCTTCCAGTGACAAGACTGATGCAGTGCTTAAGTTCCCAGAGCCAAAGACGATAAAACAGTTACATAGTATTGTTGGTTTAGCCTCATACTTTAGAAAATGTGCACGACGCACTGTAATATAGATTAAATTTAATACTGAATTGTTTCGTACGTGTAATTTTATTATTGTTTACCTTTCTCTTTAGCTTTAGGGTATCTTTGTTACTTTTTTATAATTGTAAGTTTTTTTATACTAAGACGCTCGCATGTGCAAGCTCTTCAATAACGACGAAAAAGGGCTGAGCCAATAGTGAGCCTGGACGCGAGTTTTCCGGTCCTCTGGCAAGCTCGGCGTGCACTTATGCATCGTTGTTGCGTCCTCTTTTTTGTGTTTTTTTGTGATCGTTATAAATACTATGACGCACAGATGTCAGACCCCTGTTCTCTTTGTGCATTGCCTGAGGCAAGTTTACTCATTTACTGTTTAACACGTTCGTTGCATTACGAGATCTATCAGATCTCTTGCAGGACTTTTGTATTGTGCGTTGGACATAATCGTGTTGTTTCACTCCTTGCGGGAGGATCTAACGTGTAAAGTTCTTTAGGTATGAGTAGGACAAATATACATATTTGCTTCCTACTTAAAGCTGAATTCAAGGACATTAAAAAAGAAATTAGAGATGGATTAGGTCCCTAACGCACAGTACTGTAATTATTTTCATTCCTTGCGTTAGGAGATATGTCGGTACTCGTGGAATCGTACGCCTCGTAGACGCAAGAGTGGGAAGGTGGGCGGCGCGGGCGCTGCGTGACTCGTTTTAGTGTTGTCCTAGCATCGACGTGGGAGGTCGCGCGCACGTTTGCGAAATAACTCTCGCGTATATACCTACGTGTTGATTATCATTTTTGTTATACAATGAGTGCTTTTAAAAGAAAAAGTGTAAAAAATCTATTTATTTTGGTGAGATTTCTAACAAAAAATCAACGCCGGATTATACTGCTGCATCGTCCAGTAAAATATTTTTTTTGGAAAATATTTAAATTTGCCCCCCATTGGCTAATAATGACAGTGATTCTGATTATGAAATATTTGACGCACCTAAAAAGAAAATGATGAACCTTTCTACGTTGGAGCACACGCAGCTCAGTAATGAAAATAATATATATATCAGCCCATGTACTGGAAAACTATTTAGTGTGCTTCAGAATACGATATCCAGTCCAAAAAGTAGTAACAATAATACCACATTATTGATGACGAATACGTTACCATTTGCGCGCAATGCAAGCAATCAATGTGCTTACCATGTTTTAATGAAAAACACTTTGCATAATTAATAAAACTTTTTCAATCGACAACTGAGATATTATTTTATTCCCATCACTACTTACTACACATATTGAACTATCTTCGGTTGCGGTACGAGATACAATCGATATCATTTTTTTTTTTGGTATTTGTAGTTTATTCAAATGTCATAACTGCGTGCGAACCTAGCAAAATATAAAGCAATAGGCTATCTTTCACCCACAAAAACTTCAAAATATATTTGATTGGTTTTTTTGGAAGATATAAATTATTTTCAAAACTGTATCTTTAGGAGACTGATTAGGTCTCAAACGCACCAAAAGGTAGGTTAGTTTCGAGATCTTTTAGGTCTCCAAAGCACCAGCTGAAAGTTCTTTGAAAGTGATGGCGCAGGGAACGTGTTAATTGTGAATTCCGTGTGATTGATTATAAGCCTTACTTAAATCTATTAAGAGTTTTTACTACATCTCGAATTTTTACGCACCTGTGAACGTCTCGCACTACAGCGAAACCAGCTCCCTATAAATGAGCTCTCTGACTGTCAAGAACACTGGTCCTTCGTAGCCAAATAAAGGTGCTTAGCAGCGAGAACCGTCAAAATGGTAATAACACGTAGCCATAGCGGAGATTCGAGACAAGAACAGACTCCACAGGATCCTTCGATGGCCGCGGGACCGAGAACCAGCGAATCTGCCCCGGTACCCAGCATGAGTCAGGCCACGGAGACGGCCGAAGGCAGTGGCTTATCAGGAACGACAGTCACTGGCACCGGCACCGGCAAATCACACAGCACCAAGACCGACCAGGCTGAGGCCATCAGCTCATACAAAACGCTGAGACCCGGCGACACCCGGTCACGCCGCTCCACAGCCTCACGGAAGAAACAACTCCTCGCGGAGCTCGAGGCTAAAGAGCGGCTGGCAGAGATGAAGATAAAACAAGCACAGGCTGAACAGGAGCTGCAAGAGCTTCGCTTGCAACGACTCAAAGCGAAAGCAGACTCGAGTGAAGGAGATGACGACCAGCAAGACCTCGCCTCCGTGACAATAGGGACGTGGCTGGCGCGCCCGGCGCCGCCACCGGAGAGCGAAGCCCGACCGCCGTCCCACGTTTGCGGCGGGAGGCACACAGTCGACGCGACGAAGATCAACGACGCCGAAGAAAGCGTACACCCGGTAAACATAGCGAACGCAGTGAATACGGTAAATACATTGAACACAGTGAATAAGACATTAGTTAGTGACAAAATGATTGATGTGGAGACGCTCACCGCGGCGCTAGCGCAGGCCACGCGCAGCACGCGCGAGCCGCCAAAGTACATACAGCAGCTGCCATACTTCGACGGAAAGCCCGGTGAGTGGATATCTTAAGCTGCGTACGGACAGCGCGTTCCTGTGTTACGCGTAGTTGGGAAACACTGTCCACGCGTACATTGGATACGCGTACAGCTCTTGTACGGACCGCCGCGAACCTGTACGCGAGGTCAATCGATCCAGAGCGCGCAGAAATTCATAAAGTTTTCATTATTGATACTCGAAGAACACGCGTGTTTATTCATTTTGCCGTCCAAATATAGCGTAGCCGGCCGCGTGCGTCCTCTTTGACGCGCGACCAAAAACCGACTGACGGTGGCTCGCGCTGCGAGTTGGCTCGCGCGGTACGCGTACCCCAAGAGTGAACGCGTAGCTGCAGGTATGGACTAGGCGTTCCGGATACGCGTAAACTGAGTACGCGTACCAGGGTACGCGCAATCCGTACGCACCTTAATAAAGCCGCGTATTGTGACTCACACATATATTTTTCTAAGGTAGAAAATGTGGCTAGGATTAGGATGAGCATAAGAGGTGCCGCCAAAGAGGCTGTTGACTGTTTGCTTTTCATCCAACCCGAGCCAGAAGTAGTGATAGACGCCTTAGAAAGACGCTTTGGTAGGCCTGAGGCATTAATACTAGCAGAATTAGATAAAATTAAATTATTGCCTAAACTAAATGATAATCCTAGGGATGTATGTATATTCGCGAGTCGTATAGCCAAAATGGTGGGTACGGTAGAGGCGTTAAAACGCGTACATTATTTACATAGCCCAGAGATGTCAAGAGCTATAGTAGAAAAGTTAACGCCTATACTTAGAAATAAATGGTATGATTACGCAGCTAACAGAAAAGGAGAAGACATACCAGAGTTGAAAAGTTTGTGTACTTTTTAAACGAGGAAGCAGATAAGTGTGGCGCTTACGCACAGCCGGAGTGCGTGAATGACGAACGCGGAGGTCGGCAGCGACGTCGCACTGAGCGCTCGTATAACATTAAAAAAGAGACTTTGACACAAAACGAGTGCTGCCCGGCATGTAAACAATACGGGCATAAGCTACCTGACTGTGCAAAATATAGGCAAATAGATGTAGACTCTCGGTGGGAAATAGCAAAAAATAGTAGTGTGTGCTTTAGATGTTTACGTAGCAAACATAGGCGATATATGTGCAAGGCGCCTAAATGCGATGTTAAGGATTGCAACATGAAGCATCACAAGCTACTGCATCAAGAGCGTGAACGTAAAATAGAAGAACCGCAAAGCGTCGCGACGTCTATAGCAACGCAAGAGTCCGTGACGTCAGCGCGAGAGATTGTAACGGCAACCGCGCCACTCGAACGTCGCGCGTATTTGAAAATAGTACTTGTAACCCTTAGCGGAACACATGCGAAAATAGACACATACGCCTTACTAGACGACGGTAGTACGGTCACACTTTTGGACTCGTCGATAGCCGACGTCCTAGGAGCAGACGGCCCGACTAAGGCTATGTGGATACAGGGCATCGGCGCAGAGGTCAAACATGAGCACAGTCGAATGGTTAACCTACACATACGAGGCAAGCATCAATGTGAGAACCACGCAATAGAAGCAGCGCGCACAGTCGATAGGTTGGAAATTACGATGCAATCTATAACGACTCAGGACTAAGAACGCTGCGAACATCTAAACGACATTCAAGACACATTGATATACGAACATGCACGGCCTATGATATTAATTGGGCAGGATAACTGGCATTTATTAGTAGCTCAAGACACTCGCGTCGGTCAACGTGATCAACCTGTCGCATCGTATACAAAGTTAGGATGGGTATTACATGGCTGCCAATACTCGATAAATAAGATCACAGAAGTATTTTGTGGACATGTACAGAAGACAGAACTTGACGATACAATTGAATCAGAAATGAAGAATTTTTTCAAGCTGGAATCCCTGGGTGTCGAACCTAGGATACCTAGGGACGACCCACAACAAAGGGCGCTTCATATATTAGAGCCAAAAAGTCGCAGGTTACGCGATGGGAGCTTCGAAACGGGACTACTGTGGAAGCTGGATGAAGTTAGGATACCTAACAATTACCTAGGTGCCCTAAAACGCCTAGAGAACCTAGAGAGACGCCTAGATCGAGATCCTATTCTGAAAACTAAATATGTAGAACGCCTAGACAACCTGTTCACCTCGGGATACGCAGAAAAGGCAGACAGTGCGCCCACTCCAGACAAGACGTGGTACCTGCCTCACTTCCCAGTAGTCAACCCAGCTAAGCCGCACAAACCACCGCGACTATTGCATGACGCAGCGGCAATAACTGCGGGTCTGTGCCTGAATGACTTACTTCTATTGGGACCTGACCTATTACAGTCGCTACCCGGAATATTAATGCGCTTCAGGCAACATAAAATAGCCGTGTCAGCAAACATAAAATAATAATAATATATAATAAAATCGTTTATTTCTCCTCACAAAAAAGACATAAAAAGATACTAAGGTATAAAAATACAGGCACATAAATACTTAGTCTAGAATGTGTGAGGAGCTGGTGTCTGAGTAAGGCATAGGAATGCCTGAATTACAAATCACCAGGTCCCCACCCCACAAAACAAAAGTAAATAAATACAATTTAGTGGTTTCGGTTTAGTTACTTCAATTTAGTCCAGTTTGTAAGACTGTAAGAAGAAATAAGTAAAAACTCATTCACTCAAACATTATCATGCAGAAAAAACAAATAATAAAAATGAAACGCCTCAGTGTGTGTCACGAAGTTTATTTACTTCGTGTTAGTAATAGTTGTGTGTGTGAGTGGAAGTGTGAAGCATATGTGTGCGTGTAAGTGTGAAGCATGTTTACGAGTGCTTGCATTTAATTTAGTCCAATTCAATTCAATCCTAATCAATTAATCCAAATTAATTCACTTCAATACAATTTAATAATTATAATCCAATCCAATGTAACACAATTTAATCGAATTCAACGAAATCCAATTCAATTCAACTTAATTCAGTTCAATACAACTTATCAATTATAATCTAACACAATGTAACTCAATTCAATTTAATTTTAACCACAGTAATTTAATTCAATTTAACTTAAAATAATCCAATCTAATCAATTCAATTCAATTCAACTTGCCTTAATCCAATTCAATTCAATTTAACTAATTATGGAGTAGTTTTTCTGTAAGTTCGTAATCTAATTTAGTCAACCACTCCATGACTACAGATTTGCACTTAGCTTTCGGTAAAGAGTACATTGAAAGAGATCTATTCAACTTATTATACAAATTGGAGCTTTGGTAACCAAAGAATCGATGCGCAAGTTTAGTTCTAAATGACGCTGTAGTGCAAACCAAATCCTTGCGTCGCTTATTTCTAAATTTATCTGGTTCATATTTTACAAGGGAATGTTTTTTCAGAACCGTATACAAAATGAAAAGCTGTCGTACCGTTAACACCTCCCATCTCTTATAGAGATCCGCAGTTGGGTGGTAAAATGGCAGGCACAGGCTAACCTTAAGAAGTGCTCTTTGCGCTCTCTCAATCTTTAAAAATTGCGTCTTACAGGCACCTCCCCATGAGGTAATACAATATATAAGTAGAGACTGGCATAGGGCGAAATAAACCGATTTGAGTACTTTCTTTGAAGCAACATGTCTTAAGGCCTTAAAGATCACCATCAGTTTACGCACCCGCCCAGCTAGGAGGTCAATGTGGTGGTGGAAATTAAGGTTTTTGTCTATCATTACACCCAGATACTTAGTGAATGCTGTGTTTGTGAGATTGGGACAGGAGCAGTTCATATTATTGGGATTAGAGCATGAGTGTGAAATAATATGATGCAGAGGATCAGGCATATCATTATTTTTAATGGCAAAGGTTATGTAACTTGTCTTCGCAACATTAAGCGTTAGAAGGTTCCTGCATAACCAACCAATCACCGTATTCATTCCCTCCTGGGCATGTGAGAAAACCTCGTCCCAAGAGTCACCAGAAAAAAGCAGGGCCGTGTCATCTGCGAAGGTAACTATCTTTGCATTAGGGATTTTCATCTTACAAAGGTCGTTAATGTACACAAGGAAGAGTGTTGGCCCCAGTATGCTCCCCTGAGGAACACCAAAAGTCACGGGGACTTCCCCACTGATGACATTGCCAATTTGCACACATTGCGTCCTACCCGTCAGGTAGTCCCGAAGAAGTTTCAACTGGAGGTCCCTGACACCAAGGTTTTCTAACTTCTTCATCAACAACGGGACAGAGACTGTGTCAAATGCCTTTGCTAAATCCAAAAATATCCCGATTGTTTTCTTTTTATTATCAAAATTATTAACTATATAATTTGACAGCTCAAATACCGCATCAGTTGTGGATCGGTTTGCCCTAAAACCAAATTGTGATTGAGAAAGAAGATTTTTATCTTCCAGATAATTAACTAGTCTCTTATTAATAATGCGTTCTAAAATTTTTGAAAGAGTTGGGAGAATGAAAATTGGTCTATAATTATTGACACAGCCTCTGTCTCCAGTCTTATAAATCGGGTGTATTCGCGATTTCTTGTAGACTCTAGGGAAAACTCCAGTTGAAAGTGACAAGTTGCAAATGTATAATATCGGGGCCGTTAGGACATCCCTGTTTCTCTTTAAGATTTCACCAGATATCATATCTAGGCCAACAGAGCAATCACTTTTTAAACCTGTTATTAGTGTCCCAACTTCATCTTCAT
Organism: Orthosia gothica; assembly: GCA_949775005.1. NCBI lineage: Eukaryota > Metazoa > Arthropoda > Insecta > Lepidoptera > Noctuidae > Orthosia > Orthosia gothica. The sequence goes on along the minus strand of OX459046.1, from coordinate 4,754,359 downwards.
CAGAAGGTAGAAGAGCAAAAGAGTGACAAGATGAATTTAGTGTATGAGGTTTGTTTCTGGTATTATTCTTAATTAAGTTCTCAGCTAAAGTTTTGCCCACATTTGCAAAATAGAGATTTACATTATTTGCTGAATTCAATGGATCGTTAGTACATAATAATTCCAATGGGACTTCTTTAGGTTTATTTGAATATGCTATATCTTTAACAGTTTTCCAGAGCTTTTTGCTGTTTTTGCCAGCGTTCTCAAGTTGCTGCTGCTCGTAGTTATTTTTAAGTTTTTTTAATAGGGAAGTACAAAAGTTTCTATATCGTTTATAAGTAGTTTTTAGTGTCTCGTTATCTGGCTCTTTTTTTAATTTCTTATACAGGTTATCACGATTTTTAATGCATTTTAAGATACCTGGAGTAATCCAGGGTTTTAGGATTTTCTTTCGTCTTGAGATTTTGATTTCTTTAGAATTTGCCATAACAGCGGTATAGAGAATGTTGTTGAGAAAGGCCGCAGCTTCGTTTGCATCTTTGATCGTATACAAAAAACTGAAGTCCATGTTTTTAAGTTCAGCTTTTAAATGTTCATAATTTATATACGTGCTAACTTTTGCAGGTTTTGGTCTAGAAGTCGTAGCAATATATAAGAAATGTTTATGCAAATAAAAATAAGAGAAGAAAATCGCGACGCGCTTAGGTTTTTATGGCGTGGTGACCGGCGGGAGGGTTCGCCAGAGGAATATCGAATGACCTCAGTTATCTTCGGTGTGACGTCGTCCCCGTGTACAGCGTTGTACGTGAAAGACCGCAACGCTAGCGATTTCGCCGATAGGTACCCAGCAGCAGTGTTAGCGATAAAATGCAATCACTATATGGATGATTATCTACAAAGCTTTCCCAGCGAAACAGAAGCCAAGGAAATAATCAAACAAGTTGATAACATACACAGGCAAGCGAACTTTCACTTGTGTGGATGGGTATCGAACAATACGAACATAGTGAATAGCGACACCGCGCCTACACACACTACAAAAATATTAGGCGGCGATGACGATGAAAAGGCATTAGGGCTGCGATGGAATACAAAAGATGACGCCCGATGAATTGCTGAAAAATATCCGCCCACCAACTAAACGTGAGGCGCTTAGTATGATCATGACTATCTTTGACCCGTTAGGTTTAATATCACCTGTTACCATCCCGGCTAAAAGTTTTTTTTTTTTTATTATCGATAGGCTCGCGTTTGACCACTACCTCGCCTGATGGTAAGCGATGATGTGGCCTAAGGTGAAGCACGCTTGCCTAGAAGAAACCTATTCACTCTTGACTTAAAGACCCCAAGGTTGTAGCTATCAGGAAACAAAGACTCCGGAAGGGAATTCCACTCCTTAGCTGTGCGCACAATGAAAGTATTAGCAAAACATATAATAGCAACACAAATAATAGCTTGTTTGGTATAATTGAAAAGCACGTCCCGCAAAAATCATACAGAACTTCTAAATTCCCCATTTGGTTCACTCGACCCCTTATAAAGTTATTCAAAAATAAAAGCAACGCCTGGACCAAATGGAAAGTGTACAATAATATATCTGACTATGAGCAATTTTCCCTATTTCGCCGCAGGTTCAACAAAGAATGTTACTTATGTTACTCAAACTATATACAAACTGTAGAACAAAACGTAAATAAAAATCTCAAACACTTCTGGGGCTATGTGGCTAGTAAACGGAATAACTCAGGAATTCCATCCAATATTAAATATAAGAGTACTTCCAGTAGTGATCCACGTGATATTTGTAAACTTTTCTCGAACTATTTTCAATCAGTGTATGAGCCATTGTCTTTTGATGTCCATAAGTGGCAACCGCCTTCTATATTTCATGATAATAGTGATATTATCAACAATATTTATATCGAGCCTTCTAAAGTTTATAAGGAGCTAAAGTCGTTAGACCCTTCAAAAGGACCTGGACCTGATGGCATTCCTCCCTCGTTTTTCAAACGTGTTGCCGATCACTTATATAAACCCCTTCATCTGCTCTTCAATAAATGTATCAGCGAGGGTGTTTTCCCCGATGTATGGAAAATAGCTCACTTAACCCCCGTCTTTAAAAAGGGATCAAAGGATGACGTAGAGAACTACCGTCCGATCTCGATTCTGTCTACCTTGTCGAAGCTTTTTGAGAGACTGGTTTATAACGAAATTTATCCTACTTTACACAAGGCTATAATTAAAGAACAGCACGGATTCGTCCAATAAATGGATAGTCGTTTGCAAACTGATGCAGTATATACAGACTTTCAAAAAGCTTTCGACAAGGTGGATCACGAATTATTTTTGCGTAAAATTGCCTTCAATGGTATTCGCGGCAATTTATTGAGATGGTTCACCTCTTACATAACAAACCGTACTCAAAAGGTTGTTATTAATGGATTTCAATCGGAGCCGATTTTCGTCACATCCGGGGTTCCTTAGGGCTCAATTTTGGGCCCTTTGTTGTTTACATTGTTTATAAATGATATCAGCGCTTGTTTTAAGCATTCGAACTTTTTACTATACGCGGATGACTTAAAAGTGTACAAAACTATAAAAAGTATTGATGACTGTTTGAAGCTTCAAAGTGACTTAGATCGACTGTCTAGCTACTGCACCTTGAATAAACTCTCTTTGAGCTTATCCAAATGTAATTCGATCACATTCACCAAAAACATAAAACAGCACGTTTGTAACTATCACTTGCTAAATACACAATTAAAAAGAGTATACTCATTGCGTGACCTCGGTGTGGTGCTCGACTCTAAACTTCACTTTAATACCCATGTAGACAATGTAATCAACAAAGCCCTTAAAATGTATGGGTTTGTTATGCGCAACAGCAAAGATTTCAAGCGTCCATCAACCTATAGATACTTATATATATCGCTTGTTAGACCTTGTCTGGAGTTTGCTACTATGATATGGAATCCCTACTACTCAAAGTATATTGATTCGATTGAGACTGTTCAACGTAAATTCCTAAGAGCTCTGCATTACAGATGCTATCACAGCCACGGTTCGCATGATATGTTGCTTAAGAATTATACACTGTTAACCCTAGAATCCAGAAGACTGCTTCTCGGAGCAATGTTTCTACATGGTATTGTGCATAACAAATATGATTGTACAGACATAATAAATAAAATTTGTTACATCGTTCCGAGGACAGTGGTGCGTAGACAAGCGCGTTCATACCGCCTACTTTCTATTAATATCAGGCACGTCTGTAATTCAAATGCTGGCTTTCGCGCTCCTCTGCGCCAAGTTGTGGATTCCTACAATACTAGATTTGAAAAAATTGATATTTTTAATCTAACAGCTCATCAATTTGGGAAATCTGTAGTCGATTCTCTTCTTTAGCCTTATAAATTATCAAGTGGTGTATTTTTCTTTTCTTCTCTTTTTGTTTTCTTAATTTTGTTGTTAGAAAGATTAATTTAATTAACTTTCACTCATGTATTCTCTTTTATTATTTTTTTAAACACGTAGCATTAATAATCATCTTATTAGTAATAAGTGGATAATGTTGCTAGTAGTATAATAAGTATTTTGTTTAATTAGATAGTATGTATCACATTTAATTGTACTCCTGTTTTTTATCCCGAAATAAAATAAAATAAAATAAAGGTCATAAATGATTACATAGAACTAGGACACATGGAGAAGATACCTGAAAGAGAAAAAGAAACCAGATCAGTGTATCTACCTCACCATGCTGTGGTTCGTACTGACAAGGAAACCTCTCGAACTCGAGTTTTCTTCGATGCTTCGTGCAAGGGTACAAACAACATTTCACTAAATGAAGAATTATTGGTTGGTCCGCAGCTGTAAGATGATTTGAGAAACCTTATTATGAAATGGAGAATGAAGCGTGTTTGCTTCATTGCCGATATTAAACAAATGTATCGCTAAATACACGTGAAGACGCAGATTTCCAGCGAGTTATTTGGAGACCCAATGAGAGTGATGATTTCCACGAATACCGTTTACTGAGGGTCACATTTGGTACAGCACCGAATTTAGCTGTAAGAACACTTCACCAAACTGCTGATGATGAAGGAAGAGATCAACCACTCGCTGTACAATCCATCAAGGGTCATTTTTACATGGGCGATTGGCTTGATGGCAGTGATTATACCATATCCGCAACTTCTCTAGCCAAATCTGTAACAAACATACTGCAAAAGGGCGGTATCCAACTCACAAAATGGTCATCAAACGATATTAATTTTATGAAGTCTATAGAAGAAGAAAAAAGATCAACCAACGCAAATATAGACTTGAATCTTGATGGAACAATAAAGGCACTGAGCATTGTGTGGAACCTGAAAACAGACACATTTCAATACAACCTGAAGTAACCAACATCTGAAAGTACTTATGTAACGAAACAACCTATTTTATCTGACATACAAAGGCTTTTCGATCCACTTGGTTGGATTGCACCGAATACAGTAATGGCAAAAATACTGTTACAGAAATTATGGCTCGAATTATGGAATTAGGATCAGAACGTAAGTGAAACATTACGTGAAGAGTGGAATCAGATAAGATCAGATTTTGTTAGTGTGAAAGATGTACAAGTAAACAGATGGCTTGGTACATCAGAAACAAACAGAACAAATATACAAATACACGGATTCAGTGACGTTTCGATACGAGCTTACGCTGCAGTAGTGTATATAAGAACTGAAACAAATGACAAGGTTGAAGTAAAACTCATTGCTGCTAAAACAAGAGTAGCACTCCTAAAAACAATATCCTTACCAAGACTAGAGTTGTGTGGTGCATTACTTCTCTCCAAGCTTATGAAACAAATTGGGCTAGCAATGAAAATTCCAACTTTCGATATGTATGCATGGACAGATTCCTCAATAGTTATAGCGTGGCTATGCGGTGATCCCAATCGATGGAAAACGTTTGTTGCCAACCGCGTCGTCGAAATCGTGGAAAACCTAAATAATACACGCTGTTATCATGTACAATCGAGTGACAATCCCGCAGACTTAGCCTCTCGAGGAATGTTTCCCTCCGAACTGAAGAAATGTGACTTGTGGTGGAGAGGCCCAGATTGGTTATCTGAAAAGAAATAAACATTAGTAAACAGGAAGATATAATAAAAGACATGGAAATTAAAACACAGAAACTCATTACTCACCTCAGCACAAAAGAACAAGAAAAATCTGTAATACACAATTTGAGAATTTTAACAACTTACCAGAATTACTCAAGGTTGTTTGTTACTGCAATAAATTCTTGAACTATAAAGTCAATAAGAATATTAATAAACAAATAACTACAGAAGAATTAGACGATGCACTGACAATTTGTATAAAAAGAGTTCAAAAAGAAGAATATTCAGAAGAAATAGAAAGATTAAATTTAAATAAACAAGTAAAAGGGAGAAGTCCGTTGCGATCCCTTAACCCTTATCTTGATGATAAACATATCCTCAGGATGGGCGGTCGCAAACATACCTAATGAAAGAAAACATACAATTATTCTCGGAAATAAAAACATGCTGACGCCTCTGATTATAGCAGACGCTAACAGTAAGACACTTCACGGAGGAACTCAACTGATGTTATTACGTTCAAAATATTGGATTTTCAAGGCAAAATCAATAGCTAAGAAACATGTTCACAAATGCCTCATTTGCGCTAGACTTAGTGCTACTACTAGAGCTCAAGTTATGAGAGCTTTACCCGATGAGAGTGAGTCCATCTAGACCATTCTTGAAAAGTGGTGTAGATTTCGCGGGACCCTTTCAGATTTTATTATCTAAAGGTCAAGGAAACAGAACAACAAAGGCCTACATTTCTATATTCATCTGTATGTCCACGAAGGCAATCCATATTGAATTGGTAAGTGATCTTACTTCGGAAGCGTTCATTGGCGCTTTCAGACGTTTTGTTGCCAGGAGAGGCAAATGTAATCACCTGTGGAGTGATCAAGGGCGTAACTTCATAGGAGCTGATAAAGCGCTCCGAGATGCCTGGAACGAAGCAAGCTTACAATTTACTGGAGTGATTGCAGAAACACTAGCCACAGATGGTACTCAATGGCATTTCATTCCCGCTTACAGTCCCTCTTTTGGTGGATTATGGGAGGCAGGTGTGAAATCAATAAAATATCACATGAAAAGAATTGTAACAACTCACCTGACATACGAAGAGATGACGACGATACTCTGTCAAGTTGAAGCCTGCTTGAATTCCCATCCGTTATGTCCTATGAACGATACTGATCCAGACAACATGAACCCACTCACGCCAGGACATTTATTAATTGGAGAGGTACCTCTTGTCGTCCCATCACCCGATATGAAAGACATAAGGCTGTCCAGCTTGTCTCGCTGGCAACACACACAGAAACTTGTTCACGACTTCTGGCGGCGATGGCAGGATGAGTATCTATCCAGATTGCAACAACGTCCTAAGTGGCATAAGAAAGAAGAAGAATTTGAGATCGGAGATGTCGTCTTGATAAAAACTGATAACTTGCCACCTGGAAAATGGTCCTTGGGACGAATTGTCAATAAGCACCCTGGTCCGGATGGTCTAACGAGGGTGTATAACGACAAAAGTGGTAATTCCATAACAAAAAGAACTGTAACAAAATTATGTCCATTGCCTCTAAATGGCACCTAATTACCTAAGAACTTTCTAGAATACTAGTCAACATTATTGTTTGCTGATTTACTTTAAACTGTTTAAAATATGCTCTTTAGAAATGTACTAATCATTTTGATAGTAGGTAATTGTTTTATGCATGTTATAGATTAATATCATATACCCCCACCTATAGATTTATATAACGTTGTTTTGTATTAATCACATACATTTATGTAATAAATTTTAAAATCATTTTTTCTTAAAAAACCTACAGGCCTTTTGATGGGCGGTATGTTGTGACGTATAGCGTTCAACGTAGTAGGTGTGAGCCTACTTAGTTATATATCTAGGTATATAAGTCATGAAGATATATCATAGATACTATGTAAATAAAAAGCTACTTGCTCAATACACTTGTAGTCGAACACACGTCTTTCCAATCCAAAAATCCCATATAAAGTAAAGTGAACCTTATTACCATCAACACATACAGATGCTTCATCCCATACAAAGAAACACTAGCGTTTTTCATCTGATAATACCAATTATTTTTTGTTTATCGATCGCGTTCGGTTCCGTGCCATGGCGATAGATAGATCACCATCTATATCAGTATAGAACGTTGGCACGGTTTCTTTGTATGGGATGAGACACCACTGCCAAGGGTATATACATCCAAGAAGATTTTCTAAAAGAAGTTTTGCAAACTCGAAAAAACCTACAGTTGCAGCTGGCAGAGGAAAGAGAAAGAGGTCGCATCGCTTACATTAAATACGATAAACTAGTAGTGAAAGACGGTGTCAATCGTTATAAACGGAAGCGTGAAGATTCAGTCTCCCAAACAGCTCAAAACGACTACATTAAGATAAAGGAAACTACATTAGATATACCTAAAATTCCTAAAAACCCAAACACAAAAAATATGCTCGACTTCTTTTCAAAACCGCCTCAAGAATAACAATCAAATTCCCTCTCTACTCATTCTCCAAGCTAGCTGGTCCCCGTGGAGAATTACGACCGAAACCCCCCAAAATAAAAAATCTAGAAAACAGGAAACGTCAAGCCACTTATGTGTTGCGAGTTTAAACGTTAGAACCTTACTTTCTGAGACAAGGATTATAAAGCTGAATCATGCTACTGAGAAATTACTATGGGATGTTATTGGGTTATGTGAAACAAGAAGAAGTGAAGAAAGTATAGAAGAATACCCTGATTTCATATTGTACAATAGTAAGGCAACAAAAGGGAGGTGTGGAGTAGGATTTTTTATAAAAAACCGGCCAAGTGCGAGTCGGACTCGCGCACGAAGGGTTCCGTACCATTATCGCAAAAAACGGCAAAAAAATCCCGTTTGTTGTATGGGAGCCCCACTTAAATATATATTTTATTATGTTTTTAGTATTTATTGTTATAGCGGCAACAGAAATACATCATCTGTGAAAATTTCAACTGTCTAGCTGTCACGGTTCATGAGACAGACAGACAGACAGACGGACCGCGGAGTCTCAGTAATAGGGTTCCGTTTTTACCGTTTGGGTACGGAACCCTAAAAAGTACCTAAAAAAGAATATAATAGGTTTTAACTGCTATTCAGATAGAATTGCGACCCTAGAGTTAAATATGTCCGATAATAACGTGTGGTCCATAGTACAAGTATATGCACCAACCGAATTGTGCGACGAAAATGAGTTGAGCGAGTTCTACAAAACCTTAGAAACTGCTATAGAGACCGTAATGCAAGAAACCTCATTATAATGGGTGATTTCAATGCCCAAATAGGGACAGCACAACAAGGCGAGGAAACTGTATTCGGCAGATACTCACAAGGCAAAAGGTCAAAGCACGGCCAGAAGTTGATAGAGTTTGCTCATGAAAAAAAAACATATAATTTGTAAATATCATGTTTAAAACAAAAGAAAGCAAAAAATGGACATGGATATCGCCGAATGGAGAGAACCATAATGAAATCGATTTCATCCTAACAAACAAAGGTTCAGAAATTTTTGCTTTCGACGTAATTAAAAACCTTAATTTTAACACAGACCACAGAATGATAAGGTGCAAAATAAAATTGGATTACACTAAAAAACGAAGCTATACCAAATCTATTAGCACACATTGTACAAGAAACTTGCCAACACTAACAAGATAAGACGGTATGCACTGGGAAAATGAATTTATTGAATTGATCAAAATATCCCCACAAGTTCAAACACAGGATGATCAGTTCCTAAGAGGTATGAAACATTTATTAACACAAATACCATGCGAAAAGAACAAACAAAAATACCCGATAAGTGCACACTCAAGTAGTTGACACTACTTGAAGATAGAAAACAACTAAACAAAGAAAAAAGAACAAAGGAATTAAAAAGAAAAATTACTCAGATAAGTAAGGACATAAACAAAGAAATCTCTAAGAACAGAAAAAAGCTCAGGCAAAATGTATTTGAAGAATATTTATCGAAATAGGGAGCCATTAAAAAGGCATACAAAGATCTTCAAAGCACAACAAAATGGCCAACAAACATTGTGGACAAGAAAGGAAAGATTATCTCGAAGAGGTCAGATATAATAACAGAAGCAACTAACTTTTATCAGAATCTGTACTCATCACAGGAAAGATCTAGTTTAAAGCAGCACGTCAGAAATAAAGTCTATGTCGACGAACGATTGCCCAAAATACTAAGATCAGAGATAATTTTTTCTATAGAAACTCAGAAAAAAGACAAAGCACCCGGAGAAGACAAGATAACAAATGAAATACTGAAGGCTCTATCAGAATCCTTACAACACCCACTGAAAATCATGTTTAATAACATTTTCGACAGAAGAGAAACTCCAAAGCAATGGTCTAAATCGTCGATAACTCTTCTTCGCAAAAAAGGAGATTTATTTATTTATTTTATTTATTTATTTATAGTTAATTAAAACGGTACAGATACCAATTACATTAATTAACATAGAAATTATGAAACAACAATGTTGACAACTGTGTTACATAGGATAATTAAACAATTCACATATACAATTAAAATGGCACAGTACAGCGGCAATGTATCATTAATAATATTTAAATAACAATTGATAATTAAAAAAAAAAAGAAATAACAATTGGTACAATTTAACATGGAACAGTGGACACCCTCGCATACTTTCTCTCACAAAACACCAGACATGCACGCATTAGTTTATACCATTCGTCCGCAAACACATCACATTCAGGATTGGCAGTCAAGAGGGCATTGAGCATCTTCAAAGCACGACATACTGGGGATTCAGCTCTTGCGACCGTTCTGGATGACGGTGGTGCGAACAGGTCGTGACGGCGATTCTGACGGTGCCCAACGTATTTGCTGGGCACAAACAGTCGGCAGAAAAGGTCATGTAGCTCAGGGCAGTCAATACGTCCGCTCAGAATCTTACATGCTACCGCGAGCTGATCATAGCCTCTCCTTACCTCCAACGAGTTAAATCCCAAGACTCCTAAAAGATAATTCGTTGGGTACATATAAGGGAAGAAATGGTATACCCTTTGGAATAGAAATCTAAGGAAGGTTTTCTGTACCTTTTCAAGCATTAACGTCTGCGTCGCGGTATATGGGTGCCAGACACAAGCACTGGATTCGAGTTTACTTCGAACCAGAGTGGTGAACAAAAGCCTAATAACTCTGGGATTGCGGAAGTCACGAGCATTTCTCAAAACAAATCCCAGGCGCCTGAAAGATTCCTTCGCAAGGTTAGCAACGTGATCTTTAAAGGTCAGACAGCGGTCAAAAGTCACACCCAAGTCCTTTATGGTGGTGACACGAGTGATTACTGCACCACCCAAACTGTAATCATAATGGATAGGTCGCAACCCCCGACCGAACGTCATGACGTAGCACTTGCCAGTATTAAAATGCAATCTGTTTGTAATGCTCCATTCGAAGATGGCGTTAACATCCCTTTGTAGGAGTTCGCAATCCTTGAGTGTTCTAATTTGCGCAACTAGTTTTAGGTCGTCGGCATATAGCAAGCACTTTGCAAACCTAATCTTAGATATAAGATCATTGATCATAATCAGGAATAGAGGCGGCCCTAATATGGATCCCTGACTCACGCCCGAGCGAGTATAATAAGGCTTGGACTCAAAGCAGCCATGTCGGACAAACTGCTTGCGATCCCTTAGGTAGTCGGCAGAGATATATGTGACCTTCAGTAACTACAGACCAATTAGCCTTATGACGAACTTCTATAAAATCTTCTCAAAAATACTATTAAATAGGCTCACAATTACTCTATATGAAAATCAACCTCGTGGATAAGCTGGATTCTGCAAACACTATTCAACAGCTGACCACATGCAAGTGGTAACACAAATAGTAGAGAAAGTCAAAGAATATGGCAAGACTTTATATTTATACTTCATCGATTACACTAAGGCATTCAATTATCTGGAACATGGTGCAATATGGAATACACAATCAGAGCAAGGAATAGACATAAAATATGTAGAGATACTCCATAGCATCTATTCAAAAAATTCAGCAAGAATAAAGTTGGAATCGGAAGGACCAACTTTTCCTATTAGAAAAGGCGTCAGTCAGGGCGACCCGTCGTTATCACCTAAAATATTTTCGTCTGTTCTGGAGACAATATTTAGAAACCTAGACTGGGAATACAAAGGAGTGAAAATCGACGGTGAATATTTAAGCAACTTGTGTTTTGCAGACGACATCGTTGTGTTTACAGAAGAGTCCACACAATTAGAAAACATGCTGCAAGAGCTTGCGAACGAAAGCAAGAAGGTTGGATTGAGTATGAATGCTGCAAATACCAAAATTATAACAAACGGATAAGAAGTACCAATACTAATACATGGACAGGAAATAGAATATGTTAAGGAATACGTCTATTTAGGACAATCCATTTAATTTGAAGACCAAACGAAAAAATAAATAATTAGGAGAATAGCAATTTCATGGAAAAAATACTGGAGCTACAAAGAAATCATGAAGAAGAACAAGAAAAGCAAGAATTAGAAAATTAAGTTGTACGAGATAGCAATCCTTCCATGCCTTACATATGGATGCCAAACATGGTCTCTACGGACAAAAGATGAACGCAAACTCGGAGTTATGCAAAGAAAAATGGAGAGAAGCATAAAATTGACCGACAGAATTACAAATGAAGAAATTAGGAAGAAAACCAAAATAGCTGACATAGTAGACAGAATAAGAAGTCTGAAATGGAAATGGGCGGGGCACATCTGTAGATTGGAAAACGAAAGATGGACAACGAAAATCATAGAGTGGGTACCTAGAGATGGAAAAGAAAACGAGGAAGGCCGCGGAAACGCTGGAGAGATATATTTAAAGAAAGATGTGGATCAGACTGGAGGAGACTAGCTAGAGATAGAAAAAAATGGAGAAAGCTGGAGGAGGCCTACGCCGCAAAGTCGACTTCCATAAATAATTAATTCCACGTGCATGCTACTAATAATAATAATTTATATAAATATAATAATTTATCGCAAATAATAATTAATAAATTTCAATGATGATTTCATCAAAACCACAATGTGGAATACCAATTTATTATATAGTAAACTTTTTACTATGCTAAAAAGTTCTATGTATTTATAGTAGATTATTTGATTTAGTGGTTCTAGTTATTTTATTTATAACAAAATTTCAAGTCAAAAAAAAAAACAATAAAAAAAAAATCAATCAATCAAAAGTCAATGGAAAGTAAAAAAAATATTTTAGACAAACTTTTGTAAAAAAAACAGACTTAGGTTGCTTCACATTCCTTTTTTTTTCTAATATTTTTTTAAACATTAAATACCGTATTTATCTTCTCAACGAGCTCCAAACAACGATACCCCACTCAATGGGGTAGGTAACACTTTGTTCCATGCCCCCTTTAGCTGTTTGCCCCCCCATTGAAGCAAATATTTTTTTATAATTGGTATGGCTTTGGGTTAACAAGATGCATTGTAAAATTTTAATTTTACGACTGTAGCTTCAACCGTTTGGCTGTAAAACCTGTGTGACAGACAGACAGACAAATGGTCAGACAGACGGACAGACACGTGAAATAGAACCTACCGGCACGGAACCCTAAAAACAGTTGATTTCAATCACTCTCCAAAACAAATCTTTTTTCCGCAGAACGAGCAAAAGATAGAAGAATGTTCTACGTTGCACTTTGGTGCACCAAAGTTGATCATGTACTACCCTGAATCAACGCTTACCAACTCGCTCATGGATGACGTGGGGGCCAAACTGAATTTGCAGAGACTCGACGCCTATTCCGGTAAGTGAGAGTAGATCCCCACTTGACAGCAAGGATGGGGATTTTGACACATTTGCACAAACATTTTTGTTTATCTTAAATGTAGGCCTTATGTATAATTACAAAATAATAAAGCCGCCAGTATCAGTCACAATACTGTACACAGTGTACTGTGGGAGTATTATGGATTATTATGTATTGTATATTACAGTGGGGTATAATTCCTCATTACTGTAACCAATAAGATAAAAAAAAGTTAACACTGAGATCTATCAAACATAGGCTCTTTAGGCAGTGAAATAAAAAAAGAAAACAAAATTGAAATCTTAACAATAAAAATAATGTGGGCTGTGGCCTGACTTGTCAAGCGTGACAACTGAAAATTTTTCATTCCTTATTTTTATGAATTTAATGCTATGAAATCATTGTAATTTCCACATAAGATCCGAATAAAAACAATTTCAACAATGTATTACCCGTATGTGTATAAAAAAACAAGAAACAAACAAACCCAGTAACAATTTTTCAAAATGAAGCAAACAACATAATGTCAACTTAAGCAGAAATGCTGACAAGAAGCCAGGCCCGAACCAAAAACACACGCCTACCACCTCCGGCCTCGTCGCCCAGCTCCGCCTCGCCGCCGCCGGCAACCAGCCCCACCGTGAGTGCTGTGACACCGGCCGTGGCAGTTGCGTCGAGCTCGAGCGACGAGTATTTTTCTCCGCCGACGACACCACCACCTGCGCGTCGACGGGGAGTACGCCGGCCGCCGGACCGCTTAGGACCTCGAGGCTTACCGGTCTCTGATAGGGTCCCAGCACCCGGCGGGAGTGTGCAGCGCATGAAATGGACGCAATCCATTAACGAAAATGTCATGCGCGCATACTTTGGGGCTACAGAGGGAGGAAACAACCTGACCGCGTACCGTGTCCGGATGCTCTCTTTGTTTCAGGTGCTTGAGCCAGCCGTCAACGTTTCAGCCCAACGACTTTCGGATCAGGTGCGGGTCATCCAGCGTAATCGTATGTTGGATGATACTGTACTTGATCGCCTCCGAACGGAAATGGGTAACCGTGTCACTGCCCCATCGTCGCAGGCTGTGGTGCTACCACAGTCCAACCACGCTGACGAGGAGAGTAGTGACAGGGTTACAAACGTAAGTACTCAGTGCAATGAGGAGTTGAGGATTGCTTTGGAGTGTGCTATTCGGGAGTATCGCTACATGCCACCCGAACTTAGGCCACGATTACCTCGTTTGCCCATGCATAACAAAAATAGGGCGCTGGTGGCTGTTCTGGATTCGCAGTTGTCAAACTATTTTGATGACTGCGAAGACCTCACTGATACACATTCGATCATGTACTGCGCGGCTGTAGCGGCATGTCGTGTAGCTCACGTCAAATTTGTAGATGACAGAGCTACACGACCGAAACCAGCCGTACCGGCTTGGCAGTGCAGGATCGAACGTCGTATTGGTGGGGCCAGAGCACTCATCGGCAAACTAATTTGTTTCAGGGAGGGCAATAATCGCCCAAGAGTGATGCGCTTTGTGAGACGGGCATTTTCGGGGACTGATGTCAGCCCCCGAGACTATATATCCCGTGTCACAGAGCGCATCGACTTCCTGAAACAAAAAGTGTTTGCATGGGCAAACCGTATTCGTAGGTATAGGCGGAGAGTGGAGCGATACACCCAGAATCGCACATTCCAAAGTAATGAAAGGTGGGTTTATCGGGCTTGGGAGCGACCCAACCAAGGTGTGACTGATACGCGCCTGCCGGATGATGATGCCATGTGTTCATTCTGGCGCAGCATCTGGTCGGTGCCTGTCAGTCACACCGAAGGTGAATGGACTCGGGAGGTCGAACGAGCGTGCGATGCAATACAAGAAATGGGGGCTATCACGATCAGCCCCCAAGATGTAGCCCGTGCAGTCCGTCCGTTGCCAAACTGGAAATCTCCAGGGCCGGACGGGCTGCACAACTTCTGGGTAAAGTGGCTACAAAGGTCGCACGCTCGTTTGGCATCTCAGTACCAGGCAGCCTTAGAGTCTGGTTCGCTACCCAAGTTCCTTACAACAGGAATAACCCACCTGCTCCACAAGTCTGGTAGCACCGCGGAACCCAAAAATTATAGACCTATTACATGTTTACCAACGGTCTATAAGGTTCTTACATCCATTTTGAGAGTTAAAATTAATAAACACGTCGACGATAACTCGATCATGTCGGTCTCTCAGAATGGATGTAGGAACGGGTCCCGCGGTACTAAGGAGCTACTCCTTTTAGATATGGCTATTAGCCAACAGGTTCGGCGTTCCCGAAAGGATCTGTCGACATGTTGGATAGATTATAAGAAGGCCTATGACTCGGTGCCTCATACATGGCTCATGAGGGTGCTAGAATTGTATAAAATAGATACAACTCTACGCACCTTCCTGATATCGTGTATGGGGCAGTGGAGCACAGTCCTTCGCTATCCAGGATGTCGAAATATCCAGAGGAATAGCGAACCTGTAAGGATCGAGCGAGGTATATTTCAGGGCGATAGTTTGAGCCCACTTTGGTTTTGCCTGGCCCTGAATCCGCTTAGCATGCTGCTGGAGAATTCAGGCCTAGGCTATCGGTTGAAGAGAGGTGGTCAGGTTATATCTCACCTCCTTTACATGGATGACCTGAAGCTCTTTGCCCCCAGCAATCTTCAGTTGATGGAGCTACTGAAGGTAACTGAAACTTTTAGTAGCGCCATCAGGATGGAGTTTGGTGTGGAAAAATGTGCGGTCATGCATGTAAAGCGAGGGAAGATTTTGGAATCCGTGGGAATTCAACTCGCGGATTCCATAAGCCTGAGATCCCTCTCTCCAAACGAAACCTATAAGTATTTGGGTATGTCGGAAGCGTTAGGTATCAGCACTACTGACATGAAGCAATCGTTGAGGGAACGCTTCTTTGGCCGCCTGAAGAAGGTACTCAATAGCCTTCTTTCGGGCGGAAACAAGGTGCGCGCCTTCAACGGTTGGGTCATGCCGGTATTGATGTACTCTTTCGGCATACTCAAATGGACTCAAACGGAACTCGACGCCCTGGATAGGCGGGTCCGTACATTGCTGACTGCAAATCGAATGCATCACCCACGATCGTCGGTCATGAGATTGTATATCCCGCGGAAGTGTGGAGGCCGAGGCTTTTTAAATGCCAAAAACCTTCACAACCGCGAGATATGCAATCTCAGGGAATATTTTCTAAACACAGACGTGGGTATGCATCGAGATGTAGTAGCAGTGGACAAGGGACTCACCCCGCTCTCCTTGGCGAATGAGAACTGGCGCAAACCTGTAGTGCTTGACACTAACGACCGCAGGGCGGTATGGCAGAGTAAGGAGCTTCACGGACGCTTTTTCCGGGCCCTACATGGGTCCGATGTAGATCAGTCAGCGTCCGTAGCCTGGCTGCGTTTCGGTGACCTCTTTGGGGAAACTGAAGGTTTTGTATGTGCAATTATGGATGAAGTTATCATGACGAATAACTACCGGAGATTTATTGTGAAGGATGGCACGGTTGACATCTGTCGGGCATGTCACCGTCCGGGTGAATCGATCCGCCACATTATCTCTGGTTGTTCTCGTCTAGCTAACGAAGAATATTTGCATAGGCACAACCTTGTAGCCAGGATTATCCATCAGCAACTTGCTCTGAAATACACTCTTGTGGCATCGGAGGTGCCGTACTACAGGTATGTGCCCGACCCAGTTCTCGAGAATGGCAATATCACATTGTACTGGGATCGGTCCATCATCACTGACAGGACTATTGTAGCCAATAAGCCTGATATAGTGGTGGTGGACCGAATCGAGAGGCGTGCAATGATTGTTGACATTACCGTCCCGCATGACGGAAACCTCGTGAAGGCCGAGAAAGATAAGCAAATCAAGTATCTTGACTTGGCTCGCGAGGTTGTCGACATGTGGGAAGTGGATACAGCGATCATTGTACCGATAGTCGTGTCAGCCAATGGCTTAATAGCCACGAGCCTCGACCAACACCTTAGGAGGCTCTCGTTAGGCGGCTGGGTCAAGGGCCTGATCCAGAAAGCAGTATTGCTGGACACGGCTCGTATTGTTAGGAGGTTCCTCTCTCTGGAGCCCTGACCGCCGGTAGCTTGGACCCTGTTCCCGATACCGGTGGGCCTCTATTTTTTATATTTTTAAATGTTTTTTTTTTTTTTTTGTAATTTAATTTATAAAATATTTAAAAATGTAAAGAATAAGAAAAGAAAGTGAATAAAGAAAATAATACTTATAAACTCAGCAAATATTTGCCATACTTAACAATAATTTGGCTTAACTGGCGAGTGTGTAGAAGTTAAGGGGTGTACGTAATGAATGTAGTTAATCTAGTGTTAGTAATGTATGTAGTGTTTGTATTGTATGTAGTCTTTGTATTGTATGTAGTCTTTGTATTGTGTGTAGTGTATGTAATATATGTTATGTATGAGGGCTGGGACAAACGATCCAGTTGGGTAGGGCCAACTTTGAGAGAGCGATAAACCGTCGAATCCGACTCGGCTGGGCAGCGTTCGGGAAGTTGCGCGGTGTCTTCTCGTCCAACTTACCACAGTGTCTCAAGACAAAAGTCTATGACCAGTGTGTGTTGCCAGTGATGACATATGGAAATCGGCATGGATCCTATACCACGCTGAAGGGGGTACTGGCCATGGTTTCTGGGTTTTACAAGGGGATTTACTATTTTGTAAACAACTTTTTACTATATTTTCTATTTCAGTGTCCAGTTTGGGCCACCAAAAATAAGATCGAGCAATCTCTTTCATGCGGATTATTCCAAAGTGACTTTTATGAAGCTGTGTTAACACAGTTTCTCGTATAGAATTTGGTATTACTATACGATATCCCCAGAACACACACCCTCTATCTACAGTTAATTCATTTAATCGAGTGTGGTAGGGTAGTATGTCTTGAGTTAAATGTTTTCTTTCTGGCCAACCGTCAGAAAGATATGTTATGATTTTTGTCAGTGTACAATCTTTTTTTGTTTCCAACTGTATTGTTTTCCAATCCAAATATTCCAATTGAGATTCATTCACATGATAGATGTTGCTCGAGTTACCATTTGAACAAAGTGGGTGAGTATCTTCCTCTGAACTCAAAAATGATTTAAGTAAAGTGAGACTGGTGGGCGTTTTTGCGTTTAACAAAGGTTCAATATTTGCCTGAATAATATTAATGCCTTTTTTATCCACACAATATCCAAAAACATCCAGACTAGTTACAAATAGTTTACACTTCTCAGGTTTTAATTTAAATTCACATTGCTGTAACCTATTTAGTACTTTACAGAGAGTTTCTAAAGTGTCTTGCAAATCTTTCCCTTTTATTTATTATTATTTATTTATTTATTTATTTTATTTTAAAGAAGGCAAGAAAGAAAGCAAAAAAGGCAAGAAAGGGGATATAAATATTGTCAATAAATACAATAGTGTTAGGTATATCTCTTAATTTTTGAAACATCAAGCGCTGAAAGGAACCAGGCCCTGAACTAACTCCGTATGGAAGATAACTATATTTATATGTTCCCACCTCTGTGACTATTGCTGTACAGTCTTGACTATCAGCACTAAGAGGAGCCTGCAAATAGGGTTCTTTTAAATCCAATTCGCAGTAATATTCGCCGTTTTTTAGTATTTCATTTCATTTCATTTCATTTATTCATTAACAATTTAACACTGTGTCTGAATGTTTACAAAAAATAATTAATAACAAGCTCAAACATTTTTCCAACTAAGGACCAACACAATATCACCATTACATTATAATACTAATCCAATTTAAGTTCATCCAATGTCACAATTAGAAACATTTTGCATAAAATCAAATAAAAAAATAAAAAATCATGTCATTTACAAAAATTGATTACTTAATTCAATATAATAAAATTTAATACATGTCAACAGAATTCAATAAATGCTCCAAAAATATCAAAGCAAACTTCATATAATAATCCAAAAAAGTCTGAACCACAACAAATTACCGTAATCCGATACATCAAAACAAACACATCCGATGATAATTAAAATAATCTAAAAATATCAAACGAAATTAATTCGATAATCCAATAAAAAATCATAAAAAAAAGCAATAATAGTAGTAAAATGTCATCACAAAATCAATCTGAATCAAATTAATGTCGTATAAATGACAATAAATATATAATCTAAAACATGTCATAACCATTCAAATAAATAATGCAAAAATGTAAAGAAAAATATTTAAATAATCTAATAAAATGTCAATAAATAATCCAATATATGTCATAAAAAATTCAATTAAAAATTTATTAGATTGACAAACTAATTCAATAATCCAATAAAAATCACAAAAAATACAGTAATAATAGTAAAAAGAAAAACAACATAAAATCAATTTGAATCCAATACATGTCGTAAAAATTACAATAAATATATAATCTAAAATCTCCAAACCACAGTAATTAAAACTCATCCGATACTTGCACTCAACTTCAATAAATAATCCAAAAATGTCACCAATAAACCAAAATCAACTAAAATAATCTAAAACATGCGATAACCATTCAAATAAAAAATACAAAAATGTCAAGAAAATAATTAAATAACCGAATAAAATGTCAATAAATTATTTAAAATTATCATAGCCAAATTCATTTAAATAATCCAATACATGTCATAAAAAAAAAAAAAAACAATTAAAATTTCAAAAATGTCCTAAACTAAAATACTCTAAAACATGTCATTAGAAAAACTCACGCAATCCACTCGGTTACCTAAGTCATATTAATCAATTATCATAAGTTCATTAACGGAATAAAAACATTTTTCCAATAGAAACTCCCTAAGCCTCTTTTTAAACAAGGTGGTTCTATATAATAGACATCTTAGATCCTTAGGCAAGCAGTTAAATAGTTTCACTGCTTGATACTTAACACTATGTCTCACAATATTCAGTTTGGAACTAATTCCAAGCTTCAAGTATTGGTTCCGTGTGGTTTCCCTATGGAGTCTTTCTTCCGTCGTTTCATATTCACCTATGTGCTTTGCCAGGCTGGTCAAGACTGTTAATATGTAAAGGCTTGGCACCGTAAGGATTGAAAGCTTTTTGAAATATTCCCGACAGGACTCGACTTGGGGAATGCGAACTATTGTTCTGATTGCCCTCTTTTGCAGTACAAATGCCCTATCAGTGTTATACCTGTAGCTATTTCCCCATAGTTGAATACTGTATCTCAATCTTGACTCCACCAATGCATAGTAAACCGATTTTAAAATATTTACGCTAAGTTCATCTCGTAAACTCCTAAGCGCATAACATGCTGATGATATTGATCCATCTATAGCTTTTAGTTCATTTTTCCAATTTAATAACGAATCAATATGAACTCCTAAAAATTTTACTGAGTCTACAACATCTATTTTATCTCCATTTAGCGTTACATCTAAACTATCATTATCGCGTGATGTAGACTTAAACAATATAATGTTTGTTTTTTTAGTATTTATGATTAATTTATTAGCCATAAACCATAACTGAAAAGATTCAAGAGCCCTGTTTACAGTGTTGCTTAATGAGTTCGCAGTATCTTCGCTAACAATAGCATTAGTATCATCAGCGAATGCTATTATTTTCATATTTAAATTTATTTTTGTTGCTAGGTTAAGTAAATCGTTCGTGAATATCAAAAACAGGATTGGACCTAATATCGAACCCTGTGGGACACCTATCAAAACCCTTCGTAAGTTTGAATGGTACACTTCTTGAACATTATTCTCATTCATGCTTTTAATCTCTACGTACATTTTCCTATTATTTAAGTACGATCGAAAAAGCTCTAGAACCTGTCCTCTTACACCATAATGTTCCATTTTAGCAAGCAAAATAATATAGTATGATTTACCGTATCAAATGCTGAACTCAAATCCAAGAAGATTCCGGCTACCCTCAATTTTTTATTTAATTTATCAACCACATCGTTAACTAAAGTGCTAATAGCTTCCGCAGTTCCAACACCCTTTTGATAACCGAATTGTCTGCTATTTATAACTTTATTCACACTGAGATGAGTTACTAAACGAGTTTTTATCAATTTTTCAAAGATTTTTGAGAGGGTCGGTAAAACTGAAATAGGCCGATAATTTTTTGTATCCATCTGTGAACCTTTTTTATGTAAGGGAATAACTTTCGCTATCTTTAGTTGTTCAGGAAAAATACCAGCATCAAAACATTTATTAAAAAAATCTGACAACGGTAACGCAAGAATTTTTATATGTTGTTTTACAACAGTTATTGGCAAGTCATCATACCCACTCGAAATTTTATTTGCCATTGACCCTACAATTTTTATTATTTCTTCTGGAGTCACAGAAGTCAAACACATTTCACTATTTACCCTGTCAGTAGATTTTTCCAAATAAGAAAGTGAACTATTTTTATCCGTAACATCCAAACTGTGGTTATAATTATTAAAATGTTCTGCGAATACATTTGCAACTTCCTTAGGGTCATCAATAATGTTATTATCCATTTTCAACAATAGTTTTTTTGGAGTTTTTTGTTTATCTTTGTTCCTATGGCGATTTACTACTTGCCAGATTGCCTTGCTTTTATTTTTTGCTGCCTGTATTTGGCCCCTCACAGCAATTCTTTTTGCTCCTTTCACAACTTGCCTAAATAACCTAATATAGTTATTTTTATAAATTTGTATGGTATTATGACAACTCCCACTATTTACACACAACAATCTTTTCATTTTACTTGACACCTTTATGGCTTTTGTGGTCCATTTTATACCAGTACTATTATTTTTTAATAATATGTGTTTTTTTTGCTTTCTGAAGCTACTCTGAAATGCATCGTGAAATTTCTTCAAAAAGGAGTTAATTCCCATAGAAGACCAGTCAATACCCAACAGTTTTCTACTAAACGTCTCGTGGTTATTTTTTTTGAACATTCGTTTTTCAATAGTAATCTTTTGGTTATTGTTTCCTTTTTTTCCTATAACCTTAAGAAGCTTCAGTTCACAAAAAAGCCCTGCATGTCCATCTGCTAAGCCATTGTGGTCCACGAAAACTTTCTGAATTAACGAGTCACCTAAGTTGGTGATTAAATTATCGATACAAGAAGATGACTGATTTCTAGTAAAAGTGGCCGTTTGAATAAGGGTTTTAAAATTATAACATCGTAAAAGACTAACAAAATCTGTATGCTTTTTATTTTCACGGAGAAGGTCGATGTTAAAATCACCACAAATGATACACTTCTTATTAAAAAAATATTCCAACATTATTTCAAATTTTTCCATGAATATTTTGAAGTTCTTTTCATCTGGGCTTCTGTAACAGCAGCATATGTATAGCCCGGTGTCAACGTCTTTAGTACAACATATTTCGAATGCTTCCGATTTATACAATTTATTTACTGGCATACAATCTAAAACTTGTCTATTTCTATGTCCCAAGATAAGACTACCACCTCTTTTTTTGTTAACCCTAGTATTGTGTGAAACCAAGTTGTAGTCAGTCAGAGCAAATAGAGGTGCATTTAATTTGTTAAGAAAATGTTCAGTAACACAGATGAAGTCTAATTTGGGTTCTAAATTATCTACGTAAATTTCCAATTCGTCTTTTTTATTACTAATTCCACACAAGTTTTGATGAAAAATAGTTAAAGTAGTTAAAGTAGCGATATCATGCGCGACTGTATTTTTTTGACTATTTTGAGACTCAAAAAATGAGTTAGGTTCGAAAAAAAATCTCATTTACTTTAGTCCTCTCTGTTTGGACAGAAAAATAGTAGGGAATAGTTCCTTTCTGAGCTGGCATACGAGTTTCGCAATCTGTAAGTTTTGTGCTTTCAAGATGACTTTTTACCTTAAAGTAGTAGGGAATTGTTCCTTTTTTAGGTTCCTGTAATCCAATGTTTGATTTCAAACTCGATTTGCAACTTGCTATTCTCTTTCTAATTTCGCTGGGATTCAAATATTTATCTTTATAATCACTACAATCTATATGATAATTCAATGACTTACAAATATCGGATAGTTTCGTGGAAGTTTGCTGTAAAAATTGACACTTTTTAAACCTACGACATACATTTCTTATAGAGTAGTTCAACTTATTTACATCCAGGTACACGTTATTTAGGACGTTAAGAATAATGACAGTGTTATTACTGAATGTTTCCAATAAAATTTGTAACTGAGACAAGATGAAGCTCAAATTATGGTCATTCTCACCCACGCAAATTATTAGTTTGTCGTCCGTTGACAATTTGATTTTTACACATTTAGATACTATATCGTTGCACGGTGCATTTGGCTTCGTTTCGGCGACGACTCTGTATGTTTCGTACTGAGTATTTATTCTCGCACGTGAGATCGATGCTGCTAGCCCGACGCAACGCTGAGATCCAAAAATGTACATCCTCCTCTCCGGTACGGTATTTTGCTCAATTTTGGCAGTGCAAGTCTTAACACTAGGGAAGCTCACAATGTCCCGCTTCGGTTCCTGGATTGGGATTTCACAAGTATTGTTACTACGGTGACTACGTTTCACCAATAGCCCAACACGTTCAGTTAGGGTAGCAATCTCTTGTTTTGCGATCTGTAGTTGCTGTGTTAGGGTTAGAATGTCCTGTTTCAAGCGTAGTACGTAGTCACTGCTGTCGACTTCCAATGTGGATGACGATGGAGAGGACGGTGTAGAACTTGAGCTGTGTTGCTGTGACAGCGCTTGCCTCTTTTTCTTAATGTTTGAAGCAGGATTTCGAAACATGGAGGAAGTATGGCATAAAGACTTTAAAGTGTTGTTTTCTGTTGTTAATTTTTCAATTTGTTTATGTAGATCGGTGTTTTCTAATAATATATTTCCCAGTTCCTCTTCTGTGCTTTCAAGTTTATATGTGAGTTGAGCTACTATCTCCTTCATTTCCGAGGTTGTTACTAAGTCTGTTACCGTTCTGTCAACACTCCTTGAAACTCTGTTGGGAGTAACATATGATTCATCTGATGTTTCACCGTCGGTACGTATGTGCGAGTCAAATAACTGTATACCCTTTTGGACCGGGGAAAGACGTTTCAATGTGTCACATTCTAATTGAGCCTGTGTATTTAGTACTTGTTTCGGTGGCGACGGGGTTTTTAAAGATTGCTTTTTCCGTAAAGTAATATTTGATGTATCGTCGGTTTTGGCATAGTTTTTGTTTCTAATACACATCTTACATCTCCATTTTTTTTTCGCTTCTATATCCTTGAGTCGATATGTAGGTTCTGGGTATCCAACGCAGTCAAATTCGTATCGGTTATCACAGGCAGAACACAAAGCAGTACTTTTTATGTCAACTTTTTTTTTGCAAGTATGGCATATAACTAGTGGTGCCACCTTGCGACCACTACTGCTATTACTTGTTGTGGTGGTATTAGATGACATTGTGTTTTAGTTTTATAGAAACGTTTTAGGTATTACAAATATGATTTTTGGAATTTCCGAAAAGTTAATGTTTGGAGTGAGATTTGAACTCGCGACTTCTTGTGCGACGCAAGTTAATTGGCAAAAGTAGATAGATACCTTAACCACTCGGCCAACTGTGCATTATACAAACTGCTCGAAATTTTTGACTATTTGCGGCACAGATCAAAAACACTTTTTGCGACAGTTTAAAGTTCAAAATTACTTTTTCTTGGTGACGGTTGAAGTTTAAAGTTTTTGTATGAATCACTTTTTCACATTGTCTTTGTTGTTTTATTTTTTTTATTTTTGTTTTTTGTACACTTATGATTAAATATATGAATCTCAGAATGTATGGATATTAATTTTATTGTTTATTGCGGATTATCACTTGTTATTGTCCTGTTGTTATTGCTTTATGTTACGGTTTTTGAATTGTATGTTTTGGCTTAAACTTCACAGATTGTGTTCAAAACTCGGAGATAACACTGCCACTAAGTTATTGATTAATGTTGTAACAGTTCTCTTATTTTTATTCACTTTTGTGCACTAATAGTATATTTAAAGATATTTTAAACACGGAGCAATTTTTTTTACGTTAGGCTAGACGCAGCGCCATCTAGCGAACAATATAAAAAAGTATATCTAATATATCATCGACATGGGGTAGCGGGAAGTGATCAATTTCTAAATACTTATTTACTGTTAGCTTGTAGTCCCGACAAAGTCGCACTGACCCATCTGGTTTTAATATGGGTACTACTGGCGTGCCCCATTCACTGTGTTTAACTGCTGAGATTCTCTTGTTTTTAGTAATCTTTGAATTTCATTGTTTACCTTATCCCGCAAAGCAAATGGTACCCTTCGCATAGGCAGACATTTTGGTTGGGCATCAGACTTCAACTTCAAAGTGATCACTACACCTTTAAAGTTGCCCCAGCCAGGGCTGAATACTTCTGCGAACTGGTTTTTTACATGTTCTTGTGCATCTGAAACAGTTTGAAACTCATTTAACCAATCTCTGCCAATGACTCGTGGAGCATTATTTTTACCACGAAAATGCCTATTTTTTTTAATTTATTGTTACACTTCACTGGAATTTCTTTTATTATGCCTAATGGTTGTGAATAAGTTTGATCAAAGTTTCTGAACATTACATTACAACTTTCAAAATGAGATGATTTTAAATATCGTTCCTTATCTCGAATTGGCATCACAGTGACCTCTGATCCAGTATCTAACTGAAATGGAATACAATGGTTATGTAGGTATAATAATATGTAGCCATTTTGTAGGAATTCTATTACATGTTGGGAAAGTAGGAAACAGCGTACCGTTGCATTATCGATTACTGAGGCGGAGTACATGTCACTCTCCGATGCTTGTAAAGAAGCACTGTTTATAAAAACTTTCTTCAACATTGAAATAACTATTTTCAATGATAATCAGTCGGCCTTGAAATTGACTGAAAGTAGTATATTTCATTGTAAGTCAAAACATATAGACATACGTCATCATTTCGTCCGGGAGGCGGTCAGCAATGGTGCAGTAAAAATAAATTACTTGCCAACGTCCAAAATGACGGCGGATGTCTTGACTAACTTGTCTTGTCTTGTCCGTAGAGAAACATAAGTATTTTGTAAACGAGTTAGGTTTGGCTACTGATGTATGTTAATAAGATAAGTTTAAGGGACGGTGTTAGAGGTTGCAAACCTATAAGTTTATTATAAACTACATCTTGTCTACTGCTTTATGTGTCCTAGCAACCGTGGTAATAAAAGTCGGAAAATTAATATATTTTTCTCTTGCACTACAAATAAGTATTTTTCTTTCTGCAACCGTTTCCCATTCTCTAATAGAGCTGTGTGCAGTAAACTCAATTCAATCAATGCGAAATTTATTAAATGTCTATCATGAAAACATTCAAGCTTTGTCTAGTTTTCCAGTGCAAGAATGGAGTTTTTTGACGCTTATCATTCTTTTACGTGAAATACCAAATTCTACTCGTAGACGATTCGAATTATAATTAAAAAATCGATCAGTCATTCCGTCGACTGATTATCTTATTTCTTTATTAGAGCGAGAACTTTCCGCTTTGGAATTATTCCAATCAAGTGTAGGGTCGAATAAACAGGCAGTTGTGGGTAGCGGTAAAATACCTAACACACGCCAACAACGCGGCGCGCGCGCGCCTTCTGACGTTGGCGGTGGCGGCGGCTCATGGCAAGCTTACGCTACCAACGTAATACTGCAGTCCGATTTAGTTCCGGTCAATTCTCGTTCTAAAGGTGAAGTCATCATCATCATCATCATATCAGCCGAAAGACGTCCACTGCTGGACATAGGCCTCCCCCAAGTGTCACTATATTGACCGGTCCCGTGCGTGCACCTCCACCAGGTCATCGGTCCACCTGGTGGGAGGCCTTCCAACGCATCGTCTTCCAGTTCGCGGTCGCCACTCCAAAACTTTTCTGCCCCATCGGCCATCCATTCTGCGAGCAATGTGCCCTGCCCACTGCCACTTAAGTTTGGCAATTCTTCGGGCTATGTCGGTAACCCTGGTTCTCTTGCGGATCTCTACATTTCTGATTCGATATATATATATATATATATATATATTTCGATACTCCGAGCATAGCTCTCTCCATTGCCCTTTGGGTGACTGTAAGCTTTCTGATGAGGCCCATTGTGAGCGACCACGTCTCAGAGCCATAGATTATCACTGGCAACACCTTCGTCTTGAGACACTGTGGTAAGTTGGACGAGAAGACACCGCGCAACTTCTCGGACGCTGCCCAGCCGAGTCGGATTCGACGGTTGACCTCTTTCTCGAAGTTGGCCCTACCCAACTATATCGTTTGTCCCAGGTAGACATAATCTTCCACAACCTCGAGTGTAGAGTCTTCAACCTTGATAGGAGAGGGTGTTACATGGGCATTCAACATTACCTTGGTTTTGTCCATGTTCATTTTAAGACCCACTCTTTCGGAAGCTCTACTGAGGTCATCGAGCACTATACTGAGGTCCTCCATGGTCTCAGCCATGACCACTATATCGTCGGCAAACTGAAGGTGAGTGATGAACTCGCCATTGACGTTGATGCCTAGCACTCTCCAGTCCAAAACATAGAAGACATCTTCCAGTGCAGCGGTGAACAGTTTCGGCGATATGACGTCTCCCTGATTTTGGTCAGCCAGCCCGTGAATATGTATTCTCCGACTGCACAGCATGATTTTTCCTTGTTTACGACTTTTTTGTTCGCTTTTGAAGCAGTCGGGTTTTTTGATTTTTTGAATAAAGTTTTTTAAACGTCACCACACGTTGCTTCATTTCCCGACACAAGCGTCAGCGGACCGGGCGGCTTCAAATAAGGCGGCTGCCGCTTTACCTGTCGTTGAAGGAATAAAGTCACGCGAGTTTACGCCAACCTCTGACCCCTCGCATGTTTGTACTTCGGTCAAACTACCCAATGACTCATACGCTCATCATACACACACTGTGTTATTGTCTACCGCGTTAGTCGACATCTACATAGATATACGTAAGCAGTCCACGGTTCGATGCCTGGTTGACACGCCGTCTAGCCACATTTATTACAGAATCTTGTGTTCAGCGTTTAGGGTTAGCTCGGCGTCACGCTAACGTTCCGGTATACTGGATTGGTGGTGTCGAGAATAAATCTATGCGAACTAGGGGTAGTGTTTTGTTTAGTATTGCGCCGCGAAACCAAGCGCAACCTAATATTCTTATTAATGCTTTAATTTTACCCAAACTTATTTCGCAGTTACCTTGCCCGTCATTGCGTCATACCGATTGGCCGCATATAAAAAAATTAAACTTAGCTGATCCTACGTTTCATATTTCACAGCCCGTGGAGATACTTCTGGGTGCCGATGCACTCCTTAATATTTTACTTAATGATGTAATAATCGGTGCGCCTGATTCAACGATTGCCATGAACAGTGACTTCGGTTTTTATTGTTAGGTAAAAACTCTTGTGAACCTACTACACCAAGATTGATAGTGATTTCGATATGCCAAAATTCTGAGAATTAGAATCATTGCCAGAATAACGGACTCTTACGCCCGATGAGACTTTTTGTGAAAAAATCTTCGTTGATAACCATTATCGTGATGCCACCGGTCGCTACGTCGTTGCGCTCCCGTTCAAACGTGACGTACCACCCCTAGGCGAATCGTGCGAATCAACGATCGCCAGATTAAGAAAATTGGAATATCGCTAACAACGAAACCGCAAACTTAAGGATGACTACCATGCTTGTCTCCAAGAGTACGTGGATCTTCATCACATGGAGCTTGTTTACGACAGCACTGTGAATGCCGGTTCTTGTTTCTATATTCCACACCACGCCGTGATTAAATAATCGAGTGAGACTACTCGTACTCGTGTTGTGTTCGATGCTGGTCATAAATCGTCATAAATAATGTGTTGGTGTGGGGAAAGTACTGCCACAGACTGCAGCGGGCGTAAGCTGTGTCTCCTGCCACGTTACCACCGTTTCGGGGAACTACCGCTTTCAGGAAGCTGTGGCTGCTTATCAGCCGTTGCGTCGGTAGTTGCGCACCGATTAGTGGGACATGGACACATGACGTGCAATTACCAGTTGCCAGCTGCAGCTGCTTACGACAGTAAAGGACAACATCTACTTCCTTGGCGTTGGCGGAACCGTGCAACACTAGACACGCATATTCACCAGCCGAGAAGCAGAGTGCTAGGCCAGGTAATCCGGAGAAGGTGAGATGAGGGCCCCCAGTTGGTTGAAGTTAGGCGTCTGAGTAAATTGTTGCGGTACCCGATACGGACGAATGGTACAACACTAGACACAATAGAATTAAACGTTAATAATATGAATAAAATCACAAGATATTGGAAACGTAATATGTATCACGTGTCACGTACATTTTATACCACTCCTATCTCCTCACCAATCTCCTTCCAGTCTTAACATATTCATAAATAATAATTAAAACATCAAAAGCTTATGAATATCGGAATTCCGGAATTAATCCTTTCAATTCAGGAATTGGTAAATCAGTAAAAATCATACGGTATTCCGGAGTTACGGAATTCTGGAATGCACGCCCCAGTTTCAGTCATAGCTATCGAATCAAACCAGTTAGGTAAAGTCAGTAAAAAGTTGTTTGTTATCCAAACAACTTTGAATAAAAAATAATTTGTATTTTGTTGGTTATAAATTGCTAAAAATCATTGAGGTTGCTATTCTTATTTGAAACGTACCTAATAAAATAGTAGAACCTAGTTTTGCTTTGTATTTAATGGACGAGGAGAAAACCGTAGAGTGAAATAAAGTTGAATTTCTTCTAAAACAAAAACGTATCTTAAAGGAACATGGAGACTTTGTTATGTTATAAAAAAAGTAATGTGATGACGGTGACAGTTAAAATCAGTGGCGTTAGTTTTTGAATTGCATCAAATGTATACGATTAGTAGTGCACTTGCTGAGTAGTGCTGTGGAATTCAACCTCGTAAAACCCGAGTTCGATGCGCGAATGGTGGCACACTTCACCGTGGGCGTCGTATTGTTTTCGTCCCATCAAAACTGAATGCAGTAGAAGTAAGCCCTTCAGCTTCACGTCTACATGGCAAAAACAATGTGGGATGTTATGCCAATCTGGTGAGTCGTTTTCATTTTGTTATGGTTCAGGACAAGTGTTTATTATTCAAACTTCTGGTTTTGTATACAGTATGGGCCATGTGATGTCATAATCAATGTTGGCTTAATCACCGGTCAAGTTTTAGTGTTGTTCAAAGGTATCACTGGTGGCCATTAGCTAGCTTTGGCTGATTAATTGTGAGCAATACAGTAACAATGCCGTACTTCATCCAAAAAAAAATGATAATTCCAAATGAAATAATAAGTTTTGAGTTAATTGTGTTGATCATTGAATTGGTAGTGGTTATACCTAGCACAAACACTAGGTCATTGAGGCAGACATACCTAGTACTGGCTGTACATAATAAATGTCTAACTGACGGTAATAGTTTCAACATTTTGTTCTGTAAGGATGAGATATCACTTGTGAAGGACTGCACAACTGTATTTTTAAGTGTCAGCGCGAGTTAGTATTATAGCTGCTTTAACCAATACTGACCATTGTTCAATAACATGTATTCAGAACAGATCTTATGTCGCGGGACGATTTACAACGATCTCGATCGATCGATTTTCATCTTCAGATCTTAATTCACTTGTTTACTTTCAAAGTAACATTATGATAGTAGTAGCAAGTAAATCCCGCGATCGCTATCTTTTGAAATCTTAAAATAGTAATAGAACGAATAAGTACCCTAACGATCGCATACAAAGGATGCCTCTAAGTAGTGCTACTAACGAGTTTAACATAGAAAACAGTGAGGAGAGTTCATCCACCGACCAGGAGAGCACATACCGTGGTTATTAGGTCGCACTTTACGCACTTGTCTGTAGTCGTACCTGCAATTAATATCATACCGGCTCATACGGGCACTTGTGTTCCCAATATTTCTATACGCAGCCGAGACCTGGACGCTGAAAGAAACTGAGAGGAAGTGAATAGACGCTCTGGAAATGTGGTGCTGGAGAAAATGCTTGGAGTGTCGTGGACTGAGTTTCGGACTAACATATCCATCCTTCAAGAACTCTGTATCAGGCAGCGTCTATCGGCTATAGTCCAAGCACGAGTACTCCAGTTCTTTGGACACGTATCCCGACGAGGCAACGACTCTCCCGAGCGGCGGAGGGTAGAGTGGAAGGGACGAGAGCGCGTGGCAGGTCGCCCATGCGATGTTCCGACCAGATAAAGTCTGCAGTGGGTGGCCCATTGCATAAGTTCACATGAATAACAGCCGATAGAGAGGGTTGGCGTCGCATCGTTAGTCAAATTATGGCAACCCGAAGTCTCACTGCAACATGATGCCCACGACCGCTCTGCCAAGAGTGTACCGACGAAGAGGAAGAAGTCGTAGACTCTATGTGAAGTGATGTGTGTTGGTCGTACCACTTGAGGTAATAACGATATGGGTGGCATGAGTGTCACTAGCTGCTGCAGCAGTCGTGCCATGAGCGTTGTAATTATGATCTAAGCTGATACGGTTTCTGATCAATAACTGCTAAGGCTTAGAGGAACCTTTCGATATCGGTGATCGTTATACACTGAAAGCTTTAAATAGATGCGCTTAGAACTAAGAAGTATACACACTATAGGTTTAGGAAGATGATGGTTGATCACGTAATCATGTTTCAGTCAATGTTGATTTTGATAATGATGATTGATGAGCAAGCTGTAGAAGTTCGAGTAATTCTGTCTATCGGCCGTAGTGTATGTTCAACCGTACCAGTGGTTAAGCGTAGTCGTAGCCGTAAATCGGTATATCTTGAGGCAACACAAGTAGTCCGTTGGTGCGCGATATTGCGTTTAGTCGTGTCAGAGGTCTGGTCTAGATAGACCGTTGTGTGAGGGCAAAGCGATTGCTGAAATAATTAATCAGAGAGCACACAATTGCAGTAGAGTATACCTACTGGTCATTTAATTGACAAGCAGTAGAATATAGGTACTGGTCATTAAATTGACATGCAGTAGAATATACATACTGGTCATTAAATTGACAGGCAGTAGAATATACCTACTGGTCATTTAATTGACAATCAGTGGAATATAGGTACTGGTCATTAAATTGACATGCAGTAGAATATACATACTGGTCATTAAATTGACAGGCAGTAGAATATACCTACTGGTCATTTAATTAACAATCAGTGGAATATACCTACCGGTCATTAAATTGACAGGCAGTAGAATATAGCTACTGGTCATTAAATTGACAGTCATCAAAGCATGACAATAATAGCAGTAGATTATACCTACTGGTCATTAAATTGACAGTCATCAGAGAATGACAGTAATAGCAGTAGATTATACCTAATGGTCATTAAATTGAAAGTCATCAGAGAATGACAGTAATAGCAGTAGATTATACCTACTGGTCATTAAATTGACAGTCATCAGAGAATGACCGTAATAGCAGTAGATTATACCTACTGGTCATTAATTTGACAGTCATCAGAGAATGACAGTAATAGCAGTAAAATATACCTAGTGGCTTCAGAAAAGGAGCTAGCTGATCTGTTTCACAAAGAAGAATATGAGAGTGGACTGGTTGGATTAATAAGTCGAAGACAAAAGTCATGCTCACGGACATATCCGGTCAACTCTCTAGAACGAAAGAACTCGCGGACCTAGAATTTGTCAGCGAGTTATTATACCTCGAATCGCTACTTCGTGACCGGGGAGGAACCGAAAGAGAGATCAGGAGAAGGACTCAAATGGACAAAGCGGCGAAAGTAAGCTGACACGTATTTGGCAAGACAGAAAGGTCAACAATGTCACCAAGATGAGACTAGTCTTGAAACTGGTTACTCGATATCTTTTTCGGATCGGAGTCGTGGACGATTCGGGCAATAGAACGGAAAAAGATTTTTGAGAGATAAGACATTTTTGAGATGTCGTGGTGGCGAAGAATGCTGCGCATACCATGGACCGCCAAGAGAACGAACTAATCTATCCTTGATCAACTAGGCATAAAAGACAGACTCACCACGCTATGCTATCTACTACACCAGCGCTGCTGCGGTATGCTGCTAGCCACTTTGTTCACATTTGCCCGTCAAGAACCACACAATCTAGAGAAGTTGGTGGGAAGGCGGATGGAAAAAGACCTCGCGGCCGGTCACCTAACCGCTGGTCAGACCAGGTAACCGCCCTCACTGGACTCTCTGTTACAACCGCCCTAAGAGAAGCTGAGAACCAATTGAAGTAATAGAACATCGTGCATAAAGCCATGAGGGTCTTTCAGGGACGCGACCTTCAGTAATGAAGAACGCGACCAAAAAGAGATACCTACTGGTGGCGAAGGAAAAACATCGTGAGGAAACCGACATGTTAAGTCAGCAGTAGTGGTACTTTTATGTACTGGGGTCCTCCATGGTCTCAGCCAAGACAGCTATATCATCGGTGAACCGAATGTGAGTGATGTGCTCGCCGTTGACGTCGATGCCTGGCCCTCTCCGGTCCGGAGCCTTGAAGGCGTCCTCCAGTGCAGCGGTGTACGGTTTCGGAGGTGTTGCGTCTCCCTGTTCTACACCTCGCTGCGAGGGATGGGTTTCGGGGCCAGGTCGCAAGGTGGAACTAGCGTAGTGGCGTTTAAGTGCAGGCGCTTCGGTACCTCGATGTACTGGTGGTCAATTTGGCGCCGTTTGAGGGACTGCAGTGCAGCCCAAGTCTCGATCAAGTCGAGGACTTTCACGTGGTCCACAAACGCTGAGTGGAAAGGCAGGTTTTACTCTTCGGTCCTTAGCCTGCCGCAGCGTACGTGTGTGGTCTACGGTGCTGGAGTCTGTTCGGAGGCCAGGTTCTTCGGGAGGCTGGAAATAATCGGGCCTGCGCGCGAGACTATTTCGTGTATTAATTTATTGGTTCCAGGTAACCTATTCATAACATGAGTTCTCAACTAAAGTCAGAGTAATTTGATGGTGAGGGGTAACCTTCATCAGTAGGCCGAGATGGAAATCAGAAAATTAAATTAAATTAAATTTATTCATTCATAAACTTAGGACTAGATACATGCACAGTTAAGTGAGACAAGCATTAAAGTTCTTAATCTAGTTAGTGGGTGCAGTACTGTCCTTCTAGATAGGAGATGAAGTCACCTGTGTTTAGAAGAAACAGATTGCGTTCCCCTGTCGTCAAAATAAGGGTTGACTTATATCATGAACATGCTGTCAACATTTCATCATTAAAATCTATCAGCAAAATAAAAACTTTAAAACAATATAAGTGTAACTTAATTAAAAATTAAAATTAAAATCTTAGCTAGATACTTAATCTAATGTCATTTATGAATTAATAATCAATAAAATAAATTACAATAATCAATCAATAAAATAAATTACAATAATCAATCAATAAAAAAATAGCAAATTATATAAAAATTATGTTCAGAGTGATTGTGTGTAGTGTACATGTATAAGTGTAGTGTGTGTTAGATTTCTATGTTGGGTGTGATGCATGTTTGTGTTAGCGTGATCACTTCTTTAAGAGTTCTTCTCTTTCAATGTAACTAAGGTTCAGTAAATAGGAGCGAACAGTCTTTTTGCATATACGATATCTCAATCCGTAAGTCGGCACTATTGCATTCATCTTATTATATAACGATGGGCCAAGATAGAGAGCGAATTTTTTAAAAAAAGCTGTGAAAAAATGGAAAAAATGGAATAGAAGAGGAAGAGAAAGGTTAAAAGGAAACAATAAATTAAATCAGTAAATGATTTTTAAATATTATTGTGCTGTCATTTTGTTATGCCAGAGATGCCAATGAATTATTAATATAAATAAGAATTTGCTAAAAATCTTATTAATAATTCTGGTGACATAAACTGGTTAAAACAAGGAAGAGAATGTAGTGTATGTAGATATCAATAGATCGCGCTACAAGCCGATAACAGAATTGTAGCGATGCCTTGTGCGCATATGTCGCTTGGTTATAAATACCGGTCCGAGTGGTGGGGCGATCAGTCATAATCAGACTGTCGGCCTCTGTGGTAGTGCGTTGGCGAGTCAACTATTAATATTGATAAATGTGCATATTTTACAAAACCCATATACATTATATTTTCAGATACCATGATATGCTTGTAAGATGACCCAGGCATACAATAATTTGAATTCGAATAACTCTGTAGAAAGTAGTGATTGGTGCTATGGTGACCTAACACACCTTTCTTGTAATGATAGGATATGGTAAAAGTTAAAGTCTTGGATTATAAGGCAAACAACTATATTGAAACACTATACAACACTTAGATACACGAAATGGTAAATTATGGTAAACTATATGACTAAATTAATGGTAAAAAAGTATGGTAAAATGGTTATGGTTTGGTTACGAGTACGTGGTGTCTCTGACGAGATCTAAACGCGAACTGGCCCACATTTTGGTAACCGAGCGAATGTGCATATTTGCGTTTGATGCAATTATGCATTTTCGCTGCGTGTTCGGTTTAAACTCGAACATATTCCCAAGAGCGAGAAGAAATGCGGGATGATGATATGGTGTGTATATAACATTAAATTACTTAAACTAGTGATCTTATCTGGTAATTAAGCTTAACAGCATTGATAAGGCATATTAAAAGCAAAAATTAAAAGTATATTGGTCTACTTAAATACTATCGTTATTAAAAACATTAAAAAGTCAGTTAATGATGGTTTAAAATTACACTATAGAGTCTTCCACAGTAAAAACAATATTTTGATTAAATAAAATAAATGAATAAAAAAGCCTTTTATTCAAAAACCAGAGAAATACAGCTTAAAAACAGTAAAAACTTCTTAATTAGAGAATGTCCCTGATTTCAGTGTGCCTCTTGGCATAGGCCTCCTCTAACAGTTTCCACTGGGGTCTGTCTTGAGCAACTCGTCTCCACCGTGGTCCAGCGGTCTTTTTAATTTCGTCCTCCCATCTCAGACACTGTCTTCCACGGCTTCTGTTCCCATCTCTTGGGTACCAGTCTGTCACTGCCTTGCTCCATTTCCCACGTATGTCGCGCATCATGTGACCGGTCCACCTCCACTTTTGCTGGTCTATTCGTGTGAGGATGTCAGTAAGTTTGGTTTTCGCCCTGAGGTCGGTATTTCTGATTCTGTCCTGACGTTTGAATCCTGTGATGCTGCGCTCCATTGCTCTTTGACATGTGGCAAGCCTATCTCTGAAGTGTTTGGTAAGTGCCCATGTTTCGCAGCCGTAGGTTAGGCATGGAAGGATGCACGTGTTGAAGGTTTTTCTTTTCACTGCCATGCCCAGGTCTTGTGATTTCATAATTTCCTTGAGTGACCAGTATCTCTTCCAACCATTCGCAATTCTTGATTCAGTTTGATCTTTTGGGGAAATAACCTGGCCAAGGTAATTATATTCGTCCACAAACTCTAGAGTTTTTTGGTTAACTCTTATGTCTACCTTTGTGGAGTTGGTCATCACTTTGGTCTTAATGGCGTTCATTCTTAGTCCAACTTTCAGACTTTCATCATTAAGGCTTTGTATCATTCTTTCCAGGTTTTCAGGCTTTTCTTCAAATAGAACCAAGTCATCAGCAAATCTGAGGTGATTCAGTTTGGATCCATTTATATTTAGAATATTTTAATTATAAATAGAATATTTTGATTGCCTGTGTCCATATATTTTTTGTCACGTTTTAGCGAACTATAGTTCGCGCTAGGCCAGCGTTTGGCATAATTGTGTAAGGGAAAACCGATTTCGCTTTTATTCTTTAGATCACTGGCACTGAGCACTTCACTATATGATTCGCGTCTTCTGGTTGGTTTCGGAGTCAGCGGAGTCGCTGCTAACTCCTGTTGGCAGCATCTCTCGCTGCGGCGTCGAGGTCTCGGAGGCGACGGTGTCACCGCGGTTTGCTGCCGGCGGGATCCCTCGCCACGATGCCCAGCGGAAGCCTTCCGGCACTGGCGACATCATCCCGTTCGCCACATCCAGGCTGCTGCCACGCATAGAGCGATCGACACCAACACGTAGCATATTACGAATTGGTGAATATCATGTGGTGAAAAATCTTCTATTTCTGAATCGCTTTTCTTCAGTTTTTCTATCGCCTCCCCCAGACTGGTCATAGATATGTTTTGGTTTCCGTCATCGGTCTGCTTTTCTTCTGGGATTTTGAGGTTAATCAAGTGATTAATTTGGTCGAATTCGGGCATGTAAATGGTTGGTGAAATGTTCACTTGGTTGGACTGCTGACGTATCAAATATAATGAGAAGTCCTTTCCTTTG
The DNA here is from genome assembly GCA_949775005.1 of Orthosia gothica. NCBI lineage: Eukaryota > Metazoa > Arthropoda > Insecta > Lepidoptera > Noctuidae > Orthosia > Orthosia gothica. Next base: position 4,717,084 of record OX459046.1, on the reverse strand, counting down.
ATGACACACTCTTGACCTATGCCAATGACCCCGGCTTGGCTCAGCTGACGAACTGTTACATGATCGCCGCATATTATTTTGATTGTGTAGGTGTCACAACAAAAGTATAAGTGCTGAGAAGTCAAATGTAATTCAATCCATACGTTGGTGCAGTTGGTTTTTTGTACTTTACATTCGTTGGTTGCCGGGTTCTTGTCGCAAAAACTTTCGTCATTTTGCAGGTCTGTTATTGGCTTTAGCAGCTCACATATGTAAGTTGGTCCATGGTGAAGACATGCCGTTAGTTCCTGTGTGGACATGCTAAAGTATAAATCTTTCTTTAGGTTGACTGCCACATATTCGGCAACTGGTATTATCGTGGTCATCATGGTGTTTGTTTGCTGCGGAACAGGTATTATCTTGTACAGTTTGAAACTTTCTCTGGATACTAATGGAAAAGTAACTTCAATTATAACAAATTTTTGCGTCGCTCTGGCCTTGACTTTCAATAGTTTGTAAAGATACTGAAGGTCAGTGTCTAAATTAGTAATTGGTAGTGTGAGTTCGCTTGGCATCTGGCCATATATGGTTCGGAGCTCACGTTTAAGTTGCGTTGGTGGCAATAAATGTATGCTAATTTGACCGTGGTAGATGTCTGTTAATGCATCGAGCAGAGTGTCTTGAAGTCGCCTTAATCCTTGCAGCAAGCTGTTTCCAGACATCGCTGACAATGTGAAGTCATTGACGTATGAAATGTTTCGTATTTTACGTTGGAGAGTGCTCGCATTTTCTTGCAATTCCATAAGCTTCTTGTTTATTAATTTGTGCTGTTTGTTAACAGTGATCTCCATTCTTTTCATAAGGTTGAACTCTGCTTCTATAATGGAAGTTTGGTTTTTCCATAAATTAGAAAGGTGTTTCTCATTGCGATGTATGGTTTCAATGTCCTTTTCATACTGGTCTGCAAAACGCGAGTCCAACACTCCGAATAAGTCATTCGCTAGATACCCGATACCGTTGATAAGGCCTCGTCGGCACCGACACGTCTTCTCCGAGGCGCGTCGCCGTCTAGCGTGGATATCAAAATGCTGTGTTAGCAAAAGTTCATTGTAGTATTCGAGTTCCTGGTAGTCGTGCCGAGCTTGCTGCACGATCGTATTACAATGGTTTTGTGTTTCTATGGTTGCACACAATTTTTCTTGGTAATTTGCTATTTTGTTATAAGTGTTCATACCTGTCCAATAGGGTCCCATGTCGTAGTACATGACTAATTTCCATTTATCCCTGATTAGTTGTACTTTTGAATCAGGGTCAAAATAAAGCGTTTGGTTGTTCGGAAATGGTTTCACGGCGTCTAAACCGTAAGATGGTAAGATCAGCATGAAAAAACTCAGTAAGACGGTTGCTAAAGTTGCGATTTTTGACCTCGGTTTTCTTTTTCTTTCTGGTAATTTGGTTGTTGGTTTTTTGTCTGGTTCTGGTATATTTACAATATTCTGGTTAACAGGCAAAACTGAGAGTTTCACAATAGGGCGTTTCATGACCCCATTTTTGGTTTTTAATGAAACTGCTCTGGTAAGACCATCATTTCCTGGATGTGTGCCGACCACACGTCCAAGAGCCCATTTTCCTGGAGGCAGATTCTCATCATGAATCACTGCTAGATCTCCAATTTTAATGTTTTCCTGTGGTTCCATCCATTTACTTCTAGTCGATGGTTGTACTAAGTATTCAGTCTTCCATCGTTTCCAATGATCTTGGAATAGCTTTTTGGTTAGATGCCACCTGGTTCTAGCATCCTGCTCGGTTTCTATTACCGTTGTTCCTGGTCTTCCTAATAAGAAATGAGCTGGTGTAAGGAAGTTTATATCCTCGGGATCCTCTGATATCGCACAAAGAGGTCGAGAGTTGAGGCACGCTTCTAGTCTAGCTAACAATGTGGTGTACTCCTCGAAGGTTAGTCTTTGTTGACCGATGACCCTCTTGAGATGATGTTTTAGACTGCGTACTGCTCGCTCCCATAGACCGCCGTTATTAGGCCAGCTAGGCACATTAAAGTGCCATTTTATGCCCATCTCTGCTATTTCGGTTATAAAACTTTCACTGAATACTTCGCGAAGCTGGTTAAATTCTGGTTCTTCCTGTATCATCCTGTTTGCTCCCACGAAGTCAGTGCCGTTGTGACTGTACATATGTCGTGGTGCCCCTTTTCTGGCAGCCATTATGATTTTAGCTGCCAAATAGGCGGAGCTGCTCAGGTATGACACGAGTTCTAAGTGAAAACTAATCCAAAACTGTTGTCGAAGGTTTGCTAACGTTAGACGCGCTACGCCATGGAAGGACAATTTATGAGCTTGATCGATAAGTAATGTGGTTAACGGGTGGTCGTGAGGTAAGATGATGGTATGTTTCATCTCAAGACTCATGTGGGCGTTTTCTAATCTCCCACCCACACGTAAAATGCCACGTTTATCTATGGTTGGATTCAAACTCAAAATCTTGCTTTTGGAGTGCACTCTTCCGTGTTTATTTATTGAATCTAGGTCGTTTGCAAATTCTGCCCGCTGAACGTTTTTGATTATCAGCTGTTTAGCCCGACGAAGCTCGTATAATTCGAGGTAGGGTCGGCGAACTGGTTTGTTCAAGGTAGATAATCGCAGTATCCACGCAAAAATACGTATGATTTTTGTTATGGTGCTATATTTGTTTATCAAATGTTTAATATTTTCGGTAGTCAGCGATTCTCTTGGTTGTCCAATGACTACCGCGTTGGTTTGGTTTAAAATAGACGGCTTTACTTCTAAGTTCGTCTCGTATATGGTTTAGTGGATTTCTTGATTGGTGTATGATGGCAGCCATGACGGCCCTTGCCACCATATCTTGTGGTCTTTGAGTTGCCTGACAGTAAAACCACGACTTGCACAGTCGGCTGGATTATCTGTCGTCTTCACATATTGCCAATGTTTTGATGGTATGGTTTTTATGAGATCGGATTTCAGTTTATTTTCTGCTTCCATTGAATGATACCCTCCGCAAAAATCGTCCCTATAGAAACTAATACGTCTTCTAATACTTTTGATGCGTCAGGAAATTTCTGTTCTAAGTTCCTAAATTGAGTTAATGCTTGTGGTTTGGTTGCACTCAACTTGTCTTTGCGTTCCGGCTTAAGTGGTAGTTGGACTTCATACCTTCCGTCCTCAAGCCCCTTGGTAGTTTTAATAAAATACTGTAAACACTCATGGTCATCGTTGGACATTTCTTTCTTCTGGTGTATGTCTTCGTTCTCCCAATATTCCAGAAGGTCTTCTGTGTTGTTGAGAACCACGTTGCACTGGTAGTGTGGTATCATGGATCCACAGAGTAGCCATCCTATTTGCGTCTGTTGGGCGATTGGTTGCTTATCGTTGTCTCCTCTCAAGATACCTCCTAACATTATTTTGCTGTAAACATCTGCGCCTAGAAGTATATCTACGGGTCTGCTTACGTAAAACCCTGGATCAGCCAATTGTATCCCTTGGATATGGTTCCACGTTGTTGGTTTGGCAAACGTGTTATTTGGCAATCGCTTGATCAAGTTATTCATAATAATAACGTTCGTGTCGCAGGTAAATTCACTATTTGTAGACTGTAGTGTTACCTGTAACATTCCTTTCGCGTTATTTTCTTTTTCACCGACGCTGAATATTTGACCTTTGAAATGAGCCCTCTTTAATCCCAAGATCTGGGCTGCGTTTTCAGTTATTAACGGTAGTTGAGAACCCTGGTCAACTAAAGCTCTCATCTTGTGCTGTATTCCATTAGCACCCTTGACTTTTATAATAGCGGTGGCTAAAAGTATTTCCGATATGTCATCCCATGACGCGTGAGATGACCTAGATGGGGTGATGCCCTTTTTGGTTGCAACATTGTTGGTGGTTACTTGTGCTGACACAGTTGGACTTTGTTTTTCTAATGCTTCGTGAAGTAGCGTATTGTGTGTAGCTAAGCATTTACGACATCGCTTGTTCGATTGACATAGTTTATTGTTATGACTAGATAGGCAGTTTTTGCAGTAATTTAATTGCTCAATCTTATTTAATTTTTGCTCGTGCGTCATTTGCAAAAAATCAGGGCAACGCCACAATCCGTGGTCAGAATTGCACAATGCACAGGTTATCGACCGCGACACGTGTAATGCATTTGATTTTGTGTTTTCTTTGTTGCCTGATTGATGGTTGTTTCGTTGAAAAAAATTCTTCTGGTTTTGGTTGTGGTTGCTGTATGGGAATGGTTGATGCGGCGTGGTTTTTTGGTTGACTGGTTCTTGCTTGCGACGAGACGCTTCTAGCGCTGTGAATTTTTTCTCCAAGAATTCCAGGAACTCCTGCAATTGGGGTAGATCTCTAGGATTTTAGACCGATTCTATGTATTCGGTGAAGGTATCATTATCCAGCTTTAGCGCTAGTAGGTGTACTAGAAGTGGATCCCAAGTAGCTATATCCACTCCCAGATTCTGTATAGCATGTAACGTCTCCTTGGTTACGTCATGCAGCTTCTTAATCGTAGCCAGTGATTGCTGTTGTATATTGGGAAGCCCAAGTAAGATATTAATATGGGACGTGAATTTTTTTTTTTTTTTTTTTTAAAAACGTTGCCCCACACTAGGAATTTCTTCCTGTATCGTGGGTGCGTTTACAAACATATAAACTCACATACACAACACCCAGAGCCGGAACAACTATCTGTAGGTCATACAAATATTTGTTTCGTGCGGGAATCGAACCCGCGACACGCAGCGCAGCAGTCAATCGCTCAACCACTGCGCCAACCGTGCGCCCAAATCAGTTTCTTGTTACCATAACTATGGCTTAAAATTTCCCAACATACGTGATAATTGTCTGAGCTAATCTGTAAATGGTGAATCAGATGCTCTGCTTCTCCAGTCACCTTAGAACTGCATTTTTTGCGCATTATACATCGACGGGTTTTTGTCGATCGCTTCGCTAAACAAGTCTTTGAATGGAACCCACTGGTTGTAAGTTCCATTGAACACGGGGATGTCCATCTTTGGAGCTGATTTCTCTCGGTGCTTCACTGCCCACATCTTTTTGTTGATGTCGTTTGTCAACTCACTGTACTTTTCCTCGTGCTTGCAGAATTCCGTTTGGTACGTAATATCGTCGCCTCCATCCTCACCTTCAATTTCCCAATGAAGTCTGTCAATCTCACCCCATCGGCTATCTAGTGATTTTAGAGCGTTCTCGAATTGCCATTGATTCTTGAACTTATCTACTTCAATATTACTCACGGTTCTCATGAACGCCTTGAAATGTATACTCTGTTTCTTTAATAACCCGTTCAGCTTGCTGGACCCTCTCTCTATATGAAGAAAACTCTCACGCTGCGAGGACTCTGTATAGTGAGACGACGTACATAGTTGTGGCTGCGCCGTCTCGTCTTCCGGCCGACGATGGTCAGCGGTTAGCTGTGACCTAGCCCGGATGCCTGGTAATGGCTGCACATCCTCCGCTTTTGGTCTACGGGGGCTTTCTTCCTGCAGCTGCGTTGTGCCTAATTGCCTCATGGTTTTATCAATTATCTCCTTTATTTTGAAATAAACTTCCTGGACTATTTCGAAACATCCCTTTTTGAAGTAAATGTGCTCAACATCCGCTAACTGACACATTTTCCTATGGTTTTGTTGGTAGTCGTGCCAGTATGCTTCCAACATATCAGCCTTACGCTTGTAATTTTCGATGGTCTTCCTTTCGAATCCATCCTTCTTTATGTTAGTTAAAAACTTGTTCAGGATTTCATAGAGCTCCGTTTGTTTGATGAATAGAGTATCGGAATCCATATTAAGGGTTGGTTTGAAAAAAAATGGTAATGGTTAGTTTGTATAATGGTTTGATCTGACCTTTATGCTCCAACCGACCGTCTCTGCAATCCGAGGTTCTCCCAATTGCAGCGATCTCCTGGTTTGCGTGGCACTGTATCACTTGGTAGTCACTGGTAATTAAATGCTCGAAGGACCATGTAGAAAGTAGTGCTTGGTGCTATGGTGACCTAACACACCTTTCTCGTAATGATAGGATATGGTAAAAGTTAAAGTCTTGGATTATAAGGCAAACAACTATATTGAAACACTATACAACACTTAGATACACGAAATGGTAAATTATGGTAAACTATATGACTAAATTAATGGTAAAAAGTATGGTAAAATGGTTATGGTTTGGTTACGAGTACGTGGTGTCTCTGACGAGATCTAAACGCGAACTGGCCCACATTTTGGTAACCGAGCGAATGTGCATATTTGCGTTTGATCCAATTATGCATTTTCGCTGCGTGTTCGGTTTAAACTCGAACAAACTCTGATTGCTATTTAATAATGTATGATGAAAATGGTTATTTTGGAAGTAAAAGTCTAGGTCTTTTTAGGTTTTTTATTATTAGCACTTAGCACGATCACACAGTCGTTACATACCAACGATTCAAGTTAGGAGAGTGCGCACCACAGATTACATCGTATATCCCTATAACCACAGATAATAACACCGTTAGGCGATCTATCAAATAAGGCAGTTATTACATTGAATGTTAACACTCCCGCTCAATGTAATACCTACAAATAATTAAATATGTATAACTTAACAATGTATAAATTCAAAAAAAATAATAAGCAATCTACTTTAGACCACACCCTGTAACAAACCTGAACAATAATTCTTTATTTAATGACTTTGTGAACATATCAGCGATTTGATCTCGTGTTTTTACATAAATTAAACACATTTTATACGGGTAGGGTAGGGTAGGGTAGGGTAGTGTAGGGTAGGGTAGGGTAGGTAGTGTAAGGTAGGATAGGTAATGTAGATAAATATTTGGTGTTTTTAATACAAAACAAAGTTTGCCGGGTCAGCTAGTCCTTAATAAAATGATACCTTATATCAATATGTTTTAATCTCTTAATATTATCCGTATTTGCAACCATTATGGCGGATTGATTGTCACAATACATAGGTATTGGATGCACATTGATGATATTAAAATCTTTTAATAAACTAGCTAGCCAACAAGATTCACTAGCCGCCATACTGGCTGCAACATACTCAGCCTCAGTTGATGATAGGCTTACTGAGCACTGTTTCTTTGAACACCACGATATAAGACAGTTAGAAAACTTAAAACAGTAGCCAGTGGTAGACTTTCTGTCTTTTAAGTCACCACCCCAATCTGCATCGCAATGCCCCACAAACCCATCATCATTACATTTGTAAACTTATAATCTAAGGTGTGTTTTACATATCTTAAAAGTCTTTTTAAATGAGTTAACAGTATCTCACTAGCATTATTTTGGTACCTACTCAGTATAGATACAGCAATACAAAGATCTGGTCTAGTGCCTAACACTGCATACATTAAACTTCCAATAATTTTTCTACATGTGTTTTCAATATTATTATCTGACTTGCATTCTTTTACTTCTAAGATTTTTACATTAAAGTTTTGATCAATAGGAGTAGATATAGGTCTACAATTTTCCATATTAAATCTTTTCAATACATTTTCTAAATAGGATTTCTGACTTAATTCAGTCACACTTCAAATTTTGTTTAACATTTATGCCAAGGAAATTTGAAATTAGTCCAAAATCTTTCATTTTAAATACTTTTTGTAAGTGTGATTTAAGATCACTTATCTGTTCCTCATTACTGCTAAACATTAAAATGTCATCGACATACAATAACACATAGGTTTGGTTTTCTTGGCTACATTTAGTAAACAAACATGGATCATTCTTTAACTTTACATAACCTACCTTACTTATTACACTGTTAAATTTTTCATTCCAATATTTGGGGGATTTTTTTAATCCGTACAAAGATTTATTTAGTTTTACAATATTCTCACACCCATTATATGCCCCTTCTGGTAATTTAATAAATACATTTTCTTTAATATCCCCATATAAAAAGGCCCCAGTGACATACATCTGGTGGATTGCTAAGTTTAATTTAGTAGCAACTGAAATAAACAATTTTAATGTTGACAATTTGGCAACAGGGGAATAAATTTCATACAAATCTAATGAATCATTCTGTTCGAATCCTCTGGCAACTAATCTAGCTTTATATTGCACAATATTATCAAGTTTTTTAATTTTGAATACCCACTTACTGCTTATGACCTTTTGATTCCCAGGTACCGAACAGACTGTCCACGTATTATTTGCTTTTAAAGTCTCAAGTTCTTGGTTGATAGCTTCCTTCCACTGAAAGGGATCACTTCTCTGCATAGCTTCTTTATAATTTCCTGGTTCTGTTTCTGCAGTATAGACGTTTTGACACGTATAGAATTGTGTTGGTTTTCTGATGCGTGTGATGCGACGAGATGGAGTTAACCACGACACGTTATCACTCTCACATTCACTATACTCATCGCTTGTTTCTTCAGGTTCATATAAACTCTGCTGGTCTTCATCTGCCGTATAATTTGTTAGGGTTGAATCCATCATAACCTCTTCTTCAGAGTTTTGTTCAGATACTGATGTCTCATTATTTACTGATTCTGTTACAGAGTCTGTGTTTACTCTTTCTTGTTTTTCAATTATTGGTTCCAAGAATATGACGTCCCTTTTCACTTGAACTTGTTTTGTTTTCGGATAAAATATCCTATAACCTTTAACATTTTCTCCATAACCCACCATAATACCGGTCTCCCCTTTAGAATCCCATTTTTTTCTTTTTTCTTTTGGAATATGGACAGATACAGGTGTACCAAAGATATGTAAGTTACTGAGGTCAAACTGTTTATTTGTCCATATTTCATAGGGTGTTTTACCTGGGTCATGACTTCTACTTGTTCTGTTTAGTACATATGCTGCGGTGTTCACTGCCTCAGCCCATAATTTCTTCGGAAGATTTCTAGCATAAAGCATTGATCTTGCCGCTTCTGTCAGGGTTCTTATCTCCCTTTTCGCCTTGCCATTCTGCTGCGGTGTGTACGGTACAAAGGTTTGATGTACTATACCTCGCCCTGAGAACAAATCTGAAACAGCCCCATTAATAAATTCTAGGCCATTGTTACTTCTAAAGGTAATTATATTGTTACCCGTGACATTTTCTGCTTTGTAAGTTTTTAAACTTTAAGTCAATCAATCACAATCATCATTCAATCAATCAATCAATCAACAAAACGTTTTGTGCGTATGGGTGGGATGTCTACCATGTATCGATGGCGCATCGCCGTACGTCTGGTAGTCCGATGGTGGAACGGGCTAGGTGGAATTATATCGTGCAATTCCGTCGCACACTCCCCGAAATGTAACCGATAAAAAACCGACAGGCTGGCAACTCGGCGACGATGTTCGAGACTCTGGAGCTTTGACTTGACCAGCGCCTCATCGCCGATGAGCCTCTTGGCTCGCTTTTCGATCGACTCTAGTGCGTCAAGCTGGTATTTGGCTGATCCGTCCCAGAGATGAGAACAGTACTCCATGCATGATCGAACTTGCGCTTGATACAAGTTGAGGAGCTGTTCCGGCGTGAAGTACCGTCTCACCTTTGCAAGGATCCCCAGCTTTTTGGCAGCCAGCTGAGCCTTTGCCTCAATGTAAGGGCCAAAATTGAGAGTAGATGTCAACGTAACGCCAAGAAGCTCAAGATGGTCAGTTATTGGCACGGTCGCATCTCGGAAAGTTGGATCTGGGTAAAATTGGCTCTTTTTAGCGGAAAAAAGACACGCCTGGGTTTTAGCGGCATTAAACCTGACCAGATTGGCATCGCCCCATTCGGAGACTGCCTGCAAGGACAGGTTCAAGCGCTCCACCATGGCCTCCCGGAGAGACCGGATCTGAGGCCCGGTAGCACGAGCGTTGGACAATTATCTCTCAGCAATAGTGCTGTCGTCTGCATACCCAAAGGTGCCGGGTTTAAGCAGATCGTTAATATGCAGCAAGAATACAGTTGCTGAGAGTACCGACCCCTGAGGGACCCCGGCATTGATATCCAATTGGTCCGACGAGCAGCCATCGATAACCACTCGAATGGACCGATCTCTCAGGAAGTCTGCAATCCAATCACACAGACCACCGGGCAAACCGAATGAAGGAAGCTTACCAATAAGGCTTTCGTGCCAGACCCTATCAAATGCCTTCGAGATGTCGAGGGAGACGGCAAGCGCTTCCCCGTGCCTCTCGATGGCCTTACTCCAGATGTGAATGGCATACGCTAGAAGATCCCCAGTAGACCGATTTCGGCGGAAGCCGTATTGGCGGTCACTAAGGATATCGTTAGATTCTAGGTATGCCAGGAGCTTCGTGTTAAGTACACGCTCCATACTCTTACAGAGTATGGACGTTACAGAGATGGGTCTGTAGTTGGCCGGGTCAGCTCGACTACCCTTCTTGGGCACGGGCTTTACGTAAGCTAGCTTCCAAGCATTCGGCACTTTTCCAGTCTCATACGAAAGGCGGAATAGGCGTGTCAAGATCGGAGACAGTTCAGGCGCACAGATTCTGAGAACTATTGCTGGTATTCCGTCCGGGCCACTAGCCTTGTTCACGTCAAGGTTGCGCAGTACCTTACGGACGACCTTTTGATGGATACGAATGTCCGACATACTCGTCTCGCATCCATCAGGACAAGAAGGGGGCCGCGCGTCACCAGGGTTCAGACGTGAAGATTCCGCAAAAAGAGAGGCAAATAAATTTGCCTTCTCCTCAGCAGAGTGGGCCAGCGACCCGTCGGGTTTCAGCAGTGGTGGTAGTGAGGGACGGCTGAAGTTGGACTCGACCGACTTAGCCAGGGACCAAAACGCTTTACTACCTGCTGGGTAAGAAGCAAGATTGGCCCCTATTCGGCCAGTGTGGTCGAACCGAGCCCTTCTCAACACCTTCTTGCAGGACTTGGCAGCCCTGTAATAGGCTTTCTTCCTTTGACCCACGTCACTCGCTTTGCGCGAACGAGCGTCAACCCATGCCAGGTACGCCTCATGTTTAAGCGCGTCGGCGCGATGACATTCAGCGCTAAACCATGGCCGAACAACATTGGTCATTGTTACGTCAGAAAACGGAATGTAGTACTCCATTCCCTGACGCAACACATCCGTCACGTTGTCCGCGCACGCCGTAGGATCATCCGAAGAAAAGCAAGTAGGCTGCCAAGGATAACATGCGAAGAAAGATCGCATGCCATCCCAATCTGCTGACCTGTACCGCCAAACCCGCCGCGTGCCTCTTGGGCTGGGATCGGGCGGGGAGTAGACGGACACAGACTTCACCAGACAATGGTCGGAACTACCCAAAGGTGAAGTTATCGACACAGAGTATCGGTCTGGCTCTGTTGTCAGCAGAAGGTCCAAGCAATTCAATGTGTGCGAATCAACATCCGGCACCCTCGTTGCCCCCTGGACCAGCTGGGTAAGGTTAAGCGCAAGCGCAAGCTTACGCATCTCCCGTCCAGCATGGTCAGTGCACTGGTATGGGAAGAGCCACTCCTGGTGGTGGGCATTAAAGTCCCCCAGTAACACTAATTGGGCGGAAGGGTACCGCTGCTGTGCCGCATCAGCCGCCTCACTGAGGTACTCTGTGAGCCTGGTTGTCTCCTGATCTCCACTGTGCGAGCGGTAGACACAGGCGTAGATAATTTTATCCAGACCTGTGTCCACTAGAGCCCACAGCGTCGAAAATCTTGGGTCCTCAAGGTTACGGAGACGCCGATAGCAAGTGCCGTCACGGGCGTACATACACACTCCCGCGCGCGGTTTATAATTGTGCTCCAGGGTAAACCCTGGGTAAGATAGGTACGACGCGTCTGACGGACTCGCTATCTGCGTCTCCGTAAGGAAAAACAGCGCTGGTTTTTCAGTCTCCAGGTGGTAGTGGACTGCAGAGAGATTTGAGTGCAGACCTCTAATGTTGGTGAGGTGCACTTTGTGAGGGAGGGGGTGCAGCCGCTGTTTATATCCTGTATTTTTTTTCCTTGGCATTTTCATTTAAAGAAGAGTGAATGGAAGAGAGGAGTAGGAAGTGAGACGAGGTTCCACGCTGCTAACCTACAGACACGCACTGAAAGGACGCCATCATTGGGGCACTAGCCCGGAGACTGCGGGGACGCCCGAGCCCCCCCGGAATGTCTATCGGGCCTTCCCTTCTGGTCGCCAACCAGCACGATAGTGCATTCCGGGATTTTTCGACAGTTGGCGGGGCAGCCTTTCATGTGTGGCTGGCACACTACTTGGGCCCCCAACTACCTGCGGTCGGCCAGCGGTGCACCGTGCCTCGGATCCCGCTACCCTCCGCGACTAGTCTCCCGATACGCTTATAACAGCGCGCGCCAGACTGGTCTGCGTGCAGTGGAACAGCTATCTCGACCCAACTCCTCTAGATGGCTACACTGAGCATCGTATCCGGAACACGGCCAGGCCGCTTGGCGGTACGTCTTTGCTCAGTGGGTGGTCACAAGCCTTCGGCCGAAGCCTACCACCAGTTGTGTCACCTGATTTGCACCACCCGGGGACCACGTGTAGTGAATCTAAGGGTACTCTCCTACGGACGTGGGTGACTCGGCCCCCAAGTATTTTATAAATTCCTTTGGAGGCTTAAGATTTCCGTAACTATCAAAATACTCAATATAATCGTTGTATTTTACATAGGCTACCCAATGAGAACCAGGATTTTTAGAGCTATCTAAATTTATAACTCCACATTCTTTTTTAAAAGGGTGTTTAGGGAGCTTATCTCTCATAAAGACACCTCTGAAATAGGGAATATTATTTCCATACTTTAAAATGTCTAAATTACTCAAGGCTCGTTTAGGTAGCCGATATCTTAGTTTTTTTCTTTCGATGCAAAAATTCCGAGGCCATCTTTATGTGGTTTAAGGTGTAGTCCTTTTCCAATGCAGAGAGCTTCCATCTTTTCATTGTGTCTCTTCGATTCAGTCAATAACTTTTTCGCAATCTTGAATTCATTTATGGTTTTAGCAATACCAGCTGCACCGCCTGCTAAAGCTCCCACCGCAGATAATCCCGCAAAAATCGGAATCAAAGGCAATACTCCACCAGTTTTTGGTATAGGAATGACACGAGGAAGCTTAATGGATGAATCATCAGCTAATTCTCTCGCTGCGGCCATAGCTAATTCTATTGCCACTTTCTTGCATTTCGGTTTTAATTTTTTGATATGTCTCTTGGTTTTTCTAATAACATTTTTAAATTTATTTTTTAAACCTTTTCCAATTTTAGGAGGACACTTTTTGCTATCTTTTTGTAGGCCAAAACCAGTTTTAATTTTTGTTGACATAGCGCTGCTTACTAAGCGTGCTGCCAGTTTTTCCCTTACACTCGCATCAGAGGCAAGTGCTCGCTCTTTAGACATATTTAACAAAACTAAATCTGCCTTGTGGCGATCCTTTAAGTTTGAAGACTTATGATAGGCAATGTCGTGCTGTTTGCAATATTCGTCTAATTTATTAACACCTTTATCTCCACGTGTAAGCCTTTTCATTAATTTAGTGCCAGGCCCGCAATAATTATATCCTGGTAAATGTAATTCAATTGGTAAATGATTTATAATCCAATTGAGAAGACTACTCTCTTCAATACACATCATAAGACTGATACATTTGGACTGAACACTTAATAAATATTCGATTTATTTTATTCAACTATTTTCAGAAGAAGGCAAACCTAACCATTTTACTAAAACTCTGTCGCCTTTACTTTTCAGAACTTTCTCAACTAGATATAAATTAGCATTTTTTGTCTTTTGAAGTTCTTGTAGATAAAATGCACCTAAAATGGGTTGGCCTCTGATTGCACCTTCAATTAAGTAGGTGATAGGAGTTGTATTTTGTATTTTTCGAATTTTAAATATTTCTGTCGACCAGTTGGGAGTATATCCTTTTTCAAATGTCCCCTTATATTTACTAATGCGTACATAATCACCCTCTTTAAATTTACTTTTTAATTTTTGGTTTTTTACCAACATAAAATATCTTTGTAATATGCGTTTTTTATTAGTACTATCCACGTTTGCTGGGATTTCATCAATTGTGCGATGATAGGTGTGATTGTATTCATAAATAACATTACTAAGAGTATTATCTATCCAATTATAGTTACCTTTTAAACTAAATTCCTTGTATAGTTTCGATTTCAATGTTCTAATAAATCGCTCAAATATTGATGCCTTTTTTGTTGAAAAGGTTGAATAATGGTTTATATAATAGGATTTCATTAGGTTTTGAAACAAGTTATTATAAAATTCTGTTCCATTATCAGTTTGCAAATTTTTGGGAACACGCCCATTAGCCAACAAAATCTTGAAAGAATTGCATACAATATCTTTAGTCTTACTTTTTAGAGGAAAGGTCAAGGCGTATTTCGAAAATGTGTCAATAACAGCAAGAATAAATTTGTAATTTTATTCTCTTTGGAAATTGATTGCATGTCAATTAAGTCTGCTTGCCAAAGATCATCTATATCTTTCATAATAACATGTCTTCGTGGCAAGTTTAGTCTTGCATTTTTATGAATTTCATTTACTACGTCGGCTTTACTCATATTTTAATTCAGTATATCAAAATTTGTCTTGAACCTACCAATGATACTGAATGAAAATCATACTATCTCTACTATTTATTCTTTAATTATATCAGCTTCTTTCAATTCTTCAATTATCGATAAAATTTCATTATCATGATTTGTATTGCCAGCATCTCTTGAAGCGACTAATAGTTTTAATCTCTCAACCAACTCGTTAGGATCGTCCCAATATACCAGGTCAGTATTGTTTTTGTACTTTTTTAACTTTGGCAAGTTTCCTCCAAGTTTAGTGTGAATGTTATCATTTAATATTTCACAAAAAAAAGGTCTGATTATTTCACGATATTTTATTCCTTTATCACCTTTTATTTGACCTTTAGGATTGAAGTCTCTTTTGTGAGCATTGGTATAATGCAATATATCCTTGTAGACTAGTTTATCTTTAGCGGATACTAATTTTAAATCAGGTTTTTTTCGAAGTCAAAGTTCTTTCAGGCCAGGAGATAAGTTGTAAGATTTATCACCGATTTTAATCAAAATGACGCTCTCGTTATTCAAACTATCAATTTTAGAAAAGGATACTATTGAATTACCCATAAATAAAGTTTTGTTTTCACTTCTTATGCCAAACGGTATATTTACACTATCATACATATCATAATCCTCTAATGAAATCTCTAAATCTTCTTCCGTTTTAGGAGAGTTTTTAACCAATTGTGCTGAATTATGTTTTGGTTCGTAACAGTCCTCAAACTTTGTAGTCGAGCTCGTATTAATATCATCCATTTCAATATCTCCAGAACATGTGGGGGTTATATTTTGTAACAACAATATTTTTTTCATATTTGTATTGGAATCAGCTAGGGTTTTAAGAGGATCTGTGACCGGTTTAAGCATTTGATCAAGTGACAATTTCATACAGTGATCCTGGTTCTTCATTTGTTTTATTTTATTCTTTATGGAGTCTACGGACTTCATTAATTCTATTTTAATATTTTTCTCCATGTTATAGTTTAACAACTGCGTTCAGCTAAAAATCAAATTATACTGAATTTGATTTTGCACGTTAATTACTTATATGTTTACACCACAGTCACAACACAACAGTCAGTCAAATTTAAAAAAAATATCAAAGTTCTGTCTGTACCTTCCATTATTTAATGGTGATTCTTTATTAATAAGTAGAAAATTATAAGGTTTACTCCAAACAGTTTTACAAATATTTTTGAACTCTTTCCATTGTAAATCAGAACTAACATGCTCTTCATAAATATGTTTTAAATTCACATCATCTTGTTTGAATATAATAAGAAAATTAACATTGTCACGTAACAATTGCTTTGGAGTTTTAGAATAGGTTTGAGATAAATAGAAACAATCAATTTGTTTATGCCTACCCATGCAAAAATAATTGCGGATATTAACTTGATTTTCACACGCAACATCATCAAAAATAAATACAGAATTAGTTAAAGCTTCACTCGGAGATATTACATCTTTATCATCACTGTACTCATAGAAGTTAATCTGTGGCACTCTTTTTAGTACTTCGGTTAAAAAACGGTATTTTGGTTGAAAATAAGTCTTTAGAGTAAAGATAAAGATTTCTAAATTTGAGTCCATTTTCATGCAGCAGTAAACTAATCATAACATTCGTTTTACCACAGCTTGATGGGCCGCATATTATACAGCGAATGGTATTTGGCAATAAAGCGCTATGTCTGATGTGGTGAACAGAGTCACTTAATCTTATATTATTAACATGGAGGGATATGGGTTGCTTAATCAACTTCATCTCACCGATTAATTAAAAAACTATTTACCGTGTATTTATATAGTTGTATAACTAACAGGTCGAAACCTGTATTGAGTACAAGAAATATACTATTCTCATCTTTCATAATATTCAATCTAAGGTACAGGTGATTGTACTTATTATAATCACTTCTCTTCGTTGGTCTATTCCATAAGTAAATCGTTTCGTGTCGTAACATAAGTAAATTTTAATTCTTTTATTATTAGATCTAATAAAAATATATAATGCATACTCTTTTTACAACATTATAATATCAATATTCAGAAAAACAAAAAAAAAAAACAAAACATCAAATATATTCTCGATATATTTATTTTGAATAAGTAAATTAAAATATCTTATCGATGATACATCTAATCATTAAATGTATCATGTATTATCTAGTTCAAATAGGTTCAATTATTATACAAGTATTGTAATTTATCATATAGCTACATTCAAAATATAGTATAACAATGTCCCCAAGGTAACGTATGAGAATTATCGGAAAGAATTTGTCTTTTATCATCGTTTCTATTCAAGACTAGCTGCTTAATCGATTTTAGCATATTCATTTTGAACCGCAAATTCTTATTCGTTATGAGAGTCTGGTAATAGTCGGTTAAGTTTAGTTGTTTAGTGACAGTCTTTGAAATACCTTTTGCTTTTTTAATTTGCACCTTAACGCTTTTTATACAGTACAATTTAGCTCGGAGTCCGACAAATTCGGCAATCACATCGCCACCTAACTCGTCCTTGAATAACCCGGGGACTTTAGCATTTTTTAGTGGCATATTAAACGGATTATTCAAATGAAAATTACTAGTATCAAATAACGATATATTCTCCTTCATATCTCTATAAAAATCATCAGTGTATATCAAATAAAGTAAGCTGTCTGTGTCAGTATAACATAGTTCTACGTTTTCATTATACTTCTTTTTAATAAAGTCATAGTGAAACTGATAGAGATGAGTTTTAGCATATTCTAGCACACTGAACCCTATGTATATAGGTCGGTCCAGCTTGACTTTTTCGTGATTTAGCTGGATTGCTACTAAGTTTTCAGAAAATATAGTAGCACTATGAAAATTTGGTTTTGCAATTAGTTTTTTGGCCTCCAAAACTTTTTTAGTTTTATTTTTAGTATCGCTCCATTTAGAGACTAGTTTAACATTGACATGTTTCCTTTTGTTCTCTATAGTTTTACCGAAAATAGCATTGTTAAGTAATTTAAAAAAAACTTTTTCAAAAGCTGATGAAGACTTTTGACGTAACTGAGTATTCAAATCAATATATTTTTTGAGGTAGCTACCTTGACGAAAACACAGAATCTTATGGATTTTTTTAAGACGTAACCCATGTTTTAGACATTCTTTCAAGTGTACATAATGTATGACATAATGATATTTGTCATAAAGGTTTGCAATAAGTTTTGGGTTTTTACCACCAGGAGGAATGAATTTCTCGCTTGCGAATGGTAGATCACTATGAGTACTATGTAAATAATCACTGTATTCTAAATCAACTTCTAGAATATAACCGTAATCACCATTTTCATCAGTATTTATGACATCGAAATTATAAATTTCTGTGTCCGTTAAAAACCTAAACTCGGAAATTGGCATTGGTTTTGTCATAGCATAAGAGTACAGTGCGTTACAGTCAAGATATATAAGAAACGATGATTCTTTCTGATCATCGTAATTGGGGAGATATTGATTGTTTGCTTTAGCATGTCTTAGGGAACATTGAGCTAAACCTCCACGAATACCTTTTTCTAATAACTGATAGATCTCTACATCATTAATTAATTGAAATTGTACACTCGTACATAGTAACATTGCATCCCAGCTAAGTCCGGGCGAGGTGACATAATAAGCCGGATCTAACTTATAGTATTGAAGGCATGTATTTCGAAACTTTTCAAATATATCACTAAGAATCAAAACATCACTTTTCGAATACAAGTCTGTGTATTCTCCAAGCGATTGAATGTCAAAAACCTCCCATACTCTTAGCGCTCTGAGGTATTCTTCGTCTGATAAATGCTCTTGTTTTAAATTATTAAAAAAGTATTCTTTTTTTGGCAGTGTCGTATCGCTGTACTTAGACCATGTATCTACGTAGTCATATGGATAAATGCCCTTATGTTGCATAAGCTCAATCTGTTCATGATTTTGGAACTCATGAAATAAATTAATAAAATCTTTTTCACATAAAGTTTTACATAAATTATCTAAGCTCGAGCTAAGAAATTGAAATGAGTCTAAAATTTTTATTTGAATTGATTTTGATGAGTCTTTTGATGGTAAATATTTAGTATTGGATAGGTACTTTTCCTTAGTTTGCGGTATAATTTTCAAATCGCCCTCATACTTCGCTAATTCTTTTATAAACAAATGCCTATCATAGCCAGATAAGTTATGAAATATCACAGGTACAAAAGGGCAAACTCTATATAAAAGATTACATTGATTATGCGCTGCTCCCCTAAATTCAGAAGTTACGTGGTCATGGTCCATTACTTTATCATCAAAAAGTAAATTATTACAGATATGGCAAGTAGTTTCTCTTTGATATTTGTCCTGCTGGTGTTTAGACAATTTCTTTATCGGCTTTTTACATTGCAACATATCGTGTATTTGTGACACATCTCTGAATAAATACTCAATGAATACTGTAGCACAATCTGGACCTCTATAAGCTACGTATTTATTTAAGCCTGAATCATGTGAACAGCATATATAATAGCCGAAACAAGAAGGCTCGTGTTTTTGAATAAGTTTAGTGTTTTCAGTTGATTGGTGTTCTGTACAATGTGTCAAAATGCTTTCAAAATCTGCATATATCACAAAGTTGATTTTCTGCTTTCTCTCGTAGTGTTCAAATTTCAATACACTGTTTTTTGGAGGCAACACCGATAATATTTCTGAACAAGAATGCGCAGTATACTTAGACACACTTGAAAAAAATTGTAGACAATTTTCGCATAAATACATTTTACCTTTATGTTCAGAAATTTGCCTGCGTACTAGTTTAAGAAGATCTTTTATCAGACAATAATGAAACTTACCATTTTTTTCAATGTAAAGTAGGTTCACATGATTTGTTTTTCTTGAATCTGACTTATATAGAGGTCCAGTTACATAAAATTTGTTATCTAATCCGTAGATGTTTACACTCAAGTCTGGATTATTTTTATCTAAGACCTTTACATCGCTTATTGTAGGGGGAAAAGTCATATCCTGAACGTTCAGTACATTACTGTAGTGTGGATAAGAGTTTACTCTGCACGCGTTACGTTCGCGTGGGTGTAAAGCTGCTACTATAGACCATAACAAGCAGTGGTTATCGTTATTCTGTATATTAATACAGCTTTTAGTGTTTTTCACTATGGGTGGTAAATCAATATAGGAGCCACCTCTAATAGGACAGTATTTATTAGGATTTATTTCTAAATGACTTATTTAGAGAAAAGACCAGCCTGACTCACAAAATTGGAACTCGCTCATTTTTTGATTCATTGTATGCACTGCCTCCATATACTTTTCTTTTATATCAGTATCTTTAAGAATAATTGTATTTTTAGTGTTAAAAGACTTCAAATTTTGTGAGTCTGAATGTGGTAATCTATAGTTTGCAAATAGCTCAAAATTTACTTAAGCAAGTACTTTTTTGTAGAGCTATATTAATTAGTTTTATGATATATTTCATACTATCATGCAAGAATGTTTCAGGGGTCTCAAAGCACTCTTCATATGGATTTAATCGATAAGTAAGGATCCTGTCTTTAAATGCAGTTGCAATGATTTCAACATTCTCAAACGCAGTTTTCAATAAACAATTTGATTTATGTACATTACTTCTTACATGGTATCTATAATCAGGGTTTCGTAAAATTACTTTACATTCATGACATATCATAGTATCATGATTTTGAAATTGAGATCCGTTATCGCCGGTAGCGGTGGCTGTAATAAAAAAAACAAGACATTATTAGGATAAAATAATGTTATATTAATTTATTTAACTTTGTCAACTTAACCTATGGATACAGTTTGATTATTTGCTTATGATCTACGCTTTTATATGATATAGGCTTATATATGAAAAGCAAATACCTACTAACTAAATTCATATTATAAAAGATCATTTTGATTACAAAAATATTGTTTGTATTCCATAATAGTTTGAAATAAATGTCGGTGGGATATCCTTAAATTCCTTCCTACTTGCAGTTATAAATTTGGCTAAATATCCCCAAGCTTCAGTATTATCGTCTGTTTTATTTTTTAAACTGATCACTGCCTGACGCCATCTATTCATTGCAGAAACGTTTTCAATATCCGAAACTTTATAGACTTTTAAGTCAATGTAGTGCGATCCCTCTTTAGAAGGATGACCCTGTCGAGAGATACCGTTAGCTAATCTTCACGTGATAGAAGATACTAAAGATGATATTTTTTTAGAAGAGGATTAAGAGGCACAGGCCGCTTCCTGTGCTTCATCTTCGCTGTCCGTACCGAAAAGTTCCCTAGCCGTAGGTCTTGTAACTGGACGAATCTTCGGCTTTTTCAATGATGACCGTATATGTTCAGTGCTCACTGCTAGCTCAGCTCGACGTGTTGACGATTGTTTTTCGCGTTTAGTACGCTTTCTCTCCAGCTCGTCCCCCTCGTCATCCAAGATTGGCATGCTGCTAGATGGACGAGACTCTTCTCTACTCCGTTTCGTTTTCTTTTGAGGACGAATGTCTTCAACCTCTTCTTCAGAGGATGTGGGAAAAAGTTCATCAGCTTTTGACCTGAAATATAAAAAGATATATAATTACATACAATTACAATTTTCTTCGTTTTACTTTTCTACCTCTCTCTGCTAATAGCTCTGTTGTATTAGAAAATAAAATTCAATACTTTTTACAAAACTTGCAGATGTTGATAATAAAAAACAACGTTTTCGGGCCAATTACAAAGGTTCAGGTTAAAAGGTATTTTATATTATACTGATACTTAAATTTTGTTTAATTTGATTGAAGATTTTGTAAGATGACGATGATTAAGATTTTGAAGACTTACACTTCTGCACTAAAAGTAATTTGATGCAGTGGAGTTGCAGATCTGAAAACAAAAATAGAATAAACTGATTATTTTAAATTATCGAAATCATATTTAATTATTTTAAGTTTTCGTGTCAGATAAGGTAATTTACACCTTCGAATACATTGTCGCTATTAACATCAGGTTACCTGCGGCCTAGCTGACACGTTAATTCAGGAATGTTCTCAGAATACCTATGCAAATATTTGTATTGATTTCATGCTGAATTATTCAGAAATAAATAGTACAATGAAATCTAAAAGTGATTTTAACGCTTGTATTCATAAATGCGAGTTGAATTAAGAACCTTCCGCTTTTTTGTGAAGTCGGTTTATGTTGTTCTTACAAATTGGATAAACACATCTAATTAATCGAATATTAAATTTACCAGATAATATTTGTAAGATTAATAAACATTAATAACAAATTCTTATTCATATAAACTGATGAAAAAGGTAAACTATTCTGAAAAGTTATTACATTTGAAAAGCTTGATACTCACTTTGTATTGTTAAGAAGACTAGTTGCCTGAAACCTGCATACGGGACACGCACCACACACTTATAAACACTTTTAACACTTGTAGCACCTCAGCAACAAAATTTTGTAGTGGCTCATTGTTTCACAGTCATTTAAATAAATATGAAAAATATCAATGTGTGCATGCACATTTCACACTAGTGTTATGGAGAAAACAGTTTGTCAGCAAATTAAATACACTAGCTATATTCAACGGCTTCACTTCTTTTAATTTAATCCTTAGGTAACCAATCAGTCTTAATAAAGGTACTGTATGTGTGAATTAGTCTAAAATAAACAGACAAACTTTTTCATTTTATTATATGTTTATAAGGGTACAATATAGTAACATAAAATATTCCGTAACCAAAATACGACTTTACTGCTACGTATAATAAGATATTAAATAGTAGGTGTTAACATTGACGCTTAGGATGTTATTATATTTCTCACTGTAAACATAGACAGATCATCTGTCTCCAGGCGACAGTCTTATTGTACTCATTTCCATTTAAGGAAACGTGGCATGTGTTCAAATTAACCAATAAGTGATCGATTTTAAACCTTAATAGCATACTAAAAATACATATAAAGAATCATTAAATTAAATTTCCACCATCATTATTTTTTCGTTTTTTAAAGACACCGGAGCAGCTTTGCACATCTAACATGTCGGTAAGTTATTGAAAAACATATTTATTTTTATTTTTTTAACATTTTTTCGTTAATCTTTCGTTATAATTTCGTTCGAATAATGGATCAAGTATATTAAAAATGTTTTCAAGATGAATACTTAACGGGTTCGACGTCAACAGATTCATCATAATTTCATTTTTTTTAATAGAATAAATAATTTAAATACACAAATTAAATATAAAATATGCGTTTCATTGAGAACTTTCCTCCTTCATTGAAGTCGGTTGATTAACTTGATATTTGTTTCAGGAATCTGGTGACGATCTATTCAACTTCTTGCCGAACAATCAAGACAAATCAAAAAAGAGAGCATATCAAGACAAAGAGACTTACATCTGTATAAAAAAACCATCAAGGGGAACAAAAATGATACGAATTGAGTTATATGATGTGGAAAATCTACCTGCTGAAATGTTAAATTGCAAGTGTCATTCCGAATTATGTGTGCAATATGTTGTCAAAAACATGTTTATGGACGATGTTTATAAATCGTTTAGAGATATAGTGTTATTAATAAAAGACAAAATTAATGATTAGCAATTGTTGTTTTTTTTTTTTTTCCTCTTAGATAGATAAGAAGTAATTAAGTTTTCAACTGTATATTATTGGGTTCTCTGGATCAACGGAAATCAATAAGTCCAGTTATATAGAACTAATACCATTCACCCACAATCTATTCAAATAGATGAAAACAGTAGTTATTGAAAAAGAGTAACATCGAATTAAAAATCTTCAGATTTTGAAAAGTTTACCTGCGCTTTTCTGCGAAGGTATATCAACTTTTCAAAATCTGAAGAGTTTTTATTTCGTTGTTTGTCTTTTTCAATAACTACTGTTTTCATCTATTTGAATAGATTGTGGGTGAATGGTATTAGTTCTATACAACTGGACTTATTGATTTCCGTTGATCCAGAGAACCCAATAATATACTACTCATGATCTACGAGATGTAGGTAGGTGCAAAAACCTCGAGACAAGCACATGCGCAGCGTACGTGTGCCGATCTTGGAAGAAATACTTTTTTTTTTAAATGGTTATTCATGACCATACATACAAGGCTTTCAATCTAATATATAGATGAGTTTTAAAATTCTTAAGTATGCATTAGAATGCGGGTGTAACAGATTCTAATGTTTTTTGGAGTATTTGGCAGCAAATTGTATCGAGTCAGCCTGCCCAATATTATAGTCAAATACTACAATAAAATTCTCCGCTCCACTATCTAAAGATCGCTTTTGTAATGATTTCGCATATTGTCCAGATGCGTAGACAGTTGAGACACAAACGTACACCAATTTTATATCACAATATCCACTAGGAATTATTTTTCATATAATATTAGCAGACGCTGAACTTCACTCGAATCACACTAAAACATCGTGAGGAAACCGGCATCTCCTAGAACCAAAAAATCGAAGAAATGTGACATCCACCAACCCGCACTGGGCCCGCGTGGTGGATTACGGCCCATTCCCTCTCATAGAGAGGAGGCCTGTGTCTCAGCAGTGGGAACATTAATAGGCTGATGATCATGATGATGATGAGACGCTGAACTTCACTCAAAAAAATTCAGCCAAAAACTCTACGGAATACGATACGGATGCAGTTTTTTGTATTTGAGAGATTTGAATCAAGCCTTACAATAGAGCCACGTTTATTTTATTTTTTAAGATCCGGTGCCTCTCTAGAGACTCTCGAAAGTTTCATGTCATATAAAAAAATGTTAGAAATTATAGCTAAAAATTTAGCTACAAGTTTTATTAAATAGTAGCCGAAAAATTGCTTTATATAGCTATAAATTAGCTAAGTTGGCATCACTGTACGCATGATGTCTCCGCGCCGCCCGCACCGCACTCGCCGCAAGCATCGAACGCGCCGAATCTGATGACGTCATCAGCACGCGCTGGTGGAATCCGTATACCTACAGCATTTTGCTGAAATGCGGCGCGTGCGGCGCGGCTAGGTGCGCGAGGCTGCATACGATTTCATATAAAGATTTCGAAAATTCGATGACTGCGGCGCGTGCGGCGAGTGCGGTGCGTCTAAGCGCGCGTTCACCTTTAGACAGCCTTGGCACTTCATAAGAGGCTCGTCAAACACTTTAACGTTATTTTTCGCTAACACATTTTTTACGTGTTGTATGTTTTGATGTACAAGTTTCTCATGCCACTCGCTTAAACTCGATTTTACTTTTGTTATGTTTGCAAATCCGTACTTATTACGTACGTCCATGATGTACATATTTCCGACGCGATTTGCAACCGCCCGAACTTCGTTGTTCTTGTAAAACTTGCAAACTTTTTGATCTGTCATCATGACATACCCTCTATCTGCCGCGCAATTTACCGAGAATAAATTTATTTTTAAGTCGGGCACACAAAGTACATTGTCTATGGTCGACTCAATCCACTTGTGTCCATTATGTACTTCTAGCGCCACCTGTCCACAACCAATGACACTAATCTGAGTACCATCACCAATTATAACGGATTTTTGTGTTGATAACGGCGAGAATGTTGAAAATAGGTTTTTATCTTGGCACATATGTTCACTGGCACCTGTGTCCACCAACCACTTTGACTGTTGATACGGTTCTGTAGGGTTTTGTTGCACTACGAACGCATTTTTATCTTTCCCTTTTTTAAACGAACACTCACTTTTGTTGTGCCCAATCTTGTTACAATAATAACACTTTTTCTCAATTTTGTTTATGTTTGAGTTATTACGTTTGTTACTATTCTCATTTTTCGTACATTCAGCTTTATAATGACCCATCTTGTTACACTTATAACACTTGATATTTCTCTTATTTGCAGCATTTTTCTTTGCAATAAACGCAGATGATGACGAGGCGATTTCACCCTTCTCCTTCACTCTTTCTTCTTCCACCAACAAACGAGCGACTAGATTATCATAGGTTTGTTTGTCGTCCGGTGCAGACTCCCACGCAGACACGAAGTGTTTGTAGACATCCGGCAACGACATTAAAACCTTCGTTATGACAAACTTCTCCGAAATTTCTTCACCCATTTGTTTCAACTGGTTTTGTAACTCCTGTATTTTTGACAGAAATATTGACATTTCCATTCCTTCTTCATATTTATATTGAAATAATCTTTGCTGGATTATGTGAATACTTGTTTCGCTTTTTTGTTCAAAAATACTTGCTAACTTTCGCCACATCTGAGAAGAAGTAGTGCAGGATATTATGTGTAGCATCACTTCTTCGGTCATCCTGGTCACCAACATAGTTTGCGCCATAGCATCATTTGTCTCCCATTTCCTTCTTTCCTCCAAATTTTCTCTTTTTTTAAGTCTACTTTCAACAATGTCAATGAGACTTTGACCTCGCAGTAAAACCATTGTCTGGAATTTCCAAACGTTCCAATTCTTGATTCCTTCCAGTTTAATAACTGTACCATTTTCGTCCATCTTGTGTCTTAATTCTTGCTAATAATCCTTCCTTGCAGCTCAATTCTAGCAAGTAGTTTTTCCTTCCCGGCAACTTGACTTTCAACTGCAACCCACACAATTCACGTGTTGCAATTTTTCTTTCTCCGGTATTTTCAACTAGACTTTTATTGGTATATGGACTGGGCCCATAACCTGATAAAAATGGTTATTTTGGATGTAAAAGTAGGTCTTCTTAGGTTTTTTTTTATTAGCACTTAGCACGATCACACAGTTGTTACATACCAACGGTTCAAGTTAGGAGAGTGCGCACTACAGATTACATCGTATATCCCTATAACCACAGATAATAACACCGTTAGGCGATCTATCAAATAAGGCAGTTATTACATTGAATTTTAACAATGTACCTATAGCTCATCCAATACCAACGCAAACATACCGAATGAAACCCATAATGACTATTATTAGTTGGGAAGGTAGCAGTCGCAGGCTGGTCTACTTGAGACACTTCCTGTGAAATATCAGTAATTTTGTGGTCAAAGATACCATCCTGAGACACCCTCACCTGGGCCGGCCTGGGCCGGTCCCTCCGTTGCCTCAGGCTGGACAGTCTTCGGGTTTGACACTATCTAATAATTACATTGGACACATTGAAATTACTGATCGAGCAGCAGAAGCGGTGTCGCAGAGAGCCCTTCCAACAAGAAGAACGAAATATTAGCAAGAGCACCATGATCGCTCTGATGGCTCGTTTTTGCAGAATAAAAATAGACTCAATATTATATATATTCTGATGGAATAATTTCAGAGAATTCTGCTCAGACCTTTTCTTGAAATTAAATTTTTGCGAGCAAGAAGGTACCTTTTTGATGGTGGATATACTCTTATTTATTCTGTTATTGGTACCCTCCCTTGTCCTATCAACTAGTTTAAAGAATAAATATTAATAGCATCTTTGCTAACGTTATTCAAGGTATTAATAATAATCACTAACAACAAACATTCAGGTATTAACAATAGATCACTATTACACCAAATAACACATTTACTTTATATGGATGATTTAAAACTATACGCTAATAAAAATACAGATTTACAGGGTTTATTAGACATAACAACATCGTTTTCAAAAGACATTAGAGTGGATTTTGGACTAGACAAATGCCGAAAGCTTAACATAGAAAAGGTTAAGATAGTCGGCGGAAATTACACAACAGATTCGGCAGAAGTGATAGAAGCAATGAAAAATGAGGAATTTTATAAATACTTAGGATACAATCAAGCGCGACAATTAGAGCACAAATCTATAAAAGATAAACTAAAACAGGAATATTATAAAAGAATCCATTCACTATGTAAAATGTACCTCTCTAGTAAAAATTTGTTCAAATCTATAAATACTTATGCTATACCTATACTAACTTATTCTTTTGGCGTTATAAAGTGGTCTAAAACAGAATTAAATGCACTTGAAACTAAAACTAGAACAATTCTTACACAACATAGATATCACCACCCTAAATCAGCAATCGAAAGAGTCATTATGTCCAGAAAGGGGGGGGGGGGGCAGAGGGCTAATTGAAATATCACATTTACACAAAAGGCAAATAATAAACCTAAAACAATTCTTTAATAGGAAGAAGAATACTAGTAAATTACATAAAACAATAGTAGAAATAGATAACAAATATACACCACTGAATCTTAGCGAAGATAATATTGAAACAATAGACAAAGCAAGACACTTAGAAGAGATACATAAAAAATGGAGAGAGAAAGAACTACACGGAAGACATCCTAACGATCTAAACCAAACACACATTGATGGGAAGCTTCCAACAAATGGCTTGAATTAAGTGGGCTGTTTCCAGAAACAGAAGGATTTATGCTAGCCATTCAAGATCAAGTCATTAATACCAAAAATTATAGAAAATATATTATAAAAGATAGTACAGTTAGAAACGATTTATGCAGAAAATGTCACAGCAAACCTGAAACAATACAACATATTACAGGCGCTTGTATGACATTGATTCAGAACGACTATATTCCGCCTTTCGTATGAGACTGGAAAAGTGCCGAATGCTTGGAAGCTAGCTAACGTACAGCCCGTGCCCAAGAAGGGTAGTCGAGCTGACCCGGCCAACTACAGACCCATCTCTGTAACGTCCATACTCTGTAAGAGTATGGAGCGTGTACTTAACACGAAGCTCCTGGCATACCTAGAATCTAACGATATCCTTAGTGACCGCCAATACGGCTTCCGCCGAAATCGGTCTACTGGGGATCTTCTAGCGTATGCCATTCACATCTGGAGTGAGGCCATCGAGAGACACGGGGAAGCGCTTGCCGTCTCCCTCGACATCTCGAAGGCTTTTGATAGGGTCTGGCACGAAAGCCTTATTGGTAAGCTTCCTTCATTCGGTTTGCCCGGTGGTCTGTGTGATTGGATTGCAGACTTCCTGAGAGATCGGTCCATTCGAGTGGTTATCGATGGCTGCTCGTCGGACCAATTGGATATCAATGCCGGGGTCCCTCAGGGGTCGGTACTCTCAGCAACTTTATTCTTGCTGCATATTAACGATCTGCTTAAACCCGGCACCTTTGGGTATGCAGACGACAGCACTGTTGCTGAGAGATACTTGTCCAACGCTCGTGCTACCGGGCCTCAGATCCGGTCTCTCCGGGAGGCCATGGTGGAGCGCTTGAACCTGTCCTTGCAGGCAGTCTCCGAATGGGGCGATGCCAATCTGGTCAGGTTTAATGCCGCTAAAACCCAGGCGTGTCTTTTTTCCGCTAAAAAGAGCCAATTTTACCCAGATCCAACTTTCCGAGATGCGACCGTGCCAATAACTGACCATCTTGAGCTTCTTGGCGTTACGTTGACATCTACTCTCAATTTTGGCCCTGACATTGAGGCAAACTCTCAGCTGGCTGCCAAAAAGCTGGGGATCCTTGCAAAGGTAAGACGGTACTTCACGCCGGAACAGCTCCTCAACTTGTATCAAGCGCAAGTTCGATCATGCATGGAGTACTGTTCTCATCTCTGGGACGGATCAGCCAAATACCAGCTTGACGCACTAGAGTCGATCGAAAAGCGAGCCAAGAGGCTCATCGGCGATGAGGCGCTGGTCAAGTCAAAGCTCCAGAGTCTTGAACATCGTCGCCGAGTTGCCAGCCTGTCGGATTTTTATCGGTTACATTTCGGGGAGTGTGCGATGGAATTGCACGATATAATTCCACCTAGCCCGTTCCATCATCGGACTACCAGACGTACGGCGATGCGCCATCGATACATGGTAGACATCCCACCCATACGCACAAAACGCTTTGGGAACACTTTTATTATGCGTACATCTAAGGAGTGGAATTCCCTGCCGGAGTCTGTGTTTCCCGATAGCTACAATCTAGGGGTCTTTAAGTCAAGAGTATAGGTTATTTCTAGGCAAGCGTGTTTCACCGTCGACCACATCATCGCTTACCATCAGGTGAGATTGTGGTCAAGCGCGAGCCTACAGGTTATAAAAAAAAAAAAAAAAAAAAAAAATACACCAAAAACTTGCAATCAATCTTAAACTCATGCAGGATCCGTACACACCATATTACAAATATTCACCTAGAGCTGTTTTAGAAAATCAATTATTCAAAATATATTATGACCGCACAATAATTACAGATCACACTATTTATAACAACAGACCAGATATAACACTTATTGATTAAGAAAACAAACACACATACATAATAGATATAACAGTCCCAAACACTAATAATATACAAAAAACAATCACAGAAAAAAATAGGAAGTACACAGAGTTACAAGAAGAAGTTACCAGAGTTTGGAAAATGAATACAGTTACAATAGTCCCTATAGTCATATCAACAACAGGTGTTATTCCGAAACAAATATACAATAGTTTTAATGTTCTCAATCTATCAAAATACACATACCTAACACTACAAAAAGCTGCAATATTAAACACTTGCCGAATAGTAAGAAAATTTTTACAGTTAGATTTAGATTACAATTTGAGTGCAGTACAAAATAATTTACCAGGTCAAATAGAACATTAGGATTTCACCTTGGTTCACACCCGTGAGATTCTATAAAAACACCAGGTTCTAACCTGAGAAACTGAAGTTTAAAAACCATAATAATAATAATAATAAGGCCCCGAGCCGGGTCCCCGCTGCCGGTGGTTGTGTGCAGCGCATGAAATGTACTCAAGGTATGAATGAGAACGTCATGCGCGCATATTACGGGTCAACAGAGGGGGGAACTCACCTCACTGCGTACCGTGTCAGGATGCTGTCTCTGTTTCGGGACCTAGAACCAACCGTCAATGTCTCGGCCCAACGATTGTCGGATCAGGTGCGGGTCATTCAGCGTAATCACAGGTTGGACGACGCCGCACTTGATAGGCTGCGCTCAGAAGTGCTGAGCAACCAAATCGTCTCAACCCCGACACAGACCGCGGCACCACCAGCCACTATTGTGATCCCGCCGCGGTCCAATCATGTTAACGATGAGGCAGATGATAGGGTTGCCACAGTAAGTAGCCAGTCCAACGAAAGATTGAGGAGCGCACTGGAAGATGCGCTTCGCGAGTATAGGTCAACACCGACTGAAGTTCGACCCCGATTACCACGGTTGCCTATGCACAAGAAGAATAGGGCGCTGGTGTGTGCTTTGGACTCGCTGCTTAAGAACATCTTTGAAAGCAGCGAGAACCTCGTTGATACGCATTCAATCCTGTATTGCGGGGCTGTTGCGGCATGTCGTTTAGCTAATGTTAAGTTCCGAAATGAAGCTATTCGACCAAAGCCTGCCGTGCCAGCCTGGCAATGCAGGATCGACCAGCGTATCGATAGGGCTAGGGTACTCATCGGCAAACTATGCTGCTTCAGAGAGGGCAATACACGACCACGTGTGATGCGCTTCGTGAGGCGGGCATTTTCGGGGACTGGGATCAGTCCTCAAGAATACATGTCCCGTGTCACGGAGCGCATCGACTTCTTGAAGCAGAAAGTGTGTGCATGGGCCAGCCGTATTCGGCGGTATAAGCGGCGGGTTGACTGGTACTCGCAGAATCGCATGTTCCAGAGCGATGAGAGGTGGGTATACAGAGCTTGGGAGCGACCTGAGCAAAGTGTGACTGACGTGTGCCGCCCGGATGATGTCGCTATGAGTACATTCTGGCGTAGCATCTGGTCGGTACCCGTCTGTCACACTGAGGGTGACTGGATGCGTGATGTCGAGCGCGTGTGTGAAGCTATACCAGAAATGGAAAAAGTTATAATTAGTCCCTCAGATGTAGCCAAAGCAGTTTGTCCGCTTCCGAACTGGAAGTCTCCAGGACCGGACGGACTGCATAACTTCTGGCTAAAATGGTATAGCAGCTCACACGCGTTTCTGGCATCTCAATTCCAGTCATGTTTAGAATCTGGGTCGCTTCCGCAGTTTTTAACAACAGGTGTTACCCACCTGCTCCATAAGACAGGTAGTCCCGCGGAACCCAAGAATTATAGACCAATAACATGTTTGTCGACGGTTTATAAACTTCTTACATCCATCTTGAGAGGAAAAATTAATGTACACATTGAAAGTAACTAAATAATGTCTGCCTCTCAGAATGGATGTAGGAATGGGTCCCGCGGCACTAAGGAGCTACTCCTCATTGACATGGCCATAAGCCAGCAGGTTTGTCGATCCCGCAAGGATCTGTCGACATGCTGGATAGACTACAAGAAGGCCTACGACTCTGTGCCGCATACATGGCTCATGAGGGTGCTGGAGTTGTACAAAAAAGATGCAACTCTACGCGCCTTCCTTGAGTCATGTATGGGGCAATGGAAGACGGTCCTTCGATATCCAGGATGTCGACTGATTCAGGGGGATGATGAGCTTGTATGGATTAAGCGGGGGATATTTCAGGGCGACAGTTTGAGTCCACTTTGGTTCTGCTTAGCCCTGAATCCTGTAAGTACACTGCTGGAGGATTCAGGACTAGGCTATCGGTTGAGAAGAGGTGGTCAGGTCATATCTCACCTCCTTTACATGGATGATCTGAAGCTCTTTACCCCCAACAAATTCCAACTGACGGAGCTATTGAAGGTCACTGAAACCTTCAGTAACTCCATCAGGATGGAATTTGGTGTGGACAAATGTGCAGTCATGCATGTAAAGCAAGGGGAGATTATGGAATCCGAGGGAATTCAACTATCTGATTCCATACACCTTAGACACCACTCCTCGACTGAAACTTACAAGTATTTGGGTATGTCGGAAGCGTTGGGCATCAACAGTACTGACATGAAGCAACTGCTGAAGGAGCGTTTCTTTGGCCGCCTGAAAAAGGTATTAAATAGCCTTTTGTCAGGCGGAAATAAGGTGCGCGCCTTCAACAGTTGGGTCATGCCGGTTTTGATGTACTCTTTCGGCATACTCAAATGGACTCAGACCGAGCTCGACGCCCTCGATAGGAGGGTCCGGACACTGCTGACCGCAAACCGGATGCATCACCCACGATCATCGGTGATGAGACTGTACATCCCGCGGAAGTGTGGGGGTCGAGGCTTTTTAAACGCCAAGACTCTTCACAACCGCGAGATGTGCAGCCTCAGAGAATACTTTTTAAAAGCTGAAGTGGGTATGCACCGGGATGTGGTCGCAGTGGACAAGGGACTCACCCCGTTGTCCATGGCTAAAGAGAACTGGCGCAAACCTGTAATACTAACGACTGATGAACGCAAAGAGGTATGGCAAGGCAAGGAGCTACACGGGCGCTTCTATCGGGCTCTCCATGGTCCCGATGTAGATTTCCCAGCATCCGTATCCTGGCTACGTTTTGGCGACCTTTTCGGGGAAACTGAAGGTTTTGTCTGTGCAATTATGGACGAAGTTATCCTGACGAATAACTACCGGAGACATATAATGAAGGACGGGACGGTTGACATATGTCGGGCATGCCACCGTCCGGGAGAAACCATCAGGCATATTGTCTCTGGTTGTTCTCGTCTGGCTAACGGCGAGTACTTACACAGGCATAACCAAGTGGCCAGGATTATTCACCAGCAACTTGCTTTGAAGTACAATCTAGTGGAATCGGAGGTCCCGTATTACAAGTATGTGCCCGACCCAGTTCTCGAAAATGACCATGTCACGTTGTACTGGGATCGGTCTATCATCACTGATAGGACTATTGTTGCCAATAAGCCAGATATAGTGGTGATAGACCGATTAGCGCGCCGCACAATGATAATCGATGTCACGATCCCGCATGACGAGAACCTCGTGAAAGCTGAGAAAGAGAAACAAATCAAGTATCTCGACTTAGCACACGAGGTTGTCGACATGTGGAATGTGGACTCGGCGATCATTGTGCCGATTGTCGTTACGGCCAACGGCCTGATGGCCAAGAGCCTCGACGACCATCTGTCGAGGCTGTCATTGGGCGGTTGGATCAAGGGTCTGATACAGAAGGCAGTACTCCTCGATACGGCTCGCATTGTGAGGAGGTTCCTGTCTCTGGAGCCCTAACCACCGGTAGCTTGGACCCTGTTCCCGATACCGGTTGGCCTCTATTTTTTATATTTTTAAATGTTTTTAAGATTTCTTTTTTTTTTAATATTTAAAAATGTATTGAATAAGAAAAAAGATAAATAAAAGAAATAATAATAAAAGCCTTTATTAACAATCTTCTATGTTACATTTCATCTTATAACTACTTATGTACTACTAATATTAAACATGGTTGTTTATGAAAGCAACGTAATTTTTTTTTTTTTTTTTTGTATTAGACTCCGGTTTCGTGATTGTCTTGCTCTTTGGCATAGGCCTCCCCAAGTGTTCTCCACAACGATCTATCTCTTGCTATCCTCATCCAGCATGGTCCTGCTACCTCCTTGATATCGTCCTCCCATCTTAGATGCTGTCTGCCTTTTCTTCTCTTTTTATATCTAGGGCACCATTCCGTCACTTCGTTCGTCCACTTTTCTGTCTTACTTCTTGTTAGGTGTCCTGCCCATTTCCATTTCAGTTGTTTGATTTGGTATTTTATATCTATAATCTTGGTTTGTTTTCTGATTGTTTTCAACCTAATTTTGTCTTTTGATTTTATGTTTAGTATGCTTCTTTCCATTCGGTGTTGACAAGTTTCTAGTGATTTGATATTTTTCTTTGTACAACTCCATGTCTGACATCCGTAGGTCATGCTTGGTAGAATGCATGTATTAAATATTTTCTTCTTCCCTTTTATTGGTATATCCGAGTTTTTCATTACGTCTTTTAGAGCCCAGTATCTCTTCCATCCTAGGTTTATTCTATTTTGTATTTCTTTTGTTGTGATGTCTGTTGGAGATATTATTTGGCCTAAGTATGTATATTCGTTTACATATCCCAGATCAGCAGCATTTTCAGGTTTTATCGGAGTTTTGACGTAATTTGTCATTAACTTTGTTTTACTGGTATTTATAGATAGTCCTACCTTTTTGCTTTCTTTTATCAGTTGTTCGATCATAACCTGCAGAGTGTTTGGATCACCAGATATTAATATAAGATCATCTGCGAATCTTAGATGGTTTAGTAATACTCCATTAATATTTATACCATATTCCTTCCATTCCATTTGTCGAAATATATGTTCTAGTGTTGCCAAGAACAGTTTGGGTGATAAGGGATCTCCCTGTCTAACTCCTCTCCTAATGGGGAAACATTCACCGATCTTTTCTGTGCGTATTTTAGCTGTCATATTTATGTATATGTTCTTTATTATGTTTATGTATTTACTGTGGACCCGTTGTGCGGTGAGGGCTGCCCATATTTTCTCATGTTTCAGCGAATCAAATGCTTTATTGTAGTCTATAAATGCTAGGTAGTAGTTTATTCCATATTCGTTGCATTTCTGGATCATTTGTTTGATGGTATGGATGTGGTCGATGGTTGAAAAGCCACTTCGAAACCCTGCCTGTTCTTTCGGCTGATTCTCATCTATGGTCTTTGTTATCCGGTCCAGTATTATCTTGGAGAAAATTTTGTACACGTTTGACATTAGTGAAATGGGTCTGTAGTTCGATATATCATCTGTTCTCCCTTTCTTGTGAAGTAAGATTAATGTAGATATGGTCCATTGAAGAGGTATATATTCAATTCTTAAAATTTCGTTAAAAAGGTTTGTTAGTGTTTCCAGGATAATTTCTGACACTCCTTCTAAAAGTTCATTTGAGATGTTATCTTCGCCGGGTGCTTTTCCTCTTTTCTGTGATTTGATGGCTTTAATAACTTCATCTTTCAATATATTAGGGACTGGTTCTTTTTCGGTACTCATAACTGTTTCGCTACTAGTAATAGATGTACTTGGTTCGTCATGATAAAGATCACGATAGAAATCAGTTGCTGTATTTAATATTTCGTTTCTTTTAGATTTATGTTTTTGAGTTTTTTGATGTGTTACTTTAGTAATACAGTTTGTCTGGTCTTGAAGTTCCTTCCATGCACTCTTGATTCCACCTAATTTTGTTATGTGGAGTTGTATTAACTTTGTTTTTTGTGTATTTCTGTATTTCCTTATTTCAGTGTTTATTTCTTTACTTATTTTAATTATGTTTTGTCTGTTGTTCTTCCTGTTCTTAAATAAAAGTGCTCTTTGTTTTATTAATCTTCTTGCTTCAAATCCTATTCTATCTTTAAATGGTTTGTCTTTTTCTAGGATTTTATTAGTTCCTTTTATTTCCTTTTCTAAGGTATCATATTTTTCTTGAACTGTTCTTAGTTCACTTATTAGTATTAATTTAGTTTTTAGGGATTCTAGAACATGGATTGGTAATGGTAGTGTGATTGGTTGTTTCGTAATTTGTATATGTTTCCTAGAATTTATAGGTTCATTTAGGTGTAATTGACCTCGGAGTAATCTGTGATCAGTAAAATAGCCAAAATTGTTGAGTACTTCCACGTTTAAGAAAAGCTTCGGTTTATTTGTAGTTATGAAATCTATCTCATTTCTTATTTGGCCGTTGAGAGATTCCCACGTCCATTTTCTTTTAGGTTTTCTTTTATAAAAAGTATTCATAATATGTAAGTTATTTTCTAACGCGTAGTTTATCAATCTTTGTCCATTATCGTTTCGCTTGCCGGTTGTATAGGGTCCAAGTATTTTATCTTCGTTCTTTCCTCGTTGGCCAATTTGGCTATTAAAATCTCCCATCACAATAATGGTGTTATACAGGGTCTCCATTGTCTCATTTAGGTTTTCGTAAAAACTATTTTTAATTTCCTTTTTCGCTACCTCAGTAGGAGCGTATACTTGGACTATTGATGTCGGGTGTTTGTGACCAGGAAGTATAATGTTTAAGACTGCTATCCTGTCTGAAACTCCTTTAAATTCTATTATGTTGTTTTATTTAATTTTTATAGTATAATATGTATTCTTTATGCTCTTCAATACTTTCTTTCGATCTCCGGACATCACTTATGCCAAGAATATCCCAATTAATGTTGTTTAACGCTTGTTCAAGTTCTGTTAAACATTCTTTTGACTTTAATGATCTTGTATTCAATGTTGCCAGGTGGAGTCTCCTTTTCTTGGTGTTCATTATTGGTTTATTTTCCTTTTCTAGTGTAGTATTTTGGGGGGTTTGGTCGATAACCCCGCGGGGTGACCAACCGTATTGGGGTTTTGCCCGTTTTTTCCTTTGTTCTTGCCTATATAGTTTGTTTTGATATCGTTACCGGTGTCTGACATTTCCAATGCGTTATGTTGCTGAGATAGTTTTTCAGTCAAAGACGCAGATCTTGCCCTCATATACTCAAACGCATTTGTTTTATGTAGTTTAGATGGTGCAATAATATTTTTGGAACCCCTGGAGAGTGATGTGCTTATGTTTTTAGGTGATATCGAGGCCTCTCTTTCTTTTTTCTGTATCTGGTGTTTCTTTTATGACTATTTTATTGTTCCGAATGAATGCGTCCTTTCCGTTTTGATTTTCTTGTTTTAGTTTTTTCTGTAGGTTCTTCCGTATTTCCATCGTTTCTTTCGAAAAATCCAAGTTTGTTTCGGCATTTTCATTTTATTTTTCAGTATTATTAACTTCTTTTGGAATGATGTGAAAGTTATAAGTATTGGCCTTACTTTAATTTCTCCTTGTTTCTTTCCTAATCTATAGTAGTTATTTATTTCGTATATATCCATGTCGATATCTAGGATTTTCAGTGTTTCTTTAATAAGATTGAATAATTCTTGGTGGTTCTTTTCTGTTTCTTTTATACCATGTAGTAACAAATTATTTTTCCTATTTTTTTCTTCTAAATATTTTACTTTTTCCTCTAATCTTTGTACTTCGTTTTTCAAATATTTGTTTTCTTCCAGAAATGGTTGTAGTTTTTCATCAATATTGTGCATGATGGTTTCATTTACGCTTCTTGTAATAGTTGCGGTTTGTTGTTCAAGTTCAGTTTTCATCACCTTAAACAGTTGTGCCATCTCTAGTGACATTCCCGTAGAACTCATGTTGCAAAACAAAACGTTTTTATTCTGCGTGTATTGGAACGTATTTTGTCCGTTGAGCTAGCAACACTCGGTGACGTTTACCACTGACAGGTGTCACAGTCAGGTAACGCTGTTTGGTTGTCAATTGATGATGATACACATAACCTCAATTTTGTTTGTGATTTTATCGATTAATTTTCTCAGGGTTTTCGCGTACCTTTTTATAATGTCCGCGTAGATTTATCTTCTTGATGAAGAATTTTGTTGTGTGCGGCCGGTAATCGTTAATTTTCACTGTGATTTCAATTAAAAACTGGGAGCACTTTTTCGTACACTGTTGTCGCTTTGACAATTTGAGAGAATTCTGCTCAGACCTTTTCTTGAAATTAATTTTTTGCGAGCAAGAAGGTACCTTTTTGATGGTGGATATACTCTTATTTATTCTGTTATTGGTACCCTCCCTTGTCCTATCAACTAGTAAAAGAATAAATATTAATAGCATCTTTGCTAACGTTATTCAAGGTATTAACCACCTTTAAATTAGTACTATTACTAATATCAATAATTATTGGATACTTCGACATACTACTTATGTCTGAGTTTATTGTATAAGATAATAGCCGAGCTATTTGATGTCTTACCCTAAGAGGCAGATACAAAGTATTGCCTGTCGACTTTAATTTATCAATAAAAATGTTGATGTCAAAAAAAACTAGTTTGTCACTATAGTGACTCACAAGAAAGTGCAGATGCTTATTAAGCATGTGAATGTGATTATTTTGTCTATTTGACAATTTATCTAAGTAAGGGAAGGCACACAAAATAATTTTATTGCAATTTAACTTTAACATCTCTTTTGCATACTCAGTGATGTCATCTTTTTTTACATTTTTACTATTACCTACAAATACAGTTATATTGGTATCTGGTTTATATAAATTCTTTGTCACAGATTCCATTATTTTCTTGTAAGATGACCCGGGCATGCAATAATTAAAAGTGGAATGATGCTGACTGCCATTTATTAATTTACCTAAACCTCTTCCAATACCATCCGAAAACATAACCGAATGAAAACCTTCGTAACTATGACTAAATAACGAGCCAGCACTCTCAGGCCGGTTTACTTGAGGCAAAATAGATGCCCTTCAAAACGGTCAGGTGCATCAATTAGTAACTACTTGCAGCTGACACATCATGTGTTCTAACTATGACGAAGTTAAATGAGTAGGTTAGAGTCTTAGCAGGTGGCATTCTACTACATTTATTTAGTTAGCTTGAATATTATATAAATACTAGCGGATGCCTCATTTAAGTTTATTCGTTACATAAAACATACAAAAACACAAATCTTTCCTCTTTTTAACATTATTATTATTACTAACAGAAATCATAGGGGGCAAATGCTTGTCAACTTCCTAGAGAAGAAGAGGCTTTTCATAATGAACTCCTTTTTTAAGAAACATCCCCAAAGGAAGTGGACGTGGCAAAGCCCCGACACTATGACCAAAATGAGGTAGACTTCATCATAACAGATAAAAAGCATATATATTCAGGGATTTCTCAGTGATCAACAGGTTTAATACCGGCAGCGATGACAGACTTGTTCGAGGCTCTCTGAATATCAACTTCAAGCTTGAGAGAACTCGTTTGATGAAGTCTAAGCTCCATCCAAACATGCTCCAAAATATGTTAGGATCTGAAGCGTTCCAGTCTGACCTGGAGAACCGGTTTGCTGTCGTGGAAACCACGGATGACGTTGACCAGACGCTTGACCAAATTGTGCAAATCCTCAGGGAGGAAGGTACGAAATTTTGTAAGATACTGCGTACGGGCCGGAAGTCTAAACTTTCGGAAAAGACTCTAAAGCTCATGACGGAGCGACGTGAAAATCCACTAGCCTCTTCGTCAGAACAGCGGGCACTCAATAAAAAAATTAGGAAACTTGTACGACGCGATCTCCGACGATCCAATACTGGGGATCCAAAGTGTTCTACCAGCCAAATGGGAGGAGCCATCTGACGCAGCTGGCTAAATCGAGTGGGGATATCGTCGTTTCGAGGCCGGAGATTCTTTCGGAAGTAGAAGACTTCTACAGCCAACTGTACGCATCGCATGCATCTCGGCCTGATCCCGAGGATCAGGATTAATCAGGATTCTAGAGCCACCTTATCCCGCCATTTTACAGAAGACCTGCCTGAAGTAAGCCAAGATGAAATCGAGGCGGGTCTCAAACAGCTTAAAAATGGAAAAGCCCCTGGCGAGGACGGGATTACAACCGAGCTCCCGAAAGCAGGAGGACGCCCAGTATTGAAGGAGCTTGGGGAGCTCTTTAACTCTGTCCTGTTCTCTGGGAGAACTCCAATGGCGTGGCAGAGAAGCGTGGTCGTTCTTCTCTTCAAAAAAGGTGACAAGACCCTTTTGAAGAATTACAGACCCATTTCGCTTCTTAGTCACGTTTATAAGTTGTTTTCGAGAGTCGTCACAAATCGTCTAGCGCGAAGACTCGACGAGTTTCAGCCACCGAAGCAGGCCGGGTTCCGAGGAGGATACAGCACGATAGACCACATCCACACAGTGTGGCAAATTATACAAAAGTCCGAAGAATATAATCGGCCCCTGTGTTTTGCTTTTGAGGACTATGAGAAGGCTTTTGACTCCATCGAAGCCTGGTCTGTTTTGGAGTCTATGCAGCGATGCCAAGTTGACTGGCGATACATCCAAGTGCTGAGATGTCCTTATGAAAACGCAACAATGACCGTCCAAAGTCAGGACCGGCAAACTAGACATATCTCACTGCGTCGAGGGGTTAGACAAGGGGACGTAATTTCCCCGAAATTGTTTAGTAACGCGGTGGAGGATATGTTTAAGACGCTGGACTGGGAAGGACGCGGCATTAATATAAACGGCGAGTACATCTCACACTTAGATTTCGGTTTAAAGATATTTATTTTCTCAAAGAACAAATTACAGTTCACTTAAAGAGAAACTTAACTAAATTAACAGTAGGTAGTTAATATAAATATTACGGCATTCATATATCGAAGGAACTTGACGTAAGGGTAGATTAACATAACAAACAAAGCAGTTTTAACAAAACTCACATATTCCTTCATCTGTTGTAAATAGGAAAACAATAGTAAAATAAAACAATTAATCTTACTCTAATATTATAAGGATTGAGATTTGATTGTTTGTTTGTTTATAAATTTGTTTGTAATGGATAAACTCAAAAAGCATTTATTTGATATTGAAAATTCTTTTACCAATTATTCACATATACTGTAAGATTAATTAGCCAATATGTGGGTATTTTGATTATATCCTAGCTAACATGTAACCACGAATACAATGTATTTGTATCTAAAGTAAAAGCAAATTGAAAAAGTAGTTGTTATAATTCTAGTCGAATATTGAATCGATTATTTAATTGTATCGAATTTTTTATACTGTAGTGTTGGCTACCTCAGCGAAGCTTATTTTTTTACTACTAAATACTTACAAACACATGAGATTTTTTTTTTATATGGCAAACACCGATGTCGACTATTCTGCCAATGTCTAAATAAACATATATACAATTGAAAATTCTAAAAACAAAAACAAACCTATATACAAATACAAAAGGGAGACGAAAAAGACCTCATTGTGCATCAAAAAATTCGTCCACATCGATGTCAATGGGAAACGTGCCCAGAACGCTGGCAGCATTACCACGTTGGATGGCAATGCTGATTCTCTGGCCGAAGAAAAGGCCAGCCCTCTGGTCACGTGAAGAGTTGACGAGCTTTGTACTAATTTCTCGAAAAACTCGATGCGCACTCGGATCCCATGGACCTAATGTTTCAACCCCAAACGGCTCAAACATATAATTCCCAATAAGGTTGTTATATTTGCGCCGTTTAAGGTTTTCTGCACCGGCAGCAGCCGCCCCAGCACAGCCCGCCGTGCTAAGAAGATGGGATGGCGCAAGGGTGTCGACACATGTTGCATCCCACACCAAAGGCCTACCCACCTTCCAAGGCATTATGGTCATCCCGTCTGGTCTCTTCCCATCGTCGCGTGCCAAGCCATTGGGTTCTAAAACAGCTGGCACCCAACCCAACCCGCTGGTGACAAGAGCCCGACGTATGATGTCATTAATGCTGGCATGCCGTGCTATCCGGCCAGCGCTCCTACTGCAGGATAAGCCATGGTGACCGAGGCGGTCGACTGCTTCGCCACATTGACAACGATGTGGAGCTCCGCTAGGAGCACCCAAACGCAGACATGTAGCGATCCGGAAGGTATTGTCACGACGGTACGGACGGACGGTAGAGCCTGTAGCCAGAGGCCCGACTCCCACTCTCCCACAGCCAGCAGGCGGGCACGCTCAGCAGTATTGGTGGACGTATTCATAAGTTTATTCCGTACCAACCTGCAGAGCGGCTCATCCCACTGTCTCTGGGAAGATGGGTTCTCGGGCAACGCCGTATTCGGGCAAGCCACTTTCCAGGCGCACACTGCGTCGGTCGAGCACGGCACTTCAAAGTTAACCAGTGAAAGGGATAAAAAATTTGTGGTTAACTTTTCAGTGCCGTGGACCGAAGACAAGAACGCCGGTAGGCTTACACTAGAAATTTTGCGGATGCCGAGCCCGCCGAAGCGAATGGGTAGAGTAGCTTGCATCCAGGCTCGATCATCCAAGGCCACATTTAAGATGGTAGTCAGAGTGCATCGAATAATTTCGTCATTTTTTCCAAGAGATGTGGCTGCTTCCATAAAGGGGAAGACCGGAGAAAATACATGAAATTTGGTCCAAAACAGCAATACCTAATAAGATTTAAAGCCGAATGAAGATAAATTGTGGAGAGTCTATCCGAAATATTATTAAAATGGTTAATTTTGCCATCAATGAATGAAGAAAAACTGTCTTCCAAAATTGGGGAACCTAGGAGGTGCAGTGAACTTTTATCTAAAATTTTGATCTCTGGGGCTATTGCATAGAATTTCTGTAGGGTTGGTTGTCTGTCGCGGTGCGCCAAAGTTCACCTAAATTTTCAACTCCGATAATTGGAAATCCGAAAATGTTCTTCCTAACATTTTTCATCCTAACAATCACAATTCCTAACTACTCTATCTCTAATGTTCATAATTCAGAAGCATTCAACTTCATAATGTCAGTAGCAATAAACATTTATTATACTTTTATTTGTTTTCCTATATTTTCTCAACATAACTTACTTTTACACTATTATTCAAAGTCATATCTTTTTTGTTTAGATTTCTTTTTATTCATAATAATCAGTATTATATACATTAATTTTGCGTCACTTTATTTTCACATAACATGTATAACATATAAGAATAACAGGTACCATGGTACAAGTAGTCAAATAAATACATGTTTTC
The DNA here is from genome assembly GCA_949775005.1 of Orthosia gothica. Taxonomy (NCBI): domain Eukaryota; kingdom Metazoa; phylum Arthropoda; class Insecta; order Lepidoptera; family Noctuidae; genus Orthosia; species Orthosia gothica. The sequence continues at coordinate 4,674,179 of OX459046.1, read as the reverse complement.
ATATACACATTTCAATTAAATTAGTTTAATATTAGCGGCTATAGCTTTCAAATAATCACTTTTATTGGTGTATTTTGCTTTAAAATTAAATATATATTTAATTCTATCATATTTGCCGTTGATTTTTATGTTCATTTTATTTTTAACCCGCGCCGGAAAAAGAAGGGGTGTTATAAGTTTCACGTGTGTATCTGTGTATCTGTGTGTCTGTCTGTGGCATCATAGCGCCTAAACGGATGAACCGATTTCGATTTAGTTTTTTTTGTTTGAAAGGTAATTTTGTCGAGAGTGTTCTTACCTATGTTTGAATAAAATCGGTTCAGCCGTTCAAAAGTTATGGGCATTTACTACTACTGTTTGAATCGGGGTATTTTCGCAAGATAAATGTGTCGGGGGTTTTTTTAAATTGTGAAATTTTACTTGTTGTAGGTAGTACTCATAAATAGAAAGCTTTATAAAAATTTTCAAGACTCGGCAATGTTATGTTTTTTTGTATGTTTTTCGTGAGGTAAAAAAATTAGAAAATGTCCAAGAGCGAGCGAAGCGAGCTCGGGAACTTAGGGCACCCCGACACGGATAGGTTAGGTTCGAAGGAGATGACGAAAGCTGAAGTGAGCGAGCAAAGCGAGCGAACGCAGCTCCCGTCATCTCCTTCATGTTAGGTTACTTTAGACCCTGCAGACAGAAATAGGAGCGCCGCGCAGCGGGACTCCGTCGACTTAGTTGCTTAAATCTTCCATAACCATGGGGTTCCGTGGGGTTGGGATGGTACAGTGAGGTAGCCTCTCTACCCTCCTTTCCCTTTCCCCCTTTCGCGCCCCTTAAATCGATGGAAATTTATGGATTTTTTTATTCTAACCTGAAAACTTTAACCATGGATATCTCCATAACTATAGGGCTCCGAGTGGTTGGTGTGGTACTGAGGGGTAGCCAAACCTCCCGCCATCCCCCCTCTACCCTATACGCGCCAAAAATCAACGGCATATAATCGAAATTTTTACCTTACACTTATTCTTTTTGTTGCTTCTTAATTCACACGTCCAATATTCTTTATCCACTGTTATTCGGTTTTTTTCATATGTAAATCCATGTACGTCTAATTTTAATCCTCCGCGACTGGTTTTAAATGATTTTAAATATTTTTTCTCTATATTAATAAAGCATTAACACAAACATGCACGTAATGATAACACACCGACATGAACTTAACAATAGACACAACTCAGTACGTTATGTAAAGCATTCCCCAAATAATAATCATCCCTCAAATTAAAAATATAAATATAATCTTCTACCCACATATATTTTTATTACACTTGGTAAATGTTTCTTTCTGAGTATGAGTGAAAATATTATGGTAATTATGTTTAGGGATAAAAGCGTTATGATAAAAAACAGTAGGAGTTTTACATTAGTGATATTATAAATTACAACTTTCGGAAACACGAGTGTTATGAACATCGCCGGTAGCACTACAAATAGTATGAATGAAAACTTTAGGATGAAAATTTTTAGGAAGAGTGATCATTCGGATTACAAATCGTTAGGAAGAACAATTTCGGGTAAAGAACTTTAGGTGAGCCAATATGGACCCTGTCTGTCGGTATTGTCACTAAGAAAAAATTCACATTAGGAGTGGTTGAAGTCAAGGCCGATGGATTTAAACTGCTCTTTCAGGAATTGAAAATCTGCTAAAACGGTTTCTACGTCACCTCCTAGTGTTCCATCATCCAAATACCATAAGTTAAATTTCGAATATAGTTTCTGAATAATGGGATGAATAGCCAGACTGAAAATGACTGGCCCGAGAGGGTCACCTTGTTGGCAACCAACTGAAGATAGCAAAACATTTTCTTTGTACAATAATTTAGATGGGTGCCTATAGCACACATCATCAACTACTCTCTGCAGGCTGGTGAGTTTCCTACAACCTGGCGTAAGGCATTTATTATTCCTCTTCCAAAAATTTCCAACCCCACCTTATCTAATCACTACAGACCAATCTCCATTCTCCCATTCCTATCTAAGATCCTAGAAGCCGTTGCTCTGGAACAAATATCCTCCTTCGTGTCCCGGAATAACCTATTATCCCCTTTCCAATCTGGTTTTCGGCCCGGCCATAGTACAGCCACAGCCTTGCTTAAAGTTACTGAAGACGTCAGGAACGGCTTGGAGAGTTCGAGGTTGACGGTGTTGGTTTTAATAGATTTCTCCAATGCATTTAATACCGTCGATCACGACATTCTCCTGGCCATCCTGTCTCAAATTGGGGTTTCTTCGTCGGCACGGGATTGGTTTTCATCATATCTTCGTGGTCGCCAGCAGGCGGTACGTGCTGATCAGAAATTCTCTGATTGGTGCGCTCTGGAAACAGGCGTTCCACAAGGCGGTATACTCTCTCCACTCTTATTTTCTTTATTTATTAACTCTATTACTACTATCCTCAAATGCTCCTACCATCTGTATGCTGATGACCTGCAGCTCTACGCGCAATATGACATTCTCAATCTGGATAACTGCATCTCACTGTTGAATGCTGACCTTCTAGCAATCGCTGATTGGTCTAGCAGATTTGGGGTTACTGTAAATGTCAGTAAATGTCAGGCTATCCTTATTGGTAGTTCGTATTTTCTACGAACCTTGGACACAGGCCTTCTATCGCCGCTTATTTTCGGCCATACCGTCATTCCTCTCTCTCCTCACGTTAAAGACTTAGGCCTATACATTGATGACAAGTTAAGCTGGAATAAGCAGGTCGCTCAGATTAGCCAGAGAGTCACATTCTCACTGCGGACTCTCTATAGATTCAAACATTTTCTTCCGTCTAGCACTAAAACCACCTTGGTTCAAGCTCTTGTATTGCCTATAATCGACTATGCTGATGTTTGTTACTCTGATCTATCCCAAGAACTTCTTAACAAAATGGATCGACTTCTTAACAACTGTATTCGCTTTATTTTCGGGCTTCGTAAATATGATCACATTTCTTCCTTCCGTTCTCAGCTTAAATGGCTGCCTATCCGTCAGAGGAGATCCCTCAGATCCCTCTGCATGCTCTTCAACATCATGAACGATCCTCGTACTCCTGATTATTTAAAACAATACTTTAAAGTGTTGGGCAGTTCTCACGATCTTAACCTTCGAGCTTCCAAAAACTTACTTCTCCATATTCCTTCTCACCGCACTGGGTTTGTATCGAATTCTTACACTGTCTCTACTATAAAACTCTGGAACGGGCTTCCCCTTGGCATAAAAAAAGCTGAGAGTAAATTTTCATTTAAGCGTAAAATCCGGAACTATTACTTGTCCTCTCTTACATAGCTCGGTCCTCGTCATATATATTATATTAAAATTTCTGTTTCGTTTAGAATATAGTATTTATTATAATATTTATTAGTCTATTGTTTTAGAAATTATTTATGTATTTTATTAGTTAGATAGTTTATTATCCAATTTTAATTATTGTTCATTTTTTATTTTTATTTTGGACTCCTACCACTGTTGTGTTCTTTTTAACCCAAAGGTTGACTGGTAGAGAATGCCTTGCTGCATTAAGTCCGCCTATGTATCACCATTGTACATGAAGTTTAAATAAATAAATAGCATTGCCACAAAAAGCCGAAAATTTCTGGCAGCTCTTTTTTTGCTTCAGCCCACAAAGTATCCCTGTTGACGGAATTGAAGGCGTTTTTTACGTCAACCTTGAGGATGACCTCACCCTGGTTAGAATTTAGGAAGCAGCCTCACAGCCCTCTCTAGAGCCAAAGCCAAGCTGTAGGGGCTGGAATCTGTTTGTAAGCCTTTGACCGTAAAGCTTACAACAAATTTTGGCTGCCATACGCCTGTAGGTGCACCCGACGGCAATAGGACGAATGCCGCCGTCCCTCTTGCGCAGGGCACATAAGTTGGCCCCGTACAAGACATCGACGACGGCATCGTTCACGCCGCCGGAGAGCATTAAGTTGACTAGTGCCGCAAGGTCCTTCAAAAGCGACTCACCAGCTTCCCCGGCGCCTGAACTTAAAAGATCCTTTAAGTGTTGCGGTTAGCGATTGCTCCCAGGCACTATTTGAGTTCTCTTGGGACACAAGACGGATGCATTGCGCCAGACTCAAAGCAACGGAATGTCTCGCGCTCCGAGGAACTCGCTTCAATACCGGTGCAGAATTTTTTAATTTTGATAATGTTTTCCAAAGCGTCTGTTCAAAAGGTTGGGAAGTGGCTGAAGGAGAGAGAGGTACGCTATGTGGTTTGTGAACCTATTGTATCGAATCGAGAGTTAAGTATGGCAACACTTTGTAAGACATTTTTGACGTTTTTAAGGCGAGGTGAAATGCAAGGCAATCGTGATTGACGGTTGAACCGAGCACTGGTTTAAAATAAATCCGTTTATATCGTTACAATCTTCGTTTAATTTGAGAGATAAAGATTAGATCCTTTATCTCAGAACTGGGATAAGTCAATTACGCCTACAATTTTGAAGAAATATCTCCATACAAAGTGTTCACGTTTTGCCACGTGTTTTGTGTTACGTACGCAAATCACTGGTTATTATCTGAGTAACAATGGATAAAACTAGAACTAATCGCAAGAGCAATGAACGTAAACGTCGCCGTGACCGGAGCAGAGAAACAAGAACAAGCATTACGCATAAACGGAAGCAACGAAGGCAGCGATCGAGAAATCGCGATACTTCGTCGCAGTCTCGTCGTAGTGGAGACCGCAGTTCCCGTGAGCAGATGATGAGGCGCCGTCACCAGCCGAACTGGAGTCGCAGCCGTGATGGACATCGCAGTCGGAGCAGCAGCTACGAGCAGCGTCGGTCGAGCCGAGGCTTGGAGGGGAGACGCAGTAGGCGAGGCCGCAGCAGGCGCTCAGAATCCAGCACCGAGCGACACACACCCCCACTTCCTGGTCACGTGAGTAGCGCCAATGTTCTTAGTAATGACACGCAAGCGTTTTTTGCAACTTTAGTGGAAGCTTTAACCAAAAATCGATCGAGGATAATAAATTTCCTATGCTAGGCAATGTGATCCCAGACTTTGATCCTATGGTAAAGAGTCAGAGTATAGTTATGTGGATCAATGAAGAATGAATGTGCTAGGCTCTATGGTTGGGGCGATGATCAAATAATACATTACGCTCTGCCTAAACTGTCAGGGATTGCCAAAACGTGGTACCAGGCCCTTCCATCTATGTCGTATTCATGGTCTGAGTGGAAGGACAAACTGGAGCAATCGTTTCCGAGCAATGAAGATTATGCTGAATTACTAACAGAGATGTTATCAAAACGTGTGAAATTTAATGATTCGTTAGAACATTATTATTATGAAAAAATGTATCTACTAAATCGATGCGAAATACATGGTAAACGGTGGATTGCCTACTATATGGTATTGAGGATCGGTCATTGAGATTAGGCGCGAAAACAGCAAAATGTCAGGAGCCGGAGCAGGTTCTCACATATTTTCAATCAATCAAGCAACATCTTCGCGAACCAGATAGATCAAGGCCGAGTTTTGATAAACGTAACAACACTACTCCTTTATCATATATTATAGGTCTACCAGAATCTCATGGCATTTTTTATTTTTTTTAATTGTGATTTTCATATGGCAATGTCAACTGTCACCTGTCATATCAAAGTACTTGATGTATCAACCGCTGCTGAAATTTTTTGATATTATCTTGAAAATTTGTTATTTTTGTGAAAATGTCGAAAAACCCACTTCGATCTCAAGCGAGACATATTGTTTTCAATGTGTATCATAAAATAAGGGAAGAAGAAGGCGTTAATCAAACTCTATCTTTGATTTTAAAGTGCGTCGTAGAGTGGACTGGTAAGTTGGACTGACTTGTTTTGATACTTTTAGTTTATTTTATATTTTTCTTACTTAATTTTTATTTATTTCCATTACTATTATATGGTAAATCGTAGGTCAAGGCACATCGAATGATGGCCGGAAGGAAATGGCAACAGTAATGTAACTGTTACTAATTCTTCGACAAGATATTGATTTTAACGGAGATTGAGAATCTTTGACGTAAGAAAAATATTAGGTAATAATCTGCGCCCTGCAGCGGGAGTTTTTGGCGAGATTTAGTCGAGTGAAGTTCAGAGGCTGTTAATATTATTTGCAAATTGATTCCTAGTGGATATTGTGATATATTATTGGTGTAGTTTTGTGTCTCAACTGTCCACGCAACTGGACAATTTGTAAAATCATTGACAGAAGCGATCTCGGGATAGTGGAGCGGAGTATTTTATTGTAGTATTGACTGCTTATGCAAAGCTTACTGGGAAGACTGACTCGATACAATTTGCTGCCAAATACTCCAAAAAACATTAGAATCTGTTACATCCTCATTCTAATGCATACTAAAAAATAAATATAAGATCCAAAACTCTTTCCAAAGACATGGCTAAAAGGTTCTAGTAACCAGGCCATAAAACTTACATAAAAAAAAGTATATATAGACTGATGATGATGAATGACTATAAGTAACATGATACATTTTATTATTTTTTACAGAATTTATACATAAAGAGATTGTTTTTAAATATGTTAGACGCCAATGAAAAAGAACCATTTTGATGGAGAGAGATTACATAAAACTACAAAGATACAAGTTTTTGAAATGCCAGTGGAGTTCATGGAATCGTATTCTAGTTTTCTAGTTCTGAATGAGGTTTTAAGTTATTAGTATGATTTAAATGAAATATAATAAATTAGTATATAAATTAATATTCAATTGATTTATTTTTCCTATGTTAAGAAACCCGATGTATAACAACATTATTCATACACATACCTATAATACTCACAGTGGATCTTTGTGTCTCTGAATTGGTTGCAAAACCCCGCGGAGTAGCTATTTTTGTGTCAATGTTGAAGGTGGAGATAGCATTGTATAACTGTCTCTTTCACTCGCTTATGTATGTCACATCGTCCTATCTCGCTTACTCTATGCAGTATACTCGATGACAAACTGATTCGTACGCAATGGTAGGCAGGACCAAGTTCAAAGACACAAAGATCCGCTGTGACTACTATAATATAGGTACCTCATGTTCATTAATACTAAAGACATAAATAAAAATTAAACAGTATCAAGATCGTTTAATCCAATTTCCCCAGTATTGCATACAACAAATTTTTATTTCCACATTTGCCATGAGATTCCGGTAGACCTATAATAGTTCTAAGCAAATGGGTAATGACAGCGAAACTAAGACTTTGAAGTCAAACAATATTGCGTCAGTTGTATGCTTTAACTGTAATGTACCTGGGCATTTCAGTTCTAGATGCACAAAAAGAATATTGAAGTGTAATGTTTGTGCCAAATTAGGTCATTTGTCAATTAACTGTCCCAGATTACCCTCTGACTCAGCTAATAAAGTTGATAAACCTAAGGAAAAAGACGTGATGCGAGTCTAAAACTCAACGGTGAAGTTATTCAAGGCTACGTAGATTTGGGTAGCCAATGTACGCTGATTCGTTACAGTGAGGCTGTTAAGAGGGGAATCATGTGGACTGATAGTAACTTACCGACTATGAGAGGTATAGGTGAGAGTATAGTAATACCAGTGGGCGTATCAAACGTCACTATTGAAATTCAAGATATTGTGGAGGAGGTCAACGCGTACGTAGTCGACGATAGCGTTATTAAATATTCAGTTTTAATTGGGCACAGTTTTACAGAGAAACCAGGTATAGTCATAACGAAAACTACACATTCATTAATATTTACTCGTGATCAGTCAGTTAAATTAGAATTAAGTTTGAAAACCGATATTGTAATACCTCCTAAGGAAATGTATCCATTACCCCGTTATAACAGTACACCCTACCCCCTATTTTTATCTTAAGTTCTTTAGTCCATCCAAAGGTTGTCTGGTAGATATCGCTGTCAGCGATAAGACCGCCTTTGTACCCATAGTATTAAGTTGCTGTATAATATGTGTTATTTCTTTTTTTGGTGTACAATAAAGTATATTCTATTCTATTCTATTCTATTCTATTCTACCCTGTATTTCTACAAACAAATATTCGGGTATAGTCCACGTTAGTGGCTCCTTACGCGGCATGTCACAGAATGAATATTATTTGATGCCTGGTGAATATGAAATAGAAAACGGAGAAGTTAGGTTACTGGTGCAAAACTTTAGTGACAGCACGGTTAGTTTAAATAAGGATACTCTCATTACACGAGTCGTTTGTACACGGAATAACTTGAGCATTAATTTATTAGATTTTAAAAATGCTGAGACCAAGTCTGCCTTCAATTATGGCAAACAGCTAAGTGAATATGAGGTTAACCAATTAAAAGAGTTGCTCAAAAGGTTTGAAACATGTTTCTCGGATAACCTAAAGGTCCTGGGATTGACTAATGTAGTTCAAATGGAAATTCAATTGAGTGATTTGCAACCGGTAGTTTATCGCCCGTATAAACTCTCCTTTCCGGAGCGTAGACAGGTTCAATCTATGGTGAAAGATATGATCGATGCAGGCATAGTATGTGAGTCAAACTCACCTTACGCTAGCCCAGTCTTACTGGTAAAGAAAAAGACTGGTGAAAGCAGGCTATGCGTTGATTATCGTACATTAAATAATAAAATAAAAAAGAAACACTATCCGTTACCCTTAATTGATGATCAGTTTAGATCTTGCATCTGGCTACTACCAAATTTCAGTAGAAGCAAACTCCCAAGACAAGACTGCGTTTGTTACTCCCGATGGGCAATATCAGTTTAAACGCATGCCTTTTGGTTTAGCAAATGCTCCTTCGGTATTTCAACGAGCAATGAGCAAAATACTTTCTAAAGTCGGTTATACGATCGTTTATATGGATGACGTATTGATTCCTTCGAGATCCTTTGATCAGAGAATGAGACGGCTAGAGGAGGTACTTCAACTCGTAAAAGACGCAGGTCTTACACTTAAGAAAAAAAATGTAGCTTTTTCTGTACCGAGCTAGAGTTCCTAGGATTTCATGTTAGTAGTGAGGGGATACGTCCAGGGAAGCGCAAGACACTAGCTGTAGAAAACTACCCAATTCCACGGAACGTTCATGATATCAGACAATTTATAGGCCTGGCTAGCTTTTTTCGGAGGTTCGTAAAAGACTTCGCCCTTATGGCCCGTCCTCTAACCGACCTGTTAAGGTCTAAATTTGTGTGGAAATGGACGGCAGAGGAGGCGGCGTCATTTAGAGTTTTGAAGGCAAAATTAGTTGAACGTCCTATATAAGCTTTATATGGCCCCCAATTAGAGACCGAAATGCATACGGATGCGTCGAAGCTAGGTATTGCGGGGATTCTCCTACAGCGAAGTACTGATGGCGTACTCAGGCCAGTGGCATATTACAGCCATAAAACCACGGTGGACGAGCAAAACTTTCACTCCTTTGAGTTGGAAACCTTAGCGGTGGTAGCATCATTAAATCGTTTCCCAGTCTATTTACTAGGACTAAAATTTAAAATACTCACTGACTGTAACGCACTTCGTACTACCTTAACTAAGAGGGACCTTGTACCACGAATTTCTCGCTGGTGGATCCAGTTTCAGGAGTATGACTGCGAAATTGAGTACAGACCGGGTTCGCGTATGGCTCACGTAGATGCTCTCAGTCGTGCCCCTGTGAGTGACCCAACCGATGCAGATACGGAGCATGTTTTTGATGTTCTACACGTAGACGTTCGTGATTGGATTGCTACTGTACTGGGTGATGATAGCGAAATAAAACGAATAAAAGACATCTTAGAAGATGACGAGACTAAGTTTGTAGCTAATGTGCGAAATAATTATATGTTAAAAGGTAGTTATGTGTATACAATTTTATTTTAGACGAAGGGTTACGATGGGTAGTTTCGAGAGGGTGTAGGTGGCAGGTGCTGCGCATGAACCATGATGAGGTGGGACATTTTGGCTTCGAAAAAACGCTGAGCCGTATCAAAAGCATATTTTGGTTTCCAAAAATGCGTAGGATCACTAAGAAATATGTCTCAGCTTGTTTGGAGTGTGCGCATTATAAGACACCTGGTGTCCCCAAAGAGGGAATGCTCCATCCAATACCTAAGTTGGAGAAACCATTCCATACACTTCATGCTGATCATCTGGGCCCATTCATTCGCACTAAGAGAGGCAACATGTATTTACTTGTTATTATAGACGCATTTACAAAATTTATCAATATACGAGCTGTTAAAGATACTAAGACGACTACGGCAATCATGGCATTTAAGGAACATTTCAGTTATTTCGGCGTTCCTTCTCGTCTTATAACAGATCGTGGCTCTTGTTTCACAAGTGCAAAATTTAATAGTTTTATGGATCAATTAAAAATAAAGCACATCTTGAATGCAGTAGCCAATCCAAGAGCAAATGGACAGGTCGAAAGGTTTAACCGAACCATAACTGATGCTCTAAGTACAACATGTCATGACGGAAATGACAACTTATGGGACGAATACATAGGTGCCGTACAGTTAGGTATTAATACCACTACTAATAAGACAACAGGGAAAAGTCCCTCTGAGTTGTTGTTCGGTTGTAGATTGACGAATGCGTCGGAAAACGTATTGAGTGACGTAATTGCCGAAACAACTGAACGAATCGATGGTGATGCGTTACCAAAACTGAGGTCGAATGCTAGTGTAAGGATAGAAAAACAACAGGAATATGCTAAAAAGCAGTTCGATAAGCATAGGAAGAGTCGGACAAAATATAATGTAGGTGATTTAGTCAGGATAGAGAGGACAGTTATAAATAAAGAACATGTAGGAAAATCACATAAGCTCGTCCCCAAATTCCAAGGCCCATATCGAATCGTCAAAATATTCCCTAATGACAGATTTCTCATCGAAGATACTCCATTAACAAGAAAGGGTAACAAGAGGTATGAAAATGTTGTCGCGCTAGACAAAATCCATCCTTGGATGAATTTTAAAGGTTACGCCAGTGAGAGTACTGACAGTGATCAGAGTGAGGGTACAGAAATAGAGGTAGACAGAGAGTGATCTATTACTCTACATAGTAGTAGGAAGGAACAATAAGATTATTAGATTTTGCCAATAATAATGAAATGCTGGGTTAATCAACCTCCCTGATGAAAATGTGTAAGAATTGCGTGTCATTATTAAGGTTACATATGTTTATACATGAGCAATCAGTGCAGATAGTGAATGGCATTGAGAAATCGATGTCGCACGTATTATGATTGCAAGATAGTGAGTAAGATTATACTATGTGAGCACAATTTGTCATAGAGGTCAGTGCAGATTATGAATGGTACCAAGATAACGGTGCCGCACAGATGACCAAAGATCGAGATTTGTGATTGGTTGACAGTTAATTGGTGGGCCTTTCCTTTCTTCATCCACCAACATGCACTGGACCCGCGTGGTGGATTACGGCCCATTCCCTCTCACAGAGAGGAGGCCTGCGGGGCGAGCATGGTTTTTGATAAAGATTTTGACCTAGATAAAAATAAGCTGAATGGTGATAAATTTAGATGTAACACGAAAAAAATGTCACTTAAAATTTTGTTTGTGATGAGATTTTTGAATATATTACATTAGTTGAACTGTGAAGTAATGAATTTACCTTGCGATATGAATTATTATTGAAGAACGAAATTAGTTATAAAAGTATATATATGTATTGATAATCAAGTTATTACCTATGTTTTGTTTTATAATTTTATTATGTATTATCAAATTAGTAAACAAGTGAGAGGACTCACTTACACAGGTTGGCCGAGTTGTAAGATTAATTAGCCAATATGTGGGTATTTTGATTATATCCTAGCTAACATGTAACCACGAATACAATGTATTTGTATCTAAAGTAAAAGCAAATTGAAAAAGTAGTTGTTATAATTCTAGTCGAATATTGAATCGATTATTTAATTGTATCGAATCGAGAGTTATGTATGGCAACACTTTGTAAGACATTTTTGACGTTTTTAAGGCGAGGTGAAATGCAAGGCAATCGTGATTGACGGTTGAACCGAGCACTGGTTTAAAATATATCCGTTTATATCGTTACAATCTTCGTTTAATTTGAGAGATAAAGATTAGATCCTATAGTACATACATTGCTACATTTTGTATCACGGAATCGGGTCCTGTGGGAAGGAGCAGTGGAGTGATGCCAAGGGGAAAAGCTAGTCATCTAATATAAAGTAATTAAACGACACAGACACGAGTACAGACTCCAGCTCTCACAAAGGTTATAACTTAAGGCAAAATTGTATAAAATTTCTTATTGTGTTTTAATGTCAACCTTTATGAGAGAAAATAAACAAATTTTGTATTTTGTATATAAAATGCCGTAGACCTTTTTTAAAGGTTGGTATACTAGTACACTCTCTGACAATTTTAGATAATCTATTGTATTACCGAACACCATCACATTGGATAGTTTTCATGCCGTATAAGGTTCTCACTGTTGCAGCTTCTAAGTCTTGGTTTCGAGTATTGTATCTGTGAATCTTCTGTTTGAATGATAAACACATCAACACGGTCTAGGGATATTTAAAAAAAAAGCGAATTACTATCAATGTGTTTATATAAATGACTTGTATATATTTAAAAGATACGTTATTTAATATTCTACCATTTTTTAATAATGGTTAAGGTACTTCGATTAAAATTTAAGGATTTTATGAAAAAAAAATGAAGCATAGACGGAAACCGTATATGAATTAACTTTTTATTCATGAGTAAAAACTGAAAAAAATTGAAAAATCATTTAATTTGTGTTTATAAACATGAAGTTAGTAGTCTGAGAAAGCGCCCATGATGTTCATAACACATCGGCAACGATTCGGCATGCTCAGAACAAGGTTGTCAATGTCTTGCTGCGGAATATTGTCCCATGTCCTTCTGAGGTGCGCAAAAAGTTGATCTTCTGTAGCCAGATTTTCAGGAACTTCCTTCAGAGCTCTTCTTTGCAGCATATCCCACGTATGCTCAATGGGATATTGATCTGGCGATTGAGCAGGCCAGTCTAAGGCCCTAACATTGTGTATATGTAACCAAGCTGCTACCGTTCTCGCCGTGTGTGCCCGGGCATTGTCGTGTATGAGCAGGAAATCTTGCCCCATTTGTGTTCTGTGGGGCAATATTACGGGCCCCAGCACCTGTTGGACGTATCGTTCTGCCGTCATATTACCCCGCACCCAAACGAGATCCGTCCGTCCTCCAAGACGAATTCCTGCCCAAACCATAATTGTTCCTCCTTGGTATTGGTGAACTTCCTGAGGGTTCTGAAGACGGCTCCATCGTCCAGGAACTCGCCAAACACGCGTCCTTCGTGAATCTAGATGGAAGCCGAACCTGGATTCATCCGTGAACAGCACATTGGACCATTGCTCACGGCCCCAGTCCACTTGGTTCCGAACCCATTCTAATCGTCGTCCACGATTGCTTCTCCGTAAAGGTGGGACCCGGAGTGGTCTACGAGAGCGTAGATTGCTTTTATGCAGTCGCCTTCTTACAGTTTGATCACTCACAAGTACTTGGTGTTCCACTCGCAGCCTTTGGACCAATTGAGTCGCCGTTGCATTTGGTTGAGCTCGCGCAGTAATTTGCAAAAATCGGTCTTGTCTGGGGGTAGTGATGTGACTTGGCCCCCGGTCAATCAATCAATCAATCAATCAAATCATTTATTTGCAATGAATGTAGGTTACATTAAAATACAGGTGTTGTAAATAGGAGTGAGCCATGTACATTCTGCCTAGAAATAGGCACGCAAAAATTCATAAAAATTATTAATTAAGTATCTAAAAAATAAAATTACAAACTAAAATGTCACAGAATAATTAGAATTATACATACATTAATTAATATTGAAATATGTCAAAATAAAATTACAAATTCAAATATCACAGAATTATTAAATCATTAAATTCATAAAAATTGTTAATTAAGTATTCAAAAATGAAAATTACAAATTAAAATGTCACGGAATTATTACAATTATTCATAAATTAAATAATATTGAAAAAAGTCAAAATAAGACGTTTATTCAGAAAAAAAATAAAAAATAATATACACATTGCTGAATAAAAAGTGTTGTCCATTAAAAAATCATTAATCGAGTAATAACATTTTTCTGTTAGGAAGGCCACTAATTTCTTTTTTTAAGTTTCTAATTGTATCATTTTTCATTACTTCTGGCAATTTATTGTAGATGGTAGGACCCATACAAATAACGCTCTTTTTTAATAACGCTGTGTTGCAGGACTCGATTTGTAATAAATTTTTGTATTGTTTTCTAACGGGTCGTTTACTAGTTTCTGATATCATCGGAAATTGGTTTTTATTGGTCTTTACAAACATGGCCATTGCCAGAATATACAATGACGGAAATGTAAGCACTTTTAGGGACTTAAACTTCGGTTCGCAACTGTCTGTGGTCTTCAAACCACACATCGCTCTAATGCAACGTTTTTGTGCTTTGAATATATATTCCCTTGAGCTGCAATTGCCCCAGAAAATAATACCAAATCTTAACACTGATGCAACCAGACCATGATAAGCCACCAAAGTAGTTTGAATGTCAACTTTTTTGGACAACCTTGAAAGGACATATGCCGCTGAATTCATCCTTTTGCAAATTTCCTCTGCTTGTTGTTGCCAATTCAGTTGACTGTCAATGTAAATCCCCAAAAATTTTGCTACTTTAACTTGGTTATTTTGTTCTTTATTGTATTCTACTGATACTTTTTTTAGAATTGTGCGTTGATGGAAGTGCATTATATTAGTTTTTTGTAGGTTTATCACTAAGTTGTTTCTTTCTAGCCAATGTACGATATCTTCCAGGGTCTTATTTATGTCCTGTTCATAGCCATCCGGATGTTTACATTTTACCAACGCGGTGCTGTCATCGGCAAATAACACCATTGGATTATCAACATGACGTGGCAAATCGTTGATATAAATTAAGAAAAGGGGTGGCCCGAGGACGCTGCCCTGTGGTACACCATATTTTACTATTCGTCCTTTGGATCGGTATTTTTTTTCACTCTTTGTCTTATGGCAAATTGTAGTTATTTCCGTGTACTCTTTACGATCGCTAAAGTATGATTTAATAAGTTTGAGAACATTTCCCCTTATTCCATAAACACTCAACTTGTTCAGTAGAATGTCGTGATCTACGCAATCAAAAGCTTTCGTCATATCAGTGAAGATTGCGCAAATAGGTACTTTGCTATCTACATTTTTTATGATAGTATTGTATAAATCGAAAATAGCCGTATTAATGCCCTTGCCTTTCCTAAAACCTTTTTGTTCATTACACAAAATGTCATATTTAAATAAAAAATTGTTAAGTAATTCATAGATTAACTTCTCTACTACTTTGGACAATACCGGAATTAAGGCTACTGGTCTGTAATAAGCTATTTCTTCTTTTTTATTCTTCTTGTAAAGCGGTTTGACTATAACAGTTTTTAAGCTATTAGGGAACACACCAGAGTCAATGCTGAGATTAATAATATGGCTAAGAGGTACAGATATATTGTTCGCCACAAATTTAACAACTTTCGTTGCTATATCGTCATACCCAACGCTATTTTTATTTTTTAAAGATGTTATTGCTCTAATTACATCTTGGGGTAGAACTGGTGCCATAAACATTGAGTTTGTGTTGTTCGGAATATTATTGGTTTCAAATGACACTTGAGGTGACTGTTGAATCTGATCAATAAAGTAGTTATTAAAGATATTAGCAATTCTTTGAGGATCTGTAATTGTTGCATCATGTAGTCTAATTTGGGAAATTGGGTCGTAAGTGTGTGTTTTGTTATTTATAACTTGCCAAGATGCCTTTGACTTATTACCTGAGGTTCGTATGAAGTAGTTATTCTGTGATTTCTGAGTTAATTTGATAATTTTTCGAAATTTTTTTGAGCAGTCTTTAAATTTATTTTTATTTTCATTATTAGGCTTCAGTCTGTATTGCCATAAAAGGTGACGCTGCTTTTTACTGCAAACACGTATTCCTCGAGAGACCCATTTAATTTTTCTATGCGGTTGTATAGTAACAAATTTGTAGGGAAAGCAAAGGTCATACAAAAAACGGAAATGTTCCAAGAAAATATCATATGCTACATTTACACTCTCCGTATTGTATATTTCAGAGAACGACATGCAGCTAAGATGATGATTAAATTTAACTAGATTTTCTAACGACAAATCTCGTCTCTTGATTCGCCAAGACTTCAATCTATATGTTTTATTTACCTTAATTTGCAGAGTTTGTGCCGTGTGATCTGAAAGAGCCAAATCGATCACTTCACATTTACATTTTTGACGAGAATTGTGAGCAAAGTTATCAATGCAGCTATTACTGCACAATCTAGTTGGTTGCCTCAGTACTAGCTTAAGATTGCAGCCCAAAAGAAAATATTCAAAGTCTAGGGACATTCTATTCTTTTTTAAGGTATCAATGTTGAAGTCCCCGCAAAGAACAACAGCTTTACTTGAGTTAATACAAGAAGTTTTCATAACAAGTTCAAGTTTTTCATAGAACATATTTAGTTTGTTAATTTTTGGTGGCCTATATATACAAATAACGATTAATTTTTGCCGGACTAATTCAATTCCGCAGCATTCAAAAATGTTTGTTATTGAATGGCGTGCGATTTCTGTTAGTTCTTTATATTCTAGGTCTATTTTAACTAGAACGCAAGATCCGCCGCGCTTTTTTGCTCGTCTTGAATAACAAGCAGCTAATTTATAATTTGGGATATTTAATACGTTTTCATAGCCCCGCATAATGAAATGTTCCGTTATGCAGACCACATCTATGTCTTTTTTTTTCTTAGATAGTTCCTGAAGATGGACTGTAAGCAGGTCAACCTTATTCAAAAGACCAGCAATGTTTTGATGCAAGATATTTATGCTGTTATAGGCGAAAAAAACAATTTGAGTGGGACGACTCGGTTGTCTCATTAATATTACTGGATGGACTTTTAGACCGATTAACATTTGAGTCATTGTAGTCATTAGAAAGTTCATCTCTTAAATTAGAAGTATTTGCTGCCTCTAAGTCTAGGATGAACTCCTGTAAATCCGAGATAATCTGCATAAATCCCTTGCTATTCAGGTGCCCATGTCGCTGGTTATATGTATCCCATGTGTATGGAAGATTTAAATTTGAGTCCAAGATAAATGCGTAATTGTAAGTCTCAACATCCATACAAATCAAATTATTAAAAGTATCTACTCGGCTGTTAAACATAGTATTGGCATTGTCCATGTATTTAAATGTAGGCAGACATATTATAAAGTTAGTATGAGTTAGTGTTATTAACATATCACGAATATAGGTTACAAATTCTATATAATTATGGGTTTTCCTGAAATCCTCTTCGCCAATGAAAACAATGCAATAATCTGCACGAGTGTAGTTTTGTACTTTTTGATGAATATTATTTAACAAATATTTTATGCCACATTTAGGAGTATGATAATGACACATATTATAGTTGTTTAAATGAGTTCTCTCACTCATTGTATATATTCTGTTTGATGTTTCACTGCTCAGAACACATATGTTACACTTTGCAAATGGGGGCGAAGGATGTGGTGCATTTGCATTAATATTGCTTTGTGAGGCGATGACGTCCTGAGAACTTACAGAACCAATATCTACTTGATGTGCGCTGTGTGTAGTCTTCATACTTTCTGATGTCTGCGTTTGTGTTGTCTTTGTACGAACAGGTGCTTTCTTCTTCGGTGTTTGGGCTTTGGTCTTAAGGGGACTACACGCTATTACTTTGTACGTCCTATTCCTTTCCACCAAATCAGCATTTGTTTTCTTCAGGTTACTAATCTCCAATGATAACAATTCTATTTCCTTGTGTGCGCTTTTTAGTTGAGTTTTAAGCTCTTCTAATTCTTTCTTATAGATGCTTATTTGGTTTTCATCTTCATCTTCAGACATACCTGGCAAGGAACTAGAGGTACAATCCAACGTCTGCGAGATTATAGCGCTGGTATCAGGTTCCGACCGCGTGCGTGTCCTTCGGAAAGTGACATTTTCCAAGAACTCCATATTGTAAATTGAAACCAGATTTTCAAAAAATTAAATGCATTATGAATAACACCTTCTGGGCCCCGATGTTTGTCCGAAGTCCTCAAAAAATAATAATTTTCTACCAAATACTAAAATATTTTTGGCACTGGTATCCCCAATGGTTAGTTTTGCGCCGCTGGTGGCAAGTAGCGGTACTATCTTGGTTAGTCTATTCACCGCTTGGTGACGAGCTGGCGCTAGTTGTCGAACATTGATTATAGTCCAAAGGTCAATTTTAAATTATTTTTTCTTAACGGTGTTTATATTTATGTTTTTTTGTATTTCGCGATTATTTCACTATTTTTTTGATAAAACTGCACTTACTTTCACTATTTGATATTAATAAGAGTAAGGCTGTGGTGAATTGTTATTATTCTCACTGATTTACTGCTTGAGAACTGTTTTGAACTGGAACATATTATGGACTTAAGTTGGTTATACACTTGTAGTTGATAGTCACAAATAATACCACTTGTAAGTTACAGTGATTGCACTGAGTTCCACTAGTTTTTGGTGAATTTAGAAGGTTTTTTCTTAGATTGTAAATTTTTAAATACGCGGGCCATATATGTAAACTTTAGCCGGTGTTGCCATCCCTTGAGACCCGGTGCCTCTCCGCTACTTCACCTGTGGCACGACAGCGTGTCCACAATCTTGAAATTACATTTTGGTGGGTCCCTATGGCCTCAGCAACATTACGCTGAACAGACCCAGCTTCCAGCATTCCCACAGCTCGTAACATCTCCACCCTCGTCAAATGTTGGCGTTGCATGGCTACAATACCCCAATTTTAACTTTATATTTCGTTTAAAAATGAAAAAAAAAACTGTAACTAAACGTAATTCGTATTGTTTTCTAAATTTCGCACAAATGAAAATTCCCTCTCCTACACATCAAGATATTTTTATGCCACCGAAACAAAAGAATTTAAAAAAAAATATATTTGGAATTAGTCTGAGATAAATTACAAACAAATCGGTGTGTAAAAGATTCCAATGCGGCCAGTACTTTTCGAGTTATTTAATTGAGTATGAAATATCCCTAGACCGTGTTGATGTGTATATATTCGTGTGTATGGTGGTAGTTAGGATTTTTCAGATAGTCATGCATGTGTGATACGTATACAGTTGTTGTAGGTTTAATAATTTTGTTTTTTTGTATAGTAGTTCCGTAGACGTATAATAATCGTAATTAAAGAGGACTTTAATTATTTTATTTTATGTTCGTTGCAGGTGTTGTTGATTTGTTTTCGCAGCCTGTCCCCATACTTGGATTAGATATTCCAGATATGGTTTGATTAGGGTGTTATAAATAGTGTGTCTTAGCTTGTAGGGTACGCATTTTGCAATGTTACGTATTGCTCCGGTTAGTGGTAGTATTCGAGATCACACGTTGTCAACGTGCGGTCTGAATGTCAATTTACTGTCCAGAATTAGGCCCAAGTATTTCTCATGCGTTGATTTTCGTAGTGGTAGATTATTTCTTGTGAGATTGGGAACTACTGGTATTTTTTTATTCTTTGCTGCAAAAATTATATACCCTGTTTTGCCAACATTCATAGTCAGAAGATTCTGATCGAGCCTCATGTTCAAAACGTTAAGATCCTTCTGTGCTTCAGGTACAATATCATTGATGGAGTCGCCAAAATAGAAAAGACAACTGTCGTCTGCGTACAATGATATGTGTCCAGTCAGTCCAGCGGTACTAATATCGTTAATGTATATGAGAAAAAGTAAAGGACCCAGGACTGATCCCTGGGGAACTCCGCATAGTATATTGGCCGTTGTGCTTTCAAATTATCAGGTTTGACGATCTGTTTCCGGTTAGTCAGATAAGACTCAAACATTTTGTAGGCTGTAGAAGTAATACCTATGATTTTCAGCTTCTTAAGAAGAATAACATGGCTAACAGTATCAAACGCTTTTTTTAGTTCGATAAAAACACAAAGAACTAGTTTTTCTTATCTATATTATCTTTTATTTTAGTTATTAAATCAACAGTTGCCGAAAGTGTGTTTAAGTGTGGACGAAATCCATACTGGTGCGTAAAAAGAAAATTTGTATTTGTTAGGTGTTTATATAAGCGGGTGAACAAAACCTTTTCGAAAATTTTAGAAATAACAGGTATCACTGAAATGGGTCGGTAGTTCCCGGGGTCAGTCCTAGTTCCAGACTTATATATAGGGGACACTTTTGCTATTTTAAGACTGTCCGGAAACACACCACTGCGAAGACAAATGTTTATGTAATTAGTAAGGTTAGCTATAATTAGGTTCTTAATACATTTAATCGATTTTGTTGTTATTCCATCGATTCCACAGCTGGTATCATTATCCAAATTATCTATAATTTTGGTAAAGTCTCCAAATATAATTGCCTTTTGTTTACCCTTTTCTAATCTTTGAGTGTAAGTGTTAAGAAAGTCACTAAAACTCGTGCTTGGGGGCTTAGAAATTAAACCAATGGTCAAAGAGTGCTTTCTTAGGTTTATCCATAAAAAGTTGTTACCACACTCATATCGCTCCTCCTATACATCAAATTTTAAACTTTTGTGTATGTACATTGAAACACCCCTGCCTATACCATCCTTCCTCATATTAAATATATGTTTGTAGTTGGGTATATCCAGCAAGTCCGCATCGATTTTAGATTTAATCCATGTTTCGGTTAACAACACAATGTGTAAACCATTAAAACCGATTAAAACCTCGGATGCATTTTAATTCGTCAAGCTTACCTGGCTTTACCAAACTACGCACATTAGCATAAAACATTCTTAACGAGGCATCAGATGAACATATATTTTGGTAAGTATATAGATATTGATACGTTACGTTACCTAATTCTGAGGTATCAAAGTCGTTTTGCCGAGAGTTTTGTTGTATTTTTTTGATGCAGTTTTAATAATCTTTGGTATACCTTTAACCATTGATGTATTAAAAGTAGGAAGATACGTTACGTGCTAACATCGTGATCAGAAAACCTGGGCTCGGCGCACGACTACATGCATCGAAACTCACACACCAGTATGTCACCAGTCCCAAACCTACAGTTACCGATAGACAAGGACAGAGATAGGAGACGGCGCTGTAGTGCGAGCGAAATCGCGTTTGCCGCCGAATGTTGTCCGAATGCTAAATGAATGAAATGACATTGCAATATGTGCGTATCGTGTCTCTCACGCATTTTTGTAATATCTATCTCGCTCTCACAAATATGGCGAAACAAACATTAAATATTATTGTAATTTTCAACAAATTAACATTTTTGACTGTACTTGCGAGTGGTAAGTGATCCCGTGTGACTTATTTTTCTTTCTGGTATTATTTAAACACTGTTTAGCTACACAAGAAGTCATTTTGATGCGTATTTATTGCAAAAAAATATAAAAACACTGAAATTATTGAGCTGTGGGATCAACCATGTGCCTTGCGCGACTAAGTGCCCGCTGCGGGCATTCACTTAGATTAGTAGGACCAAGCGCTGTGAGCAGTCCCGTATCTACCTACTTTTAATACATCAATGCCTTTAACGTATTTTATCGTGAGATCTGATTCACCACTTTCCATACGCCGTGATAACTCCGCACGTTGATCCTTCATGTATTTTATTTGCATCGGTGTTTGGTCGGGTAATATGCGAACATTGTCATTTGCAAGACTGGATCTGTTACGCAAAATGTGATTCACTATTTCTTGTCGTTGAAAGGTAAGCTTTAGATATCTCATTTTATCTGGGTTATATCTGCCAAGACGCATGCACTTTATAGGGTATGGACATTCCTTGTAGATGGCTTTAATTACATTAAGCGCCCGATTTGTATCATATTCTCGCCTTGTTGTTGAGTTTTTGTCACTAATTTCACAGATACCCCCAATTATGACATTATATTGCCGCTTTGCTCGTTCTTGGATTTCTAAGGCCATGTACTCACAGTCGTTATATTGTTGATTTTTATTTGAGTCGCTAGGGTTTTTATTTTCATTAGATAAGTTGGTCTTGAGGAGATTTAGCTGTTCTTGGAAAGCACAGTTTTGGTTTTTCAGGGTTTTCATTTCTTCCTTCATAATGTTCTGCTCCGATGTAAGGGTATCGGTGGTACTTTTTATGTTTTTTATTTCATTTTTGACCTCAACAATTTCCCGAAACAAGTTGTTCGAAATCTCAATTAGTTTTTCGCTGAAAGCCTGGAACTGGTTCATCATTTCGGCTCGCAAATCCAAAATTTCTTGAATAACTTCCATCTCAAAATCTTTCTTTCTTTTTTGCCGTCTAACTTTACCAACCTCTTTTTGCAATGAACGTAAGTCAGAGAAAGATCCACTTCCTGTGCTGCATAAGTTGATGTTTATTTCTTCCGGTGTTCCTTGTGCACTCATCTTTACAATGGAGCGGTGACGAAGCACGCACACCGAGGCCAAGTAGTACCGGAGTAATCGAGTCGAAAAATAAGTGAAATATGATCCCGTCTCTTTTCCCCGAGATGGTGAAGAGCGGTCGCGGCAACTGCTGCTATCTGCCTGGCGGAAAGTTTAAAATTTGCACGTAGCACTGTCACACTAGTACACGCTATTTTACTCGGTAGTCTAATTGTCTTTAGTATCAGTTTTGTATGCAGTTAAGAAGTATAAAATCAGTAAGTTTAGTCAAATACGGAGCGCACGTCTGCTCACTTCGATAGTTGAAAGACGAACACAACGATTTGCGGATGACATCGTCATAATGGCAGAGTCTCTGCACGACTTGCAGCAGATGCTGATTCTTCTGCACGCATCGGTCTCCGGATGAACTTGGACAAAACCCAGGTTATGCTCAATTCACACGTCACTCCGGGTTCGATTGTGGTCAATGGCGCTGCGCTCAAAATTGTTCGAGAATACGTTTACCTCGGGCAAACTCTGCAGTTTGGTAAGAACAACTTTGAGAAGGAGGCTAGCAGAAGAATACAGCTGGGCTGGGCGGCGTTTGGAAAACTTCGTCGAGTCTTCTCGTCGCGTATCCCACAAAGCCTGAAGACAAAAGTCTTCAACCAGTGCGTCCTACCTGTTATGACCTACGGTGCCGAGACGTGGACACTCACAATACGGATGGTTCATCAGTTCAAAGTTGCTCAGCGAGCTATGGAAAGGGCTCAGTCTCTCTGAGCGATCGAATCCGAAACGAGGTGATCCGGCAGAGAACCAAAGTTGTCGACATAGCTCACAGAATAAGTAAGCTGAAGTTGCAATGGGCCGCTCACAGAATAAGTAAGCTGAAGTGGCGATGCGCCGGCCATATAAGTCGTAGAACAGATGACCGTTGGAGTTAACATGTTCTTGAGTGGAGACCGCGAACTGGTAAACGAAAGGAAGGACGCCCTCAGGCTAAATGGAGCGACGACCTTTGCAGGGTGGCTGGTAGCAGCTGGATGACAGTTGCCGAAAATCGAACCTAATGGCGTGCAAACTTTAAAACTTTCGCGTTTCATAATTGAAAACAATATAATTATCACGGGAAATTTAACGCCATGATTTCGATTGTTTGTTTACCTATTTCGCCCGACGTTTCGGCCGTGTTGGGCGAAATAGGTAAACAAACAATCGAAATCATCGCGTTAAATTTCCCGTGATAATTATATTGTTTTCAATAATGGCGTGCAATTGGAGAGGCCTATGTCCAGCAGTCCAGAAATACCAATTCTACGAGGAGTGAGGCAGGGAGACCCCCTGTCCCCCAAAATTTTCATAGCTGTGCTTCAAAACATCTTTGAGTGTCTGAAATGGGAAAATGAAGGAATAAAAATAGGTAATCGGTACTTAAGCCACCTCAGATTTGCAGATGATATAGTCCTCTTCGCTGAAAACAGTAGACAATTAGAAACGATGATAAATCTATTGAGTGTACAAAGTGAAAAAGTAGGCCTTCTAATGAATAAAGAGAAAACAAAACTTATGACAAACAGCTTCCCCCACACAATAAAACTTGAAGGAGAGACACTTGAATACGTGAATAAATACATTTATTTAGGAAAACAGTTATCATTTGAAGATAGAAACGAGGAAGATGAGGTAGAGTGCCGAATAAATATGAGCTGGAAAAAATACTGGTCGCTTAGAGAGATTATGAAAGGTGACTATCCGCTCCACCTAAAGAAAAAAGTGATGGATACGTGCATTCTACCGACTCTCACGTATAGTTGCCAGACGAGAACTTACACCACTAAAATAAAAACAAAACTTGTCAGATGCCAGAAAGCGATGGAAAGAAGCCTACTAAAAATAAGAAGAATACACAAAGTAAGAAGTGAATTAATAAGAAAGAAGACAAAACTGATTGACGTCCTACACTACAGTCTAAGGTTAAAATGGCGATGGGCTGGCCATGTAGCACGAAACAGTGACAAGCGATGGACAGTAGAAGCGACGAGATGGAAGGGACCTAGCGGAAAACGACGAAAAGGCCGACCTATGAAACGATGGCTGGATGACATCATAGCTACAGCAGGAAAAGAGTGGATGAAACATGCTAAATATAGAGAAAACTGGAACAAACTGGAGGAGGCCTATACCCAAATAGGGGTTCCTATCCTAGAAAATAATTAGGTATACCAAGAAAATAACGACTAAAAAGAAACACATTCGGCTTAAATATAAAATGTTAAAGAAACTAACAATACTAACAATTAGTAAATAAGTAAGCCAAATACTAACAAATACCTACTAACAACTTTTGAAATGTAACAATAAGGATATGGAAATAAAAAGGTATTATTATTATTATTATTATTTATTATTATTATGTCCAGCAGTGGACTGCTACAGGCTGATGATAATTATTACTAGCGGACGCCTCGCAGTTTCACCCGCGTAGTTCCCGTTCCCGTAGGAATACAGGGATAAAAAGTAGCCTAAGTCACCCAGGGATAGTGTAGCTTCGCAACGGTGAAAGAATTTTTGTAATCAATCTAGTTTTTTTTAAGTTTATTCGTTACTATAATATTAGTGTAGAATTATAGATATAGATTACTATTATGAGTATATTAGTATAAATATAGATAGAGTATAATATAGATATATTTAAAAAAGTCAATCGATCTGCCTTTACCAACTATATTGGGATACTTTAGTCTTAACTGGATGTAGCTGAGTATTCTATATGGAGCGATTGCCTATCTGACCTTACAGTAACTGGGTAAAACGACACTCCTTGGTAAAACTGGTGGCTTCTGATTATCCATAACGACTATCAAATATCTACAAAAATGACAGCCAGGTGTCAGGACCAAGAGCAAATATTGAATTATTTATTTAAAACTTCATGCACAAAAGTACAATGTCGAATTTTTATGCCTTAGACAAAGTATAAAAACTAACAATGTATTAAGTAAAAACCAACTATGTAGAACGTTTCATATAAATGCTCCTTACCACCAAGACTTAGAAATCATTCACTGTGGCTATAATCAGCAACAACATCATTGTTTCATCATCATCATTATGTTCTCTGCTTATGCGGGCATGCATTCCTTTTGATATTGATAGCGGTAGGAAGCAATCTTGTCCCGTTATATCTTTCTTGTGCCATCATCCTCTAAAAACAACTTTCGAAACATTTTCAAATTCTTTATAACACAATATTTTCAACAAATGAACATCAATTCCTCCAAGGAAACAACAATGACCAACTGCCAACCGCCAGCCGCTCTTGTAACTAGACCCACTCGGTGGTTATTTTTGCGGTAAATTGCAATAATCTGTCAGTAGACTTGCCTTCTAGAGACAGTAATGTCAAATTCCTATCTCTAGTAGGCAATTCTACTAACAGATAAGTTGTTGAAATCGAACTTTTTTAGCCCACACCACTTTACAAAATACATCTCTTAATTTAATTGTAATGCCCACAGATAACTCCAGAGCAGAAGGCTACTTCCCGCTCGCGAATTTTTCTTCACTATCTTACTACACCTCACACCGAATTATCGAATCTATCGTCATATTATTATTTCATGTAAGTACAAATTGTGTTGCATTGTAACTGTGGAAGGCCAAGGTTTATCATCATAATCAGCCTACAGTAGTCCACTGCTGAACATAGGCTCCAATCGCACGCCATTTATTTCTTTTTTGGTAACTTTCATCCAGCTGCTACTAGCCAGCTATCCTGTTAAGACCGTCGCTTCAGCTAGCCTGAAGGTGTCCCACTTTGCGTTTACCAATTCGTGGTCTCCACTCTAGTAGACGTCTACTCCTACGGTCATCCGTGGTACGGCTAATATGGCCGGCCCATTGGCACTTCAGCTTGTTTATTCTGTGAGCGAAGTCAACTTGTTTCTCTGCCCGATCACATCGTTTCGGATTCAATGTCTCAGGCGCAGGCCACACAGAAATGGCGTCGGGCGCGGACATGGCACTGGCGGTTTCCTATTCCATTCAAATTTCATACATAAGGAATGGAAATAAAGCACAATTTAGGACATACGGTATGTCCTAACTATTTATGGGGCTACTTACTTGGGTTGTATGTGCTATGGGGCGCCTGTTTGGGCTGATAGGGCCACCATAGGGGCGGTACGACGTAAATTACTTCAAAGTCAGCGTTTGGCTTTGATATTCTTATGCAAAGCATACAGGACGGTTAGTACTGAGGCCTTACCGATACTTGCTGGTGTTCTTCCGGTCGACCTTGAAGTGCAGCGACGTGCTGCAATGTACTATTCCGCACGAGAGACCGCGGACGCGAACTTTTTAACGCGGAGTGACCGTGCGAAAATCTCTAGATTATTTAAACCACCTATTGACGTCTGGGAGGAACTTTTATCCGAATGGCAATGTAGGTGGGATAATTCTATCAAGGGCCGACACCTCCACCAATTCTTTCCATCCGTTCGCGTGCGGCTGGCCAGCACGTGGCTGGAAGTGGATCACTGTGTTGCCCAATTTCTCACGGGACATGGTAACTTTAAAAGTAAATTATTTTCTTTCAAGCTCGTTGCCTCGCCTTTATGTCAGTGTTCTACATCTGACTGCGAATATGTACAATCTGCACATCATATCTTATGGGAGTGTATTCTTTGGCAGAATGAACGTAATATTATGTTGAATAATGTACAGGCTGCATCAGGAGTTGTTTACTATACGGACCTTGTGGAAACTAGAACAAATTTCCGTGCGTTCAAGCGTTTTTGCCATACCTATTATTGGAACCAAATATAACAGCTCACAATGTTAGGACCCATTAATATGTATTAATGCTAATTTTTTATCCGTGGTGCTAGGCAACTGGGCTTATCCCAGTTGTATATGACCCTTTGTGCCTATTGGCCTTGTTTGTTCTGTCTCCTGCTTGATATAGAGGGAAGTGGAAATTTACATTTTTCCTACTCCTCCGTTATTCTTTTCTGATTAATTTCGTTGCGGGATCCAAGACAGGTAAATTCATTCTCCGGGGGGGGTGGGATTGTCCCAATAAAAAAAAATAAAAAAAAAATGTCGTTGGTCGGACGTGGATATGACGCGCCATATCGGCGACCGCGCCTGATCAAATTTCGCTTTATTGCCATGCATTTAGTTTAAAATTAGAATGGAATAGGAAGCCGCCCGTGCCATGTCCGCGCCCGACGCTATTTCTGTCTGGCCTGCGCCTCAGGGAGATTCCAAGCATACATCTTTCCATAGCTCGTTTGCGAAGGGTGGAGGTTAGTCTGTATTATTTTTTTAAATGACAAATTGTGTTGACAGGGTATGTCAGGGGAGTCATGTCCAGAAAGGCTGAAATACACCATTCGTATGCAAGGCGGCTCCCATATGGGAACAGACGAATCGAATGGAAATACGGAATGGCTATTTACAATTCGCATTGGTAAGATATAATCAACACTATTTTATATTATACTGCCTACTCCCATGAGCAAAAGGCGTAAGAATATATACTAAATGCCAGCTGACGGCAATAGCGGTCTTTAAAAGTGGGAGCGAGATGACGTGAGACTCAGAAGTCTAAGTATGGGCGTTTAGTATGGTTTAGAAGAAAAACCTTACTTCTGAAAGTACGAGTACTTAAAGATCAATCTTGAATAAAAAAATGAAATTACACAGAAATAATATTAAATTCCATAATTTTATCTCAGATCAGAAATATAATTTTGCCCTGGACTAAAATATGTAGACACGATCCCATGACACAGAAGTCTTGGAGTTTAATTTACCCGCCATTCTGTATTTTTGGAACATAAGCTTAATTTCTTAACAATAACTTGCCAGCAAAATTTCTTGTCAAAAAAATCCACATTATTCAGTTCTCGTTGACCTTCACAGAACATGTTCCACTTATGTAATTTACCACATGACTATGCAAGGTCAATATCAAAAACTGCAGCGTAAGCCTGTTGCAGATGATTTGCACTACTATGGGCTTATTAAGACTTTTTACTCGTGCTCAATCGCGTTAACATAAACGTTCTCTTATATCAATTTGATTTTTTTTTAAACCGGCCAAATGCGTGTCGAGCCACGCGCAGTAATAGGGTTCCGTTGTTGCATAATAATAATGCGCACTAAGAAGAGAGTTTTTTGTTGTTACATGAACATTAAAGCGGTTTCAGCGATTCACAACGTCTAAACCTGGGCCCACATAGGACAATGGTTATTGAGAATGAGATATAAAATCCAACTTAGCAAGTGAAGTTAGAAAATATATTATCTACTAGCTGTGCCCGCGGCTTCGCTCCCGTTAACTGCCTACCCTATCCTACTTACCTACCTACCTACTCAACTTACTTTCCTGCACAGAATATTATTTACTCTAGGAAGATGAATATCGAATTCATAAAAAAAAAAAGAAACACAGTTTTGCTGCGCACCATCTAGTAGCACACCAGAACATCACACCGAAACGAAAACATAAAAAATACCTATTCATAGCTGGGACTCGAAACCGGAACCTTGGGTGCAGTAAGCCACCGCGTTTATCATTAGGCTATCCAGACGGGCAGTAGCATCGCAAATTAACAAACAACATTGCACACACGTCAACGTCATCATTGACATTAGTAGTATAATTAGATACCTAACACCTCGTAAAACGTAATTGTGCCGTACATGTGGTCCCAAATTATTATTTATACTCTAGCCACACCTGAAATGTCCCTTGAAGGTAAGTCTTTGATTCGACGTATAGAGTTGACACCCCCTGTATACCTGCCTACCCTACTAGGCATGCTTCCTACCGTAGCTACCTACCTTTTTTTTCTAGTGGCATTCTTCCACGGAAAATCTTAACACCACCATTCAGAAAATGACGTCAAATGCACAACGCCGTCTATCGAATATGGAGTTCAACTGTCCGAGTATCTGAATTGCGTGTGTTGTGACATTTTAATTGAACACTTTAAATTCATCTAACTTTTATAGAGTGAACCGATTGCAATTAAACAACAACTAAGTAATACTTCAAGTTTTCGTAAATGCTTCATTGGTTTCGTAAATTTTACGTGATGCGTGTAATAGAAAAACCACGGTTAGTAAATTATAACTCTGGTTTATTGACCATTATTTAGATACAACATCGTCCACGATGTGATACATTATAATTTTGTTGAATCAGTAAGTACCTACTTACTGATCTACAAAATTCAAATATAGAACGTTTATTTTTAAGAACAAAAACTGTTATTTTTAATTATAATCATAGTTACAGTAAATATCAATTATAAAATAAATCAACGACTAGAAGCATATTTTTAGCAGAATAATTTAAAAGCCAGAAATAATGCTTTACCGACTTTATTTCTAACTGATACATATTTACTTTTACACGAGAGAGTGTCACGAAGAGGTGTCGTCGCGTTGATGGTGTATGGCCAAGAGAGCTGGGCAACGGCGTTCCAAAAGAAGCTCGCCTGGCGCGCCACTCCAAAAACCTCCGATGACGTGTCGTTAGACACGCACCTTCCGTTTTGTGCGCACGGGTTGAGCTTTATCTAAGGTGGGAATGAAGGTCCGACAACATCCGGCCATCCTGCTCACGCATTCGTCCTCGAACAGCGTTTTGAAATAATAATAATTAGTTTTAGGTCCATGTTAACTCTGTACACATGTGACCTGTTTAAACATCAGACTGTAGATAAGGTGTTCGAACAGAGTAGCATGCTATGCCATTAATGGTTACCATCCTCCTTACTGTGTGGCTTGAACTAGATCAATGTTCACTCTGTATCGATCTAGTCGTGTTTCACCACTCTACAACAGCGTTTACCGCGGATAGCTGTTGGTACGAAGACCGAACACCCCATAAACGTCCAAAATATTTAATCGAATGCATTGGACCACATAAATTAACACGGCGAAAACAACAGTCATCATCAGCCTATTAATGTAAAAACAACAGTATCAAGATTGAAATGTATATAAGTAGTTACACAGTACTAAACATAAAACTAAGCATAAATTATTATAAAATTTACCTCATTCACTTTTAGGTACCTAATTATCCTTGACAACATCCGGTACTTCGGCAACGCGGATCCAGGGCTTCATATTCTCCACGCAGGCAATACCATCGTACCTTTTGGCAGATCTTTCAGCTCCTTTCAGGTCCGCCACTTTATACCTATCGTGTGCCAGGATGTTCGTCACTTGGAAGGGTCCCTTGTACAGAGGCATCAGCTTAGTGCTTTGACCATCATTTGTGTGACTCGGAATTTTGAACACCACCAAGTCTCCAATCTTGTAAAAAGGGACCTCTTTTCTTTTGGAGTCGAAGGTTGTTTTTTGTCGATCAGTCTTTTTACATTTGCGTCGGCCTAAACCCTCAACGCAGTGACGTCAATAGAAGGTTCATTATTATCATCAGTGATCGCGTCATTGTTCATTCGAATTCCTAACCGAAAAAATACATCACTTGACACGGCAGACGTGGTTTTTATTAATTGTGCTACTAATGCCTTAGTATCAGCACTCATACTACGCGATGCTTCTAAAATGGTCTGATTATAGCGCTCGACTTGGTCATTTGACCTCGGAACAGCAGTAGCAATTATATGAAGCCTGATGTTTTTATCTTTGCAATAACTGGTGAACAATTTGGATGCAAAAGCGCTACCGAAGCTTCACAAATTAGGCGTTTTGGATTTCCAAATGCTTTAAATATCTTATTTGTTTTTTAAATCTGAAATAAAAACCAATTTGGTAAATGAGTCAACTATCACTAACAGGTAACTATTTTGCTGTGCAGTCTTAACGAATGGACCAAGGTGATCGACGTGAAGTGTGTGGAATGGCCTAGCGAATTTCGGGATTGATTACAACTGGCCTGGTTTTTTGCCGTGAATGTTTTTATAATAGGTACAACTCAAGCAATTTTTGATGTATTTTAAAACGGTTTTCTTTAAACGAGGAAACCAATATTTTGACTTTATTTTTCAATAGTTATATCGACTGCAAAATGCCCCACATCATCATGGTTAGCACGAATTACATAACATATACATTTCTTTGGTACTAACCAAGGCCTACCAAATTCAGTTCTACGGTAAACCGTGTTTCCTAATAATTCATCTGCATTTATAAATGTTTATTCGTCTCGGCCTCGCCAAACTGTAATATTTCTCTCATATACATATGTTGGGGTCTTGCATCTGAACCGATAGCAACCGATCACCTTCAGTTATTTTGTTAACACTTTTTATCTCATCAGATACGTTGAGTATAGTACCGATAGGGTTCCTACTTAATGCGTCAACGTGTTGCATCTCTGATCCGGCCCTGTGGACTACTTCAAACGTAAAATCCTGTTTATACAATACCCATTGGGCGTTTGTGCACTACAAGGAATTTTACTGTTCGGCAGTCCGATTTTTTACGGCCCGATATGGCACGCCATAAATGTACATGTATATGTACTAGTTTTATTAGTTGTTAAATGTAAATGTACTAGTTTGTGCACTATACGTAATTTTACCATCCGAAATTTTACTTATACCCATTCCGGTATCTTTCGTCCTGCCTTAAATTTATTATTGTTTATATATAATGACCCTGTCAGGTACCTTTCACTTTTAAGGGGATGAACTCAAAATTATTTTTGCCTTCTACGTCTTCGCACCTAGAGTAATAAAGCAAGCGACTGCCGATGTTCCATGAAACTCATCGTTCCTAGCATAATTAAGCGTGCGTGAGACGTGTAGTTTAAAAGAGAGCTACTCTTAATTGCGCTGCACTGATCCGAGTAAAGACGGACAAGTGCACAAGCCAATCATCCGTTTTTTTCATGCCACGTCTGGAAAATGACGTTCATGGATTCTGACCTACTTGGAATCTGACGTCCTTTACCGCTTTCAAAAAATCGGACTTCCGGACAGTAAAATTCCTTGTAGTGCACAAACGCCCATCTACTATTTCGGAATAAAAGGAATAATCTCTTTTTTATTTAACGCATGTCGTACTGCATTGCAATCGATTGTAATTTTTACCCGACTGCCGAAGGAGGGTAATGTGTTTATCATATATATATTATACATAGACATGTATGTATGTAAGTATGTATGTATGTTTGTATGTTTGTTCCTTTATGGCGTTCTAGAGACCAAACGCGTTGTCGACTTT
The DNA here is from genome assembly GCA_949775005.1 of Orthosia gothica. NCBI lineage: Eukaryota > Metazoa > Arthropoda > Insecta > Lepidoptera > Noctuidae > Orthosia > Orthosia gothica. The sequence continues at coordinate 4,641,512 of OX459046.1, read as the reverse complement.
AATGATTCTTACGGTAATCGATTCGTCTAAGCCCTGCGAGTGTCACTGGCTACATTAAAATGGCAAAATTGTAAAATGGCGGATTTTGTGCGCAATATTGTGGGTCCCAAAATTTTGTTTCCTCCAAACCCATCGTGTGGGGTATCAATATGAAGGGTTTTAAGAGGTGATTACAAAAATATATAATAATTATCTGTTTAAATATACCTAATTCTAAACAAAAATAACTAGAAAGTTGTAAATAAAAGACTTATTTAAAATAACAAAAATCCCGACTGCTTAAAAAGCGAACTAAAAAGACATAAACAAGAAGAAAATCATGCTGTGCAGTCGGCGGATACATATGTGCGAGCTAGCTGACCAAAACCAGATGTATCCTCCGACTGCACAGCACTGTTTTTATTTACAACTTTTTAGTTATTTTTTTTTAGAATTAGGTACTGTTACACTGCTTATTTTATGGTCGGCTACCGCAACATACACCGACGACTAGACCTGCGAACATATAACACGCAAACACTCCGGACCGACGAGAAGATAGCCGAACTCGAGGAATCATTGAGCAGGTTACGATGGAGTATTATAGGGTTATCTGAAGTCCGAAGAGAGAGGGAAGACTTGATAATCCTAAAATCCGGTAACCTGCTCTATTTCCGAGAGGGTTAATGGCAGTCCCAGGGTGGTGTCGGGTTTATCGTCCACAAGTACCTTGTAAACAACGTGGTGAAGATCGAGAGTGCGTCGACCAGAGTGGCGTACCTTATACTCAGAATATCCGCGTGATATTCGCTGAATGTCGTACAGGTCTACGCCCCGACCTCGGCATACCCCGAAGACTAGGTAGAGGCCATGTATGAGGATATCTCTAGAGCCATGCATGGTTTCAAAACTCACTTCACCGTTGTCATGAGGGACTTCAACGCGAAACTGGGCAAACGAGACGAGGATGAGCTGCAAGTGGGGCAATTTGGAGTTGGACGTCGGAACCAACGCGGTCACCTACTGGCCAGTTTTATGGAGAAGGAGGGCCTCTACATGATGAAATCCTTCTTCTGAAAGCGTGAGCACAGGAAGTGGACCTGGCAAAGCCCCGATGGTGCAACTATAAACGAGATCGACTTCATCATAGCAAATGTTCAATGATGTCCCTGTGATCAATTCGGTGAAAAGCGGGAGCGATCACCGCATGGTAAGAGGCACATTGAAATCCAGAATCGTATCGAGTGCCTAGGGAGCTTCGTGGACGAATACAGCGATGGGTTCGTGGAAGCTGTTGATACGGTCGAGTCTATGTTTTTCAAGACCCGCCGTACAGATCGGAACAAAAGCTCTGTCATCCTACTCTCAAGCTCATAAAGGAGAGACGTGAGATGATCTTGCAGTCTTCAGACGATACGTTGAAATACCGGCAGCTATATAGACCGATCTCAAAGTCCTTGAAAAGCGACCTTCACCGCTTTAAAACCAAAGTATAAAATACGTGATTGAACGGAATAAGGGCTCCAAGGTCTTTGCAAGAGATATGTCTATTGGGCAGAGCCAGCTCACGAAACTGAAGACCGATGATGGCAGAATCGTGTCCGCCAAACTGGAGCTTCTGAAGGAGATCGAGAGATTCTGTAGGCAGTTGTACACGTCAACCAGTAAACCCGTCACGAATCTAGCGAATGACCCTAGATTGACCCGAAAATATACCGAAGAGATTCCGGACGTCAGCCTGTATGAGATTAGGATGGCTCTGAAACAACTAAAGAGCAACAAGGCACCGGGTGATGACGGAATTGCGGCCGAACGCCTGAAGGCGGGTGGAAAACCAGTACATAAGGCCCTTCAGAAGGTGTTCGATTCCGTCATACTCGATAACGCCACAGGCTTGGTGCAGGGTTGTGGTGGTATTCTTCTTCAAAAAGGGTGACAACGCCCAATTGAAGAACTATAGGCCCATCACACTTCTTAGCCATGTCTACAAGCTGTTTTCAAGACTCATCACGAATCGTCTCGCACGCAGGTTTGACGATTTCCAGCCTCCCGCCGATAACAAGCCGGATTCCGTAAAGGCTTCAGCACCGTAGACCACACACATACGCTGCGGCAGGATTTTTTTGATTATAGAATAGAATACTCTCTTTATTATGTACACCATATAAGTTACAGAAAGTATAGACGAAAAAAACATTACACTGGGTGACACAATGGGCGGCCTTATCGCTAAAAGCGATCTTTTCAAGACAACCTTTGGATGGATTTTAAAGATGAAAGGAAAGACAGTACTGTAAGTAAGTTTGGTGTACTATTTATATAGAAAATAAATACATATATATACATACTATATAGAAAAATATAAACAGTAACAAGTATGGAACAAAACTAAGAAATCAAGAAAAACAACTATTAAAGAGAGAGGTAGTGATTCTTCACCATAGTTTTAAAAATGGGCAGAGATTGTGCACGCCTTATTGACACGGGCATAGCATTCCACAACCGCACCGCTTGAACCGTAAAAGATTTGTCGTAAAAGCTGGTGGAATGCATCGGCATCTCTAGTCCCAAGTTTTCCGATGACCTAAGATATCTATTATGTGTGTCATGAAGGAACTTGAAACGTTCTTTGAGATAAGAGGGGGTTGTAGGATTGTATAGAATACTGTAAAGCAGAAATAAAATATGAGAATCCCGGCGAAGACGTATGGGAAGCCACTTGAGCTTTGTCCGAAATTCAGAAATGTGATCATATTTGCGCAGGCCAAATATAAATCTTATGCAAAGGTTTTGAACACGCTCAAGTTTATCAAGTTGTGCCTGGGTGAGATCGAGATAACTGACATCAGCATAGTCAAGGATAGGAAGCAGAAGTGACTGTGAAAGCGCAATTTTAGTGGACGTGGGAAGAAAGTTTCGCAATCGTCTAAGGGACCTGGCATATGCAAAAATTTTGCGGCTTACGTCCTGAAGCTGCGGACCCCAAGACAGATATCTGTCGATCCAAACCCCAAGGTTCTTAACCTTCTCACATATTGGAATTGTAGTTCCGTTAAATTGTACCAGAGGAAGTTGTGTCCAATTTACTTTTGGAATCATCCTAGAGCTGCCAACAACTATGACCTGGGTCTTCGACGGATTTACTTGAAGCCCATTTGCCTCACTCCATTCACATATTGTAGTCAAATCCTTATTTATTGCATTAATTGCTTCAGCTAACTCTGCAAGGGCAGCTTGTTTGTAGATTTGTAAATCGTCTGCATAAAGGTGGTAAGAGGAGAGAAGTTTTTTGGAGATAGCATTTATAAATATTGCGAAGAGTAAAGGAGATAAAACGCCACCCTGAGGTACACCGGCAGTTGTATAACACCAAGAAGAGTTAGATTCTTCTATGCATATACGTTGCCGGCGGCCATACAGGTAACTAAAAAACCAGTCAATCGCCGTTGGAGATATGTTAAGCGAGCGAAGTATGCCAAGCAGGATATCGAAATCGACAGTATTAAATGCATTACTAAAATCTAGCAAGCAAAGAACCGTCAGTTGTCCTCGCTCCATGCCTAGCCGTATGTCGTCCGTAACGTTCACTAAGGCAGTAGCTGTGCTGTGACCAGGACGAAATCCGGATTGAAAGGGATTCAGCAGACTATTCTTACAAAGAAAAGCACTAAGCTGATTGTGGACAAGGCGTTCAAGGACTTTTGAGAGGAAAGGCAAGATGGAGATAGGACGGTATTCGCAAAAGGAAGTAGGATTAGCCTTTTTGGGTAAAGGAGTGATTTTGGCCTCTTTCCAAGCTGATGGAAAGACCCCATGTGATATTGAGAAGTTCAGGATATAGCATAGAACAGGAAGGATTTCGTCGAGGACAGGGAGTATCATTTTTCGACTGACACAATCACTGCCAACTGCGTTAGAGGTAATTGACACTATGCTCTTCTTAACATCACAATCAGAGAATTGACTAAAAATAAATGGGGATTGATCCGGAGTTGGAAGGTTTGAAAGATAGTTCAAAGTAGTTGCTTTCAAGGTCCTATTACATGAGGACGAAGACGAGAAGTGCTGATTCAGTTGATCAAGATCAAGGTCTTTAGGAATCGATTCTTGGCGAGATTTTCCAACTCCTATGGATTTAAGAAATTTCCAGACTTTAGCTGGGTCTCCATTTTCAACTGAGGTGTGGATATGGCGTCGTTGGGCGTCTCTACAGGCCTTATTGCAGCAATTTCGTGAGTCCAAAAGTTTCTCCCGGTTCGGTGACGAGGGACGACATTTAAATTTAGTTTTGGTAACAGCTTTTCTGTGGATTAATTCTTTAATGTCGGCTGTTAGCCATGGCGCCGGAAGATGTTTAATTTTTATTGCACGTATGGGAGCGTGAACATCATACAGCTGCAAAAGGTTGTCCGTCAACACGTTCACTTTGTCATCAATTGACTCAAGGCTGACCAGGGGTTCCCAGTCAATTTTACTGAATCCCTTCGGAGATCATCTGTATTTTTATTTTGGCTTAGGAGGTCGAACTTTGTAGGAGGGGTTACACAGAAGACCGAAGAGTACAACCTGCCTCTCTGTTTAGCGTTTGTGGACTCCGAGAAAGCCTTCGATTCGATCGAGACTTGTGCTGTAGTGCAGTCTCTCCGACGGTGCCCAATTAACTACCGATACATCGAAGTGTTGAAGTGTTTATACAAAAACGCCACCATGGCTGTCCGACTTCAGGATCAGACCAAGGAACCCGTCCTTCTTGCAGCGAGGTGTGAGACGGGGAGACGTCATGAGTACAACCTGCCTCTCTGTTTAGCGTTTGTGGACTCCGAGAAAGCCTTCGATTCGATCGAGACTTGTGCTGTACTGCAGTCTCTCCGACGGTGCCCAATTAACTACCGATACATCGAAGTGTTGAAGTGTTTATACAAAAACGCCACCATGGCTGTCCGACTTCAGGATCAGACCAAGGAACCCGTCCTTCTTGCAGCGAGGTGTGAGACAGGGAGACGTCATATCTTCGGAGCTGTTTACCGCTGCATTGGAGGATGTCTTCAAGGTTTTGGGCTGGAGAAGGCTAGGCATCAACGTCAATGGCGAGTACATCACTCACATTCGGTTTGCCGACGATATAGTGATTCTTGCTGAGACCATGGAGGACCTCAGTATAATGCTCGATGACCTCAGTAGAGCTTCCGAAAGAGTGGGTCTTAGGATGAACATGGACAAAACCAAATTGATGTTGAATGCCCATGTTACACCCACTCCTATCAAGGTTAGAGACTCTACACTCAAGTTGTGGGCGACTATGTCTACCTGAAACAAACGATCCAATTGAGTAGGGCTAACTTCGAGAAAGAGGTCAACCGTCGAATCCGACTCGGCTGGACATCTTTCGGAAGTTGCGCGGTATCTTCTCGTCCAACTTACTATCTTCTCATCCAACTTACCTCAGTGTCTCAAGACGAAAGTCTATGACTAGTGTGTGTTACCAGTGATGACATATGGCTCTGAGACGTGGTCGCTTACAATGGGCCTTATCAGAAAATTAACAGTCACAAAAGTGATCGAATCAGAAATGTAGAGATCCTTAAGTGGCAGTGTGCAGGGCATATTGCTCGCAGAACGGATGGCAGATGGGGCAGAAAGGTTCTGGAATGGCGACCGCGAACCGGAAGACGTTGCGTTGGAAGGCCTCCCACCAGGTGGGCTGATGACCTGGTGAAGGTTGCAGGGATCCGCTGGTTACGAGACGCATGAGACCTGTCAATGTGGCTACGCTTGGGGGAGGCCTATGTGCAGCAGTGGACGTCTTTCGGCTGATATGATGATGATGATGGGTAGTGATGATGGTAATGATATGGGTACAGAGTAGCGCACAATTCTTAATAAATTTCCTAAAATAATTAATTAACCCTAAATATTGTATTAATTGATTTATTTTTTATTATGTGCACGTTATTGTACACCTTAAAATCTACTATATAAAAATAAGTCGGGTATTCCTCCCTGACGCTATAACTCCAGAACGGACAAACCGATTTCGATGGTTTTGCATTCGTTGGAAAGGTCTCGGGCTCGGTGAGGTTTATAGGTAGGGTAGGGTAGGGCAGGGTAGGGTAGGGTAGGGTAGAGTAGTGTAGGGTAGGGTAGGACAGGGTAGTGTAGGGTAGTGTAGGATAGGGTAGGGTAGGGCAGGGTAGTGTAGGGTAGGGTAGGTTAGGTAGGGTAAATAAATGTTTGGTCTTTTTATGGCAAAACAAAGTTTGCCCGGTCAGCTAGTACAATTATAAAAATAAACTTTAAATTAAAAGAAATCAGCTATACGCCGTGCATAAAATTCTAACGGTGCGACAGCTCTTTGTGCTCTGAGCCACACACTGAAAACATCAGCAAATACCACCACCAGACACCGGTAAACGGGTAAACAGGATAAATTGCCCGAGTGTTTTTTTTTTTTTTATAACCTGTAGTCTCGCGCTTCACCACAATCTCACCTGATGGTAAGCTATGATGTGGTCGACGGTGAAACACGCTTGCCTAGAAATAACCTATTCACTCATAACTTAAAGACCCCTAGATTGTAGCTATCGGGAAACACAGACTCCGGCAGAGAATTCCACTCCTTAGCTGTACGCATAATAAAAGTGTTCCCAAAACGTTTTGTGCGTATGGGTGGGATGTCTACCATGTATCGATGGCGCATCGCCGTACGTCTGGAAGTCCGATGATGAAACGGGCTAGGTGGAATTATATCGTGCAATTCCATCGCACACTCCCCGAAATGTAACCGATAAAAAACCGACAGGCTGGCAACTCGGCGACGATGTTCAAGTCTCTGGAACTTTGACTTGACCAGAGCCTCATAGCCGATGAGCCTCTTGGCTCGTTTTTCGATCGACTCTAGTGCGTCAAGCTGGTATTTGGCAGATCCGTCCCAGAGATGAGAACAGTACTCCATGCATGATCGAACTTGCGCTTGATACAAACTGAGGAGCAGTTCCAGCGTGAAGTACCTTCTCACCTTTGCAAGGATCCCCAACTTTTTGGCAGCCAGGTGTGTCGGATAAAACCACCTTTGCTAGAAGACATTTGTACGTGTTGAGCTCAATAATCTATAGAAACATAAATAGTTCCTCATCTTTAACTAGACTCAACAAACACGACGCTAAAAATTTATTACAGAATCTGCTGTACGAGTTTCTTCTTGACTATGCGCAGACAGAAAAACTGCTGTTACCCATGTCATAAATAAATTATTTTAGTAACAGGTCACTGCATAACCACAAATCCTTCGTTCACATGTATTATATTTATTATAACATTTTCAACAACTATTATTTATTTATTTATTTATTTATTTAATTTAATTTATTCAGACAACAATTGAGTCCATTTTGTTAGTAAAAATACCTTATAACTAGTGTTAGTATTACACAAACAAGGATAAAAATAATAAAAAACAAAACAAATAGAGCAGGTGACCGAGGCAGAATGTGCAGAGAACGATAAGGCGAGGAAAAAGGCTACCTGACCATTCTCCCCACATAGTGTCTCAGAAAAGGGGAGTAAGGGCTCTCTACTACTGTTTTCAGGATGCTGTTGTCACTGCCCCGTGTTCTACGCATCAGTGATGCGACTTTCTTACGAATTACCGCATGGAATCCGTCAGTTCGGTTCTGAGCAAACATCTCCGATGCGCTACAGAAACGGGGCAGTTTCAACAACATCCTAAAAACATTATTATACTGGACGCGTAAAACATCTAGCGATCTTTTGGTGTAGCAGACCCACAGACCCCCCGCGTAAAGACCTTGACAAAACGCCTTAAACAAGGTGATTTTGACTTGGTCCGTACACCGCGAGAATCTACGGGCCAACATGTTACCTCGGACCGCTAGTGCCCTACGTTCCCTTTCAATGTCTACATCATCTTTAAGGTCGTCGGTAAGTATGTGCCCCAAGTACTTGAATTGGTGGACTCTATTTATGCTTGCACCATTTAGGGAAAAGTTAGGTTCATGATTCGGGCACTTACCGGCGGCCCCAAAAACCATGTATTCACATTTACGGACATTGTACACAAGGCCGTGCAAGGCAGCATATTTCTCGCAGACCTTCAGCAGATTATTCACACACGCACACACATACGCATACACACATGCACACACACATGCACACACACATGCGCACACACATGCGCACACACACACACATGCTCACACACACACATGCTCACACACACTCGAACTCACACACACACTCACAGCTTACTCCCTTATTCAACTCTTTCTCTTGTTAGTATTGTTTTCTATGTATATTTAATTTTTCATGTATAATCTGCTGATTTAGTGTTAATACTGTTTACTTGACAAGGGTAAAATAAAACCAGCAATACTGCTTTCTGGATCAGGCCCTTGATCCAGCCGCCTAACGAGAGCCAAGGTGTTGGTCGAGGCTCGTGGCTATTAAGCCTTTGGATGACACGACTATCGGTACAATGATCGCTGTGTCTACATCCCACATGTAAACAAGCTCGCGAGCCAAGTCAAGATACTTGATTTGCTTATCTGTCTCGGCTTTCACGAGGTTCTCGTCATGCGGGACGGTTATGTCAACAATCATTGCACGCCTCTCGATTCGGTCCACCACCACTATATCAGGCTTATTAGCGATAATAGTCCTGTCAGTGATGATGGACCGATCCCAGTACAATGTGATATTGCCATTCTCGAGAACTGGGTTGGGCACATACCTGTAGTACGGCACCTCCGATGCCACAAGAATGTATTTCAGAGCAAGTTGCTGGTGGATAATCCTGGCCACAAGGTTGTGCCTATGCAAGTACTCTTCGTTAGCTAGACGAGAACAAACAGAGATAATGTGGCGGATCGATTCACCAGGGTGGTGAAATGCCCGACAGATGTCAACCGTGCCATCCTTCTCAATAAATCTCCGGTAGTTATTCGTCATGATAACTTCGTCCATAATTGCACAGACAAAACCTTCGGTTTCCCCAAACAGGTCACCGAAACGCAGCCAGGCTACGGACGCTGATTGGTCTACATCGGACCCATGTAGGTCCGAAAGCGGTCGTGAAGCTCCTTACTTTGCCATACCTCCCTGCGGTCGTTAGTGTCAAGCACTACAGGCTTGCGCTAGTTCTCATTCGCCAGGGAGAGCGGAGTGAGTCCCTTGTCCACTGGTACTACATCTCGACACATACCCATGTCTGTGTTTAGAAAATATTCCCTGAGATTGCATATCTCGCGGTTGTGGAGCTTTTTGGCATTTAAAAAGCCTCGGCCTCCACACTTCCGCGGGATATACAATCAAATAACCGATGATCGTGGGTGATGCATTCGATATGCAGTCAGCAGTGTACAGACCCGCATATCCAGGGCGTCAAGTTCCGTTTGAGTCCATTTGAGTATGCCGAAAGAGTACATTAATACCGGCATGACCCAACCGTTGAAGGCCCGCACCTTGTTTCCACCCGAAAGAAGGCTATTGAATACCTTCTTCAGGCGGCCAAAGAAGCGTTCCCTCAACGATTGCTTCATGTCAGTAGTGCTGATACCTAACGGTTCCGACATACCCAAATACTTATAGGTTTCGTTTGGAGAGAGAGATCTCAGGTTGAATTCCCACGGATTCCACAATCTCCCCTCACTTTACATGCATGACCGCACATTTTTTCACACCAAACTTCATCCTGATGGCGCTACTTATTATTATTATTAAAAAAAATAAAAAAAAAAAAAAAAAAGCCTTTTATTTCATGCATAAAATTTCAGAAATGAAATGATGTGAGATGTGATAATATTAAAAAACATTCATAGGTTGACATAAAATTATAAAGATTTAACAATTGCAAACATTATTTAAATTGTTTAAAGTAAGTTTTGTTTATAACACATTTTTCAGTAAAATTAAATTCCAATCAGAAACAAATAAATATAACTTTTTTTTTTTATAAAAAGTTTAAACAAAATAGAAGGATCGTAGCAAATATACATTGATTTTATTATTTAATTGATTTAGTTGATTATTATTTAAGTATATAATTTAATTAGATGAATATATTGAAAAAATTATAATGATAAATTATAATAATTGATTAATAACATATTATTGATTGGTAAATAAATTTAAATGAAATAGATTGGTTGTGTATTATAAAAATAAAATAATGAAGACTTTGTACTTAAAACCTATTATGATGGCATGCATGAACCTCTCATCCCGAGAGTAACGGCCTCCTCCAGAGATGGCTACAGAATTCATATTTTTTCATGCGACTCGTATTATTATAGATCAGGTTATTGTTCTTGGGTTCTTATATAATTAAATTTGAAGTTTTTACCTCTGGAGGGTTATGGTCTAGGGACCGGCCGGATTGGGAGAGGTGGAGGGACGTCATTTATTATTATTTTGGTTTTCTTTCTGTTTTCCTTGTCTTTTGAGATTCCATCAGTTGGGTTCAGTTGAGATGGCCGTAGAAAGGTCGTTATATTCTGGGATTTGCTCTTTTTTGATATTTGTTTACAGTTTTCTTTAGTTTCCCAAACCTTGGTGCTCGCTACTACCTCTGGTGATTCTGACAGGTACCTCTTTTGGTTTGGAAATCGGTTGTTATCTTGATCGAGCCTTAATAACTTGTCGTGACGAAGAGCCACCTTGTTTCTCTTTTTTCTTTCTCGATTCAGCTCTTCTTGTAGTTCTTTCCTCTTTTGGAGTACCGCAGGAGAGTAATCCTCTTTTATATAAATGCCTGAGCTTTCCAGGGATTTTTTCTTCCGTAGAATCTCGATTTTCTTCAGCGTAGTTGTAGTAGTTACCCTAATTGGTCTAGTTTTCCCGTGTGTTTTTCCGATTCTTGAAACAGTCTCTACTTCGAACTTTTCACATGCTACACCCATTTGAATGGTTATTACATCAAGGATTAATATAAGCAGATCCTCATAGCTTTTTTCGTTTTCTTCTAGCCCAAAAAAGACCAAATTTTTTCGTCTTATTTGTCGATCCAGAAACTCGATTGTTTTTTGTTGGTTTTAAATTTTTTCCTCCAACTTGTGTTGTTTCTCTTCTATTATATGAAATTTCTCATCCAAGTTTTTATTTATGCTTTCCATGATATTTTCTTCCATCGACTTCATATCTTTTCTGTTTTGCGCACGCTCATTTTGTATATTATGTAATACTTTCATTATTTCCTCCATTCTATTTTACCCACTAGTGGTGCCCTCTATATAAAACTGCAGTCGTGGTAGTTAGATCTCTTGTAAAATGGTTTCTACTCACCGCTAGATGGCGCTTATTGTAATATTTTAACGGAAATAACTTTTGATTTTGGATTTTTTATGGTTATAATTTTGTGTTATGATTTCAAACTTGATTTTATCACTGGTTTTTGCACTAGCATGAAGTGACTCTCTGTTCTGTTGTAGTATTTTCGCGATTCTCAGGCGCTTATTCCGTGTTGAATGGTTGTGACCATTACGAACTGTTTATTCGATTTTACTCTTCAAACGCCGACTTTCTTGAACCACCAACAATTGTACAGGTACTCCACTCTGTTCTTCACAATATTTTCACCTCCAAAATTTATAATAACTTATTTCCTGTTTTTATTTGTAAAATAGTATAAAGTCGATGTCAATACAATTTTTTCGACGTACCCTGTATTATTATTATTAGTTTATTTAAAAACCTTAGAAACCAGATATTCTAGCTTTAAAAGCCATTTTCTTTAAAAATATCTCGATGATTGACTTTGGATCAGTTAATCCAAGATATTCCTAATTCCATATTTTTTTAATAGCAATACAACATAAAACTTTATTCCCTGCACAAAAAGGTACAGTTTGTGCCACGAAAGTTGAGACTTGACACACCATGTGGCGCAGAAGACGATAGGTCTCTTTAGCGGTATGAAATCTTAGTTCGGGAAAAAAACTGAAGGAACAGACATTTTAAGCAAATGCATTAGACCTAGTATTGCAGGTTAATTGAATTTTTGGCTACTGTTAAAAACCCGAACAACTTGGTCCAACCTGGGAATGAAAAATGAGAACACTATTGAATTACCTAGAGCTTCTTACACTGAACAAACATTTAAGCTAAACTTACATGAAGAGGCAATTAGGCATCTCTCCTATGACGCACTGCAGGTGGTCATCTAGCCTCAAACTGTAATAGGAAATATAAACAAGTTAAAGCGGGTAGATGGCGTTGCCGTCGAGTAAACATTGTGCTCCGTATAATTTAATAATAAAATGTTCTGAGTGATAATTTTCTACAAAGTATAGTGTTAAACTAATCTAGACAGTGTTAATATCACCTGACATTGTTATCTCAACCGGACTCTCACAGAAAACATTGTTAGAATGATTTAAAGTTTTGAACTATAAACAGTGTCTAAATCAAAGTGTTTGTTTTGATAAAGTGACCTTAACAATAAACAAAACCAAATAGCATAAATTCACCATTTCAATTTAATGAACAGTTAAAATACAACAGCAAAAGCATAAGTAAGGATACTAAAAACTTTAAGTGAAGAAATATTAAACCCACCCGTCACTTTTGTAAAATTGTTTTCAAATAAACTGGCGTCCTAACGAACTTTTGAGAAAGGAACTGTGAACCAAACCACAATATCGAACTCTAGAGCAGAACATACATAGCTCCATCAGAAATTGATCGCCTGCCGTGCTACAGTGCTCGAGTTCGAATCCAACATCGTGAATTTGTTTTTGTATTCATTCTGGACTTCACCTAATAATAACATAATAGAAAACTAAAGTACAAGTCCAACTAATAATAACATATTCAATAGTAAAGGTACTTGTACAAGTAAAGTCTTACAGACTAATTGTTATTGTAATAAAATTAAAATGGATAGCGCAAATAAAAATGTTACGCTGCGGAGACACAAATCAATGTTAAACATAAATAACTCCATCGAGTCGACGCTATCTGAAGACCTGTTGGGTAGAAGCTTAGATTTGTCTACGAGTATACAAAACAACTATTGCGCTGAGGAAATGAAGGAAGAAATAAAACAATTAAAATCAAGTCTAGAAAGCACGCAAAATGAGCTGGATACTATTAGCTTAGAGAACTCTGATCTGAGAAAACAAATAAATAAACTGAGTCAAGAAATGGCCATATTGAAACAGATTTGTACAAGTCCTCTATCGTCATTCAAGAAAAATATGTGCTCTAGCCTTACAAAAGGAACGAGACGGTGACTCGTCGATAGTTTTTCTAATAGTCCCATGACTGCAACACTTTTCAGTGGCGACTCCCAGGCCTCCCAGGATGAGGAGGAAAAGACGCATCCAAACGTGAAGCAACCAGTAAATCGAACCACCCAACTTGAGGATGAAGACGGCGAGTTTCCGTCATTTATATCAAACAGCCAGCTCCATAGAAGTTACCAAAGCCTGCAGACTAATGAAAGGAAAACATTTGACGAATTGGATGCACTATTAAAGGTGACGGAAGGAAAAATAGCTTCAATGGAGAATGAATTAAAAAACATATTGTCTGAGAATAGTTAATTAAAGACTATCATAAGTAATAATGAGAAGATTATAAATAATTTAAAAGTTAGGTGTTATTTAACCACATCACAAAACCTGGGTATGACCAGGCAAACTGAAACAGAAGGATGTACTGTAACTTTAAAAGGCACCGAGACAAACAAAAAGTGCAACAAAGTGCAAAATAACAACGACAATGGGATCAAATACACGTCACGACAAAAAAAAAACAGAATACTTTTCCGTAAAAAAAGAGGAAAAAAAAAGGGCAAATAGCATCACTGATCCATTAGATGATTCTATCCGCAATTCAAATGAAACTTTTTTTCGTCTATAATTATATAAATATCATGCACCAAAATATAGCAGGGCTAATTAATAAAGCAGATATGCTGACTGTACAGTTAGCCGAATTTTCTAAGTTGGATAAGACAATTGATGTTTTATGTGTTACTGAGCATAATATGGTATTAGGCGATGAAAACATGCTCACTCTACCGGATTACAAATTAGGTGACAGTTTTTGTAGAGAGAGAAGAAAAGGTGGCGCGTGTATTTTATTAAGAAATATTCATGAATTCAAAGTTTTAAAAGAAGTTAAAAAGCTATCTAAAACTAACATTATTGAATGCTGTGGCGTGGAACTCATGAAACATAATGTAACTGTAGTTTGTATGTATAGGGTTCCGGAAAATACCCATAAAAAGGTTCATCTTTCTCTTTTTTTCGAAACGTTTGAAAATTTACTCGCCCTTATTACACGTGGGAAACCTAATAAAACAATAATAATTTGCGGGGATTACAATATAAATAAGCCAAGACATTTATGAATACAGTTTATGGATTTAACCTAAAAATACTTACTAAACAACCTTGAGAGGATGAATGAAAGTCGACTTACAAAAGGTATTTACAAGGCAGACGTGAATGGAAACGCCGGGAGGGGACGCCCTAGAAAGACATACATAACCCTTATAGGTGATATTCTTCAGAAAGGCCAAGTGCGCAGTACCCATAACCGGCGTGTGTGTATGACTAGATGTATGAATGTGTGTGAAGCAAAAGAAGTATGTAAGGATCGTAGCAGGTGGCGTTCTATAGTTTCTGCCTACCCCCATGGGAAAAAGGCGTGAGTTTATGTATGTATGTATGTAAACAACCTACTTGCTTATCTAGCGGTACCTGTATAGACAATATATTTCATAATGCTCGTGGTAACAACGGAGAAGTAATTGAGACTGCACTATCGGACCACACTGCCCAAATATTAAAATGCAATGAAAAAAGGTCCTGTGCAATTCATTCGTGGAAAATTGAAATAAGAGACTTCTCTTCGGAATATATAGAAAAGTTTGTTGAGTGTATTGCAAGCTTAAGCTTCAGTGAGGCTTATGAACTGAATGATCCAAATTTAGCATACGACAACTTTATAGACATATTTAAAACTTTTTGCGATCTATGTTTTCCTATAAAAATTGTAACTAAGACTATTAATAAAAGGCAAAAATGGCTATCCAATGGCATAAAAACGTGCAGCAAAATAAAACGAAAACTACTGTGGCAATACCGTAAAACAAAAACAGAGAACAATAAATTAATATACACTTCATATACAGCTCGATATAAAAAAAAATTGCACTAAATAATCATTATATTAAGACATCTAATAATAAAAAAGCAACTTGGAAAATAATTAATGACAACAAAGTTGATTTCCCTCATGAACCACTAACGAAAATTATTTACAATAATAAAGAAATAATAAAAACTAAAGACATCTGCAATGCATTTAATGACTTTTATTCTGATCATATTACTCCAGGTTGCAGTAAACACCGCAACAAATAGACAGAGTGAATAATTCGATTTTTTTAAGTCCAACTACACCAGAAGAGGTATCGAGAACAATTCAATCTCTCAAAAATACTAAAAGTACAGGAAACGATAACATAGCAACAAACATTATCAAAAAATTCCATGCAGTCTTTCGGTATGGGCACGTTCAGCGCAATTTGTCTTTGCATTTCTTTTTTGTCTTTTACTCCATGTTTGTTGCTGTTGTGTTGTGCCTGTGTCGAATAAATATATTTCTATTCTATTCTATTCTATTCTATCATATTATTTGTCATCCACTATCATATATTGTAAACTTATGTTTTGAAAAAAGAGTCTTCCCAGATAAACTTAAAGTATCTATTATTAAGCCATTGTATAAGAAAGGGGAGAAGACGTCAATTAAAAATTATCGACCATTGGCATTAATACCGATATTCTCGAAAGTCATAGAAAAAATAATACACCACCGAATCTACAATTTTCTCGAAAGTAAGAATGTACTGGTTGATGAAAAAAAAGGTTTTAGAAAAAATAAGTCAATTAATGCTGCTATTTATGACTTTCTTAGTAAAATTATGTCAAGTGTAGATAAAACACTACCCATCTGTGCCCTGTATATGGACATGACGAAAGCCTTCGATCATGTTGATCATGCTATACTTATCGACAAACTAGAAAGATGTGGAATACGCGGCAATGGTCTTGAGCTTATCACATCATATTTAAGCAACCGGCAACAATACACAGAAATAACAAATATAAATATTAAAACCAAGCGGGCAATCAAATATAGGTCAAAACCTAGAACAGTGAAGTACGGTGTGCCTCAGGGGAGTGTTTTGGGTCCTCCACTATTTCTGGTGTACATAAAAAATCTTGATCTTCCAAAAAGTATCAATCACCCAACAGTATTATTTGCTGATGACTGTACAATAATGATAAAAAAAGATGAGTCGTACAATTATGAGCAAGAAATAAATAACACGCTAAAGCAAACTATAGATTGGCTGCACTTGAATAATTTAATAATTAATTTAGAGAAGACGTGTATAATGCATTTTAGTCAGCGACAACGACAACAACTACCCGTTAATATTAGTCACAATGGGCAACCAGTTACAAAAACGGATACAACAAAGTTTCTAGGGTTAGTAATAGACAGTCAACTTACGTGGAAACCGCATGTTGAAGAAATTTGTAAAAAACTTAACAGTTTTGCTTTTGCTCTTTATAAGCTGTCCAAATTTGTTAATCGTGACGCTGTGCTTATTGCCTACCATAGCTACGTAGAATCAGTTCTAAGATACGGAGTCATCTTCTGGGGTAACTCGACAGACAAGAATTACGTATTCATCGCACAAAAAAAATGCGTACGTGCTTTATGTAATCTGCACTCAAGGGACAGTTATAAGCCTTATTTTAAATCCTTGAAGCTTCTAACATTGCCGTCATTATACATCTTTGAGGTGGCAGTTGTTGGCGGTTGTTAAGACAAACCCACAGCTTTTCAAAATCAGAGCCCCAGCTGATCCACGGTTAGGTATTCAAACATTCTTTGTGTTGATCGCAGTATAACAGCCCTCCTACGTAAAAGTATTTACCGAATGGCTCCAGTAATTTTCAATAAAATTCCACGACAGATAAAGAATCTTAATAATAATATGTTTAAAAAGAAATTGAAACAATTTTTAATTCATAAATGTTATTACTCCACAACTGAGTTTATGGAGGACACCACTGACATTTAGATTATTACTATATTACATTTAGATTATTATTCATTTATTTATTCTTCTTTCTTATTCAATACATTTTTAAATATTTAAAAAAAAGAAAACTTAAAAACATTTAAAATATAAAAAATAGAGGCCAACCGGTATCGGGAACAGGGTCCAAGCTACCGGTGGTTAGGGCTCCAGAGACAGAAACCTCCTCACAATGCGAGCCGTATCGAGGAGTACTGCCTTCTGTATCAGACCCTTGATCCAACCGCCCAATGACAGCCTCGACAGATGGTCGTCGAGGCTCTTGGCCATCAGGCCGTTGGCCGTAACGACAATCGGCACAATGATCGCCGAGTCCACATTCCACATGTCGACAACCTCGTGTGCTAAGTCGAGATACTTGATTTGTTTCTCTTTCTCAGCTTTCACGAGGTTCTCGTCATGCGGGATCGTGACATCGATTTTCATTGTGCGGCGCGCTAATCGGTCTATCACCACTATATCTGGCTTATTGGCAACAATAGTCCTATCAGTGATGATAGACCGATCCCAGTACAACGTGACATGGTCATTTTCGAGAACTGGGTCGGGCACATACTTGTAATACGGGACCTCCGATTCCACTAGATTGTAGGTACTTCAAAGCAAGTTGCTGGTGAATAATCCTGGCCACTTGGTTATGCCTGTGTAAGTACTCGCCGTTAGCCAGACGAGAACAACCAGAGACAATATGCCTGATGGATTCTCCCGATTTTTATTATTATTTTGACATTGGTAATTGTGTAATCGTACGTAAGGCATTGTGTGTTAGTAAATAATTAATTAAAAGATTTCATTTTAAATGTGTGTCTGTTGTTTCGACACCACTAACTTTATTAATATTTGTATGCTCTCGAGTAAAATGTAGCGAACTGAACACCTTAATATAACATCTTATTGTATTGAAACCTACATTTACGAATAAATATGATTTGATTTGATTTCATTTGAAGTGAATAAACGCATTTTATTTGGCTCCTCAATCCTGACGTTACTGTACCTACCTGAGATCACAACGTTACTGTACTAACCTGAGATCACAAAGGAATAAAAAACCAAAGACACTAACATTTAGTGTAAATGTCTACTAAATACTTAATTGTATATACGTATATTCGGAATTTCATAAACAAATTACTATTCGATATTCGTAGAATTCGCTATTAAGGGTGACCATGTTATATGAATGAAACCAGCAGCCGTATTGCGTAAGTGCGCAAAGAGTTTGACCGCTATCCAATAGACCAAATCGGCCAATCACACAAGACACGATGTGGATTTCCCACATCGCATAGGATAGCTGTCAAACTCTTTGCGCACTTACGCAATACGGCTGCAGGATGACTAGTTTTTGAAATTCAATATTTAACAAATCGAAAATATCGAAATGTAGGTATGTACAGAGATTCGTCATATGTTTAGGTATTAACTAGTCAATTTCGACATAAGTTAAATAATGAATTTATTATTATTGGTTGGTTTTACGAATTTTACAGTGAGCCTATTTTGCATTGTGACTTATGTAGTTAGTGAGAGCCTCAAATAGCCAAGTCAGAGGCCTGTGGGGTTCCCAGAGGTGGCTTAATTAACTCTGATACCAGAGGTGGCTACATCCTCACACGAAAATAAGTGAGATTCATAGTCGTCGTAACAAAACATCTCATCCTTCAAGTAGCAAATAGTATCCCCAAAAGTCAACAATTATGACGTGATTAATATTTGTTCAGTAATGGAACTGTAAGTTATATTAAAATATATTTTTTACGTTAAAAAATATTTATAAATATGTGGGAGATGGGTAGGAAGATTTAAATTATGTTTTAAATGTTAAAATACATTTCGTCTAATCTTTCTGACCGTAAATGACATCCATTCTAGTCAAAAACCAAAAACAAAAAGAAATAAATATCTGAAACTTCTTGATGTTGCTACAAATATATATTATGTGCGCAAACAAGTGAGCTTCATCCCTAATGATTGTCAGGTTACTAAATAAATACTATTGAGGGTAGGTAAGTAAACGACATTAATTTACAGTAACCCCCGAATAATAAGATGAAATAAAATAATAGTATATTATGATACAAGTGAGCTAAGTTGCTCATTACACACGAGGCTGTGGGTTACAGCCCGAGCCGTAGGCGGGTGCGTAATTCAGCCGTGAGTGTAGTGAGCAGAGCTCACGAGTTTCATACGACGTTTTTCAACACATTTGCGAGGAAAAACCAACATGAATTGCATAAATCGTTTAATTATTGAAACAATTGATGAACGTATAATTTCAAAGCGATATTGGATTGATTTGGATGACAATATCACAGTTTGTGTTACATTGATGCTTGCCACTTTTTTAGTAGATACTTTCGCTTTCTTCTTATGTAAATTTCAGTGACAAAGGCATTTCGGGTTGCTAATGTGCCCTTCGTTGCTTCAATGCCCTTCGTTGTAATAATAGGGGTTAAAGTATGAAATTGCCGTTTTATTATAATAGGTACTTCGAATTGACATAGAACCTTCATGTTTTAAGATTTTTAAGTGAAACTTTTTTCACATGTTACCTATGAATCTACCTAGCGTAGTAATATTTGTGAATCTTTGCGACTGCCTCAGCACGAATCTTTGCAAATCTTAACTATATGCTCCCGGAAAGTGAGATCCGGGGTAAGCTAGATCTCGCACCTGAGACACTCGCTGCAATGGCGCTTCGCGTAAATGACATGACTGAGCATTTCGCTGTGTTGAAATAGAGTTTATTTTTATGGCTCCACTCTACCACTCTATATATATCTTCCTGCAATCGCTTACAGTCCGACAAACTCTTGACGTGAAGCAGCAATTTGAGGTCAACTGCAAACAATAAACATATACTATGTTTGACTACGTCTGGTAAGTCATTTATCATTAAAATAAATTCGAGATGACCCAAATTGCTGCCCTGGCTCACGCCAGATCTGGTGTAGTAAGATTCGAACCCGTTTTTTTTATTTTTATTCTCTATTGGCTTGCGCTTGACCACTATCTCACCTGATGGTAAGCGATGATGTGGTCGATGGTGAAGCACCCGTTGTATTTAACGTACTGCTGTCGGTCTTTCAAGTAGCTGGCGAAGAACCGTAAGAGGTGCGATGTACAGCCAGTTTTTGCCAGCTTCATTAGCAGTACATCATTTGCGACGGTATCAAACGCTTTCCTAAACTTAAAATAAGCTGCGTCTACCTGCACACCAGCATCAACTGCTGGCACCACCCGCACCATTAGTGGCACAGCTGTGCGCCAGACGGAACCCATGCTGCGCGTCCGATAGCTGTGAGCACAGTTGACCCTGTACGCAGCGCTGAACGGCAGACTCGAAACTTTTTTGCAGGTGCCGACAACACTGCCATCGGTATGTAGCCACTGACATCTGAACCTGACTTACCCTTAGAAACCGGAATCACTTGTGTAATTTTCCACCTAGGCAGAAACGTTGCTTGTTTTAAACAAGTGTTAAAGATATGATGCAGGGGTTCAGCCAGCACCCTGCCACAAATTCGGAAGAGAAAAGCTGGTATGCCATCGGGGCAAGATGAGCGTTATGGTTAGAGGTTTATGAGCGCTTCCCTTACGTCTTGAAGACTGAGGGTGTCAAAATGCACTCGCGCACTGTTCGCCTCCCTCTCAGCCACCGCCGCACGCACCGCCAGCCGCGGCCGCTCCTTATTGTACACAGACTCAAAAAATGACGCAAATTGTCTAACACACTCCTCATCCGAAAGATGTTGACCATCCTTTATGATAATTTGACTGCTTAACCTACTTCTTTTGGAACTTATATACTGCCAGAATGATTTTGGATCTTTTGAGAATTGACTTTGTATTTAAACTTGTGTTCTTTGTGTACAATATCTATTGATTTTTTAATATGAGCTCTGCACTTTGAAAATTCTGGATAATCGCCATCCAGCTTTGTTTTTTTGAAAGTTTTATGAAGTCTAGCTTTATTCTTTGTATCTCTTATAATATCTGTGGTGTACCATTGGGGATAAACGTATCGAGAATTTTTAAGTTTAGCCTTTTTACGGGGTACACATCTATCTAAAATATCACACAGTGTATAAAAGTTAGCACCTGCAACACAGTTTTACTAGCGCAGGTGCTAGGGAATCCTTTAATCTAAATTGTATCCATTATGTCAATAAATAATAATTATTATTATCTCCTTTATTCATATTCTTTCTTATTGTCTACATTTTTAAATATTTTTATAAAACATACATAAAAAATAGAGACCCACCGGTATCGGTAACAGGGTCCAAGCTACCGGCGGTCAGGGCTCCAGAGAGAGGAACCTCCTAACAATACGAGCCGTGTCCAGCAATACTGCTTTCTGGATCAGGCCCTTGACCCAGCCGCCTAACGAGAGCCTCCTAAGGTGTTGGTCGAGGCTCGTGGCTATTAAGCCATTGGCTGACACGACTATCGGTACAATGATCGCTGTGTCCACATCCCACATGTCGACAATCTCGCGAGCCAAGTCAAGATACTTGATTTGCTTATCTTTCTCGGCTTTCACGAGGTTCCCGTCATGCGGGACGGTAATGTCAACAATCATTGCACGCCTCTCGATTCGGTCCACCACCACTATATCAGGCTTATTAGCGATAATAGTCCTGTCAGTGATGATGGACCGATCCCAGTACAATGTGATATTGCCATTCTCGAGAACTGGGTCGGGCACATACCTGTAGTACGGCACCTCCGATGCCACAAGCGTGTATTTCAGAGCAAGTTGCTGATGGATAATCCTGGCTACAAGATTGTGCCTATGCAAGTACTCTTCGTTAGCTAGACGAGAACAACCAGAGATAATGTGGCGGATCGATTCACCCGGACGGTGACATGCCCGACAGATGTCAACCGTGCCATCCTTCACAATAAATCGCCGGTAGTTATTCGTCATGATAACTTCGTCCATAATTGCACAGACAAAACCTTCGGTTTCCCCAAAGAGGTCACCGAAACGCAGCCAGGCTACGGACGCTGACTGATCTACATCGGACCCATGTAGGGCCCGGAAAAAGCGTCCGTGAAGCTCCTTACTCTGCCATACCTCTTCGTGGTCGTTAGTGTCAAGCACTACAGGCTTGCGCCAGTTCTCATTCGCCAAGGAGAGCGGGGTGAGTCCCTTGTCCACTGCTACTACATCTCGATGCATTCCCACGTCGGCGTGTAGAAAATATTCCCTGAGATTGCATATCTCGCGGTTGTGGAGCTTTTTGGCATTTAAAAAGCCTCGGCCTCCACACTTCCGCGGAATATAGAATAGAATAGAATAGAATTTCTCTTTATTCGAGTATCCATGACTCAAAAGATGGTTAGTAAAACTTACAACTATGTTAGTAACACAGATATTAACAAACTGACACTACACAAACAAAACAACAAATAATAGTGACTCACCGCTGCGACAATCCATGTGAGATGGCACAACAGCGACCCACGAAAACACAGTCTTGGCGACACGAAATCATACTTAGGATACTGTTGGAGCTGCCCCACACCCTGCGCACCATGGATGCGCACCTTTTGCGCATGGTTGTGTAGAAACAATCTACATGCGCATCCGCAAACATCCCCGACGCACTACAGAAGCGAGGCAGCCCCACCAGCATCCTAAACGCATTGTTGTACTGAACGCGGAGAGCGTTGTACGATCTTTGCGTATATCTAGCCCACAGGCTGCTCGTGTAAAATGACGTACAGTAGGCTCGAAAGAGCGTTATTTTGACCGCAAGTGAACATCGTGCAAACCTGCGAGCCAGCATGTTCGCTCTAACCGACAACGCCCTCCGCTCCCGCTCAATGTCGTCATCATCTTTGAGATTGGGGGTGATGCATTCGATATGCAGTCAGCAGTGTACGGACCCACCTATCCAGGGCGTCGAGTTCCGTTTGAGTCCATTTGAGTATGCCGAAAGAGTACATCAACACCGGCATGACCCAACCGTTGAAGGCGCGCACCTTGTTTCCACCCGAAAGAAGGCTATTGAAAACCTTTTTCAGGCGGCCAAAGAAGCGTTCCTTCAACGATTGCTTCATGTCAGTAGTGCTGATACCTAACGGTTTCGACATACCCAAATACTTATTGGTTTCGTTTGGAGAGAGGGATCTCAGGTTTATGGAATCCGCGAGTTGAATTCCCACGGATTCCACAATCTCCCCTCGCTTTACATGCATGACCGCACATTTGTCCACGCCAAACTCCATCCTGATGGCGCTACTAAAAGTTTCAGTTACCTTCAGTAGCTCCATCAGCTGAAGATTGCTGGGGGCAAAGAGCTTCAGATCATCCATGTAAAGGAGGTGAGATATAACCTGACCACCTCTCTTCAACCGATAGCCTAGTCCTGAATTCTCAAGCAGCATGCTTAGAGGATTCAGGGCCAGGCAAAACCAAAGTGGACTCAAACTATAGCCCTGGAATATACCTCGCTCGATCCTTACAGGTTCGCTATTCCTCTGGATATTTCGACATACTGGATAGCAAAGGACTGTGCTCCATTGCCTCATACACGACATCAGGAAGGTGCGTAGAGTTGTATCTATTTTATACAATTCTAGCACCCTCATGAGCCATGTATGAGGCACCGAGTCATAGGCCTTCTTATAATCTATCCAACATGTCGACAGATCCTTTCGGGAACGCCGAACCTGTTGGCTAATGGCCATATCTATAAGGAGTAGCTCCTTAGTACCGCGAGACCCGTTCCTACATCCATTCTGAGAGGCCGACATGATGGAGTTATCGTCGACGTGTTTATTAATTTTAAGTCTCAAAATAGATGTAAGAACCTTATAGACCGTCGGTAAACATGTAATAGGTCTATAATTTTTAGGTTCCTGGGTGCTACCAGACTTGTGGAGCAGGTGGGTAATTCCTGTTGTTAAGAACTGGGGTAGCGAACCAGACTCTAAGGCTGCCTGGAACTGAGATGCCAAACGAGCGTGCGACCTTTGTAGCCATTTTATCCAGAAGTTGTGCAGTCCGTCCGGCCGTGGAGATTTCCAGTTCGGCAACGGGCGGACTGCACGGGCTACATCTTGGGCGCTGATCATGATAGCTCCCATTTCTTGTATGGGATCGCAAGCTCGCTCAACCTCCCGAGTCCATTCACCTTCGGTGTGACTGACAGGCACCGACCAGATACTGCGCCAGAAGTTGAACATGGCGTCATCATCCGGCAGGCGCGTATCAGTCACACCTTGGTTGGGTCGCTCCCAAGCTCGGTAACCCCACCTTTCATTTCTTTGGAATGTGCGATTCTGGGTGTATCGCTCCACTCGCCGCCTATACCTACGAATACGGTTTGCCCACGCATACACTTTCTGTTTCAGGAAGTCGATGCGCTCCGTGACATGGGATATGTAGTCTCGGGGGCTGACATCAGTCCCCGAAAACGCCTGTCTCACAAAGCGCATCATTCTTGGCCGAGTATTGCCCTCCCTGAAACAAATTAGTTTGCCAATGAGTGTTCTGGCCCCACCAATACGACGTTCGATCCTGCACTGCCAAGCTGGTACGTCTGGCGTCGGTCGTGTAGCATTGTCATCTGCAAATTTGACGTGGGCTACACGACATGCCGCTACAGCCGCGCAGTACATGATCGAATGTGTATCAGTGAGGTCTTCGCAGTCATCAAAGTAGTTTGACAACTGCGAATCCAGAAGAGCCACCAGCGCCCTATTTTTGTTATGCATGGGCAAACGAGGTAATCGTGGCCTAAGTTCGGGTAGCATGTAGCGATATTCCCGAATTCAAAGCACACTCCAAAGCACTCCTTAATTCCTCACTGCACTGGGTACTTATGTGTGTAATCCTGTCACTACTCTCCTCGTCAGCGTGGCTGGGAGTGTGGTTGGACTGTGGTGGCACCACAGCCTGCGACAATGGTGCAGTGACACGGTTACCCATTTCAATTCAGAGGCGATCAAGTACAGTATCATCCAACATACGATTACGCTGGATGACCCGCACCTGATCCGATAGTCGTTGGGCCGAAACGTTGACGGCTGGTTCAAGCACCTGAAACAAAGAGAGCATCCGGACACGGTACGCGGTCAGGTTGTTTCCTCCCTCTGTAGCCCCAAAGTATGCGCGCATGACATTTTCATTGATGGATTGTGTCCATCTCATGCGCTGCACACTTCCGCCGGGTGCTGGGACCCTATCAGAGACCGGTAGGCCTCGAGGTCCTAAGCGGTCCGGCGGCCGGCGTCCTCCCCGTCGACGCGCAGGTGGTGGTGTCGTCGGCGGCGAGAAGTACTCGTCGCTCGAGCTCGACGCAACTGCCGTGGCCGGTGTCACAGCACTCACGGTGGAGCTGGGTTCCGGCGACGGCGAGGCGGAGCTGGGCGACGAGGCCATAGGTGGTGGGCGAGCTTTCCGTGTGGCTGCAGCTCTCGTCAACATGACGTCTTCTTCATTTTTCTCATTTCTTTATGTTTATGTTGTAATTTGGTATTGCATTGGTTATATTATTGATCCATGTTTTTTTTTTCTTGGTTTCATTTTGTCTGTGTCGATTTAGATGGTTAAAATTAAATATATTGTAAAAAAATCGGAGAGAAAAATTTTTGGCGTCTGTCAAGTTGAGCCACAGATTATTATTATTAAAAGTGTGTGCAAATCATGCGTGTCATAAATCATACTCCAATAAGTGGAAGTCAGCATAGAATATAACATCTCGTAGTCAGCCCGACAAAAGTACACACTACGTGCTGCGGGCCTACCGTCGGCGTCGTCGGCAGAATACAAAGGCGGGGCGGACGCCGCGGGTGCGGGGGGCACGCGTGCACAGGGCACGCTAGGCGCGAGCGGCGGGTAGTGCGCGTCGACGAGCCCGAGCGCGTCGACGGCCGCCACCACCGACACCTCCTTGCCAAAACCTGTGCTCAGAACCAAATCCAACTGACGATCCAGATGGCTGGGTACTGTGTTGCTTTGAGTGAACTCGCAGTAGGACATTACATTCATAATAATTTTTAACATTTACAGGACACGAATACAAATTAATATCACCAATAACAATTATTTCTCTATATCTATCGCATATCTTTTCTATTAACCTAAATAACGTCAAGTTGTCATTTTCAAAACTCCCTGGAGGTATGTAAACCACACATCATAAAAACGAAAATCTATTTTTAGGGTTCCGTAGCCAAATGGCAAAAAACGGAACCCATAGATTCGTCATGTCGGTCTGTCTGTCTGTCCGTCCGTATGTCACAGCCACTTTTTTCCGAAACTATAAGAACTATGCTGTTGAAACTTGGTGAGTAGATGTATTCTGTGAACTGCATTAAGATTTTCACTCAAAAATAGAAAAAAAAACAATAAATTTTGGGGGTCCCCATACTTGAAACTGAAACTAAAAAAAAATTTTTCCTTCAAACCCATACGTGTGGGGTATTTATAGATAGGTCTTCGAAAATGATATTGAGGTTACTTATATAATTTTTTTCTAAACTGAATAGTTTGCGCGAGAGACACTTCCAAAGTGGTAAAATGTGTGTCCCCCCCCCTGTAACTTCTAAAATAAGAGAATGATAAAACTAAAAAAAATATATGATGTACAATACCATGTAAACTACCACCGAAAATTGGTTTGAACGAGATCTAGTAAGTAGTTTTTTTTTAAAACGTCATAAATTGTAAACCGCAATTTACCAAGTACGGAACCCTTCGTGCGCGAGTCCGACTCGCACTTGGCCGGTTTTTAAAATAAACCGTTTTTTTTTTTTTTTTTTTTTTTTTTTTTTTTTTTTTTTTTTTTTTTAAAAACGTTGCCCCACACTAGGAATTTCTTCCTGTATCGTGGGTGCGTTTACAAACATATAAACTCACATACACAACACCCAGAGCCGGAACAACTATTTGTAGATCATACAAATATTTGTTCCGTGCGGGAATCGAACCCGCGACACCCAGCGCAGCAGTCAATCGCTCAACCACTGCGCCAACCGTGCGCCCAAAATTTTATTCGTTGCACTAACCATTTCAAAAACGCAGGTGTCTATCGACGCGTCCGCGATTTGTACTTGTCGCAGCTCATATCGGTGTGTGGCCACTAGAAACACTCCTCCCTGTTGCCGACCATCCTCTCGATCGCAACGTATTATTTGATATCCCGGTGGTGTTATTTCAGAATCTTCTATGGAATTATTGCAACCAGATTCCGTTATTTCACATAAATCAAAATCAAATGACTCAATACTGGTTTTGAATTCATCCAGTTTAGTTTGTAGACCTCATATATTTTGATAGAATACATCGTAGTTGTGGCTACACTATGTTTGGTTTCGTTCTGATTGTGTTCCGAAACCAAATCCACTCAATGAATCCGCATTCAATGGCCAGATTTCGCCCTGGTTCAACTTATCGAAACACTTTTCCGGTACTCCAATAACAAACGACGAATAATCTTTCTCGATTTTGCTCAGATCATACAGTAAACAGATAGAACGTACGGAACAAAAGAGTGGTGCCGCGATCTATTTGAGTGTGCGTGACAGCTAGGAGCAGCACTGTACGGACACAGTGTGTGTGTTTGTGTGCGTATAAGGATGCCAGATGTTGGGCAAAAACTCCCACATTTTTTTCGATGTTTCTCAAGAATATTAATGTTACAAATTGTAACATACTTAAGTAGTATTTGGAAAAAATAATGGTTATCAAATAAATTATTGATAGAAGAAG
Source organism: Orthosia gothica (assembly GCA_949775005.1). NCBI lineage: Eukaryota > Metazoa > Arthropoda > Insecta > Lepidoptera > Noctuidae > Orthosia > Orthosia gothica. Next base: position 4,613,661 of record OX459046.1, on the reverse strand, counting down.
AATAGATACTTTTTTTAAGAATTGATTAGCGATATCATATAATACATGTTGAATAATTACGCGAGTAACTTGAAAATGTGTTTTTTTGTTTGTTGAGATATTTTAATGATGTTGTCTCACAGTTAAAATGAAAGATCATGGCCTAGAACCATTTTATCCGTTTGGAAATGTGTTCCATTACTGATACTGAACCACTAAAAACAATTGCACACTGGTTACAAAATTTTCCTGTATAAATCAATCGATCTTCCTACGCCCCATGTACATTTCCCTAATTATTAATGATTGTGCACGCTAACTTGGCTGTCGAGACTTGCGTTTATCGTTGGCGTCGTTACGGCAAGCGTATTTTGTCAGTGGGAGTTAACGATCGTTACTTAACTTAGCTATCGCTTACTAAGTCGCGACTGCAGGCCCTGGAATTGTATTCATGAAGCTTTGCAGGAAAAAAAACACGCGGAAATAATACCGCAAGAAATCCTTGTTTTGTCACAGAATCGACCGAACCGCGGCGCGGACAAAAAATTGCGCAAATAAAATCCACGTGGTTGAAAATCGCAATGCGTGTTAGGCCTTAGAAATAACGGCTAACGAAAACTTTCTTAGATGCGTTCGGTTTTGTGATAACTTTTTGTTTGCTGGAAAATATTTGTTTTTTTTATTAAGTCCTAAAAGTTACGTAAAAGTTAACTTTTGGGTTGAAAGTTACATTCTGGCAACTCTGAACGGAACGTTTATCAACTACTCATCAGATGTCATCCGGTGTCAGTGACGTTTCGCTGGAGTGGCCTGTTGACGATGCTACGTCGACTGCTCAATCAAAGGAGCAAATAAATAAAAAGCGTGGACTATAATAATCTGGTTTAATTACGGGAATACAATATTCGAAATAAAAATGTAGTGTCTTCGTCGTGGTAAGAAGTTGAGTGCGCGGTGCTTGTACCGGGAGTCGTGCCAGCGTTACCGGCGCCGCCCGCGCGCCTTCTCATACTCCGCGCGCCTCCAACCAATCGCAGGCATGCCGTGCATAGCCATGCTCCCCGGGTTGAAGTGGACTTCAAAGAGGATGTGGACAGATGTTGTTGAAACCGCGACGAATCGTCCCTCTCTTCGTCTTCAGATCCGCGACCCTCGTGAATATGGCGACTGTGATTTGTCTGTCAGCACCATTAGAATTTAACAAAATATGAAAATACTCGGCAATCCGAATTTTGCGGATATATGTTGTCGACTCTCTCATCTTTATGTTTTTATGTTTTAACTAGCTGACCCAGCAAACTTTGTTTTGCCATAAAAAGACCAAACATTTATCTACCCTACCTACCCGACCCTACACTACCCTACCCTACCCGACCCTACACTACCCTACCCTACCCTACACTACCCTACCCTACCCTACCCTACACTACCCTACCCGACCCTACACTACCCTACCCTACCCTACCCTACCCTACCCTACCCTACACTACCCTACCCTACTCTACCCTACCCTACCCTACACTACCCTACCCTACCCTACCCTAACCTACCCGACCCTACACTACCCTACGCTACCCTACACTACCCTACGCTACCCTACACTACCCTACCCTACACTACCCTACCCTACCCGACCCTACACTACCCTACACTACCCTACCCTACACTACCCTACCCTACACTACACTACCCTACACTACACTACACTACCCTACACTACCCTACACTACCCTACACTACCCTACCCTACCCTACCCTACCCTACCCTACCCTACCCTACCCTATGTCCTTCTCCTGGTTCTAAGCTACCTCCCTGCCAATTTTCAGCTAAATCGATTCAGCCGTTCTTGAGTTATAAGTGAAGTAACTAACACGACTTTCTTTTATATATATAGATATTCAGGTAAGGTTTCGTTTGAGTCTACCGTACCCCTTGACGAAATTATTAATATAGAAGCTAAACTATTAGTTACACGAAAAAAACATGTTTCACAAATAAAGTACATGAGTCAATAATCTATCTACTCGTATACTAATATTATAAAGCTGAAAAGTTTGTGTGTTTGTTTGAACGCGCTAATCTCAGGAACTACGGGTTGGAATTGAAAAATGATATTTGTGCTGGATAGTCGATTTACCGAGGAAGCTTATAGGCTATATAACATCACGCTACAACAAATAGGAGCGGGGCATAATTGAAAAATGACGCAAAAACGGGTAAAAGTTATTCCTTTTTGAGAGCTTCCGTAGCGTGCGCTCCGTAAACGGTTTAAGTAACGCAACAATCATATATGTAGGTAGGGTAGATGGGTGGGTAGGTAGCCAGTTGACGGGAGCGAAACAGCTAGTAAATATATATTTTTGTCAAACCTTTTAACCTAGCCGTTACTTAGGAGTATGCTAGAGAAAGCAAACGTTTAATGGCTCTAAGGCGGTGGAAGGCCCTTTAACCCTCAAATTGTCAATTTCCAGACACAATAGAAATTACCATTGTTTTAATCCGATTCGGAAATATGAACAGTTGAGCTGTTAAAGTTTTCAAACTTGAAAATAGTTTTAAATAAAAACAAAAACCAATTATTATCAAACAAAAATAGCGTCGGTTGCGATTTTGCTTGTTTTACTTACGAAATAGGCAAAGGAATTGACATTCAGCCATAAGATGTAATAATAAAATGCATTATTTAAACTCTTTTAGCCATGAAATCTTTTGTAGTTTCACTCTATTACTTAAAATACTAAAATAGACCTTTATAATACATTTCAAGCCCATAAAACCATCAGTCGAGATTTTTCGATTATAATTTAAAGAATTTGTTTCAAGCCCTAATTCGTCTATAAAATTGTGTGGGAGGATGTCAGCCTAGAGTTCGTCGACGAACATAACCGCGCTAGAGAATACCGTTTTGATCAGCGCTGCACGGTCAGTCGATCTCGAGGCTGTCACGCTGACGAAGTCGTCGAAGAGCACAGCTAAGAAACTGTCTCCTAGAGAATAGCATGGCTGATGGTAAGCGATGGTGTGCTCGACGAATGAGCACGCTTGCCTAGTTGTGTTTTAATGTTCTATTTTTTCACAGGTGAACAATATATGACATTTATTTGCACCCAATGGGCGGTCGACACAAGCTACATCAAACTACTGACGGGCAAAAAAGTACCTCAAGTGAGTAAATTTTATACATTAACTAGCTGTCCCCCGCGGCTTCGCTCCTATCAACTGGCTACATACCTAACTACCCTACCACATCCTACCTACCCTACATATCTACCCACATACTCACCTACCCTACCTACCTGCCTATCCTCCTACCCTACCTGCCTACCTACCCTCTACTCTACCTACCAACCTCCCTACCCTACTCTACCCTACATACCTACCTACCCTTCGTATCCTTGGTAGAAACACTTTTTGTGTCTTAGATATTAGGATGACTTTTAGAATAATCTACAGCGTCATCTAATGGCATCACTGGAACCAGTATGCAACGCCATGCTCATTTTTAACCGACTTACCAAAAATGAGGAGGTTCTATGTTCGACTTCTTGTGTTTTTTTTTTTTTTTTATGTATGTTCACCGATATCTCCGTAAATTGTGGACCGATTTTGAAAATTATTTTTTTGTTTTAAAGAGTGTATTTTGAAATTGGTCTCATTTTAATTTGGTGAAGATCTGATGAAGAACTTTGGAGATATACAACAGAACTCTTCAATAAATAACGGCAAATCATTCGGAATTGCTGCAATCGCATGTATGTTTATTGTATATAGCATTTCCTATCATAACATCACGCCAGTACGCACTAAAGTGGTACGCAGATCTCTCATTTTACTGGTTATTTTCAAGTTTCATGTTATTCGGGTGATCTATTCTGGCGTTATAGAGTATCTTACTAAACAACTTGCCTAGTTTAGGTAGGTACAACTAAAAAGGGAAAAATAAAAATATTTTTTGCAAAAAAATACTACTGACTTCCAAATAAAAAACTACAAAGTGAAAAATAATTTTATTTTTGGAAGTCGGTGTCCATATCGCAAAAAATGGGAAAAAAGAAAGACACCGACTTCCAAAAATAACATTATTTTTCACTTTGTAGTTTTTTATTTGGAAGTCGGTAGTATTTTTTTGCAAAAAATATTTTTGAATTTTAAATATTTAGAAATTTACTTCACTCGAGATTATAAAACCATAATTTTACTATTATGTAGATAGGCGCATTATTAACTAGGATACCTATTTCCTTTCTTTATTTGGCACGTTGATTAGTTGAAATTATTTAAAGAAAAGTATTGAATTGCTTTATTGTTTAAATTGTACAATATTTATGTAAGTAATCATAACTCGGAATGAGGTCATTCCTTTTAAATAGGATGGCCGAGAGGTAGAAGTTTAAAGTTTATTTAATTTTTCTCTTATCTGGTAATAAGAATTGAATAAATATAACTTAAAAATTATATTATTATGTTCACCTAAGATATGTGCTGCCTATATTATGTATAAACTTAAAACTAGTTTTTTTTTAAATTATAACTTAATATTAAGTACCTAATGGTATTTTTTTTCTATTTTGTTTCTAATAGTTATCAATATCAGTCATGAAGTATTGTTATACTCAAACTTTCAATCTTATGTAATTATATAAAATTGCTATTGTATGCACATCAAATCATATTTTCCATAATTTGTGTCTGGGACAGACACCGTTACAGGATGGCCGACTGTTAACATTTGCAAATTGTATCTAATAGAAATACCAGATTTTAAATTGTAATCGATTTAAATATAAACTTCTTTATGATCTGTGGTAATAATATGTCGGGTAGTTATAGAATAAAAAAAATGTAACGTCACGCATGACTTTTGGCGGTGGCGACGGAAGGAGCGGTTGACTCGATTTTTTGTAAAAGTAAAGTAATAAACTAATCTCAAATATTGTTATCACAAGCTTTATTGTTTTATTTTAAAAGTTCAGAAGTTGGATAAACCGCGTCAACCGAGCGGTCTAAGGTAAAGGTTGCAGAAAATTGGGTGAGTCTTTAATGATATTTTTTTTTGTTGTTATGCGAGTGTGTTTTGCTCGACTAACATTCAAAACTGCTTATTCTGTTATAAAAAGTATTGATGTTGCCTCATTATGTGTCTAATATTTTAATAACAACCGAACTAAGAGTAATTATTATGTAAGTACATTATAATGCATTATGGGATGTTGTTTTGTTTCGAGCATTTTTATACCTACCTTCAATTTTATTACAAACTATTTAAATCGTTCGCTTGATATTATGAATGCTCTTGTCAAAATTATTTCAGCAAACATTGTGTACCAAGTAAGTACCTATGATACATTGTTTTCGTTAGGTACTTATGTTTATATGAAGGAAAGCATCCATGATATGTTTAACACTTATGGACCTACATTGGCAGGTACTACAAACAAAAACAGAATTTGGTGTATATTAGCATATTTTCACCTACCGCCAGAATTATTTTTAATTATCCATCTAACTACTTAAATATTTCCAAACGTTTAGTTATCTGGTAACTTGTATCTGTAATCAGATAACACAAAACGATTGTGTTACAATATTTATACTCAAATAACTACAAAGTTTAATAATAATTTCTTAGTTATGCGACCATTTAATAATCTTTAATTTAAATATGTCTATATGAAATGAGTGAATGTTGCACTAATACCAAATAACATTTACAGTAATCTATCATTGTCGTTCCTTTTCCTTTGCTATCCTCACCTTACCAATCCAAAATGGTCACCTTCTCCTGTTAGGTCTCGATCACGGAGCCGTAGTACCCGCAAAAACTTATCTCATAAGAGTACGCGGTCTCGTTCACGTGATAGTAAGCGTAAATCTCGTAAACAATCGGGCAAATCAAGAAGACGTCATAAGAGATCAAAATACTATTCGAGCGAATCTCCATCAAGCTCGAGTGATTCATCACCGATTAGACATAAACATCGAAAGTTAGAACGGAAACGTTGTGAATCTACAACCAGTCATTCAGAAACATCTGTTTTGGAAAAATTAGTGGTTGCTCTAAACGATCGCAATATCGCTGGGTCTCTTGGTGAATCTGGCCTTCACGGATCTCAAAACGTAATACCAAACTTTGACCCTCAGACCAAAACACAGACAATGAAAAATTGGTTAGCTAAAGTCAACGAATCAGCTCATGTGTATGGCTGGTCGGAGAGGCAAACTATTTTTTATGCATTACCCAGACTTTCAGGACTTGCCAAAAGATGGTATGACGGTCTGACTAGCATAAAGTACACATGGGCTGAGTGGGAAGAAAAACTTATAGCTGCTTTTCCGTGTGAGCAAAATTACGGTGAACTTCTCCTCGAAATGCTTAATAGACGTTCCAGAAGGAATGAATCCCTAGAAGAGTATTATTATGATAAAGTCATGTTTATAAATAGATGTGAACTGAAAGGCAAGAAAGCAGTAGATTGTCTTAGTCATGGCATTTATGATAATAATATTCGAATGAATGTTCAGGGAGCGAATTTCCAGGAGCCCGAAGAAATATTAAAATATTTTCGGAATATTTATTCTAAATTGAACGAACCATCCAATAAAATTGTATCCAATACGCGTGATGTTAGCCAGTCTAACTCTAATCTCGGTAAAGCGGTAAGTTCACAATCGAAGCGCCAGTTTAGATCGGCAGTAACTTGTTATAATTGTAAGGAACAAGGGCATGTAGTAACCAACTGCACAAAACCCGTTATTAGATGTAAGAGATGTCGTCAATACGGCCATTTAGAGCAGAATTGTACTATTGTTTCGGGCACCGCGATTGACACACGACAGACCACGAATACAACTAATAACGTATCAAAAAATATACTTAGTATATCCCAGGGTAGTAATAAGGGCGATAAATATCTTAAACAAATATCTATAAACGATAGGTCTATTAGAGCATTTGTCGATTTCGGTAGTCACTGTACATTATTAAGAAAGGATATCGGAGAACAACTCGGCATTCCCATTGATTACAGTAACTTACCGACATTGAATGGATTTGGTAAGGGAACCGTCCTGCCAAGTGGTCGTGTTACGGTCAGAATTAGACTTGATGGTCTCGATGAGAATGTTGTAGTGTATCTAGTTGAGGCTCACTTACTTACAACAGATGCTCTTATAGGACATTCATTAACTGAGTTACCGGGTGTCAGGGTTTACAAGTCGGATACATCTCTTTTTCTTTACAAGGAACCACCATCAAGTAACGGAAAAGTTGCGGTAACGTGTTATGAAAATAGTTTAATACATGGAATGGCTACTATTCAGGTATGCACAGACTCTAAAGTAACAGGTCTAATTTATATCAATACCGAGTCTTGTATGAAAAGTGGAAAAGAGTATTTAATCCTTCCTGGTCTTTACACTATTGATAAAGGGGTAGGGTATATTATTGTAATCGGACTGAGTTTGGAGCCCTTTATATTAACTTCAGGTACATTATTAGCTAGGGCACTTTATTTGACTGGCAATTTGCCGCCGAATGCACAAGTTACTAATAGAGACATTCTTTCAAATGCGAATAATATATTACACATTGATAGTGTGGATCAAGCTATCATTTCTGATCAAATTATAGTTGACGATGAATTAGACAATGAAACCCGTGAGAAACTACGTGTACTGTTAAATGCTAAGCGTGACTGTTTTGCTTTCTCCTTAGAAGAATTGGGTAAAACGTCACTGGCTGAGATGCATATTCAGTTAAAAGACCATAATCCAGTTACGTATAGACCCTATCGTCTTTCATTGTCTGAACGCGGACAAGTAAATACTATCGTTAATCAACTGCTTGACACGGGTATAATTCGTGAATCCACATCGGAATATGCTAGCCCCATTATTCTTGTTGCTAAGAAGAACGGTGAGACTAGATTATGCGTGGATTAAAGGGCGCTGAATCGAAAGACATTAAGAGAGAAATTTCCAATGCCCTTAATAGATGATCAAATCGATAGCCTTTCGGGTCAGGTTTTCTTTACCACACTTGATCTGAAATCCGGTTATCATCAAGTACCAGTTTCGGAGCTTTCAAAGCATCTTACAGCGTTTGTGACACCCGATGGGCATTACGAATATAACCGTATGCCCTTTGGATTGACAAACGCACCAGCCGTTTTTCAAAGACTTGTTTTGAACCTTCTGAAACGGCGTAATATACCTGGTGTACTAGCATATATGGATGACATTATATTAGCGTCAAAAACCATTGATGAGGGGCTAGCAAAACTAACAGCGGTTCTTGAACTTGTTCGGGAAGCGAATCTTACTCTGAATTTGACTAAATGCCATTTCTTTAAAAGAACAATAGATTATTTGGGCTTTGAGATCTCTTCAGAGGGTGTTCGTCCCGGGCTCAAAAAGATTGAGGCGGTTAGTGCGTTTAAGACACCTCAAAATGTCCATGAAGTGCGGCAATTTATAGGTCTAGCGAGTTTCTTTCGCCGATTTGTTGCCGGATTTGCTACTATTGCAAGACCGTTAACCTCTCTCACGAAAGCCAATACCGCTTGGAGATGGGAAACTGAGCAAGAGATGTCGTTTACGACACTAAAAAAGATGTTGACTCAGAGACCCATTCTTGCTATTTATAATCCTGAATATAAGACGGAGCTTCACACCGATGCAAGCTCCTCTGGTTTAGGTGGGATTTTGCTTCAAAGGGCGAGCGATTCGAAACCATTACAAGCTGTGGCCTATTTTAGTCGGCAGACGACTGCTGACGAACACCACTTCCACTCTTATGAGCCGTGGTCGCATCACTTAATCGTTTTAGGGTTTATCTTATCGGAATTGATTTTAAGGTCGTTACCGATTGTAATGCGCTTCGGACGACATTAACAAAAAGAGACTTAATTCCAAGAATAGCCCGATGGTGGCTGACTGTTCAAGAATATTCGTTCACCATCGAATATAGAGCAGGAACCCAATTGGCTCACGCTGACGCATTGAGTCGTAACTCATTGGAGGTATCTGAATGCGAGCCAGTGATGCATATCAGTGATGTTCACTGGCTGCAGTCCGTATAGATGAGCGATCCTCGGTTGTGTCACGTAAAAGCCATTTTAAATACAAATTCAATTGAAGCTAAAGATGTTCGCAGCAAATATGAATTAAAGGATGGTAAAATATTTAGGAAAATAGGGGTAGAATTACGTTGGGCTGTACCTAAAGATGCCCGGTGGAAAATTTGCCAATTATGTCACGATGATGCTGGTCATTTCTCATATGAGAAGACTATGGAAAAGGTTAAACGCGATTACTGGTTTCCAAGAATGACGCAATTTATTAAAAAAATATGTAAGAGCGTGTATCCCATTTGCCTACTCTAAGCAATCTGGTGGGAAGAAACAAGGGCTTCTCCATCCAATTCCAAAACCCGATGTCCCTTTCCATAGTCTCCACATAGACCACTTAGGACCTTTTATAAAAAGCAAGAAGGGAAACACATATATTTTAGGAATTATAGATAGTTTCACAAAGTTTATAGTTCTTCATGCCGTTAAAAATACGGAAAGCAAAACATCGATAAACGTGCTTAATGATGTATTTTCTCTTTTTGTCACGCCTAAAAATTTAATTTCTGACAGAGGTACAAGTTTCACTTCCAAAGAGTTTCAAACATATGTCCAGACTAACGGAATAAAACATACACTTAATGCGGTCGCTACGCCCAGGGCAAATGGACAAATTGAAAGATACAATCGTTCAATTTTGTCATCATTGATTGCATTGTGTCACGGAAATGATGATAAAAACTGGGACATTCATATAATGAAAGTTCAATGGCGTTTAAATAACACGGTTAATCAAGGTACTGGAAAATCGCCCACTGAAATTATTTTTGGAAAACCCAGCGTTAACGTAACTGAAGGCCATCTACATGAGATAAGTCCTAATGAAGGTATACCGAGCGATACTCTACAAAAAATTCGGGAAGATGCTAGCACTAATATTAGGCAACAGCAAGACGATATGAAACGAAGATATGATAAGAAGAGATGTAGAGCTAGGTTATATAGGATTGGAGATTTGGTGATGGTCCAGAAAATCATTAAGACGCCCGGTGAGAGTAATAAACTGGCACCCGCGTTTAGCGGTCCCTATAGAATAACTACAGTTTTGGATCATGACCGTTATGAAGTAAGTAGTGTTGATGGTTATTCAAAAAAAAAGTATTGCAATGTTTTTTCGGTTGATAAAATTAAACCATGGATCAGATTCACAGAATCTGAATCGTCCGAGTACGATGATAGTGACAACTAAAGTTCACATACATAGTAATCATTACCCATCCTGTTCTGTCATTTTTAACTTCCTACTTTCCTTCTAACCTTTTGAGCCAATGAACAACCTGGAGGACGTCCGAGCACCTGGTGTGTGCTAGCAATCCTCAACTGGAGTCTGAAGCAGCCGAAGCTCCTTGTGTGGGCAAGCGGTGAGCAGCCTGAAGCGCCCGAAGCCCCTTTTTATGGGCAAGCGGTGTACTGTCTGTAGGCCGTAGCTCCTTGTGTGGGCAAGCGGTAAGCAGGTTATTAAGGCCGTAGCTCCTTGTGTGGGCAAGCTGTGTACTGTCTGTAGGCCGTAGCTCCTTGTGTGGGCAAGCGGTAAGCAGATTATTACGGCCGAAGCTCCTTGTGTGGGCAAGCGGTGTTCTGTCTGTAGGCCGTAGCTCCTTGTGTGGGCAAGCGGTAAGCAGATTATTAAGACCGAAGCTCCTTGTGTGAGCAAGCGGTATACTATCTGTAGGCCGTAGCTCCTTGTGTGGGTAAGCGGTAAGCAGATTATTAAGGCCGAAGCTCCTTGTGTGGGCAAGCGGTGTTCTGTCTGTAGGCCGTAGCACCTTGTGTGGGCAAGCGGTAAGCAGATTATTAAGGCCGAAGCTCCTTGTGTGGGCAAGCGGTGCTCTGTCTGTAGGCCGTAGCTCCTTGTGTGGGCAAGCGGTAAGCAGATTATTAAGACCGAAGCTCCTTGTGTGAGCAAGCGGTATACTATCTGTAGGCCGTAGCTCCTTGTGTGGGCAAGCGGTAAGCAGATTATTAAGGCCGAAGCTCCTTGTGTGGGCAAGCGGTGTTCTGTCTGTAGGCCGTAGCACCTTGTGTGGGCAAGCGGTAAGCAGATTATTAAGGCCGAAGCTCCTTGTGTGGGCAAGCGGTGCTCTGTCTGTAGGCCGTAGCTCCTTGTGTGGGCAAGCGGTAAGCAGATTGTTAAGACCAAAGCTCCTTGTGTGGGCATTCGATGGGCATCTGGTTGTAGCCCGATCTCCTTGTGTGGGAATGCAATAAGCTGTTTGGATACCTATCCATCTATGAAGGCCGAGGACCTTCATGTGCAGTGATCTGGTTGAAGAAATTGGTGCCTGGTGCTGACTGACGTCAGACAACGACCCTGTGTGTGCGCAATGCGGCAATTACCTTATGGGCATTGGACATCATAAGTCGAAGACGGTATGCCTCCTTGTGTATCATGACAAAATCATAGCCACACATGCCCAGCTCTAATGAAGACTATGACGACAATACGGAAGCAAGAATTGTGCGGTTTGGTGTAATTTTACTTTAATTTTTTACTTACGGCAGAAATTTACTTCACTCGAGATTATAAAACCATAATTTTACTATTATGTAGATAGGCGCATTATTAACTAGGATACCTATTTCCTTTCTTTATTTGGCACGTTGATTAGTTGAAATTATTTAAAGAAAAGTATTGAATTGCTTTATTGTTTAAATTGTACAATATTTATGTAAGTAATCATAACTCGGAATGAGGTCATTCCTTTTAAATAGGATGGCCGAGAGGTAGAAGTTTAAAGTTTATTTAATTTTTCTCTTATCTGGTAATAAGAATTGAATAAATATAACTTAAAAATTATATTATTATGTTCACCTAAGATATGTGCTGCCTATATTATGTATAAACTTAAAACTAGTTTTTTTTTAAATTATAACTTAATATTAAGTACCTAATGGTATTTTTTTTCTATTTTGTTTCTAATAGTTATCAATATCAGTCATGAAGTATTGTTATACTCAAACTTTCAATCTTATGTAATTATATAAAATTGCTATTGTATGCACATCAAATCATATTTTCCATAATTTGTGTCTGGGACAGACACCGTTACAGGATGGCCGACTGTTAACATTTGCAAATTGTATCTAATAGAAATACCAGATTTTAAATTGTAATCGATTTAAATATAAACTTCTTTATGATCTGTGGTAATAATATGTCGGGTAGTTATAGAATAAAAAAAATGTAACGTCACGCATGACTTTTGGCGGTGGCGACGGAAGGAGCGGTTGACTCGATTTTTTGTAAAAGTAAAGTAATAAACTAATCTCAAATATTGTTATCACAAGCTTTATTGTTTTATTTTAAAATATCATTAGATGGCACTTTGTTCGCAAAATGTATGGGGAAACGAATTTTCATAATTATTGTTTCGTATTTTTCTCCGATGTTTTAATAGTTATTCTGTTATTCGGGCAGGAGAGAAATCGAAAAAAGTAAAGATCATGTAAATCGGTGCAGCCGTTCCCGAGTTACAATTGGTGTAACTAACCCGAATTTGTTTTTTATATAAGATAATATCTCCGTACGTACTTGTGAGTTTCAAATAAACAACTGCATTACTCTGAAAACAAATTAGCGACATTTAAAGTCTATTATTTAAATAATCAATTACTTTTTAGGCTTTTTACAATAGCTTAATATATAAACAATATTCGGTGACTTCTGTCGACTCCAAACATAAGATGCTTTTCCAACCGCGTGGGCTCTTAGCGCCATCTATCAAGTACCTACATAATTACGTAGCCACTGTTTTACCTACAGATGGGCATTGTAAAAATTAAAGAAACATAGTACCAGTTTCTTTACATCTACCCCCTCAAATAAGAAATTTTTAACCAAAATTTTAGTTTCATCATCATAATTTAAGCCAAAAGACGTCTACTGCTGTACATAGGCCTCCCACAGGCGTCGCCGATTGACCGATGTCGTGCGTCTCGCATCCAGCGTATTCCCGCAACCTTAACCAGTTCATCTGTCCACCTGGTGGGAGGCCTTCCAACACAACATCTTACGGTTCGCGGTCGCCGCTCTAGAACTTTTCTGCCCCATCAGCCATCCGTTCTGCGAGCAATGTGCCCTGCCCACTGCCACTTAAGTTTGGCAATTCTTCGGGCTATGTCGGTAACTTTGGTTCTCCTGCGGATATCATCATTTCTGACGTGATCACGCAAGGAAATGCCGAGCATAGCCCTCTCCATTGCCCTTTGGATGACTTTAAGCTTTCTGATAAGGACCATTGTAAGCGACCAAGTCTCAGAAACATGTCATAACTGGCAACACACACTGGTCATAGACTTTCGTCTTGAGACATGGTACTTACTACCGTGTCTCAAGACCAGGTAGTAAGTACCGTGACGAGAAGATACCGCGCAACTTTCCGAACGCTGCCCAGCCTTCTATATATGCCCTGCCTTCTATATTAAGACATGCGGCAGCGTGTCAAGCCAAGATCAAGATAAAAAGGAACTGGCGACGCAGCAGCTGTGTTTAAATATTACACGAACAAATTGGAGCCTCTTTTGTCATTGTTGTGGCAGATATTCGCCCCATATTAGCCTATAGCATAATATTTATTAGTAATAGTCTATGCCAGGGCTTGGGAGACCTTTGACATCTGCCTTGCGCGATTTTGTTATCGTAAACCGATAAATCGCCGAGGGCGACACACTAGCAGAATCAAATATGTGGAAAACTCAACCGCGTCGTACGCACGCTATTTTGAGCGTCGACTTTAGTTTTCTTCCTAATTTGAAAATCATCTCCAACTTTGGAGCTCATATAACCCGCGTAACAGCCTAGATATCAACAGTGTATGTTTGACTGGATATTTGGAACACTGGTGGTCACCAAGAGAGAAGAACAACGGGAATCTAGCATCTGGAACGACTGACTCTGAAAGCAGCTTCGATAAGCGATTTGCAATTTTCTCGTTGGTATCCTCGTCGAATGGTTGTTCGAAAGTTCGCGTCTAGCATCTGACGAATGTTTTTGGATTTAAAAATTTCGTTAATGTTTGTTAAACTGCTTGACTTGTTCCGAAACACTTCATTATCACCATCAAGATGGAAAATGGCCAAGGAGATAATATACATTCCGAAAACGACAGCGTTCGAGTTCACTTTGTGACTTGTCATCGAACCAATCCCTCTTTGACACAACAACGACAAGTTTAACGAGTTTACCAAACACATCGATCATCGAATCACAGAACAACAAAGAACTATACGATAAGATTAATCAATTAAAAGAACAATTACTCATTGGAAACCAAGAAGTAACAAATTTAAACTCCGAAAGCATAATAACTACTAGTTTTTTTATTATTAAACTATGCACCTGCCATGTTGTCTCTTCACCACCCTTGGTTGACTGGTAGAGAATGCCTAAGGCATTAAGTCCGCCTTTGTACCTTTGTGCATAAGTCTAAATAAATAAATAAATATTTTACAGCAAGAACTAGAAAAATGTAAACAAGTTATAAATAATTCATAAAAAAAAAAACTGCACAGCCGAAAAACCTATTCGCACACCAAAACCTAAATCTGTCAAAAATTAATTTGTTTCAAAAAACTCCGAAGTCTTCTAATACGCCTCCTATACTGCAGACTGTGAACAGTGAACAGCGATTGACGGAACCCGAAAGCTCAACAAAAAAAAAAAAATATGCATCAAGGATTCATAAACGATGACCACCAAAAGATGATACCAAAACATATTCCTAAACGTAATAAAATAATAATAAAAAATTTAAAAAAAAAACATTTATTTCAGGTCTTAAACCCATATCAGAGAACATCTTTAAATTATTCAATAAAAATACAAAATCATTAATAGATAAATACAAACAAATAAATAAATACAACATCAACACATCAAATAAATTCAAATTCATATTAAATTATCATATTAATTACATTAGTCTCTTACGTGCGACACTATATGTAACTTGTCTGTCACAACAGTGTCGCACATAAGGACAGTCCAACCTATTTGCTATCATGCTCAGAACGGCATTGGAGCTGTCTCGCACTCTGCGCACAAGAGACGCACAGCGCTTCCGCATGGTCGCATGAAAACAGTCCGTGCGCGCCCATGCGAACATACCCGAAGCGCTGCAGTAGCGAGGCAAACCCAAAACCGCTCTGAAAGGATTGTTAAATTGAATGCGGAGGGTGTTATAGCTATTCTGCGTGTAATTAGCCCACAGGCTGCAGGTGTACATGGACGTGCAATATGCTTGGAAAAGAGTTATTTTCACGCCATCCGAACAACGTGCGAACCTGCGGGCCAGCATATTAGCTCTTTTAGATAACGCCCTCCGCTCTCGTTCTAAGTCAGCATGGTCCCTGAGGTCAGACGTGACTATATGTCCTAGGTATTTAAACTGTTTCACCCTGTCTAAAGGTACACTATTCAGACGTATAGGTGGTACATAGTCGGGACATACAGCACCACCGGCCGCAAAGACCATGTACTGACTTTTCTTAATATTATAAACAAGTCCATGTTTAACAGCGTAATCCTCACATGTCGCAATCAACCTTCTTAGACCACAAATCGACGCGCTCAGCAGTACCATTTCGTCTGCATAGCTTAAATTGTTGAGACACACGTCGTCTACATGACAGCCGACATGCTGACTGCTCAGCGCGACGATCAGGGCGTCCATGTAAAGGTTAAATAACGAGGGCGAGGTCAGTCCGACCTGCCTCACACCGCACTGTAACCGATATGGCTCCGACATTGCCCCCGACCACCTGACGCTGTTGACCTGGTGCGTATACCAATACTTGAAGATGGTAACAAGTTCTGGCGGTAGGTTGATACTCTCAAGTTTTTTCCACAAGAGATCATACGCCACCAAATCAAAGGCCCTGGACAGGTCGATAAAACACGCGTATACCGGGGTTTTGCGATCATTATAGTATCTGACGGTATGCTTAAGACACAGTATTGCACTTTCCGTTGATAATCGGGGTCTAATCCCAAACTGATTATCGTGCAGAGATATATATTTACTTAACTGTGTATTAAGCAAACCATCAAACCCCTTCGCTGTAACTGTAGCTAGAGAAATGGGCCTATAGTTACTTTTATCAGCTAAGTCACCGGTTTTATCCTTAACTATAGGCACAACAACAGTTTTCTTAAGATCCGGCGGAAGATAAGAGTGGCTCACGCAAAGCGAGTAGAACATTGCTAATACTCTATTTATATGTGGGCCAGCGTGAATAAATATATATAATGCATACTAAGCACAGACAATAAAAATAAATAGCTTTATATTGCAGAGAATACTTTCGAAAAATATGGCCTCTGCCATTACATCACACCTCATGGAACTATAGAATTCCTGTTAAAAGGCATCAAAGAAAAGTTGGCCAACTATACTTTCCAGGACTTCTGTATTTTTTTGATAGGTGAGGAGGACTTTAAAGAAACAATTTTTTTTTTTTAATAGCATCTTACTAATTAGACAAATATTGCAAGGAATATCGAATACAAATATAATCGTCTGCACCTAGACTTGCAAATTCTTTACAAACAACTACCTGTATAATTCTAGAGTGGAAACCTTCAATAATTTATTATATATCTGGACATAATAACTCACGGACATGCATATTTTCTGGACAACAATAAGTACCTAAGGTATGACGACACTATGTTCAACAGACAAACTGGTGTGATAAATAACCATGGAATGGAATCAATTTTTAAGGATATTTTGGACATGACTATAGACATACAATTTTCAAACATTGACTTTTCTCAATCTGACAACCAAATGAACACAGTATTGGAACCAGAAGGAAACTAGCAATTTTTTCTTTAATCAAGTTAACATATTGCATCAAAACATTGCTGGATTGTTGAATAAATCAGACCTGCTGACTATACAATTAGAACATTTGCAAAAACAAGGCACAACCTTGGATGTATTATGTTTAACAGAGCATTTCATAACCTGTGAACATGAGAGATTGCTGTACATGCCGAATTTCCACCTAGCTGCTTGCTTTTCACGAAGCACTAATCGGGGAGGTGCTTGTATTCTCGTTAGAGCGGGGCATCAGTACAGGGAATTACCCGACGTAGCAAAGCAATCTATATCAGGCGTGTTTGAAACTTGTGCAATAGAATTGACATCTTATTTAATTATTATTATATGTGTTTATAGAGTACCAAAATATAATTATTTGACATTTTATTAAAAACTTGACAATATATTGAAAAAAGTATGTTTATCAACGAATAAAAAAATTGTGTTATGTGGCGATCTGAACATTAATGTATTGTTAAGAAATAAGTTTACTTTGAAACTGGAACATTTCCTACTTAGTTATAACTTAACACTAGCTTTAAATCAGCCTACTAGGCTTCATAGTAACACGTGCATTGATAATTTTGCACATAATCTTCGTAAAGGATGGACAATAGAAAATATTGATCTTATGTTGTCGGATCACACATCTCAAATACTTAAAGTACCTATAAATAAAACTTTTCGCCTAAAATCTTGGAAATCAATAAAAAAAGACTACACCAAAGAGAACCTTGAAAAATTCAAATCCTGCATAGACAAGTTATCCTTCAAAGAAGTATATGAAAGCAATGATGTTAATGTAGCCTATACATTTTTTTATAACCTTTTCTCATTGTTTTATAACCTTTGCTTTCCAGATAAAATAATTACGATAAGCACTAATAAACAGGTCAAATGGATATCGCGTGGCATTTAAAACCTGTAGTAAAAACCAAAGACGTTTGTTATGGGCTTACATACTACACCCCACAAATAAAAATAAAAGTAACTTTAAAAATTACAATAAACGGTACAAAAAAGTTATTAAATTAACACAAAAAGCTCAAAATGATTACTTCATTAGAAATTCACAAAACAAATCTAAAGCAACTTGGCAAATAGTTAATAGATCTAAAAATTATCTACCTAAAGAACAAATAATGACAATAAAAAACAAAAATTTGACATATACAAATCCGAATGACATAGTAAATGCATTTAATGGTTATTTTATTGACGACATTGAGAATAATATAATTAATGCCATTTAATTAAATAATAAGCCAAGTAATTTCACATCGCAATCAATATTTATGCAGCCTGTTCTAAACTCAGATATTATTTCAGCCACAAAAACGCTTAAAAATACAAGTACTGTAGGGTTTGACGGCATATCCACAAAAGTAATTAAATTTGTTATTGAGATTATAGCACCTGTGCTAGCACACCTTGTTAACTTAAGTATTACCGAAGGCATGTATCCAGACGACCTGAAAAAGTTATAATAAAGCCGCTTCACAAAAAGGAAGACAAAATAGATATAATAAATTACTGACCAATAGCCAAAATATCCGTTATTTCAAAAATCTTTGGAAAAGTCATTTATAACTCATTACACCAATATTTTACTAAATTTAACATTCTATGCAAAGAACAAAATGGTTTCCGAAAAAATAAGACTATTAACATGGCTATATTTGATTTTTTAAATAATGTTATGTCTGCAGTTGACCAAAAGACTCCCATCTGCGCTATTTACACAGACATGACTAAAGCCTTTGACTATGTGGATCACAACATACTATTAGATAAATTACGCAGATATGGCATCAGAGGTAACATTTTAAGATTACCGGAATCATATCTATGCAACAGATTGCAATGTTCTGAAATCACAAGAGTGTGCTCAAAGACAAAAGTAGAACGAACATATCTGTCCAAATTTAGGACTATAAAATATGGAGTGCTGCAAGGAAGCGTGCTTGGTCCACCACTATTTCTCATTTACATTAATGAATTGCCACAAGTGACACAACAACAAATGATTTTGTTTGGAGATGATAGTACTGCCATAGTAAAATGCAAAAATTTAAATTCCTATCAATTTGAAATTAACAATACACTAACTGACATTATTAATTGGCTTAATATGAATATTTTATTAATTAACCTTAAGAAAACTAAAATAATGCATTTTCACCAAAAAACAAATATACCGAAAATATGTGTTAACTATGACGATAACGAAATAGAAGAGGTAAAAGAAACTGTGTTTTTAGGTATTCATATTGACAACCATCTTAATTGGAAGGCACATATAGAACAATTATGTAAAAAAAAAAAAAACTGCCTACGCACTCTTTCAACTATCGAAAAAAGTAAACAGAGATGCGTTACTGGTTGCCTATAACAGTCTAGTAGCTTCGATTCTACGATTCGGAATTATATTTTGGGGCAATTCTTCAGATAAATTACTAATATTTAGGGCACAAAAAAGATGTATAAGAGCCATGTGTAGTCTGAAAACAGATGATAGCTTTGCACCTTACTTTAAATCCTTAAAAATACTTACATTGCCGGCGTTATACATATTAGAAATTAGTATTTTCGTCAAAACAAATGCAAACCTTTTCGAAAAAATGTCTACTGTAAGAGATGTTCCAATTCGTAGTCAATACAAAAATGCCTTGTGTAATCACAAATGTAAAACTGCTTTAATAAAAAAGAGTGTTCTGGGTATGGCCCCATGTATTGACAATAAAATTCCAGATGCCATAAAAAAATTAGATTTAATACATTTCAAGAAAAAAATTAAATTATTACTTGTTGATAAATGTTATTATACTGTTGACGAATACTTAGATGATAAATTAGTTTAACATGACATCACCATATTGTTATAATATTCATTTTTCTTTTTCAATTAGTAACTACTCTAACTTTGACATAAATATTTGACACTAACCCTCAGTTTCCCAGCCTAAAATTATTGAAGAATTAATGTGACAAATTGTCAAACACGTGTTATCTGCTGTGATTGGTTGAATGAATTTTCAACAACCAATCACAGCAGATAACGCGTGCTTGACAATTTGTCACATTAATTCTCCGATAATTTTGAGCTGGGAAACTGAGGGTATACGTACCAATCTTTTTAAATTGACATTGTTTTATTGAATTTGACTAATTTGTACTAAATCAAATTTGTACACCATATTTGTACGCCTCCTGGCATAACATAGCGCTTTATTTCATGTAAGCTAAGATCTGTAATTTTTAAACACCTATGTTAACAAATAAATGATGATTATGATTATTATGTCCATTATTCATTACATTTCTTATCTTGTACATTTTTAAATATTTTTATAAAATAAATTAAAAAACAAAAACATTTAAAAATATAGAAAATAGAGGCCCACCGGTATCGGGAACAGGGTCCAAGCTACCGGCGGTCAGGGCTCCAGAGAGAGGAACCTCCTAACAATACGAGCCGTGTCCAGCAATACTGCTTTCTATTATTATAATAACTCAAAATCTATTTAACAGAAACACATGACATTTGGTTTATGTGTTTGTTGCGTCGATATGGCCATTTTCTATATTTAAGTAGCTGCGTAAAAATGTTTTTTTTTGTCGCTAATAAACACCATTGAAGACAGAAGTATTTGTGATTTTAAAACAAGTTTCCCGTACACACAAAAGTGAACCTAAACAACATCAAAATATGGTCGATATCTCGCCTGATCACTTACCAGTCACCTGAGCGCACGTGTTGACCGGCCGGCTCGAGAGAACAATAGGCCTCGCGAGAACAATATGACACCGCATTCCTGAGCGATAAGGATTTGTAAAGATGACTACTACTACTAAAGAATTATTAAATGTTTTGGAAGACACTGCTTCTTTACTGCAGAAAACTCAAGTTAATCTCAAGAAATGCCCGAAATCACGATTCATCATCATCATCATCATCATATCAGCCGAAAGACGTCCACTGCTGGACATAGGCCTCCCCCAAGCGTCGCCACATTGACCGGTCCCGTGCATCTCGTAACCAGCGGATCCCCGCAACCTTCACCAGGTCATCGGTCCACCTGGTGGGAGGCCTTCCAACGCAACGTCTTCCGGTTCGCGGTCGCCATTCCAGAACCTTTCTGCCCCATCGGCCATCCGTTCTGCGAGCAATGTGCCCTGCCCACTGCCACTTAAGTTTGGCAATTCTTCGGGCTATGTCGGTAACCCTGGTTCTCTTGCGGATCTCTACGTTTCTGATTCGATCACGCAAGGAAACTCCGAGCATAGCCCTCTCCATTGCCCTTTGAGTGACTGTAAGCTTTCTGATAAGGCCCATTGTAAGCGACCACGTCTCAGAGCCATATGTCATCACTGGCAACACACACTGGTCATAGACTTTCGTCTTGAGACACTGCGGTAAGTTGGACGAGAAGATACCGCGCAACTTCCCAAACGCTGCCCAGCCGAGTCGGATTCGACGGTTTACCTCTTTCTCGAAGTTGGCCCTACCCAATTGGATCGTTTGTCCCAGGTACACATAGTCGCCCACAACTTCGAGTGTAGAGTCTCCAATCTTGATAGGAGCGGGTGCAACATGGGCATTCAACATCAACTTAGTTTTGTCCATGTTCATCCTAAGACCCACTCTTTCGGAAGCTCTACTGAGATCATCGAGCATTGTACTGAGTTCCTCCATGGTCTCAGCCATAACCACTATATCGTCGGCAAACCGAAGGTGAGTGATGTACTCGCCATTGACGTTAATGCCTAGCCCTCTCCAGTCCAGAACCTTGAAGACATCTTCCAGTGCAGCGGTAAAGAGCTTCGGAGATATTACGTCTCCCTGTCTCACACCTCGCTGCAGAAGGACGGGTTCCGAGGTCTGATCCTGAAGTCGAACTGACATTGTGGCGTTTTTGTATAAACACTTCAACACTTCGATGTACCGGTAGTCAATTTGGCACCGTTGGAGAGACTGCAGTATAGCCCAAGTCTCGATCGAATCGAAGGCTTTCTCGTAGTCCACAAACGCTAAACAGAGAGGCAGGTTGTACTCTTCGGTCTTCTGTATAACCTGCCGCAGCGTATGTATGTGGTCTACGGTGCTGAAGCCTTTACGGAATTCGGCTTGTTCGGGAGGCTGGAAATCGTCAAACCTGCGTGCGAGACGATTCGTGATGACTCTTGAAAACAGCTTGTAGACATGGCTAAGGAGTGTGATGGGCCTATAGTTCTTCAGTAGGGCATTGTCACCCTTCTTGAAGAAGAGTACCACCACACCCCTGCACCATGCCTGTGGCGTTTTCCCCTCGAGTATGACGGAATCAAAAAGCTTCTGAAGGGCCTTAAGTACTGGTTACGATTAACTAAAGGATATATTGAAAACCGTATAAAGGCGATAGAAGATTATTGGTCTACTTTCAAAAACGCTCATCATACTTTGGTAAAAATAACAAAAGGCAATATTACCATATTTTGCTAATGAGAAGTTTTATATTTATGAAGACTTATATCTTGTTTTGTTGGCTGATTTACGTGATATGTTGAGTGAACTAAGTACAACATTGCCAACGACGTCATCGCAAAATAATAGTAGTACCTCGACGAATCCTGATCAACAAAATGCGCTTGTAAGGCCTCTGCCTCGAATCTTGCGGGCAGTGGGGCGGCGGCGGCGGCGGCGGCGCGGGCGCGGCAGGATCTAATGCATACAATCAAATGGACCGGCCCTCGAAAACAACGGCGCAGTAGCGGCGCGGGAGCGGGCAACAAGCGGTGCACTCCAGTCTTGTACTTGTATTGTATATATTATTTATATTATATTGTACTCTTGTACTTTTTTATATATGAAATAGAGGTCTATCTCAGCGACAAAATTGAGAAACGGAAAATGTCGCCCTCTGGATACAGGTTTCGAAACTATTGCCAACATACATATTATAATAAATTTTAGGAAACAAAAAGTGCCTCGGTTCCCGAGAATCGAACCAGAATTCAGTTGCACGTCAGTCTGACTCTGTACGAATAGGCTATTCAGACGTTGCTAATGAGGTTGAAAATTAACATTACTTGCTGGTATTTATTTCAAATTGTACATCATGAATACCGCCATCTCTGTGCTGATTGTCTAGTTAACGTACGATATAATGAGGACAAATTAAAATGTCATTTAAATGTATGGAGTGGCAATACTTTTGCTGTCCAACCTAATTTTATACACTTAAATTAGAACAATTACTCGTTTGCCACTATTAAGATTGTCACCCCTGACTCCAGTCAAGCGGTGACCGCCCGCGCGACTGCATTGTAGTGTTTTGCAATTTATTTTTGTGACGTGTCGAAATGTCCTCGGACGTGCTAGAACAAATTATTTCACAATTTGTTGAGATATACCTCTGTATCGATTTGGATTAATTCCAGACTCTAAATCGCCCTTGATAGCTTCAAGAGTATAGTTAAAATTTACACACTCATTCTGGTGTAGTAGTAGAATTTGTCAGGACATTGTCTCTGTTTTTCATAATATCGATAAAACTTGCCTTTTCTTTTCCTTGTCCTATATTAGGGATTCACTTCTTCTTTTGCCTACAATAAATCGAGCTTTAGGAATAAATTTTAATCAAAAAAATGTTGTCGCCGTTGTTCAGACATTTCGTTCGTAAAATAAAAAACAAATATCTCGACGATACCACCACAAACACAAAACTACGCCGCTATAGTGTCGCGCGATCTGCCCGCTGGTTTCGAGTAGTGATGAGCGATTACTACTAAAACTGATCGAATTAGTCGATTGTTCAGTTTAGTCGATAAAAGTCGATAACAATCGATGTTAGTCGATTGTTATCGACAAGTGGCGTGCGGCGAGCGACCATGACTGATACGGTTACCGCGTCAACTTTAACTACTAATTTGTAGCGCGCTATACACGTTCGTAGTATGTACTACTAAATAAGTAATTACAAAAGATAGTGCGGCGTGCGTGCGTTGCGCTACAAATCAATAGTTTAAAGTCTTTGCGCCACTACTTACGTACGACTGCAGCTAATATGCGATTGTAGCTAATAGATTATTCAATCTAATTAGTAATCTCCAATTCTCCATCAGTTGAGGGAATATTTATTACAAAATTACGAATTAAGTTAAAAAAAAATATATTTATTAAAATTGTTTTTCCACCAGACCAACTAAAGTAAATGAATTGAAGTACTTAGTAGTGTTCAAAGTTGCTATATGTCAATAACTTGCTTAGTGCTATAAGCTTCATATTTTAAGCGCGTTATTTTACAAGCTTTATTATAACGCGCTTTTTTATAACACACGGGCGCGGGGCGGACACGAATAAAGCAAGCGCGGTGACTGTTAACTCGCAGCTCCTATTCTAGCGTTGGACTCGTTGAACAGACAGCATGCTTTTAAATATTACATAGCTTTTATGAATTTATTACGATAAAATGGAGAAGTAAAAAATAAACTTTCCTTCATACTTTCAGTTCTACTTCACTACTTTAAGTTCCATATTGGTAATTCACTATTTCTTTTAGACATTTTCGTCCACTATAAACACACAAAAACAAAACATTAAACGGTTGGAGTGTAGGGGCAGTAAGACGCGAGGACTTCGAAAAAATATGTTTTTTTTTTCGGAAATTTACCAATTGTATTGCAGTTAACTTTAACCATAAAATCATTTAGGTTCTGAAAAGCAAAGCCCTACGACGCACTGTTTCCAAATTATAGGCCTCCGAATTGTTATATATATATATATCTGAATATCTCGAAAACGGTGTGTCCTAGGCAAAAACTAACCAAAATTTTGCCCCCCCTGTGTTACCACCATGCTAGCAGCATCCCAACATGAATACTATACTACCATTTTGGAAATATAGATCGTTTTATACAAAATAAAATAAAATTCGTAGGCCCATAATTCGGAAACGGTGCGTCATAGGACCATGTGTCTCAGAGCTTAAATGGCTTCTATGGACAAGATTAATAACTTGACGAAGAAAAATGGCCGCAATGTGTTAAAAAAAAACCTTCGAAAATTTTACTAAGTCCAAAAAATCAATATTTTGGTTTTCTTTGCTGCTCATTTTGGTTGGCTACAATGGCTGCGCAGTAGAAAATCTCATACAAAAACAACACCTTTTCGTGCCTTGCGCATCGGAAAACCAACTTCAGGGCGGCCCAGAAGTTTGGCGAGCACTATAGTTAGTAGTTTGTCGATTGTTATCCGAATAATAATGAGGAACTGCTAAATCGACAATCGAATGAGCAATAGCACAATTTTCGATTATTGATTGTTTTTTTTTGCAACAATCGCTCATCGCTAGTTTCGAGAACGGGTCTGCGTTGCCCGCCCCTCTCCCGCGCCGCCGCCGCCGCCGCCCCGCTGCCCGCAAAATTCGAGGCATAGGCCTAAGGTTACCTAGAATACAGCTGCCATCGTTTAGTGGAAAATATGAAGAATGGCCTACGTTTCAAGATTTGTTTACATCGTTAGTGCATACGAACACATCCATTAGTGATGTACAAAAGTTACATTATTTAAAGTGTAGTGTTACTGGAGAAGCAGAGACCTTATTGAAACGTATCCAGGTAACACAGAAAAATTATGAACAAGCCTGGGACATTTAAAAAATTAGTTATGGTAACAAACGTTTGATTATGAACTCAGTGTTAAAACAGTTAGTCTATCAAAAGAAAATGAGTTCTCAGTCACCTAATGTAATCAAAGGTTTATTGGACGTCACGGCAGACTGTTTAAATAACCTTCAAAATTTAAATATTTGCTAAGATTCACGGGATCCTATTATTATATTTCTGGTAGTTCAGAAATTGGACCCTAAGTCGCACAAGGATTGGGAACAATACTCATACAAAGAAGATGTCGATGACTTACCCAAATGGAGTGATCTGAAAAGGTTCCTTCAGTCCACATACCGAACACTGGAGCTTGTCACACCAGGAACACAAAATAAAGTAGTAAAGGAACGTGCTGTTCAAACAACAACTAAGTCATCGTCACCGCCAGGAAAAACATGTGTTCTATGCAACAAAAATCACACAATATGCCACTGTATAGAATTTACAAAACTGCAACCTATTGAACGAGTTAATTATACAAAAACGAACAACCTATGCTTCAACTGTTTAGTACCAGGACATTCAGCAAGAAAATGTAGACTAACAGTGTCCTGTCGTATATGCAAAAGGCGGCACCATAGCCTTCTACATCTAAACAAAGAACCTGAGACCTCGGTACAAGACCTCCACGCAACCGAAGACTGCTTAAAACAATGTAGAAGAACCAAAGGAAGTTACTGTCAATACAACGGCCGCCTCACACCACACTACTAGACAAGGCATAGCACTATTAGCAACAGCAACAGTGACAGCACGAAACGAGCAAAACCACACTATTGTATTACGCGCATTAGTGGACCAAGGTTCGCAGATAGCACTTATTAGTGAGAAAGCAACTCAAATGCTCAATCTGACCAAACGATCAACGAGAGGAAGTATCATTGGAGTGGGTTCAACGACGACAAATGTAAACCACGTGGTACAGCTGCAAATCGGTTCCCGCTGGTACAAAAACTTCAAGATAGATGTCAAAGCATTTGACATGTCAAAACAACTTACCAGTAAACTCCCTCCTATAACAATCACAAACGATAACTGGCCACATCTAGAAGGACTCGAACTACGACACACCAGGCCCTATAGACTTACTTCTAGGTGTCAAATAATACTCTCAAATCGTACAAGACGCCAATAAATATCTGCGTGTTCTGTGGCGAGAAGAGGAACATGACAGCATCAAGGAATATCGTTTGCTTCGAGTTATCTTTGGAACAGCATCAGCACCCTATCTCGCAGTGAAAACAGTCCATCAAGTTGCTGATGATGAAGGACAAAATGAGGCGAATGCAGTCAAAATCACCAAAGAAAATTTCCTCATTGATGATCTGTTAGCGGGTGAAGATACAGATCAAGTCATAACATCTGCAAAGGAAGTATCTCACATATTGAAGAAGGGTGTATTCACACTCTCTATGAAATCAATTGACCCAAACAAACGAAGTTCTATTGCACACGTAGATATGAACAAGATGGATGGCACTGTAAAGGCATTAGGTTTGGATTTGGAATTTGGAAAAAGACCAATTTCAATATCAATTGAAACTACCAACAACTTCTGTCAACATTACAAAAAAAACAATCCTGTCAGACGTCCAAAGACTATTTGATCCCTTGGGATGGATTGCCCCAAGTGTAGTGATGGCTAAGATGTTCATACAAAGGTTGTGGCTGGAAAAGGTCGATTGGGATGATATTATTTGCCCTGATCTACAAGAAAAATGGGTGACCATTCGTGAAGACTTAAGAAACGTAAACAACATTTACGTCGATCGATGGCTAGAAATCTGTAGTACAGAAATAAACAATATACAAATTCATGGCTTCAGCGAAGCGTCCATGAAAGCATATGCAGCTATTGCATACATTAGAACAGAATCTCAAGACGGCTGCATTACAACGAAACTAATAGCAGCGAGGACAAGACTCGGGCCACTAAAAACTGTATCTTTACCACGTTTGGAGCTTTCAGGATCATTACTTCTTTCACGATTACTGAATCCAATAGGATAAGCTATGAAAATATCGACAGCACAAATGTTTGCGTGGATGGATTATACCATTTTTATTGCATGGCTATCCGGTGAACCACAAATATGGAAGATTTTTGTAGCCAATCGAGTCGCAGAAATCACTGAAAATCTCAATAACAACCAATGGTACCACGTTGTATCAGAAGAAAATCCTGCAGACATTGCGTCGAGAGGCATGTTGATTGCTAAACTGAAACAATCAGAGTTATGGTGGAACGGTCCAAAGTGGTTATCTGAAAGGAAAATAATATTAAAACAGCCTAATGTAGTCGTCACTGACCTGGAACAGAGAAAGGATAAAATACAAATAAATGTTAATATTAAAGATGAAGAAGAACATAATTTCACAAAAAAAATAAGCAATTTGATAACTTACAAGAATTATTAAAGGTGATAACGTAATGTCAAAGATTTGTTAATTATAGGAGAGAAATGAATACCTACGAAAATTGCAGAAGTTTAACAACAGAAGAATTACAAAAATCATTGATACAATGCATTAAACTAGTACAAAGGGAAGAATTTACAGATGAAATTAACAGATTAAAATTAAATAAAGATGTGAAGAAAACTAGTAACATTAAAAAACTTACCCCATACTTAGACCAATAGGGTATCCTCAGGGTGGGCGGTCGTCTTCGACATGCAAGGTTAGACGAAAAAAACAACCATTCTATAATATTAGGAAAGTTGGATTTGGAAGGTACACAGTGGCATTTTATACCAGCTTACAGTCCTAACTTTGGAGGCCTCTGGGAGGCTGGTGTGAAGTCCCTGAAGACTCATCTTAAACGTATGCTAACATCAAATCTCACTTTCGAAGAAATGACAACAATATTGTGCTCAATCGAGGCGTGACTTAATTCAAGACCTCTTTGTCCTATTGATGACTCAGATGCAGATTCTATAGAACCCCTCACGCCTGGTCATTTTTTGATAAATGAAGCCCCAATCGTCGTGCCCTCACCAGATTATAAAGACACAAAGATTCATAACTTGACACGATGGCAATACACTCAAAAGCTCGTAGGCCACATCTGGCGAAGGTAGCAAGACGAATATTTAACAAGTCTACAACAGCGTCATGTCTGGCATAAGAAGAAACAATAATTCAATGTTGGTGACATAGTTCTAATCAAAACTGATGGAATACCGGCAGGGAAGTGGTCACTAGGCCGAATTGTAGACAAGCATCCCGGTAATGAACAGCATTGTGAAGAGATCAGTTACGAAACTATTTCCCTTACCTGTTGATACCAACTGATTATTAACTATCATTGTATAACTTGTCAAACCTCATTTCCATTTTGCATGCAGGCCTTATGTATGTCTATTCGTATTGTACGAGTATGTATCATTAACTTCATTGCAATTTATTACCACAGTACCTAGTTAATATAATTTATGTTTGATATTGGATAATTGGAAACGTTGCATACTGCTAAAAAAGTTTGAGTTATCAATGTGTGAATACAGTCCACTTATCGTTATTTTAAAAGTCCCTGTTAGCCCTTTGGTGGGCGGTATATTGCGTCGATATGTCCATTTTCTATATTTAAGTAGCTGCGTAAATATGATTTTTTTAGTCACTAGTAACACCATTCAAGACAGACGTATTTGTGATTTTAAAACAAGTTTCCCGTACACACAAAAGTGAACCTAAACAACAACAACAGTATTAGATGCCCTAAGATGAACTATAAACCAAAATTTAATAAATATAGCTCAAAGTCCAAAAATCGTCATTTTTATCACTGACTGACCAAATATAGACCTAAACTAACTGGGTTACAGTTTTGGTCTTTTAGGTCAGAAGACCTAAAAAGTTCAAGATTGGGTACAAAAGAATAAAGTCAGAAACTATTTTTTTTTATCGTTTTATTATAATTATTCAATAAATTGATTCACAATTATTAGGAACACTTACCTAAAGTGCCTGTAATGTAAGAATCAGCAATCAAAATTGATGACAGCCGGTCTTTATGTGGATTTTAAGTTCTTCACTTGAATAATTAATGAGTGGAATACCACCCTTAATTCAAGTACGAGTCAAGACTTATAAATTACATGTTCACAGGGGACAATTTTCTATTTGCTTACCATGCTATTACTATTAATTGCAACTTCACAATCTCTTCTTCTTCTTTGCTGATGCCAGCTATCTTGATCTCACCCAAGACCAATTGTTGAGTATCAAGCTCCAGGTGTGCTGCTGGTGGTCTTGACTTAGTAATAAAACGACTTCGATTATAAGTATGACTATATTTCTGAGGTACTGATTTGATACAATCGATATGTGCGCACGCGCAGGGTGTCGGCGAGCGAGTGGTGGTGGCGGGGGGGCAGCCCGCGGTCGCTGTGTGGTATGTGGCCCGATGTGACGTCAGGAACATATTCCCCGCGTTGAAGAGAAGTCTTCAAGATGATGTTGAAGAGACAGGAAGTGGGCATATGTTGTTGTATGCCCGTGTTATGATGCCCTTCTTCGTCAGGATGTCGGCGACTCGACAATACCCGTCAGAGCCAGTCTTGACTGCGACCACTCTGCCCAGCAACCACAGAAGAGGAGGAAGATTAGTGCTTCTCACTAAGACCATGGTGCCAGTTTTCAGCTCTTGTCCAGCTGTCTTCCATTTGGTTTTCTGCTGCAGGAGAGACACATACTCATTAGAGAAGCGATGCCAAAAATGTTGCCGTAATTTCTCGATACGGTCGAAGCGCTGTAGCCGCTGGATATTGACGTCGGTGATCTGAGGACGAGGGACTGACGTGAGTGATCGTCCGATGAGGAAGTGTGAAGGAGAAAGATAAGAAAGATCTGATGGATCAGTGGATAGGGGTGTTAAGGGTCTGGAATTTAAAATAGCCTCTATCTGAATCAGACACGTTGAGAGCTCTTCATATGTCAAATGAGTTAGGCTCATGACTCTACGCAATAAATGTTTTGTGGACTTTACTGCGCTTTCCCATAGCCCACCAAAATGTGGGCTGTAGGCAGGTATAAATTTAAATTCAATGTCTTTGGTTGCAAGATCTGACTCTATATTACTAGATGAAACCTTTAAGAAGCGTGAAAGCTCATTGAAAGCTCCCACAAATGTAGTGCCGTTGTCGGAGTACACGCGTTGAGGCTTGCCCCGACGACTAATAAATCGGCTAAAGGCCGCAAGAAAAGCTTCCTTGGTGAGGTCGGAAACCAGCTCCAGATGAACGGCTCTGACTGCAAAGCACACAAAAACACAAATGTATGACTTTAGTAGCTTACATCCTCTGCCTTTACGGTCGGCTATCAGCACTGGCCCGGCATAATCCAGCCCTGTATTTAAAAAGGGGTACTCTAGATGTGTCCTATCGCTCGGTAGGTTGCCCATGATGACCTGAATAGGCTGAGCTTTGAAACGAGTGCAGCGAACGCAGTTGGCCACTACATTCTTAGCTAGGTTTCTGCCTGCTAAAGGCCAGTAGGTGAGTCTAATGTGTGCTAACAGTAATTGTGGCCCTGCGTGAAAAAGTGTTTTGTGCTCTCTTTCGAAGATAATTTTCGTTAAGTGATATTTGCTACATAAAAGGATAGGATGCTTAACATTGTAACTATAATTGGAATTGTTAAGACGTCCACCTACGCGTATTAAGTTGTCTGAATCAATGAAAGGAGAAAGACTTATTAACCGATTCTTTTTATGTAACGCCTGATTAGATTTAAGACATGAATATTCCTCAGGAAACATTTCCTGTTGAGAAATCTGTAAAATGAGATTCTGTGAAGATCGTAATTCTGAAACTGATAAATAAGATGATTTTTTATTATTCTGGTTTTGACAATTATGGATAAATCTTTGTATATACGCTACGATTCTTATGAGTGATGTAAATGATGACTTATTATAAATTAAATTTGAAAATATATTGTTATAGGTTTGTTTGTGTGTGTCAGTAGTTGTATGTAAAGATGTTTCTGGTAAAGACTGAATTTGTGTATTAGGTGATGTAGGAAAATTGATTTCTCTATGATTAAGAAAATCAGGACCCGACCACCAAAGAGTGGACGAGCTGATGCAATCAGCCTTCACCCCCCGAGATGTGAGATCAGCGGGGTTGCTTTTAGAAGGCACATAGCTCCACGTCTGTCCGGTCGTAGCTTCTTGGATTTCACTCACTCTATTGCGGACGAATTGATCAAGCCGACTTGGCAATGTAGACAGCCATCCAAGCACGATCATCGAGTCACACCAGAAGAAACAGTGATTAAACTCTAGAGTAAGTGATTTACGTACTTTCAGAAAAAGTCTTGTGCCCAGTAAAGCACCACACAACTCCAACCTTGGTATGGTTGTGGGCTTTATAGGGGCGACCTTGTTTTTGGAGGCTAAAAGGCGAACGCAAACTGTTCCGTCGACTGCTACCGTTCTGACATAAATACACGCACCATAGGCGCGTTCAGAAGCGTCTGTAAAAGTGTGTAGCTCCACCAAAAAAGCATTGCTACAAGACACCCAACGAGGAATGTGAACAGAGTTAAGAGCTGGTAGTGACTGTATGAACTCAAGGAATTGAGATTTTATTTCTGTTGGTACTTCATCATCCCAGTTACATTTAAGTATCCACAGCTGCTGTAACATAAGTTTAGCCTGTACTATGCAAGGCCCTACGAGGCCAATAGGATCAAACACCTGACTTATTAATGATAAAATATTACGCTTTGTAATTTTTGAAGTAGGTTTTAAATCTATAGAAAAGAATAATCTGTCTGTTTTGCAGTCCCAGTATAGCCCAAGTGTTTTGCTAGCTGTGTCATTTAGGTTCAATTTTTTATCTAGGTTTTCTGGTTTTATATTAGTGACTGCCTCTAATATCTTCGGACTATTTGATTGCCACTTTCTAAGGTGAAACTTGGCGGACTCGAGAGTATTCACTACCCCGTGACATAAATTTATGACTGACTCAATCGAATCGCTACCACTCAAATAGTCGTCGACGTAGAAATCACGTCTGATGGACTGACCAACCTCTGGGTCTGAACATTGTTCTGCAAGCGAAACTAGGCATTTTGTGGCCAAATACGGGGCTGAAGCTGTACCATATGTAACTGTATTCAGTGCATAGGTCTTTAAAGGGTCTGAGGAGTTGAATCTGAAAAGAATTTGTTGTAACGGGCGCTGAGATGGCTCAACTAAAATAGCTCTATACATTTTTTCAATGTCACCCGTTACAACAAACTTGTGTTGCCTGTATCTCAAGAGGATGGATAGCAGATCCTCCTGTACGGTTGGACCTACCATCTGAATGTCATTGAAGGACTTGCCCGAGGTGCTGGAGGCCGAAGCATCGAAAACTACGCGAAGTTTTGTGGTAGAACTTGACTCACGCACAACACCATGATGAGGCATAAAATAATTAATTTCTGAATGATTTGTTTTTGAATGTTCTGTCATGTGATGAAGGTCAATATATTCTTGCATGAATTGCAAATATCTGTTTTTAAATGTGGAGTCCCGCTCAAATCTACGCTCTAGGGAGAGGAAACGACGCTTAGCCATCGCGTAAGAGTCACCTAAGCACTCGAGTGAGTCCTTCAATGGTATGGTGACAACGAATTGACCATGCGTATCCCGACGTGTAGTCTCTTGAAATAGCTTTTCACAAGCCTGTTCTTCTGAAGAGAAACAGTTTGCAGACGACACCGTTTCAAGTTCCCAGAAGCGAGTCAGCTGATCTGACTCCTCATGTGAAAGAAAGTGACAAACGGAAGGTTGTGTACGAAGACGAGACCGACTGACGCGGCCCGAAATAAGCCAACCTAGCTTAGATGACTGTAATCTAGGCTGATTGTTGCCTAAATTAATAGTATCGGAACCTAAGACATCCCAAAATACCTCTGCACCTACTAAAATATCGATAGCAGTAGGCACATTAAATAATGGATCTGCTAGTTGAATACCTGGCGGTATGGTTATATACCTTTTATCTATGTAAGAGCCAGGCAGCGATTGTGTGATCTTTGGTAAAACATAACAGCTTACTTTCGCCTGATAGCCACCATCATAAGACCGCAAATGAAGACTGCAGTTTTCTGAGGTAGTGGAAACTTGACCGTTTATACCTGAGACGGTGGAGCTAGTGCTGCGCTTTACCAGGCCGAGCTTCTCACAGAGCTCTTGCGTGATGAAGTTGGAGGTGCTGCCATTGTCCAACAGTATTCTGGCAGTATGAAGCTCTCCATTGACGTCTGTCACCTTTGCCAAGGCTGTGGATAGCAAAATGTTAACCTGATTAGTTTCTGAACAGGGTAATACTACGTTTGTTGATAAAACAATGTTTTCCCCTGTCTGTTTTTCTGCTGATTCCCTATGTAAGAGGGTATTGTGTCTGATGTTGCAATATTTGCAATGCGAGAGACTGCAACGCTTTTCGGTATGACCAGGGCGAAGGCAGTTCATGCAAACATTACTTTCTGTGGCTTTTTTAATGCGTGATTCTATGTCAAGTTTTCTGAAAGGCTGACAACTGAATAAAAAGTGATTCTCAGAACACATAGGACATTTAACATTGTTTGAATTGTTGTTATTTTTTGTTGTTGTTGTAAGGAAGTTTTTAGTTTTGTTGTGTTCGTTAGTGTTTTTTATTGTTGTTGTGTTTTTATTATAATTTAAGGATTCGAGTAAATCTGCTCTGTTTGTTAAAAATTTTATATAATCTTTTAAATTTGGAAAGGCATTTAAATTATTTTTATATTCTTCCCACTCCCTTCGTGTGACCTTGTCAAGTTTTTCTGACATCATGTATATTATAAGGGTTTCCCCTAGACCCCCTTGCTCAGAAGGCTGCCCTAAAGTAGACAAGGCACGAAGATTTTTATTTGTGACGTCAATCATGTTCCGTAACGATTTACAAGATTCATGTTGAATTTGTTCAAGACTAAATAAGGCCTGCACGTGATTATTAATAAGTAGTCTTTCATTGTCGTACCTTTCGGATAATAACTGCCAAGCTGTACCATAGTTATCTGCTTTGAAATCTATGCTTTTTATCACTAATGACGCGCTGCTGGTTAAAGCAGCACGTAAGTAGTGAAATTTGTTGATATCTTGTATACTGTCATTGTTATGAATAAGGGAAAGATACGTATCTCGGAATTCAAGCCAGTGCTGATAGTCCCCGTCGAAGTGAGGCAAGTCTATCTTAGGCAGCCGAACGAAGTCATGCCTGCAGCCAGAGCCGTGCCGCGGGAGATCATCGATGGAGGTGGCAGACACGAGCGCGGGCGAAGCAGCGCGCGCGGATGCGAGGCTAGCCTCCGCGCGGGCCACCAGCGCGTGGTACTGCGACTCGAACTGCTCCCTCTCGTTATACATTTCGTCCGCATCCTCCGACAACAGCTCCAACTCTGTCTGCAACACGTCAAATTCCTTATATAGTGATTCCATTAAACTAAGACGGTTTTTTAATTCTGCTGCTTGGAAGCTGTCTAAAGCATTTCCCGTGCTAGGTAATAATCTAAAAAAGTTGCTAAATTGCGTAAGCTTTGCTTTGTAGCCACCACGCCTCTTTATAAGTTCCCTTTGTTTTGCTTCAGACATAATGACAATGTAGGTAGATCGTTAAGGCAAAGCAAATAGCCTGAAGTGCAAGCAAAGACAAGGAAACTAATATAATGTAAGTTAAGTTATAATATTATGCGTAAACAACTGGCCAAGCCTACGGTAAAATCAGCTGATATTGTTATGAGCCCGGTGAGTCAACCGGTGCAATAAGTACAATATCACAAAAAAAACACTAATGATGTTGTTTACTCGTTTAGCAAACACGTGCGGTTAGCGAACAAAGGAATGGTCTGTTCTAACAAATAATGTGTAGTTATGCAAAATGATGATGTTATGATTTTAGGAAACTTCCACGGAATAGGTAAGCTATATATGAAGAGATCAATGTACGCCTGATCCGTATAGCACTATTCTAAAATTCCTGGATAGAAAAGGTAAAAAGACAGGAAGTTAGATAAGGATAATGGAACGGACTCACTCTGAATAATGTCCCTCTGGGTAGACTGTCCTTTAAATGTCCTCTGGCATAGGTAAGCGCGGTACGGACGGCCGGTCTAAAGTCCACAGGAGGCGCGTGCGTAGCACAAAAACGGCGATTTTCTTTAACTTGAAGGACCATATGTTGAGTATCAAGCTCCAGGTGTGCTGCTGGTGGTCTTGACTTAGTAATAAAACGACTTCGATTATAAGTATGACTATATTTCTGAGGTACTGATTTGATACAATCGATATGTGCGCACGCGCAGGGTGTCGGCGAGCGAGTGGTGGTGGCGGGGGGGCAGCCCGCGGTCGCTGTGTGGTATGTGGCCCGATGTGACGTCAGGAACAGACAAGCTTGAGCGACTTCAAAATTTTTGTATCAGTTTCATGTTTCGCTTGCGCAAGTATGATTACGTTTCTAAATTCCGTATTAAGCTCAAATGTGTTCCTATTCGCCTTCGCCAGAATGCTCACATACTTTCTTTGCTTTATAATGTGGTCTACAATCCTCTTACTCCTTTTTATCTTAAAGAACGCTTTCAGTTCCTCTGTGACACACATTCTAGGTCCTTGAGATCATCGGAGAATCTAAAATTGAGTATTCGTATGCATTTCACGTCCATATTTGACAAATCTTTTACAATTCAAGCAGCTCGGTTGTGGAATTAAATGCGCTTAAATACTGCCAATATTTAAGAAAATGGTAAAGGAGCATTACCTTTCACTTGATCGTCAAGAAGGAGCACCCTTGCTTGAACAGCTTCTCGAAATGAGTTGTGAATAATATTTTTTATAACTTCTAACATTCTGAAACAAGTCGGCCCTTTGACGTGAAAAAGTAATAGCCGGAGATAATATCGTTTTCGATCAGAAAAGGAATCATTATACATTCTTACAATTACTTTATCTGCCGCAGATTAAGATATTCGTGGTTGCCACTGTCCATGGATAAATCTGTCGGAAAATGTGTCGGCATTTCAGTGTAAAAATATTGTCGAGCACTTTCTTTGTTTTTTTTTAATGCAAATAATGCTAAAATGTTGATTTTTCTGCTGATCTAGCTGCTACATCATGCACATTTTGATCTGTAAATACTGAAACAATTCTGAGGGCTGCATTATCCGGACTTGCTCTGGCCGGTAAGATCGCCTGATTTAACTGTTCCAGGCTTCTTTCAGTGGGTTTTTATAAGTCATGAGACTAAGTCAACAAGCCTCAGACTTTTGAGCCCATCAAAGATAATAACCGCCGGCAGTTCTGGCAAGAGTGATGGAAAATGCCATAAATCGGGCCCGAATGTTTTCTGGCGACGGCGCGGTCGTTTAATTTTTCGACTAAATGAGCAAATAAATTAAGACACCAAATAAACATTATCTAAAAGCAGAACCAAAGTATTTCTGCCAAAGCACATCAGGTGATAACTTTTGCGCCACCCTGTATTCATTTTCTATCATGTCGGTAGTAGAGAAAGATTCAGAAATTGAAAGCAAAATGGTCTTTCACTATTTGTACCTTCCCGTGGAAATCGATCCAACGAGACCTCAAGAATGAAAGTCCAACGCTCTAGCTATTAGATTATAATTTTTATAATTCGATAAAATAATAAAGTTGAGCAAATTTTGTAGTTTACGCGAACAAATTGTAGATACCAGGCCCCTCAGAAAGTATTGCGAAAAAAAGTTTTTATATATGGGAGACTGGCCAGTTATAATGTTTTTCGAAAATATGATTATTTATAAGTAAAAATAAGTAAGTTCCAATTTCAAAATTTCCCTCCACATTTTTTGCGAGTTAATTCAAAGTATTGTGTCTCACTGAAATATGGATCTGCGCCGGGAACATTTTAGAGCTATGATTTTATACGATTTCAAGTGTCGCCTGAAACCGGATGAATCGTACGATAGACTTCAAATGGCATTCATGGATGAAGGCCCTTCCAAGGCAACCGTGTATCGTTGGTATAACGAATTCAAGCGCGGTCGACCAACTTTGGGGGATGACGAAAGAAGCGGTCGCCCTTTGACGGCTGTTACCGAAGAAAACGTGCTAGCAGTGAAAAATTTAATCCAAGACAATAGGCGAATTACATATCAGGAGATTCAACACATATTGAAGATTGGATCGGGAAGCGTTCACGAGATTCTACACAGCCATCTTCGCGTGAGGAGGATAGTATCACGCTAGGTGCCGCACAACCTCACCGATGCTCAGAAGCAGGCCCGGGTGGAATGGTGCCGTGATATGCTTAACAAATTTGAAGCAGGCTCGTCTCGGCGTGTTTACGACATCGTTACAGGTGATGAGTCCTGGATTTATCAATACGACCCAGAAACCAAGCGCCAGTCGACTGTTTGGGTGTTTCAAAATGAGCCAACGCCTACCAAAGTGAAGCGATCTAGAAGCGGGGGTAAGATTTTGATCGCTAGCTTTTTTAATTTGACTAGCCACTTGGTATCAATTCCCTTACGGGATCAAAGAAGCATTAA
Source organism: Orthosia gothica (assembly GCA_949775005.1). NCBI lineage: Eukaryota > Metazoa > Arthropoda > Insecta > Lepidoptera > Noctuidae > Orthosia > Orthosia gothica. The sequence goes on along the minus strand of OX459046.1, from coordinate 4,575,544 downwards.
TGCCGAATGGTATACTACCAAATGTTTGCCAGAAGTTTTCTCTGTTATAAGCAACAAGCGACCAAACACAGGGCTCCGCGGGCTACTGCTCCACCACGACAATGCACCTGCGCACACCGCACTCAAAACGAGGGACTTCCTGGACAGCACGCCAGTCAAACTCCTGGGTCACCCTCCTTACAGCCCTGATCTAGCACCGTGTGACTTCTTTTTATTCCCAAAAATAAAAAATCAGCTCAAAGGGATACAATTTTCGTCGCCGGAAGATGCGCTGGCTGCGTTCGAGCAGGCTGTAAACGAGGTGTCTGCGGCGGACTGGAAAAAGTGTTTTGAAAACTGGTTTAGGCGCATGAATCTTTGTATAGAGGCTGGTGGAAAGTACTTTGAAAAGATTTAATAAAAATATATGTACGTATAGAACAATTTTTTTTAGTTTCGCAAAACTTTCTGAGTGTCCCACGTAAATTTAGATAAGACAACCATTATGCATTTTAGGCAGCGAGTCCAGGCGGTAAATGACATTAAAGCTATGTACAATGACACATTACTTAAGAAAGTTGACAACACAAAATTTTTGGGAATTATGATAGACGCAAAGTTGGACTGGAAGGAACACATCGAATACTTAAGTAAAAGGCTGAGCTCCTCTGCGTATGCCTTATATAAACTTGCCCCAGAACTTAACACAGAGGCATTGGTAACTGCATATCATGGGCTAGTTGCATCGTTGCTACGCTATGGTATAATATTTTGGGGAAACTCGACTGACAAAGAATTAGCGTTTAAGGCTCAAAAAAGATGTATTAGAGCTATGTTCAATTTAAGTACCATAGACAGCTGTAAGCCATATTTTATGAAATACAAATTATTAACCTTACCTTCACTTTACATTTTCGAATAAGTAACATTTGTAAAACTAAATCCGGAACTATTCCCACGACTAGCTGACACCCTCCCCCGTAATAGACGTGACAATAGCCAAGTTTGCTTGCACACATCAAAAACAGCTTTAATGTCAAAGAGTGTCTTTTGTATGGCGCCTAAAATGTACAATAAAATACCGCAATCATTTAAAGCTTTGCCAGCAAACCTATTTAAAAAAAAGATGCGAGATTTATTAACAGACAAAACTTATTACCATATACGTGATTTCTTGAATGATAATATTTTATTATAATGACATTATTTTCTTTTATTATTTGCTTTTTTTTTCTTCTTTTAAGTCATCATATTATTTAATTGATATAACATTCATACTAATTTGCATTTTGTTTTGTTTAGTTTGTACCTGACAGCATTTTACTTATATTTCATTGATATTTATGACATTTTATGATTTTACTGTAATTTGTTGACATCATTTGATTTTATTAATCTTGATTGTGCAAGACATTTTATGATTTTATTGTATTTTTCTTTGACATTGTTTTATGATTTGATAGTACTTTTTTGACAATTTATTCTTTTGGGTTTTTTTTTATCAACACTGATTTTTATGACATTTTATGATCTTACTGTACTTTTACGAATTTTTTTTATAGTACTGTAATCTTGGTATTGCAAGACATTTTATGATTTATTGTATTTTTCTTTGACATTACTTTATGATTTGATTGTACTTTTTTGACATTTTATTCTTTTGGGTTTTTTTTTTATTTATCAACCCTGATTTTTATGATCTTATTGTACTTTTGCGACATTTTTTTTTATATTATTAATCTTGATTTTGCAAGACATTTTATGATTTTATTATATTATTTTTCTTTGACATTATTTTAATTAACTAACCACAATTCTCTATGACATTTTATGATTTGATTATACCTCTGACATTTTTTTTTTTAATTTGAACTTGATTATTATGATATTTTTATGATTTGATAAGGATGACGATCTATTGTTAGTTTTTATTTTTTTTTCGTTTTTCTGACATTCACTTACGATCAATTTATTGTTTTTGTTTAAAATTTATAATCTAAATGTTCTTTATAACAATTTAATTAATATAAATAATTTTGTAAACTTTATATTTGTACGCCTCGATAGGCAAAACATGTATGTGCTACAAATTAAGTCAACATCTTGTATGCATAAGGTATGTAAACACATGTTATGGCAAATAAATTATCTTTATCTTTATCTATCTTTATCTTCAAAGACGCGGGCGGAAACCTATGTTTGGATAATAATTTGCAATATCGCGCCAGAACTGCAAAAATTGTGTTGTCCACGCAGGTGAAGCTGCGGGCGGAAAGCTAGTCTTAACTATAACAGAGATCCACCAATCCACAGAGATTTCACAAGATTTCGTTCAAAACCATCCCGTGGGACTCGGTTCGGTAGTCACGATTGGTCGGTGCCGGCCGAGTTTACCTCAGGGCGGCGTGCACATCAACCTTAATAGAGGTGGACAGCAATATGATAATTATGGTACTGGTTGTTTGCAAACATACCAAGAACCACAACCCAATTTTCGGAATTAAATCCGTATTCACTGGCATCTCAATCGATAACCTATTTCGGCCCACCCTAGTTGGCCAGTTTAACTAACTAACTTTATGGCCAATCCAAGGTCAACTATTTCGCAACCCCTAAGTGAGTCTAATGCTTGTGTGAACATGACACCCAAGACTGCCCCCACCCCAAAAACTGCTCGGCGTGCACAGAGCCGCCTAGTGGATTGCATTGCGGCGAGCTCGGCCATCTGGCCAACTACCGGGGATGCCCCAAGGCCTTCAAACTTGCGCCTAAAGTGGCTAAGCGTTTTGACGCTCGCCAACAGCGCGAATCCCCCTCTGCGAGTGTTACTGTTCCTAAATAACTCTAGACTGGAAAAATACGCTTTTCCTAAAATGTCCTACATTAAGATTTAAGTACAGCTCCTTCTGAGAAAGGAGAATCTGTGACCCGCCAGCCGCACAGATTTGTAAGGTTTGACTTAATCTGACTGGACACTTTTCCATCGATTATACGTGAATTCCAAATTATGGTATTGTTTTGTTTTGGAAATTCACAATTATAAGATTATAACTTGGAAGTGGTTTAGAAATATAAAATATAACTAAATGAATATAAAATAAATTGTTATAATTAACTAAAGCTTGTGTGAGAAACCCGTTACACTAATGTAAAATACATAGCACTTAAAGAGCAACACTTACTTCAAGTGACACAAGCGGCTGTTCAGCGGCAAAGAAAGAAAGAAAAGAAACAATTCATAGTCTTTAAAATCAGATATTTGGTCTGTCATCTGTTTGAGCTGGTGTGTTACAAAGCTCTAAAAGACGTAATGAAAAACTCGGATATACCAATAATACGGAAGAAAAATATTAAACACATGCATTCTATCAAGCATGACCTACGGATGTCAGACATGGAGTTGTACAAAGAAAAATATCATATCACTAGAAACTTGTCAACACCGAATGAAAAGAAGCATACTCAACATAAAATCAAAAGACAAAATTAGGCTAAAAACAATCAGAAAACAAACCAAGATTATAGATATAAAATACCAAATCAAATAACTGAAATGGAAATGAGCAGGACACCTAACAAGAAGTAAGACAGAAAAGTGGACGAATTAAGTGATGGAATGGTGCCCTAGATATAAAAAGAGAACTAAAGGCAGGAAGCATCGAAAATGGGAGGATGATATAAAGGAGGTATCAGGACCATGCTTGATGAGGATAGCAAGGGATAGATCGTTGTGGAGTACACTTGGGGAGGCCTATGCCAAAGAGCAAGACAATCACGAAACCGGTGTCTACTAGAAAAAAATAAAAACATTAATTACGTTGCTCTCATAAACAACCATGTTTAATATTAGTAATACATTAGTAGTTATAAGATGAAATGTAACATATAAGATTGTTGATAAAGACTTTTATTATTATATTATTAAAATGCACAATCTTTATGTTACCCATACCTCCGACCTTCTTACTAGACTTGATCCTAATCACCCTGCCCTAATAATTTCCAACAACACTTGCCCAAACTTCTACAAATATAACTCTGTAAAAATTATGTCTGGAAAGCTATTGACTGGGCTCTAGAATTTTCGCTCTCCAATGATATTAATAATCTAGTTTCTGTATTCTACACAAAATTAAAAGAGTTTATCGATGAGCACATACCTCAACACAATTGTAAAAACTCGAAATATCCTTCCTGGTTTAGTAAAGCTCTCATAAAAGCACTATCCGAAAAAAAAGTACCGTAGTAAATTTCGTAAATACAATAATCCTCGAGACAAGTTGACCTACGATTTACTAAGAAGCCGTTGTCATACAATGATCAACTAAAACTATCGCAACTATAAAAAACACATTGAGAGCGAAATAACAAAAAAGCCCAAATTATTCTGGCGTTACATTAAAAACAAACGAAACAGTAAATCAGTGATTCAAGCCGGAATGCACATGGACGATGTAGTAGCTAATAGTGGTAATGACATTGCAAATCTTTTTGCTTCTCATTTTTCTTCAATTTTCACCAAACCAAATGGCATTACAAAGAGTGATGCGCTTTGTTAGACGGGCGTTTTCGGGGTCAGCCCCCGAGACAATATATCCCATGTACATGTAGACAGAGCGCATCGACATCTTGAAGCAAAGAGAGTTTGCATGGGCGAACCGTATTCGTAGGTCCAGGTGGAGAGCGGGGAGACACCACCCAGAATCGGGAGCCACAAACCTAGGCCTCAACGCTCCACTTCACTGAATAAGTTTAGAAGAGTAGTCTCGGAGATACGGGAGTGCGCTAATTCTTCAACTATTAATGCTACTAGAACATATTTATCCTACTTCTTTTTCTTTTTTTATTCTGTCTTTTTCATTTTGTATGTTTTTATTTTTACGATGTTTTTTAGATTTAGATTAATATGATATAATATGTATATGTCGCATCAAGGCTGGCCGATAGATGTAAACCATCGGGAAGTCAGGATGTATTAAGACCTTAGGTTAAGACATCGTGTGTGGGCAGGTCGGTGGGTATAATCATGCAAATGAAATCACATAAATTATTCGATACACTGGGTTTATTCAAATACTAGCTGTTGCCCGCGACTTCGTTTGCGAAGCATTAGTAATTTGAATAGCTTATTTTTTATATCGCAGTATAATATTGTGGGTTTTCCATACAAACTTCTACCCCTCTTTCCACCTCTTTAAGTAAGATTTCCGGGATAAAAACTATGCTATGTCCTGCCCAGCGTCTCAAAAATCCGAACCAAATTGCATCTAAATCGGTTCGACGGTTTAAGCGTGAAAAGTTTGTTATAGAGACAGACAGAGTTACTTTCACATTTATAATATTAATTCCGCCCGCGACTTCGTTCGTGTGATGGCAACCAAAAATAAGCTGCTATTAAACCTGAGACAAACGGACCAGTTCGCTAGTTCCAAATCGATGTAGAGGTCCCCATCCTAGTGCCATTTGATTCATCAAAGAAACTTTGACACCCCTACATCGTCTTCTGGGGGTAAATCCGAAAAACTAATGATGCCATCCTTTATTATTTTGCCTTTTAACCCTTTAAAATGTTGAATTTCTAAAAATCCCTCCTAAGTGCTCCCCAACGTCATAAAAAGAAGCTATGTGCAGTAAAAGTAATCAAAAATCTTTACCACCCCGAAGTCGTATTTTAAGGGTAGTTTCGAAAAACTAATTATTGAAAACCTTTATTGTTTATTAAGGTTGGTATTTATGTCAAGTTTCATGTTTATTGACCCAAGAAATCAGATTCTTCAAAAAAAAATATATCCCCTAAATCGTCTATTAGGCGCACGGTTGGCGCAGTGGTTGAGCGATTGACTGCTGCGCTGCGTATCAGGGGTTCGATCCCCGCACGGAACAAATATTTGTATGACCTACAGATAGTTGTTCCGGCTCTGGGTGTTTGTGTATGTGAGTTTATATGTTTGTAAACGCACCCACGATACAGAAAGAAATTCCTAGTTTGGGGCAACGTTTTTTTTTTAAAAAGAAAAAAAAAAAAGGCAAAAGTCTTTTTGGGGGGTAGTTTCAAAAAATAATAATAGCAACCTTTATTATTCATGTAGGATAGTATTTATGTCAAATTTATTGTTTTAAAAAAGGCAAAAGTCTTTTTTGGGGGGTAGTTTCAAAAAATAATAACAGCAACCTTTATTATTCATTTAGGTTAGTATATTAGTGGCAAGTTTATTGACCCAAGAAATCAGATTTTTCAAAAACACTGTAATACCTCCTGAATCGTCTTTTGGGGGTAGTTGCAAAAAACTAATAATAACAACCTTTATTGTTTTTTTAGGATGGTAATTATGCCAAGTTTCAAGTTTATTCACCCAAGAAATCAGATTCTTCAAAAAAAACTAACATCCCCTAAATCTTCTTTTGGATAATAATAGCGACCTTTATTATTCATTTAGGTTAGTATTTGTGGCAAGTTTCAAATTTATTGACCCAAGAAATCAGATTTTTCAAAAACACTGTAATACCTCCTAAATCGTCTTTTGGGGGTAGTTGCAAAAAACTAATCATGACAACCTTTATTGTTTATTTAGGTTGGTAATTATGCCAAGTTTCAAGTTTATTCACCCAAGAAATCAGATTTTTCAAAAAAACTAACATCCCCTAAATCTTCTTTTGGGGGTTGTTTCAACAAATAATAATAGCGACCTTTATTATTCATTTAGGTTAGTATTTGTTGCAAGTTTCAAGTTTATTGACCCAAGAAATCAGATTTTTCAAAAACACTGTAATACCTCCTAAATCGTCTTTTGGGGGTAGTTCCAAAAAACTAATAATCAGAAACTTTATTGTTTATTAAGGATGGTATTTATGTCAAGTTTCATGTTTATTCAGCCAAGAAATCAGATTCTACAAAAAAAATAACAACCCCTAAGTCGTCTTTTGGGGGTAGTTCCAAAAAATAATAACAGCAACCTTTATTATTCATTTAGGTTAGTATATTAGTGGCAAGTTTATTGACCAAAGAAATCAGATTTTTCAAAAACACTGTAATACCTCCTGAATCGTCTTTTGGGGGTAGTTGCAAAAAACTAATAATAACAACCTTTATTGTTTTTTTAGGATGGTAATTATGCCAAGTTTCAAGTTTATTCACCCAAGAAATCAGATTTTTCAAAAAAACTAACATCCCCTAAATCTTCTTTTGGGGGTAGATTCAACAAATAATAATAGCGACCTTTATTATTCATTTAGGTTAGTATTTGTTGCAAGTTTCAAGTTTATTGACCCAAGAAATCAGATTTTTCAAAAACACTGTAATACCTCCTAAATCGTCTTTTGGGGGTAGTTCCAAAAAACTAATAATCAGAAACTTTATTGTTTATTAAGGATGGTATTTATGTCAAGTTTCATGTTTATTCACCCAAGAAATCAGATTCTACAAAAAAAATAACAACCCCTAAGTCGTCTTTTGGGGGTAGTTTCAAAAAATAATAACAGCAACCTTTATTATTCATTTAGGTTGGTATATTAGTGGCAAGTTTATTGACCCAAGAAATCACATTCTACAAAAAAATTAACATCCCCTAAATCGTCTTTTGGGGGTAGTTGCAAAAAACTAATAATAACAACCTTTATTGTTTTTTTAGGATGGTAATTATGCCAAGTTTCAAGTTTATTCACCCAAGAAATCAGATTCTTCAAAAAAAACTAACATCCCCTAAATCTTCTTTTGGATAATAATAGCGACCTTTATTATTCATTTAGGTTAGTATTTGTGGCAAGTTTCAAATTTATTGACCCAAGAAATCAGATTTTTCAAAAACACTGTAATACCTCCTAAATCGTCTTTTGGGGGTAGTTGCAAAAAACTAATCATGACAACCTTTATTTTTTATTTAGGTTGGTATTTATGTCAAGTCTCATGTTTATTCACCCAAGAAATCACATTCTTCAAAAAAATTTACATTCCCTTAATCGTCTTTTGGGGGTAGTTGCAAAAAACTAATGATGACAACCTTTATTGTTTATTTAGGATGGTATTTATGTCAAGTCTCATGTTTATTCACCCAAGAAATCACATTCTACAAAAAAATTAACATCCCCTAAATCACCTTTTGGGGGTAGTTGCAAAAAACTAATAATGACAACCTTTATTGTTTATTTAGGATGGTATTTATGCCAAGTTTCAAGTTTATTCACCCGAGAAATCAGATTTTTCAAAAAAACTAACATCCCCTAAATCTTCTTTTGGGGGTAGTTTCAAAAAATAATAATAGCGACCTTTATTATTCATTAAGGTTAGTATTTCTGGAAAATTTCAAGTTTATTGACCCAAGAAATGAGATTTTTCAAAAACACTGTAATACCTCCCAAAACGTCTTTTGGGGGTAGTTGCAAAAAACTAATAATCACAATCTTTATTGTTTATTTAGGATGGTATTTATGTCAAGTTTCATGTTTATTCACCCAATAAATCAGATTCTTCAAAAAAAATAACATCCCCTAAATCATCTTTTGGGGGTAGTTTCGAAAAACTAACAATGAAAGTCTTTATTGTTTATTTAGATTAGTATTTATGTCAAGTTTCAAGTTTATTAACTGAAGTAATAAGATTCTTCAAAAAAACTTTAACTCCCCTAAATCGTCTTTTCGGGGTAGTTTTGAAAAATAATAATAGCAAACTTTATTATTCATTTAGGTTAGTATTTGTGGCAAGTTTCAAGTTTATTGACTCAAGAAATCAGATTTTCCATATAAATTTCAACAACCCCTAAATCATTATTTGGGGGTAGTTTCGAAAAACTAATAATGTCAATCTTTATCATTTACTTAGAATAATATTTATGCTAAATTTCAAGAATTTTGGTCGAAGTAATTAGATATTTCATACAAACTTTCAACCCCCTTTTTACCCCCTTAGGGGTGGAATTTCCAAAAATCCTTTCTTAGTGCACACTTGCGTCACTTGAGGAACCTTGGTGCCAAATTTCATGCTTCTAGGCTTAGCAGTTATGGCTGTGCGTTGATTGATCAGTCAGTCAGTCAGTCAGTCACCTTTCGCTTTTATAGATATAGATAGAAGATAGATAGATTAACAGTAACAATCTTGCTTACTCATATTACGGATCGACACTGATTCTACAACGTGTTAGCTCTACGGCTGTCAGTACTCAACTGCCATATTCTGTGTTCCCCACCACGCAAGTGGTTATTAATAGCGCGCCAATGCGTAGTTGTTCTTGCTTTGCCGCCAGATGGCGTGCTTGTGGTTTGTTTTGAAGTCCGTACTATTGACTAAACCCGACACGGCCATCCTGCGAGACAGGCGTCCTCGTCTGTTCTTCATTGTCAGGTTTTAACAGTGTATCGAATCATGTGGATCCTCATGGATGTCCTCAGCCCTTGGAGAAAGCTGAGGGGTCTGTCAGACTCCTACTGACTAAAACCACATGGTGTTCTCTAGGCCGTAATTTCTTTTGAGAGGCGAGCGTGGAACACAGCACGTCGCCTTCTATGGCCTCTCTCAGGAGACAGATCCCCAAATCTATCACCCGCAGGCATCATCTTCTTGTCCTTGCTCCATGCCACCTCATATCGTGTTGCGCCATACGTCCTCTTAGTTTATCCGTCCTGGCAATCCCCCATCATACAAGGAATGTTTTTCTGAAACATACAAAATTTCCAAACAGTATTTGTTCGACCAATCCTGACTCATACTCTAGGTGAGTGAGGAAACATTTCGAAACAATCAAACATGATCATTTAAATCTCTCTGTTCACTACTGCAAGGAATGAGTCATTCTAATTTTCAATTTAAAGAAAATAGCAACTTTATCATCGATTTGGTACTTATAAGCACCTAAACTTCTTGATTACAAAGTCCAAGTACTACTGATAGTCATTAATGTCACAATAAATGAAACAAAGAAACAAGACACCAGGTATATTATTCACGATCTTTAGCTATCTCATAGTTCCCTAGCTATCACATAGCTCTTTTAGCTATCTCATAGCTCTCTCAGAATCACAATTGCTTTACTCGCACTTTCCCACGATGTCGAGTCAACTCAACTCTCTAAACTCAGAACCTGTTCACACAGAGATTTAGTCTGTTCTATGTTAAGTTAATTCATTATATACTTCATCTACTATCTCAATTGGTACTTATGTGTCTTCCTAACATGATCTACGCATTGAAATCAAAATTAGAACATCAAAATGATTTCAATTTTCGTAATGAGGGCTTCACGATTCGAACGTCATCAACATTAAAATGGTGACCTCACGACTCGCGTGACTATGTGAGTTTCCTTAAACACCAGACAAAGTGTCACACAGACTCAAGGTGTCATACAGGCCTACAGTTGCTACAAAGACCTCTAGTTGCCACACTGGCCTACAGTTGCCATAAAGGCCTCCAGTTTCCACACAGGCCTTCAGTTGCCATAAAGGCCAACAGTTGCCACACAGGCCAACACACAACGCTCGGCTAGTCCAGACCAAAGTAGATCATTGGATTCGTGAAAATAGGGAAATTTTAGAACTCTACTCTTTAACTAAATCATTACCCTGGGCCATATGCCACTAGTCGCTCCAAACAAACTTTAAAACTTACTCTGCAGCAAAAACTGCCGAACTTATATACACTCTCGAGTAAAACCTCTAACGCCACGGCTCTATAGCCGACCAGCAATTATATTGCTCTTACTCAACGGTCTCTCTAGACCCCGACTTCCGCCAGAATCCACTGGTACGGTCAAACATAATACGGCTGATAGACTCATTACTCGACACCTTAAGCTTGCTCATCATCATCAAAATCCTTTGAACATCAACATCGACTGGTACATGACCCGCTGGCTTCTTTTTTAACCTACCGTGTGCATACTTGTAGGTTTTAAGCATACTGTAGGAAGATTAGTTTTTTTATGATGAGTATGCGCACCCAAGCGCCCGCACCACCCGCGTACCCCGTTGCGCGGTCGTCTGCACCCTGCTCCGAGCAGGTAGTCTGGCTCGCATCACGCTCGCAAGCGTCACGATTTTACACTGTCTCCTCGTCATATTTGAATTAAGTTAACTTTTAAGTATTTTCTGTTTTGTATTGGACTGAGTGATTATATTGTGTAAATTATCTCAACAACATCTTATTTCGCCTCATTCACCCTATAATACCTATTTAAAGCTTTCGGTGTATAACGATCACCATCCTGTCATAGTCACCCATCGCGGACTTAATACAGGATCTATTTAGTATTCGTACTAGAGTTTCCCACACAATACTTCATTAGAAAAAGGTCCGACGATCAACAATTTACCAACACAGTAATTCTAACAATTCTGTTACTCTTTACCATAATTCTTGCAATGCATACTCAACTCATGAAACCTCTGCAAAGACCCATCGCCACATGTTACGCATGAGGTGCGGTCCAGAATTTGTCCCATGAGTAGACATGTTAATCAGATTTGGTTTCACTACCACTTTTATCAACTATGACGTCTTATGTTAAAGGAACTTGGTGATCGGGTATCCTTCTCACAAGATTCGCGCTTTTTACTCAAAGATCTTGGAACATACAGACTGTTAATATGAGGGGAAAAATTAAGCCTGATAATATTTGCTTCTTAATAACTCACGTGAAGGAGCTTCACGAATAACTGGGATCAATATCGTTTAAATCAGGCTATCAACAGTAACCCTTTACTATCACTCACTAACTCAGTCTTTATATACGGAAAACGATCGCGAGATCTACTGTTATCATAATATTAATTTGAAAGTAAGCAAGTGAATTCAGATCTGAAGACCGTGGTTGTAAATCGTTACGCAACATAAGATTTTTTCTGAATAAACGGAAATGACCAGTACCGTTACTAACTAGACACAATTGCGTTAGCCAAATTACATTACTAACTCGCTTTGCCACTGAAAATCACTAGTTGTGCAGTCATTTTGGATATCTCATCTCCTTCATATGGGATATCTCATCCTAAATGTATGTACCGAAATATTGTAAAAATCATTTTTTTTTAAGATTAAATATGGAGTTTCTTGTGCATTCTTCTCCATAACAAGCTACTTTCCAAATGCACGGTAGAATCAACTTTTATTCCATGTAAATTTAAAAAGTATGGAGTTTCATGTGCATTCTTCTCCATATCAAGCTACTTTCCGAATGAAATATGATATACGATTGTCTTTGTCTTTAAAGTTCGTACTGAACCAAATGTTGAAACTATACAACCAATAGAAAACTCATTAACTACAAGTGTGTCTTAATTACCTAGTGATAGTACTAGATATAACCACTACCAATTCAGTGGTCAAACATGAACACTCTTAAAACTCGAACTATCATCTCTTCACTAGAGAACCTTCGACCTCACTATCGAAATAACATGGAAGCGACTCACCGAGTATTCCATTCCAATCTTGCGCGCTCTTGACCAGCTGTTGTCATAACGTTCGGCTGCCACCGGCGAACTGCTAGCTTGCCGTTTCTCTTAGCCTCTCAGGTGTTGACAAGTCAGCCTTCGCAAACAGCATCTGAACCATCTGCAGCAGAGGCTCCACTTCTACAATATGGTATCTGAAACGTGAAAACACTACGAAAGTACATGTTCACACAATTATCTTAACCATAAACAGCTTTGATGGAAATTAACCGGTGTAGTAAACTAAACCAATCAATCTGCCTAGCCTTATCCCAATTACATTGGGGTCGGCTTCCAGTCCTACCGGATTCAGCTGAGTACCATTGTTTTTCATGGAGAGATTGCCTATCTGACCTCCACAACCCAGTAACTGGGTAACGGTACCCCTTGCCAATACTGGTGTCAGATCTCAGGCTTCCAAATTCCCGTAACGACTGTCAAAGATCTTCAAATGACAGCCGGGACCAACGGCTTAACATGCTTTCCGAAACACGGAGGAAACCCGGTATGTTGAAATGGTCACCCATCTACGGACCGACTTCGTCAAGCATTGCTTAACCTTGATGATCGACCAGTGCGGCTGTTACTATTTAGCTACGAGCTCCTAATAGAAGTAACTCAAACTGGCACGGCAAAATGGAGTATTATGGACACTGTGAGTGCAGAGCACCTGTCCAAAACATGAACCGCACATTACTGCGTCCCAAGTGTCCAGGTAGGTATATGGGCTTTAGAGAATCCTATGAATGCCATAGCATTTTAAGTCGCAATTAACGAGGCCTGGTAGATTTTACCACTTTTTAGACTTAAAGTTTGGCCCTTCGACCACAAAAGACGAATACTATGCTTCTTCTCAAACTTAGTTAACTCTCACTATATAAAACTATCACACTACAAAATTAATCAAAATATTTAATTTGGCATTAACATAATTTCCAGACTGAAGTGTAAGGTATATCGTTCTAACTTCCAAACAATAATAGTCGGCCAAGGCCAGTCAAATGTTATTGCCAGTGATAGTAGAATAATAACTCTTCAACAACACCAAAACTTGACCATCGATAACCAACATTAAATGATAACCTGACTCGAGCCACCCCGATGAACCACAGACCGCTACTGACACAAAACCAGGATTTTGAAAACTGAATTCTTGTCCATAGTCATAAGAAAATTAAAATGACTCACCAGATTGGCTTAAAGATCTGTGTGTATGGATCTTTACACGTCCACACGCTCTGTCCTGACCTATCCAACGCCTTGGTTTTTGCAAGCATCCTTGCTACTTCACTTCGGACTGGTTTTTCATTATTCAAGACTCAGGGTAGTCACAACTAACACCGCGATTTTTTTTGCAAGAATGTATCCGCCATTTTTTTTTTTTTTTTTTTTTTTTTTTTTAAAAAAAAAAAAAACGTTGCCCCACACTAGGAATTTCTTCCTGTATCGTGGGTGCGTTTACAAACATATAAACTCACATACACAACACCCAGAGCCGGAACAACTATCTGTAGGTTATACAAATATTTGTTCCGTGCGGGAATCGAACCCGCGACACGCAGCACAGCAGTCAATCGCTCAACCACTGCGCCAACCGTGCGCCGTGTCACTAGCATTGTTTATACGTGTGATCTCATTAGCACGACTGAATCCCAATTCTGATGTCGCATCGAGGCTGGCCGATAGATGTAAACCATCGGGAAGTCAGGATGTATTCCCTTAGGTTAAGACATCGTGCTTGCTTTTCCACCAGTTGGCGTGCTTGCGGTTTGTTTTGACGTCCATACTATTGACTAAATCCGACCTATATATTGTTTTTTTTTAATAATTTAGTGTTTCTGACCGGATAATGTAGTTGGGAAAAGCCTAGGCAGACTAACTGCAGGTTGTATCTTTTCTCATGCACGCCCCATTCTCAGTCACACATTTACAAGCAAAAGTTAAATTGACTGTTAGGGACCATGCTCCTTATGAGCATGGTGTCGACGCAATGCCGATGGAACTAACCGCTCCGTTGTTTGATAAGGATCGCCGCATGGATGCCGCAGGGAAAGCGCTTTGTCACGTTTTACATTTCGAAAGAACTGTTAGGGAACATTACTCCTATGAGCACGATGCCGACGTCTTGCGTTTACGGCAGTATCTGGTAGAGGCGCAACGTAAATTGGATATGGCCGCACTGAATGCCTCAATAATATGACGAATTACCCTACCTATCCTCACCTCATTTTTTGTCACACTCACCTTATTTATCCATATGTGGTGTATCTGTTATTTTTTATATTGTATTATACACATCTATTTTATCTTTTACTAGCTTCCGCCCACGGCTTCGCCCGCGTCAAAAGTGTTTTATCATCCCAAGGGAATACGAACTATCCTATGTCATTCCCAGGATCTCAAACTATGTCCATGCCAAATTTCGTCTAAATCGGTTCAGTAGATCCACTTAAATCGTCTTTTGGGATTTAGTTTCAAAAAAATCATAATGATAACTTTAATTATTTATCGAGGTTGGGTGTTTATGTAAAGTTTCATATTTATTAACCCAAGAAATCAAATACTGCCTGTGGTATCCTATAATAAACGACAGAGCAATACGTGCCTGCGGGTACTTATTATTATGTTGTCACACACAGCGGTGACAGGACGTTACCATGTAGCGCTCTGTGCCTACTGATAATTTGAGTGTTTTATTATAAACCCCAACTCCTAATTAGTGAACACCACATTGGCGACGAGTAAAAGCGCAGTGAGTAAAGTGATTATATCAAATAATGTCCCACTTACGGAAATTGGCCAGCCACAAAAGTATTATTTTATTGCATGTGTTTAGAAAAAAAAAAAAAAGAAGGTAGTAATGGAAATGTAAAATTTAGTAGAATGTTTATTTTTATAATTATTTGCCTATCCATGAGCGATCCGCGTCGGCAATAAGCTGTGGGATGTGCTACATAAATCATTGAAATCATTACTTGACTTGTGTGAATAAACAAAACCGTGTACCGAAATGTGGTTATGAAATTCAAATGCTTTTCCTCCTGTGGCAACACTACAGCTAACAGCTGATTTGAATTTGTCCTAACAATTTTAATTTTAAATATTAATTTTCCTTCATAATAAGGCCTATTTCCAATCTATTAACTAGTTTAATACGTAATTAAGTGTATTGTGTTAAATTTTAGGCACCAAGTGCAAAATAAGTGTAAAAATTGTTTCGGCCTTTCTTCTCAGAGTAGTCAGATAGGAAACGCCGACCTCATCTAGTTTTAAAAAATATGATCGACGTGTGAAAGTGTTTGTACAAACCAACTTACAGAAATAAAATCATTTATCAAATAAAAACTACATTTTGACAGCAATAAAAAACTCAAACCCGGTTTAATCCGGTTGACCAAATCCGTTTGCTAATAAGGCGATGGAGCGTTGTCAACGTGTATAGTTATAAAACGATCCGTCTCACAAAACAATAATCACTAGTTATTCAAGCAAAGCAAAACTATCTATTTTCTAAACTGTCTATTTTTCAAAACGATATATTTCTCAAACATCACTCGTTATTTACGAACAAAACATTTGAACGGTGAACCGTTAATTGATGTGAAATATTGGGTCAAAACAAGATGTTTCAACGATGAATCGTCAATTCATTCATTCAGTTATTTTTATTGAATGATAAAAATAAAAAAGTTCCACTTCGATAAACTCGAAGCAAAATGATGCCAAATTATATTGGGTCAAAACAAAATGTTTCAACTATGAATCGTCAATTCATTCATTCAGTTATTTTTATTGAATGATAAAAATGAAAAAGTTTCACTTCGATAAACTCGAAGCAAAATGATGCCAAATTATATTGGGTCAAAACAAGATGTTTCAATGATGAATCGTCATTTCATTCATTCAGTTATTTTTATTGAATGATAAAAATGAAAAAGTTCCACTTCGATAAACTCGAAGCAAAATGATGCCAAATTATACTGGGTCAAAACAAGATGTTTCAACGATGAATCGTCAATTCATTCATTCAGTTATTTTTATTGAATGATAAAAATGAAAAAGTTCCACTTCGATAAACTCGAAGCAAAGTGATGCCAAATTAGGTATTAACTAAAAGGTATCATGAAATTTGTTGGTTAAATTGGACCAAAAATAAAAGTTCGATGGAAAAAGAAATGATGTCAATTCTGTCGAAAGACATTATTGGATTTAAAATGAAAGATCGAAATAAATGATTTCAATCATATCGAAAGATATTATTGATCTAAAACAAACTGTTTCAACGTAAATCGTTAATTGATGCAAATTTATCGAAACGACTTATTGGGTCAAAACAAAATGTTCCAGCGATGAATCGTAAATTCATTCATTCAATTATTTTATTGAATGATAAAAATGAAAAAGTTCTACTTCGATTAACTCGAAGCAAAGTGATGCCAAATTAGGTAATAACTTGGTGTTAAAACTAAAAGGTATCATACAATTTGTTGGTTAAATTGGACCAAAAATAAAAGTTCGATGAAAAAAGAAATGATGTCAATTCTGTCGAAAGACTTTATAGGATTTAAAATGAAAGATCGAAATAAATGATGTCAATCATATCGAAAGATATTATTGATCTAAAACAAACTGTTTCAACGTAAATTGTTAATTGATGCCAATTTATCGAAACGACTTATTGGGTCAAAACAAAATGTTCCAGCGATGAATCGTAAATTCATTCATTCAGTATTTTATTGAATGATAAAAATGAAGAAGTTCCACTTCGATAAACTCGAAGCAATGTGATGCCAATTGTTAAAATTAAAAAAGTATCATGAAATTTGTTAAGGCTAAATAAGAATCAAATCGAATGCATTTTGTACTAACTATTATACTCAAATAAGAAAAATAAAAAATTATAAAAAATAACCGTTTCCTGAGGTGATAGACTGGGACTCGAAGTTAACTGGCAGTCTGGCACTTAACAGGTACTTCAGGGACTTTTGTGCGGCTTGCTAGCTAGAGTTTGTTTATTTAAACATTCCTAAGTAAACAGAGCCACACTGAGCTCTTGTTATGAATAGATCATAATCAGTAAAAGTAAATATAAACTCAATTGTTAATTTTATAATAAGCATTTTGATTATTTTAAAATGCAAATTTAAAGCACAAATTAGCTTCTTGTAATCATTATTGCAAGAAGTTAATTTGAATGAAGCTAATGCAACATGCTCTGTCAATTTAAATGTAAGTAGAAAATGACATTATATGTCAGTGAGTATCAACTAGCATAAATAAATGCAAGTTTTCTTATATTCAAGCCACGTCTAATTAAACACTTAGTTGTTATTATGTACAAAATGCTACATCTATGCTCTGCTTTATGATTGACAAATTCTCGAATGTAGGTTACGCTCATAGTACAAATATGCGAGCCTACTTATATAAAATAATTTGATTACATCACAGCAAAAGCAAACACTAGAGTCAGCATAACGTTGTCAGAACCAAATTGCCACAAGTACCTGCCTTATTAAAATTGATACATGAACAAGAGGTATAACCTATATGGCAATAAAATCACAAACGTGATAACTAACGGTTTCTGCCGTATTTATGCCAATGTAGAGATGAGCACTTTGGCACTTAAAACTTAATACAGTAAACTGCTCCTGAATTACAAAGATAATGCTCAGTTACCAATTCCTAGTACCATGAATGTGTACAGAATAAAAGGTGTTTTCTAATGTTATTTCCAGAAACACTACAAAACAAGGGCCAATAAAAGAAAAAGTTCCAACTTTTTGTCAAATGACAAGATACTAAAAGCTTAAATAAGAAGATTAACATGTCCACTTTCTAGAATCAAACTCTTGTCAAAACAAGATACTAAAAGTTTAAATAAGAAGCTATAACGACTCAACCTTTTGTCAAATGACAAGATACAAAAACTCAAAAAAGAAGCTAAAAAGGTCCACTTTTCTAAACTCAAAATCTTGTCAAATGACAATTCAATTCAATTCAATTTATTCATGAACAATTTACAATGTGTTTGAACTCTTAATCTAAATAAATAAATAAAATCACAATCATTAAAATTACAAAACTAACCAACACATTCATAATACAATAATTTTCCAAATACCATTTAAACATTCAATACAGTTAAAAATTCAAGCAATTACATAATTATTATTACCCAGTCTCACATTATCCAATATCAAATTTAAAACGTGGATATGTCTTCGTCTAGCGAATACAGACATTTCTCCAATAGGAACGTCTTGAGTGTCGACTTAAATGAGCATACATTATGGTTTTTATTTCCAATGGCAACCTGTTAAAAATCCGAACTGCTTGATATTGAGGACTATGTTGAACAATATTAAGCTGGGGTACTATTTTGTTTTTAAAATCTTTTCTTCGCGTACTTTCTTTCGTCTCTCCTCATCCGTTTCATATTTATGCAGGCATTTCTTAAAATTCACCAGCAGTACCAAAACATAGAGGCTGGGCACAGTAAGAATATTTAAATTTTTAAAGTGTGGCCGACAGCTCTCTATTTGTGATATCCGGACCATGGTTCGTATGGCTCTCTTTTGGAGTACAAAGGCTCTCCGGCAGTTATATTTAAAACTATTCCCCCAGAACTGAACACTATATCTCAACCTTGATTCTATTAGAGCATAATATACCATTTTATGGTGATTTATGTCTATTTCATCCCTAAGACTGCGTAAAACATAACACGCTGAGAAAATATACGAGTCAATGGCTTGCAATGCCCTTTTCCAATTTAAATATTTATCAATGTATACCCCTAGAAACTTTACCTCAT
This sequence comes from Orthosia gothica, assembly GCA_949775005.1. NCBI lineage: Eukaryota > Metazoa > Arthropoda > Insecta > Lepidoptera > Noctuidae > Orthosia > Orthosia gothica. The sequence goes on along the minus strand of OX459046.1, from coordinate 4,556,325 downwards.
CAACTATGTCAATTTTAAATTCATTAAGTGTGATCGTCATATTTTCTTTATTACGAGCTGTTGTACTAAATAATATTATTTTGGTTTTATCTGTGTTAATTATGAGCTTGTTACTTTCAAACCAAGAATTAAAAACTTTCCCCTCCGCATCAACCTTAGCGGAAAGCTCCTGCATGTCATTGGCCTCAACTATTGCGTTGGTGTCATCGGCAAAAACTGTCAGCGGTGTGTCGGGAAATATTCATCATCATCATCATTTCAGCCGAAAGACGTCCACTGCTGGACATAGGCCTCCCCCAGGCGTCGCCACATTGACCGATCCCGTGCGTCTCGCATCCAGTGCCTGCCCGCAACCTTAAACAAATCATCGGTCCACCTAGTGGGAGGCCTTCCAACGTATCGTCTTCCAGTTCGCGGTCGCCATTCCAGAACTTTTCGGCCCCATCGGCCATCCGTTCTGCGAGCAATGTGCCCTGCCCACTGCCACTTAAGTTTGGCAATTCTTCGGGCTATGTCGGTAACTTTGGTTCTCCTGCGGATATCATCATTTCTGACGTGATCACGCAAGGAAATTCCGAGCATAGCCCTCTCCATTGCCCTTTGGGTGACTTTAAGCTTTCTGATAAGGCCCATTGTGAGCGACCACGTCTCGGTCCCATAGGTGATCACTGGCAACACACACTGGTCATAGACTTTTGTCTTGAGACACTGCGGTAAATTGGACGAGAAGATACCACGCAACTTCCCGAACGCCGCCCAGCCGAGTCGGATTCGACGGTTGACCTCTTTCTCGAAGTTGGACCTACCCAAATGGACCGTTTGTCCCAAGTGAACATAATCGTCTACAACTTCGAGTGTAGAGTCTCCAATCTTGATAGGAGTGGGTGTTACATGGGCGTTCACCATGACCTTGGTTTTGTCCATGTTCATTTTAAGACCCACTCTTTCGGAAGCTCTACTAAGGTCATCGAGCATTTTGCTGAGGCTCTCCATGGTCTCAGCCATGACCACTATGTCGTCAGCAAACCGAAGGTGAGTGATGTACTCGCCATTAACGTTGATGCCAAGCCCCTTCCAGTCCAGAACCTTGAAGACGTCCTCCAGCGCAGCAGTGAACAGTTTCGGAGAAATTACGTCTCCCTGTCTTACGCCGCGCTGGAGAAGGATTGGTTTCGAGGTCTGATCCTGAAGACGGACTGACATGGTGGCGTTTTTGTATAGACACTTCAACACCTCAATGTACCGGTAGTCGATCTGGCACCGTTGGAGAGACTGCAGTACAGCCCAAGTCTCGATCGAATCGAAGGCTTTCTCGTAGTCCACAAACGCTAAACAGAGAGGCAGGTTATACTCTTCGGTCTTCTGTATAACCTGCCGCAGCGTATTTATGTGGTCTACGGTGCTAAAGCCTTTTCGGAATCCGGCTTGTTCGGGAGGCTGGAAATCGTCAAACCTGCGCGCGAGACGATTCGTGATGACTCTTGAAAACAACTTGTAAACATGGCTAAGAAGCGAGATGGGCCTATAGTTCTTCAGCCGGGCATTGTCGCCCTTCTTAAAGAAGAGTACCACCACACCCCTGCACCATGCCTGTGGCGTTTTGCCCTCGAGTACGACGGAATCAAAACGCTTCTGAAGGGCCTTGAGGACCGGTTTTCCACCCGCCTTCAGGAGTTCAGCCGTGATTCCGTCATCACCCGGCGCCTTGTTGTTTTTAAGCTGTTTCAGAGCCATCCCAATCTCGTACAGGCTGACGTCCGGGATATCTTCGGTATAGTGCCGGGTCAATCTTGGGTCGTTTGCTAGATTCGCAACGGGTTTACTGGTTGACGTGTACAACTGCCCATAGAAACTCTCGATCTCCCTCAGAAGCTCTGGTTTGGCGGATACAATCCTGCCATCATCGGTCTTCAGTTTCGTGAGCTGGCTCTGCCCAATAGCCAGATCCCTTGAAAAAACCTTGGAGCTTTTACTTCGCTCAATCGCGTCTTTAATACGCTCGGTATTAAAGCGGCGGAGGTCTCTTTTCAAGGATTTAGAGATCTGTCTATTGATCTGCCGGTATTTGCACGCCTCATCTGAAGAATGCAGGATCATCCCACGCCTCTCCTTCATAAGCTTGAGGGTATGATCAGAGAGCTTTTTGTTTCTATCTGTACGACGGGTCTTGAAAAACTTAGACCCGACCGTATGGACAGCTTCCACGAACCCGTCGCTGTATTCGTCCACGGAGCTCCACAGGCACTCGAAACGATTCTGCGAACGGAGTTCGAGCTGAAAGCTCTCGGGGTTTTGGACCTGGACCTGTGCTGGACGGAGCGTGAACTTCATCAGTCGAGACCTTTCAAGCTTAATATTAATGTTCAATGTGCCTCTTACCATGCGGTGATCGCTCCCGGTTTTTACCGAATTGATCACAGGGACATCATTGAACATTTGCTTCTTGGTTGACATGATGAAGTCGATCTCATTTTTTGTTGCACCATCGGGGCTCTGCCAGGTCCACTTCTTGTGTTCACGCTTTTTGAAGAAGGAGTTCATCATATAGAGGCCCTCCTTCTGCATAAAACTGGCCAGTAGGTGACCCCGGTGGTTCCGTCGTCCAACTCCAAATTGCCCCACTTGCAGCTCATCCTCGTCTCGTTTGCCCAGTTTCACGTTGAAGTCCCCCATGACAACGGTGAAGTGAGTTTTGAAACCATGTATGGCTCTGGAGATATCCTCATACATGGTCTCTACCTCGTCGTCGGGGTGTGCCGAGGTTGGGGCGTAGACCTGTATGACCTTCAGCGAATATCTAGAGGATATTCTGAGTATAAGGTACGCCACCCTGGTCGACACACTCGATCTTCACCACGTTGTTCACGTGGGACTTGTGGACGATAAACCCGATACCACCCTGGGACTGCCGGTCACCCTCTCGGAAATAGAGCAGGTTCCCGGATTCGAGGATTATCGAGTCCTCCCCCTCTCTTCGGACTTCAGATAACCCTATAATACTCCATCGCAACCTGCTCAATTCCTCTTCGATCTCGGTGATCTTCTCGTCGGTCCGAAGTGTGCGCGTGTTGTACGTTGCCAGGTCCAGTCGTCGGTGATTGTTGGGGTAGCCGGATCTCGTCCGGAGATTCTTAGCACCCCTTGCCATGCCGTAACCTCGACCGCTACCGTAGTCGAGGGTAGGCAGGCTGCCGGGCACTAGGGGCCATTTTTTATTTGTGCTATTCATAGGGGGGGTTTTGCCATAATCGCCACGCTTGGCAGGCGGGTTGGCTATCGCAGTATGGTTGTTATAGGAGCACAGAGAACGCTGCTGCCCATTCTCTGGTTTGTCCCTTAGTCGCCTTTTACGACACCCACGGGAAGACATGGGATGGTGAAATTCTTAACGTCCGGCACCATACGGAACCGAAATATTGAATTAATGTAATTAATTAAATCATTTGTAAATAATATAAACAAAATAGGCCCCAAAATGGATCCTTGGGGTACGCCCGCCACTATATCCTGCATAGAAGATTTATTGCAATTGCTACTACTATTTGCTTGCATATTACTAATACATTACACCACATACATTTTCCTGTTCCTTAAATATGATGAGAAAAGTTGCAAAGTTTTACCTCTCACACCATAATGCTCCAATTTTGCAATGAGCAATTTGTGGTCAATTGTATCAAAGGCTGAGCTCAAATCAAGAAAAATGTCAGCTACCCTCTTTTTCCTATTCAATTTGCTAATAATATCTTCCACCAATGTATATATAGCGTCCCCTGTTCCGACATTTTTTTTGGTATCCAAATTGTCTCAAGTGCAAAACCTTGTTTAAATTTAGATGTACTAAAAGTCTACTCTTAATGATTTTTTCAAAAATTTTTGAAAGAACAGGAAGCAAAGAGATAGGTCTATAGTTTTTTGGCTCTGTTTTAGACCCCTTTTTGTGGATTTGTATAATTTTTGCTATTTTAAATTTATCCGGAAAGATACCTTCTGCAATGCATTTATTGTAAAAGTCAGTCAAAGGTAAAAACTCAGCTAACATATTTAAATTTTCTTTAATAACTGCTATTGGAATGTCGTCATAGCCACATGATTTCTTATTCTCCATACCATTAACTATTTTCAATATCTCATTTGGAGTCATGTCATTTTGTCAACAATCATGTCATTTTGAACTCATTTAGTGCTTTGTTCAAGAAATATATAGGGATCTAGATTCTTAATATTACTCAAAATATATTTATAGCTGAATTGATTTACTAATGCGTTTGCAACATCTAAGGGATTTTCTATAATTTTACCGTCAAATTTATGCAAGAGAATTTCAGAATGCGGTGCTTTTATTTTATTCGTGCTTTTATTTACAACTTTCCAAATTGGTTTACTTAAATTACAAGAATTGTTAAAGCTTTCTGTGATTGATATTTTTTTGGCTTTAGATATTACCCTTCTGTATATTTTTATATATTTTTTTTTATAATTCTGTAAACTGTTTTCCAGCTTATTTATACTACCAGCACACAGCAAACGTTTCATTTGGCTTGATGTTTTAATGCCTTTTGTCATCCACTTTAATTTGAAACCATTTTTGAGTTTAACTTTTTGTTCTCTCTTTCTGTAACAATTTTTGAAAATTGTAACAAATGTCTTCAAAAACGTGTTTATTCTCATACAACTCCAGTCAGTTTCAAGAATTCTCTGTCTAAAAGCTTGGCGGTTTTTAATGTTAAAGACTCTTTTGTTTACAACTATATATTTATTTTTATTTGTATTATCAATTATATTATCTAATAAAAGTCGCTCAAAAGCGCACCGTGTCCATCTGCTAAGCCGTTGTGGTCTATTTCACATTGTTCCACATAATCATCTGGTAGATTAGTTATAACGTTATCTATACAAGATGCGCAACTGTTGCGAATAAACGTAGGTGTATTAATAAGCAGTCGGAAATTATAACATGCCAGTAAATTTTTAAATTCAGTCCGGCTTCTGCTCTCTAACATTAAGTCCACATTAAAATCATCACAAATAATGCTTTTCCTATTGAACAAATATTCCAACAACTTCTCCATGTTTATCATAAAATATTCGAAATTCTTATTATTAGGGGTGCGGTAACAGCAACACAAGTATAGACCGGTACTAGTATCCTTAATACCACATACTTCAAAGACTTTCATTCTATACAATTTGTTTATAACATCTATATTTTCCACTTTTCTGTTTATGTGCCCCAAGATCAGACTCCCCCCTCTTATTTTTTTGTTCCTAGTATTGTATGAGATTAAATTATAATTTTCTAGATTAAATACATGAATCGATTTATCATTTAAAAAATGTTCACTAATACATATAAAGTCTACTCTCTTGTCTAGTGAATTAATGTAGACCTCTAGTTCACTTTTCTTGTTACTGATACCACATACATTTTGATAACATATAAATACATTTGTTTCAATTGGGAAGACCCTGAACCACGTTTGCAGCAATAATTAAGAGTGCTATAAAAATCATTCACGAAAAAAGTCTGACTCCTGTATAAGGTTGTCAGTTTGTGTCATGGAGTCAACACACTCAGTATACAATTGTTTGCAACTTACATTTAACGAGAAATCAGTTTGGATACCAACGTTGCTCTAACATACATGCTTCATCTGGTTGCAATTTACTAGTGATTCCTTATAATTTCGATAGTTATTCATGTATTTCACCCTAAGGATATGTCTAAGAACTAGTCTGCATGCATGTAATTTGTTTAGACGTTTGCCTGACTTGCCAAAATTGGAATCTAACTGAATGAAAGCTGAGTTATCACAATTACAACACACAAAATGAAGTAGGCTGTTCAACATTTTAACGCTTATAAAATTATTGTAATAAATATTTCCTATCATAACATTAGTATTACTTAATTGACACAATGCATAATGTAAATGCGATTGCACCACCATCGGACTCTTATCGTTAGAGGCCGCCAATATCAATATAATAAAAGCTTAAAAGGTCCACTTTTCTAGACTATATTTCTCAAGTCAATGACGAACCAACAATGGATTACAAATTTGCATGTGCAAAGCATATTGGATGCACAGTTAAGACAATAAAACTTTTTCTAAATGATTAGTTGTAAAAACTAATATTTTGGGTAAAAGCTGCCATTGACCTTAATGTACCTACTACAAAAGGTGTTGGTCTGAATTCCACTAAAAATAAACAAATTTCCAAAGTCAAAAAGGTTTATCTAGAGATCTCTATTTTCAAAACAATTTGTCAACCTCTTAGTTAAGTCCCAATTCCTGGCATCAAAGGTTAAAACACAATACTAGCTAAAGACATCATGGAACCTGTAAATAAAACCATAATCTTGGGTTTCTCCAATGTCTTAAAGCCTGATAATGATATTCTTATAATTTGGACATGCATATAGCCTTAGATAAAATATAATACTAAGGTAGTGTTGCTAAGAAAACCACACATGATTATCACTCCTAAATTCAATTCAAATAATATTTTCTATAAAGTAAAAATCAAAATAGCTTTTGTTCATGCATATTAAATATAGAAAATATAATAATATATTGCTTGGCGAAGGAGTGCTCAAACTTATAAACAACAAATATAAAAACGATGAAAAAAAGGGAATTTTCAAACGCACCTGTCTGCTACTGTGATTGATCGAATCCAAATTTTTCATCACTTGACTGGCATTTAATTGTGATGCGTTTATAATAATTTAACCAGTTGGTGAAATTTACGGTTAAACACAAACGCTCAAGTACTTGGCAACTATTAAAGTAATCCAGCTTTGTGGATAATTGTTTTTGGAAAGTGGATCCATAATCTCACAACTATAAAATCAATGTATAGTTTAGAAACTAAAATATTGTGTCTCTATATTGCCTACCCTTGGCTACAATGACACGGAAGTTTATATTGCACCTAAGTAGTCGCTGACACCAGTTCTGTTACTGTAGTGACTGTACTAGTTCAGTTCAACAAACAAAAACAATTGATTTCACTCCTGTGGACGCTAAAGTTTGACAGTGCACTGTAAGAAAAAAAAAAAAAAAAGAACGAGACGTTATAAGTCTTTGTTGTAAGAAACGAACTCTAAACTGGTTCTTTGGCAAAATAAAAACAAAGACCTGGTTTAATTAGGAGTCCAGAGTATTTAAATATGAAATATGTTTAAAGCCGTATGGTCTACTAATGTAAAATCTAAATATTTAGCACAAGATCGAAATTGTGAAATTTCTAGCCAAAACACAATAACAGTGTTATGAAATATGTATATTTCAAAAGCCGTAAATAGTAAAAGTATAACATCTAACAACGGCAGATAATGAGGCATAATGTTTTTCACTAATGGCCTCTGAAAAACAGGCATTTTTGTACGAGTCGAGTCACCAGTCAATACGAAAAGCAGACTGGAATGATAATTAGCGAATGAAGACCACCTCAGACATTAACCTACGCCCCAACGTGGTTCTCTTAAAATCTATATGATTTGATCATCAGACATAAACCTACAGTTTTCTCGATTCTCATATATGATTTGACCATTCTATTAATCATTATGGACTTTAAAAGTGACTGTGATCTCTGAGTTTGTTTTGGTGTTTCTTCTCAGAGTAGTCCGCTAGGAAATACCGGCCTCATCTAGTTTAAATACAAAATAATAAAATGGTCTTCAAAAAGCTTCGATCACTATTCGTGTTATTTTTAACTAATTTACAAAATTTACTTGTACCAAAAAAAAAAAACAAAAACCTGTAGGCCACATAGGCCGGGAAGTTATCGATCAAGAAGTCATGTTTCGTAAGACTTTAAATAAAACACTGTATTGATTAAACCATATTATATTATATGTAAGTTTAGTGTAATTAGTTTAATGCAAATACTAAATGCTGGATATTGCTATAGTCAAAATTAGGTTATTAGACCTACTTAAAACTTAATTATCGTCTACATGCAAAATAATGTATTTGCACTTGCAAAATAATTATTATTATAAAAAGGAAGAGATGTGCTTGCGGGTACTTATTATTATGTTGTCACACACTGCGCCATTTTTTGCGATCGCCCGGTCTCAGTAAAACGCCAATTTCTCGGAACTTTTGTATGGGGACCATGTATAAATGTTATGTTGTTTAGAATTGTGATAAAATAAGCTATCTGATTTCATAGGGATTTACCCAGTTTTACCTTGTAATATATTTGTAAATATTGTGAAAAGTCAGTGTAAGGGAAATTTTCTCAGGTTTATGTTCACAAATAAAAAAAATATACCATTATTTTAATATGTTTTTATTTTATTAACAACTATACACTCTATTCCACAAGAATCAATAAAAAAATCACACCTCCCCATACATTTATTTCACCTTACAAGCTTTACAAAGTCGTCGCACCGGAAACGACCCGGCCGACGGCACAAAAAATAGGTATGTTTACATTCGAGTTCTGAGAAGTCTGTCGGCCAAACGGCTCAAATTGCTATTGTGTTACGTAGTTTTGTTCCTAATCTCATCACACACACAGTCTTAGCTGCTACAATTGTTTAGTTTACGAACAAAACAATGAGCCACAATGCAAACCCTTGAAAAAGAGCGATAAAAATACCCTTTGTTTATTTTGCTCCCAGAGCAAGTACTACTGTAAGGGTTTTGCAGTGTTGCCCCACGTTGGGCGCCAGTTTGTAAGGGGGTTGCGTTGACTGGAAGTCGTGGACGTCACTCGTTCCGGCAGACAGGAAAACTCCGGGTTATGCAGAACGTTTTTATTTTAGTAATTTCCAAAGTATGGATGATTACAGAAAATATTGAAGACAAACACAACAGTAAATATAATAGGTTTCCACCAACTTCACTACGCCCGCTTGGACGAGGGAGGCGGTAGATGACCTCTCACCCAAAAAATATAAAATGTGTAACGTTAAACTAGCTAGCCAGAGAGTCTTACGCACTTTTCCAAGTAGGATGAAGCGGTAGGTGCAATTGGTTGGCATGCAATGCTTAAATATAACCTAGATATAACTAACAAAAGGCGAAACGATATAGTATGCAGTTCAACCTCTACCTCTAAATTTGCATTTACATATAGATTCTTTACATTTTTAGGGCCCTTTTTATATAATAGATTAAATGGAATACTAAGTATATATAATTTAAATTATTTTAACTGTAAAAGCATTGTTTTAAACTATTTGCAAGGTTTGTCATATGACCAGACTGAAGACCTGCTTCTAGTATTAAAATAAAATTAGATTAAAACTACGTAAGCATGATTAAAAATAACACTACTATGTATATTTCCGCAGTGTCCTAGTTTTACTTAAAATTGTTAATTTATTGCAATACCTACATTATTAAATATAAATAAGCACTTTTACGCCTGAAGCACAGGTTCTACCTAGTTCAGGCAAATTATACATCAGCACTTTTTAGAACATAAGCAAATTATTGTAAATTTTGTACTTTAAGAAATAAATAAACGATTTTATTATTTATTATTTATTTATTTTTTAGAATTCTTAAATAAAATAATATTTGTAGCGAGGGTCATTAACTCGCGGAGATTTTTAACACCGCGATCTAGAAAACAGAGGTGAGCGAACAGCGACATCTAGTAACAGTCTTGCGAACAATTTACAATACAATCAATGTTAGTAACACAGTTAGTTAGCTACTCTTACTGTTTGGTAATAGTTTACAGCTTTATACACAGATGGCGTTAGTGTTAGTAAATATGATGTGCTACACTACTGCATTTATTTGAAATATTATTTCACAATGCTCATGCTAATGATATTTACTAATGAGAAAACACAACACAATACCATGGTGCTAAACAAAAACATTACGAAAATCAACCACCAACATGCACACACACACAGGTACGCAAACGTTGCACAGCGACTGGACGTGCACAGACTTTGAAAAATTTTCAATGGCGTCGGAGCGGGTTCAACGACTAGCGGCGTGTTTTTTTTCATAATCGTCTATTAAAGAACCGATTTAAACCCAGATCCTTTGAGGATATCCTTCCACGTGACGTATTTCAGTCAAAACTTGTACTGACAGATTTTTTTCCGATTCGGATGGAACTACCGTTTAATCTCAATTTTCTTTTCTCGATTCGGATGGAAGAACAGGCCAGGGGTGAACATCACACTGCCGATCAAACTTCAACACCCTCTATATCGTCTTTTGGGGGTCGTTACAAAAAACTATAAATGACACCTTTATTGTTTATTAGGTTGGTATTTAGGTCAAGTTTCAAATTTTGTTAACCTAAGAAATAGGTTTCTTCAAAAACGCTATAACATTTCCTTAATCATCATTTGGGGGTAGTTTAAAAAAAAAAAATAACAACCTTCAAATATTAACTTTAAAACTTTCGCGTTTCATAATTGAAAACAATATAATTATCACGGGAAATTTAACGCGATGATTTCGATTGTTTGTTTACCTATTTCGCCCGACGTTTCGGCCGTGTTGCAACGACCGTGGTCCCGGGTAGACTGGTGTCTCGGTGTACTGGCTCCGTTGGGGCAGAAAATTCTTCCTCTACCCTCACTTTTCTACACACTACACTGACCGTGTCCTTATTATGTAAGTTTGCCGACTGCACAAAACGAGGTAATGATTTTTGAATCACCGGATTCCACGCCGCGGATAATTTGTAACCGTCATCCCGATTGAACGTTTTGTGTTTTTTAATTTCAATCGCTTCACGCACAATCCTTGAATAGAAGTGGCGTTCCGTGGAGAGGACTTATGGACGATGAAATTCGATCCAGTGATTGCTGCCGCCTTCTAATAGGTGTTCTGCAATCGCCGACTTATTGGACTGCCGGTTTTTTATAGCGGCGATATGTTCTTTGACCCTTTCAGCTATAGTTCGCTTAGTCTGGCCTATGTAGGAACTACTGCAGCTGCAGTTGATTTTATAAATACCCGGTGATTGAAACGGCAGTACATCCTTTGGTGTGCCCACTATGCTGTTCAACTTTTGTCCCGGCGTGAATATAGTATTTATGGAGTACTTCTTCAATATTGAGCCGATCTTGTCCGTTACTCCTCTGACGTAAGGCAGGTAGGCAGGCTGTCTATTTACCTCAGGATGTTTGCATCTTGGACTGGGCCGTTTCATTCGCCGCCTGACAACGTACCCGTTACGTTTTAGTACCTCCTGAATATGGTCCAATTCCCCTTCCAGGTGCTCAGGGTCACACAAGTCATGAGCTCTGTTTTTTAATGACGTCATAACAGCTTGTAAGTGACGTGGGTTGTGATGCGAGGTTGCGTGCAGGTATCTATCAGTGTGTGTGGGTTTCCGGTAAACGCAGTGTGACAGTGATCCATCAGGTCTCGCAGTGACTCTGACATCCAGGAATGACAACGACCTGTCTGTCTCCACCTCGTATGTGAACCTCATGTTTGGGTGAATGGAGTCGAGGTGACATATATATATTGTTCCGGGTGCGCCAAAGTTCACCTAAATTTTAAACTCCGATAATTGGAAATCCGAAAATGTTCTTCCTAACATTTTTCATCCTAACAATCACAATTCCTAACTACTCTGTCTCTAATGTTAATAATTCAGAAGCATTCAACTTCATAATGTCAGTAGCAATAAACATTTATTATACTTTTATTTGTTTTCCTATATTTTCTCAACATAACTATCTTTTACACTATTATTCAAAGTCATATCATTTTTGTTTAGATTTCTTTTTATTTATAATAATCAGTATTATATACATTAATTTTGCGTAACTTTATTTTCACATAACATGTTTAACATATAAGAATAACAGGTACCATGGTACAAGTAGTCAAATAAATACATGTTTTCATATACACATTTCAATTAAATTAGTTTAATATTAGCGGCTATAGCTTTCAAATTATCACTTTTATTGGTGTATTTTGCTTTAAAATTCAATATATATTTAATTCTATCATATTTGCCGTTGATTTGGAAGTTCATTTTATTTTTGTAGGTAGTACTCATAAATAGAAAGCTTTATAAAAAATTTCAAGACTCGCCAATGTTATGTTTTTTTTGTATGTTTTTCGTGAGGTAAAAAAATGAGAATTAGTCCAAGAGCGAGCGAAGCGAGCTCGGGAACTTAGGGCACCCCGACACGGATAGGTTAGGTTCGAAGGAGATGACGGAAGCTGAAGTGAGCGAGCAAAGCGAGCGAACGCAGCTACCGTCATCTCCTTCATGTTAGGTTACTTTAGACCCTGCAGACAGAAATAGGAGCGCCGCGCAGCGGGGCTCCGTCGACTTAGTTGCTTAAATCTTAAACTTTAACCATGGATATCTTCCATAACCATGGGGTTCCGTGGGGTTGGGATGGTACAGTGAGGTGGCCCCTCTACCCTCCTTTCCCTTTCCCCCTTTCGCGCCCCTTAAATCGATGGAAATTTATGGAAATTTTTATTCTAACCTGAAAACTTTAACCATGGATATCTCCATAACTATAGGGCTCCGAGTGGTTGGTGTAGTACTGAGGGGTAGCCAAACCTCCCCCCATCCCCCCTCTACCCTATCCGCGCCATAAATCAAGGGCATATAATCGAAATTTTAACCTTACACTTATACTTTTTGTTGCTTCTTAATTCACACGCCCAATATTGATTATCCACTGTTATTCGGTTTTTTTCATATGTAAATCCATGTACGTCTAATTTTAATCCTCCGCGAATGGTTTTAAATGATTTTAAATAATTTTCTCTGTATTAATAAAGCATTAACACAAACATGCACGTAATGATAATACACCGACATGAACTTAACAATAGACACAACTCAGTACGTTATGCAAAGCATATCCCAAATAATAATCATCCCTCAAATTAAAACTATAAATATCATCTTCTACCCACATATATTTTTTATTACACTTGGTAAATGTTTCTTTTTGAGTATGAGTGAAAATATTATGGTAATTATGTTTAGGGATAAAAGCGTTATGATAAAAAACAGTAGGAGTTTAAATATATTTACATTAATGATATTATTAATTACAACTTTCGGAAACATGAGTGTTATGAACATCGCCGGTAGCACTACAAATAGTATGAATGAAAACTTTAGGATGAAAATTTTTAGGAAGAGTGATCATTCGGATTACAAATCGTTAGGAAGAACAATTTCGGGTAAAGAACTTTAGGTGAGCCAATATGGACCCATATTGTTCCACTTCCCGTTTACTTCCTTTTATAATACAAAAGATGTCATCGACGTATCTCTTCCATAGTCTGATGGTTTTCGGTCCTAGGCTCAATGCCTTTTCTTCGAAATGTTCCATCCAGAGATTAGCTAGTACCGGGGCAACAGGACTACCCATGGCGACACCATCAATCTGGAGGTAATGTTGACCTTGGAATAGGAAGTAATTGCCATCTAAACAGTTTCTTAGTAGATCAACATAGTTCAACGGCATCTCGCTGTCCTCCAGTTTGCCCTTAATGACGTCCAGACACTCGTTAATTGGAACATTGGTGAAAAGTGACTCCACATCAAAACTCACCATCATGTCATCCGGTTCCAATGTTAGGGACTGTATAATCTGCACGAAATGGCGCGAGTCCGAAAGACGATGTCTTTCCAACCAGTGGCTGTAACACTGACGCAACGTGCTTGGCAAGGTCGTAAGTGGGAGAAGCAATTTGACTTACGATTGGACGCACCGGCACGTTAGACTTATGTATTTTTGGCAGCCCATATAATTTTGGTGGTTGGTGCGGTTTTGGGGCGTGAAGTTTTTTGAACTCGTCTTCTGTAAAAAGGTCTTCATTTTCACTGATCACAGTTCGTATTCGTCGCGTTACTCTGGCCGTAGGGTTGTAAGATACCGGTTTATATACCTTATCATCACACAACAACTCCCGTACTTTGATTTGGTAATCAGTAGTGTCCATCACAACCGTGGCGTTCCCCTTGTCGGCCTTGAGCACTAAAATATCCTGGTTTTCCCGAATATTCCTCAATGCTTGACGCTCTTCCTTCGTAATGTTGCTCTGCGGGAGGATGTTGCCCTGTCTGTCGCCACCTCGTATGTGAACCTCATGTTTGGGTGAATGGAGTCGAGGTGACCTATATATTGTTCCACACAGCGAGATGCCGTTGAACTATGTTGATCTACTAAGAAACTGTTTAGATGGCAATTACTTCCTATTGCAAGGTCAACATTACCTCCAGATTGATGGTGTCGCCATGGGTAGTCCTGTTGCCCCGGTACTAGCTAATCTCTGGATGGAACATTTCGAAGAAAAGGCATTGAGCCTAGGACCGAAAACCATCAGACTATGAAAGAGAAACGTCGATGACATCTTTTGTATTATAAAAGGAAGTAAACGGGAAGTGGAACAATATATATATGTCACCTCGACTCCATTCACCCAAACATGAGGTTCACATACGAGGTGGAGACAGACAGGTCGTTGTCATTCCTGGATGTCAGAGTCACTGCGAGACCTGATGGATCACTGTCACACTGCGTTTACCGGAAACGCACACACACTGATAGATACCTGCACGCAACCTCGCATCACCACCCACGTCACTTACAAGCTGTTATGACGTCATTAAAAAACAGAGCTCATGACTTGTGTGACCCTGAGCACCTGGAAGGGGAATTGGACCATGTTCAGGAGGTACTAAAACGTAACGGGTACGTTGTCAGGCGGCGAATGAAACGGCCCAGTCCAAGATGCAAACATCCTGAGGTAAATAGACAGCCTGCCTACCTGCCTTACGTCAGAGGAGAAACGGACAAGATCGGCTCAATATTGAAGAAGTACTCCATAAATACTATATTCACGCCGGGGCAAAAGTTGAACAGCATAGTGGGCACACCAAAGGATGTACTGCCGTTTCAATCACCGGGTATTTATAAAATCAACTGCAGCTGCGGTAGTTCCTACATAGGCCAGACTAAGCGGACTATAGCTGAAAGGGTCAAAGAACATATCGCCGCTATAAAAAACCGGCAGTCCAATAAGTCGGCGATTGCAGAACACCTATTAGAAGGCGGCAGCAATCACTGGATCGAATTTCATCGTCCACAAGTCCTCTCCACGGAACGCCACTTCTATTCAAGGATTGTGCGTGAAGCGATTGAAATTAAAAAACACAAAACGTTCAATCGGGATGACGGTTACAAATTATCCGCGGCGTGGAATCCGGTGATTCAAAAATCATTACCTCGTTTTGTGCAGTCGGCAAACTTACAGAATAAGGACACGGTCAGTGTAGTGTGTAGAAAAGTGAGGGTATAGGAAGAATTTTCTGCCCCAACGGAGCCAGTACACCGAGACACCTTCAAATATTCATTTAGTTTTTGTGCCAAATTTCAAGTTTACTGACCCAAGAAATCAGACTTTTCCATACAAACTTCACACCGCCTAAATCATAATTTGGGGGTAGCTTCGAAAAACTAATAATAGCAACCTTTATCATTTACGTATTATTATTATTTATTTATCTATTCATTATAAACAAGTTTCAAGAATTTTGGAATTAGATTTTTCATTCAATCTTTCAAACCCCCTTTTTATCCCCTCAGGGGTAGATTTCCCAAAAATCCTATCTTAGTGCTCACATAAGTCATTTGAGGAATCTTGTTGCTAAATTTCATACTTCTAGGCTTAGTGGTTTTGAGTGTGCGTTGATCGATCATACAGTAAGTCAGCCATTTTCGTCTTTTATATATTATAGCTGACCCCAGCGGCTTCGCTCCCATCAACTGGCTATCTATCTACCTATCACCTACCTATCTACCCTACCTACCTACCCATCCACCTACCTACCAACCTACTCACCTGCCCTACAGATCAACTTACCTACCCTACCCTATGCTACGTACACTATTTACCCTACCCTCCTACCCCACCTACCTACCCCACCTACCTACCAATTTGTTAAACTATTTATTTGATTAAGAATTAATACTACAATACAAATGTAACCAACTTTTGTTTTTACCGGCGCCGGCGCGGCGGCGATCTAATTAAATTTTAGAACACAAAAGCTGCTATTGTGTCTTAACTATGATAGTGAGATATATTCTCTCATAGACTTTTTTGTCGTTAATACAAAAATTTGTTTATTTTCTCTCATATAGGTTGACATTAAAACACAATAAGAAATTTTATACAATTTTGCCTTAAGTTATAACCTCTTTTTTTAATATGAGTACTTTAATCATATAGTACATAATTTTTATGTATCATCAATAGTTTTCTCAGCGCATGCCAAATAATGCATTTTATAGGCAAAATATTGCTACTTTGGGTTACATTATTGCAATTTTCATAAGGATTTCTATTGTTTTTGGTAATATATTATAGCCTATTTTACTCGGGAATAATGTAGCTTTCCATAGGTGAAAGAATATTTTAAATCGGTACAGTAGTTTAGGAGCCTATTCGGTACAAACAAACAAAAAAATCTTTCCTCTTTATAATATTGGTAAAGATTTAGGTAAGTACTTGTTTTACATACACATTTGTCGCTATGAAACTGATTTACGTCCGTCATGTCAGTCACAAGTCCAGTTGAAAACCAGCGTTGGGCACTAGTTGCTGGACTATTTGCTGAACTGTTCCTATTTGGCGCAGCCGTGGGACACACAATGTCATATAATAATAATAATAAGTCTGTGGCCTGACTTGTCACGAGTGACAGTTAAATTTTCTTAGCTCTTAAAATTTTCTAAAACTAAATTTAAATAATGTCTATATACAATAAACCAACAACAAAAAGAAAACAAATAACATAATTAAAATGACGAACAATAAAACATCAAACAAAAAATGACAGCTAAGAAGACGAAACTAAAAAGAAAATGTTGACAAGAAGCCAGGCCCGAGCGAAAAACACACGCCCAACATCTTCGTGTTTTTCGCTCAGCTCCGCCTCGCAGCCACCGGGACCCCCTACAACCGTCAGTCAAGCCATCCCGGACGCTGTAGTTGCGTCAAGTTCGAGCGACAAATACTTCTCTCCGCCGACGTCACCACCACCTACGCGTCGACGGGGAGGACGCCGGCCACCGGACTGCCTGGGACCTCGAGGCTCATCGGCCTCTGACAGGGTCCCCGCTCCCGGTGGAAGTGTGCAGCGCATGCGATGGACGCAATCGATTAACGAAAACGTCATGCGCGCATACTTTAGTGCTTCAGAGTGGGGAAGTAAACTGACTGCGTACCGTGGTCGGATGCTCTCTCTGTTTCAGGTGCTTGAGCCAGCTGTCAACGTGTCGGCCCAACGTCTATCGGATCAGGTGCGGGTCATCCAACGTAACCGTATGCTGGATGACGCCGTACTTGATAGACTACGTGAGGAATCACGGAGTAGCCGTGTCTCGACTGCGTTGCCACCGGCCGCGGAGCTAATGCAACCCTTTCTTTCACCGCGACCCGACCATGTTGGAGAGGATGACGACGACGGGGCTATATCCGTGAGTACCCAGTGCAATGAACGACTGAGGAGCGCTTTGGAGTGTGCATGCCGAGAGTATCGTTCCACACCGCCTGACACCCAGAAAAATAGGGCGCTGGTGTGTGCTCTAGATTCACAGCTATCAAATGTTTTTGATAACAGCAAAGACCTTGCCGATACCCACTCGATCTTGTACTGTGCGGCTACAGCGGCATGTCGTGTAGCTAACGACAAGTTTCCCAAGACTGACAGAGCTACACGACCAGCTATACCAGCTTGGCAGTGCAGGATTGAGCATCGTATCGGTGAGGCTAGAGCACTCATCGGCAAGCTTATCTGCTTCAGGGAGGGCAACACTCGCCCTAGAGTGATGAGTGAGGCGGGCGTTCTCGGGGACGGATATCAATTCTCGAGATTATCTGTCTCGCGTCACAGAGCGTATCGACTTCCTGAAGCAGAAGATCTATGCATGGGCAAGCCTTATTCGTCGGTACAAGCGGCGAGTGGAACGATACACTCAAAATCGCACATTCCAGAGCAACGAAAGGTGGGTTTATAGGGCTTGGGAGCGACCTGACCAAGGTGTGACTGATACTCGCCTACCAGATGATGACGCCATGTATTCGTTCTGGCGCAATATCTGGTCGGTGCCTGTCAGTCACACCAAGGGTGACTGGACTCGGGAGGTCTAACGAGCGTGCGATTCGATATCACAAATGGGGGCAATTACCAACAGCCCCCAAGATGTAGCTCGTGCAGTCCGTCCGTTGCCTAACTGGAAATCTCCGGGGCCGGACGGACTGCACGACTTTTGGATTAAATGGTTCCAAAGGTCGCACGCTCGTTTGGCAACTCAGTTCCAGTCTGCCTTAGAGTTAGGATCGCTGCCCCAGATCCTAACGACAGGAATAACCCACCTGCTCCACAAATCAGGTAGTACTGCGGAACCTAAAAATTATAGACCGATAACATGTTTACCGACGGTCTATAAAGTTTTTACATCCATTCTGAGAGCTAAAATTAATCAGCATATTGAGAATAACTCCATCATGTCTGCTTCTCAGAATGGATGTAGGAACGGGTCCCGCGGTACTAAGGAGCTGCTCCTCATAGACATTGCCAGTAGCCAACAAATTCGCCGTTCCCGCAAGGATCAGCGACATGTTGGATAGATTACAAGAAGGCCTATGACTCAGTGCCACATACATGGCTCATGAGGGTGCTGGAGTTGTATAAAATTGATGCAACTCTTTGCGCCTTCCTGACGTCATGTATGGGGCAGTGGAGGACGGTCCTTCACTATCCAGGATGTCGACAGATTCAGGAAAACAGCGAACCTATAAGGATCGAGCGCGGCATATTTCAGGGCGACAGTCTGAGTCCTCTGTGGTTTTGTTTAGCCCTGAACCCTCTCAGTACACTGCTGGAGGGTTCGGGCCTGGGCTATCGGTTGAGAAGAGGTGGTCAGGTCCTATCACACCTCCTTTACATGGATGATCTGAAGCTCTTTGCCCCCAACAACTTGCAACTGATGAAGCTACTGAAGGTAACAGAAACCTTCAGTGACGCCATCAGGATGGAATATGGTGTGGACAAATGTGCAGCCATGCATGTAAAGCGAGGGGAGATTATGGAATCCGTGGGAATACAACTCTCGGATTCCATACACCTTCGTTCCCTTTCCTCAACCGAAACTTACAAGTATTTGGGTATGTCGGAAGCACTAGGCATCAATGCTACTGAAGTGAAACAATCGTTGAAGGAGCGCTTCTTTGGCCGTCTGAAAAAAGTACTAAATAGTCTTTTATCAGGTGGGAACAAGGTGCGCGCCTTCAACGGCTGGGTCATGCCGGTCTTGATGTACTCTTTCGGCATACTCAAATGGACTCAGACAGAACTTGATGCCTTGGATAGGAGAGTCCGCACATTGCTTCCCGCAAATCGTATGCATCACCCTCGATCATCGGTTATGAGACTGTATATCCCGCGGAAGTGCGGAGGTCGTGGCTTTTTAAATCCTTAAACCCTGCACAACCGTGAGGTATGCAGTCTTAGGTAATATTTCCAGGCTGCCGACGTGGGTATGCATCGAGATGTGGTAGCGGTGGACAAGGGCCTTACCCCGCTCACCTTGGCTAAAGAGAACTGGCGCAAACCTATAGTATTAGGTACTAATGACCGCAGGGAAGTATGGCAGAGCAAGGAACTTCACGGACGCTTCTACCGGGTCCTATATGGGCCCGATGTAGATCTTTTAGCGTCCGTGGTCTGGCTGCGATTTGGTGACCTTTTCGGGGAAACCGAAGGTTTTGTCTTTGCGATTATGGACGAAGGTATGATGACGAACAACTACCGAAAATACATTGTGAAGGACGGCACGGTTGACATCTGTCGGGCATGTCACCGGCCGGGAGAATCAATCCAACACATTATCTCCGGTTGTTCTAGTCTGGCTAACGGAGAATATTTGCATAGACACAACCTTGTAGCCAGGATTATCCACCAGCAACTTGCTCTTAAATACAATCTTGTGGAATCGGAAGTGCCTTACTATAAGTATGTGCCTGACCCAGTTCTCGAAAATGGCAATGTCACGTTGTATTGGGATCGGTCTATCATCACTGACAGGACTATTGTTACCAATAAGCCTGACATAGTGGTGATAGACCGGTTAGAGCGTCGCGCAATGATTGTTGATATAGCGGTCCCCCATGACGAGAACCTCGTGAAGGCTGAGAAAGATAAGATAAGTAAGTATCTTGATCTGGCTCGCGAGGTTGTCGACATGTGGGATGTGAATACAGCAGTCAATGTGCCGATAGTCGTGACGGCCAATGGCATAATAGCTAAGAGTCTCGATGAACATCTGAGGAGGCTCTCGTTGGGCAGCTGGATCAAGGGCGTGATCCAGAAAGCGGTACTCCTGGACACGGCGCGTATCGTTAGGAGGTTCCTCTCTCAGCAGCCCTAACCACCGGTAGCTTGGACCTTGTTCCCGATACCGGTGGGCTACTAATTTTTATATTTTTGAATGTTTTTTTTATTTTATTTTTATAAGCTAATATTTAAAAATGTAAAAACTATATACAATAATTAAATAAAGGAAATAATAATAAATAATATTATACATATTTATATTGTTTTTCTTTTTTTTTATTGTTGTATACTTTTAAGTTTTCTTTTTGTATTTTTAAGCTATTGCATAGCTTCTATCGCGGGCTTTGATCGTGGAGACCGAATCCAGAAATTCCGTAACAAAAACATAACCTAACAACTCCGACTGGCACAGCGAACCATCTATCGATGAATAGCAGAACTTTTAATGACTTATTAAAATATCACGCTTGTCTCTTTAGTTCAGCAACTCGCCTCTAGGTTGCATTGGTTATTCCGTTATCAGAGCGGTTGACAACTTTTCTTTCGAAAATATTGAATTTTAATATGAAAAATGATCCACAAGAATCCACAACAAAATATGGGACCACCATTGACGCGATATTTTCCAGATATTTAGAAGATAAAGTCGAGCCATCTATCGATGAATAGCAGAACTTTTAATGACTTTTTGAAATATCACGCTTGTCTCTTTAGTTCAGCAACTCGCCTCTAGGTGGCATTGATTGTTCCGTTATCAAAGCGGTTGAAAACTTTTCTTCCGAAAATATTGAATTTAAAAATGAATAAAGATCCACAAGAATCCACAAAAAATTATGGGACCACCATTGACGCGGTATTTTCCAGATATTTAGAAGATATCAAGTCTCAAAGTTATGTTTCTTATTTCAGTTACCAAAAACCTATAGTTTCAATGATAAATATTCCTGAATAACCTAGATGTATAGTAAGATAATAAAAATATTTTGAACAATATTAACTTCTCATTAATTTAATAAAAGAAAAAAAATTGTTTTCTTATCGGTCACCACGCTCAAAAAGTGTAACTTGAATTAATATCAAAGAAAAAAAAAACAAAGGGAAAACAATACTGCAAAAATAAAATAAATAAATAATTATAATTGCATAAGTTGATAAAAAATGCTATGCAATAGCTTTACCGCGGCAGTCCCCGAGTGCCACACGTCCATTTTTTTTTGTATTGTGTGCTCTAGTGGCCTGTGACAAATAAATGTATTAAAAATTCATAGTTTTTGTAGTGTATGTAGATATCAATAGATCGCGCTACAAGCCGATAACAGTATTGTAGTGTTACCTCGTGCGCATATGCCGCTCGGTTATAAATACCGGTCCGAGTGGTGGGGCGATCAGTTGTTATCAGACTGTCAGCCTGTGCGGTAGTGCGTTGGCGAGTCAACTATTAATATTGATAAATGTGCATATTTTACATTGGCGACGAGGAGAAAACCGTAGAGTGAAATAAAGTTGATTTCCTTATTAAAAAAAAACCTATCTAAAAGGAACATAAAGACTTTGTTACGAAAAAAAAAAAAAAAAGAAATGTGATGACAGTGACAGTTAAAATCAGTGGCGTTAGTTTTTGAAGTGCATCAAATGTATACGCACCTAAGATTGGCGGACGATATTGTTTTATTTGCAAAAACACCACAGGATCTAAGCAGGATGATAAATGAACAAACATCAGAAAGTACTAAGGCTGGATTGAAGTTAAACCCAGAAAAAACAAAAATCATGACAATATCTGCACCGTTTACCTATGCAATCAAAATCGTGGTTTTTCATTTTCTGAGCAATTGTCTAATTTTCTCCGTAGTTTGAATAACTCAATGATAAATAATCCAACTGATTACTATTTAATTATTGTCGACTTTAATTTGAGTGGCATCTTGTGGCAATTGAATGACGGCTCATTGCTGCCTTCGAATATTTGTAGTGCTTACTGATGATATACGTGTTTTGGGGCTCGCTCAATATAATGGAATACTGAACGCGTTTGGTAAAATCTTGGATTTGGTGTTGTGTAATGAGATTGTCTCAGTGTACGAGTGTCTAGCGCCTTTAACGCCTGTTGACAAATATCACCCAGTCCTCCCCTCCGTATCGAGGTAAACTTTTTTGAGAACAGTCACTTAACGCCTGCGCCTTATATTCGGTATCGTTACGATAGGGGGATCTTTACTGAAAGCAATAGGGAAATATCAGCTATAGACTGGACGAATATACTCTCTGATATGTCGCTTAATGACGCTGTGAACTTTTTTTATTCTACCATAGAGGAAATTCAAAATAAGTACGTGCCTACTGTGACAGTATTCCATAACTCATACCCAATTTGGTATTCCCCGTCACTTAAACGCTTGAATAAGGAGAAATCCAAATATATTCGTAAATTTAAATTGTACGGTAGGCTGTCTGATAAAGCTACCTTTAAACTTTTACGGGAAAGAGTTAAAAAGCTTGAAGTAGATTGTTATGCCTACTATGTAGCGGCTACAGAATCCTGCATTAAACTGAAGCCTAAGCGCTTCTGGAGCTTTGTGAAACAGCGGTCTAAGACCAATATAATGCCCAGCTACCTGAAGTATGGCGATGTGACACTTTCCTCTCCTGATTCTATCTGTAACGCGTTTTCTGCCCACTTTTATTCTACATATCTTATCCCTTTTGATGTATCGTCTATTAATAATCATTGTTCTATCCAAACTGCTGTAAATCTTAATATGCCTTCGGATATTCATTCTATTGAAATTGACCCAAATGTTATAGCTATATTAATTAATAATATATATCCATTTAAATCTTGTGACCCGGACCACTTATCACCTAAATTTTTGATTGGATGTGCTAAATCCATTGCTTTGCCAGTATCTCTCTTGTTTAAAAAATCACTCTCTTCATGTACTGTTCCCCACATCTGGAAGTCTGCCTTTATAACTCCAGTGCATAAAAAAGGGCATAAAAGTGAAGTAGTTAACTACAGGCCAATTTCTAAAGTGTGCATATTAGCTAAAAATTTTGAGAGGGTGGTCTATGACGAAGTGTATGCTGCGCTCAGTCAGTCTTTTAGTCCCTCACAGCATGGGTTCCTCAAAAGCCGTTCAACTGTTTCTAACTTGGCTCTGCTTAATGACTTCCTAACGGAAAGGATGGATGATGGGGCACAGGTGGATGTTGTTTAAACGGACTATAGCAAAGCTTTTGATAGAATCGATCATAATATCCTTGCAGATATTTTCTTCAATTTCATCATTGGATGATATGGATGCTCTCCAATCAGACTTAGCACGTTTAGATGATTACTGCCGGATCAATAAATTGGACTTGAATCCTTCTAAATGCTCCGTAATATCACTTACCAGAAGACGTGTGCAACTCCCTACTACTTATATACTTAAAGGGCAGCTACTACAGCGATGCGATGGAGTGCGTGACTTAGGAGTCTATCACGATTCTAAGCTTTTATTTAACACACACGTGGAACATATAGTACCTAAAGCCTCGAAGTCGCTCGTTTGTTATGAGACTTGCAGGATGCTTTAAGAAAGCTAAAACCCTAAAGATTTTGTATTGCTCATTTGTGCGGAGTCATCTCGAATATGCGTCTCAAATTTGGAACCCTTGTTACAATAGACCGTTTTAAAAGTATCTAAAAAAGATTCCTTCGTTTTATGTGTTTTCGACTCCGTATTCAATATCGTTCTGAAAATTACTTAGACCTTTGCAAGAAATTCCATCTGCAACCACGTAGGAATCATCGCAGGATGGCGGATTGCATATATCTTTTAAAAATATTGTCAAATGAAATCGGCTGTCCTGATCTCCTCAATAAACTGTATTTCAATGTTCCACAAAGATCAGTAAGATTTAATCCACCTATCTCTATTCCCTCCTCTTCATCTAATTACAGGCGTAATTCATACTTAGTGCGAGCGAGTAAGGATCTTAACTTATTGTGTAAGAAGTTTTCGTTTGATGTGTTTACCACTAAAAGCTTGTCAGCGCGTAAGCAGCTTAACCTTGACTTTTTCAAAAGTGCATAGTGTGCAATATTGTCCTTTAGCGTTAGTGATTTATTTTTTTGATTGTTGTGCCTGCTGCTAGTGATCCCTAAGATCTCTTTAAAATTATTATATCTCTAGCCGTGAGAACCTGTAATTGGCTTAATGTAACGTACTCAACTTGTGTATTCATTTTATGTATAGCTGTTGGTTTTCCATCTAATAAATAAATAAATATTCGTTTTGGACGTGCTTAATTAACATTTTTATTTTTCTTTATATTTTATATTTCGCAGAGTAACAAAGCTTGTGCATTTTTCTTGTAAACAACAATGCCGATGAACTTGTTGGTGTAAGCTAATACTCGAGTAACTTTCCTTAAAGTGCTGTATTTTAGTAATAGTTGATTGATTATTGAATTTTCGGGGTTCTTCGTTAGTAATACTCGTATAAATCGGCATCTTATGAAATTCTTTAGGCTTATTTTGTGGTAACCAGTCGGGCCCTTGCCACCACAGTGAATAATGGGCTAATTGAGCCGCAGGTAAACCGCGGCTTGCGCAATCTGCGGGGTTTTCTTTGGATTTTACATAACTCCAGTTATATTTATGAATTATTTCACTAATTAGCCTCACTCGATTCGCAACAAAGGGTTTCCATTTCTCCGGTTTGCCACTTAACCAACCTAGAACAGCCGTTGAATCAATTCAGCCATAAACGTGCATCTTGTAGCTCGATAGGGATAAGATGATTTTTATCATAAGTTTTGACAACAAGAGAGCGCCGCAGAGTTCCAAACGCGGTATCGATTGTAGTTTTTTCAGTGGTATTACTTTTGATTTCCCTGCAATAAGGGTCACGTGGGTTTCATTTTGTCTCTGTTTTTTGCAATACACGACGCAAGATCGCTTTTGTGCTATCGTCGCAAAAGCCATGGAGTTCGATAATATTCTTTTCCGGGGTTCGAATCCAACGTGGTATTTTAAATCTAAATAAATGTGATATATTGGCTTTAATAGTATTCCACTCTAACGCGGTTTCTTGAGGGACAGGATTGTCCCAACCCAGGTCTGATTTCCATAATTCTTGGAACAAGATCTTTAGTTTTATTGTGACTCGTGCTAGCCAAGGGGTCCACAATTTAAGATATTTGAGATAGGAATGGTCTTTTTGTAAGGATGTCTCTAGAGATAAATTCTATAGGATGAAAAATGAATTGATAATTTTTTGGTTCCCACCGAAGACCGTTGTATTCCAGGTCTGATTTCCATAATTCTTGGAACAAGATCTTTAGTTTTATTGTGACTCGTGCTAGCCAAGGGGTCAACAATTTAAGATATTTGAGATAGGAATGGTCTTTTTGTAATTATGTCTCTAGAGATAAATTCTATAGGATGAAAAATGAATTGATAATTTTTTGGTTCCCACCGAAGACCGTTGTATTCGGTGGGAACCAAAAATTATTTTATTTATTAATAAAGACAACTCGCAATTTGGTAGTTGATGACTCAGATCGTTGGACGCAATGGTGCAATAAGTAGCAGTCCAGCTGTATGTGTGACGCAACGGGTGTTATATGTCCGAGCTCTAAGTACTCAGAAATAAACATTTTATAGTCACGTACCAGTGCTGATTTGCTTACTTAATTTCCGCTCTATTTGGAAAAATTGAGCAATCGATTTTGTTTTCGACTTGCCTACATTTTTCACAAAATCTTCTTTGAAGGGTATTTTAACGACGTAGCTTCATTCGACAAAGAGGGGTCGTTGTGCACAGCTTCGGTAAATAGATCTTTAAACGAAATCCACTTATTGTAGTTTCCATCAAACATGACTATCTCCATTTTAGGAGTAGATTTTTCAATATGCGCAACGGACCACATTTTCTTATTGATGTCTTTCTTGATTTTATTATAATAGTCCTTATAATGAGTGAATTGCTCTTCGTTTTTGGAGTTTGATCCGCCATACTCGTTGTCCAGCTCCCAATGAAGCGAGTCAATAGCCGCCCAATGGGATTGTATCGTCTTCAGGATGTCTTCAAACTCCCAATTTTCCGTGACGAGATAAAGGTTGATATTGGAAGATGTTTTCAAGAAAGCTTTAAAATTGGTAGCTTGCTTTTTGAAGAGACTTTCTTCGTTAGTCTCTTCAAGAGCATGGGTTTTAGAAGCAGCGTGAGATGCGAGGTTCGAGGTTTGAGACTACGCAGTAGGTTGGAGCGAAGGAGGTTTCAACTCCAGGGTTTGCGGTCTGTTTGCGATAGGGTTATAGCTTTGAATAATAGTTTTCATGTTGCTTTATTTCTCCTTTATTTGATCGTATTGATTAGTACTGAAATATGTATGAGATTGATAACCAAAAGATATCAAAATTATATGGTTAATGTGGAACTCTGCAAAGTTTTGTTCCAAGACATCTAATCGACGACGTCAGTAGTCTAAGGTCTTGCTTATCTACGGCTTCGATTAGTTGTGGTTGGGTTGCTAAAATGTCATCCATTTCCGACATTTTAAAGATATAAAAGAGACCTTACTTGTACTGAGGGCTTCTTTGGAGATCAAATGTCCTTGCGATGGCTGCAAAAACTAACGTGGAGTAGGTAACAGCGCGACGAGATGACGCGATGCTTTCGTACCATACCATGCTTTCAAACCAGGTTCAATCAGGATCAGCAGGGTGATGAACTTTTCGGAGAGTAAATCCGCTCAGTTCTGTTTGCCAGGGTCTGGTAATAAGTTCTAAGCGAGACACTCACACAGCACAGTTAGTAAATGCACGCGTAATGATCCCGATGGCTTGAAGGACCAATGTTCGAGGCTGGGGTGAGATAGAAGATAAACTAGGATTAAAGATTACTCAAATAGGATAACGATTAAAACTAATGGGGTGAATGAGATGAGATTGAGTCGCGCCCGGTATGCTATCCGAAAGCGTACTGACTATTTTACTTAGGTAATAAATAAAATATTCAAGGCATAGAGCGTGGTGTCGCAATTACGCTGACATGTTTATTATTGTTCGGTGATTGACCCGAACAATGTGGTTGGACTGTGGTGGCACCACAGCCTGCGAAGATGGGGCAGTGACACGGTTACCCATTTCCGTTCGGAGGCGATCAAGTACAGTATTATCCAACATACGATTACGCTGGATGACCCGCACTTGAGCCGAAAGTCGTTGGGCCGACACGGCTGGCTCAAGCACAAAAAAAAACAAAGAGAGTATCCGGACACGGTACGCGGTCAGAAACTCCCTCTGTAGCCCCAAAGTATGCGCGCATGACATTTTCGTTAATGGATTGTGTCCATCTCATGCGCTGCAATCTTCCGCCGGGTGCTGGGACCCTATCAGAGATCGGTAAGCCTCGAGGTCCTAAGCGGTCCAGCGCCCGGCGTCCTCCCCTTTGAACCGCAGGTGGTGGTGTCGTCGGTGGAGAGAAGTACTCGTCGCTCGAGCTCGACGCAACTACCACGGCCAGTGTCACAGCTTTCACGGTGGGGCTGGTTTCCGGCAGTAAAGAGGCGAAGCTGGGCGGTGGCTCTTGTTAACATGGCATTTTCGGGCCTAACCTAACAATACGAGCTGTGTCCAGCAGTACTGCTTTCTGGATCAGGCCCTTGACCCAGCCGCTTAACGAGAGCCTCCTAAGGTGTTGGTCGAGGCTATCAAACCATTGGCTGACACGACTATCGGTACAGTGATCGCTGTGTCCACATCCCACATGTCGACAACCTCGCGAGCCAAGTCAAGGAAGGGAGCTACAATGGCATCAACCCCAATACGCACGCACTTATGGACGCTATTAGTAAAACCTATTGGAAGTGTCCTGAATACCGCAGCAAGGAGCCTAAAAGGATGTGTTGGCAACACTTGAACTGTTTACATCTCCGCGTATTTCAAATTTGTAAATAATAAAAAATATATATATAAGTAATGTATATAAGTGGCGCAACAAAGTGTAATAAGTATTTTGCAGTAGTGATATTGTTTGTGACAATTTCAAACCAGTAAAATATCAAAAATGACAACTGTGTAATACAAGAACTAAAACCAGTGCTAAACGAGTTCTAAACATTAAATTAGTGCTTCATCTAAAGTAACAACGTCAAAATTCAAACATTTAATATGAATAATTACTTGAGTGGCAATTTTTATGAACCAAAGTGATTAAAACAAAAAAAACAATACACTATTAATACCGTTACGAAAAGATATTTAAAAGAATGGACTTTGGACCCTAAAGATTGTATGACAACTAGCGCCATAACGGCCACAAGTGCTGACTAGGCGAACTAAAAGAACTTCGCTACTCGCCGCCAGAGGGCCAAACGTTCTATTAGTGTTACCAACGTAGGAATATTTAAGTATTTGTACGAAAAATTACTAACATGGGGGATGAAAACATAACGCTGAGAAAAAAACAAATCCAGTCTACCTCGTTCTCAGAAACGTCACTTTTCGATGCTACTGTTATGAGTATGCCAGAAACTTCACTACGAGACGATGAAACCATAGCGACGTTACAGGAAAAGAGATCAATGATTTAAGGATTAAGTTGCAAAGCGCGAATCAGGAAGTTGACAACTTGCTCTGTGAGAATAAAAATTTAAAGTCTGATCTGGATAAATGTAATCGTGTCATAGAATTATATAAGAAGGTGGGTGTAGGAGAAGCCAAGTGTACCACTCCAGAGTGAGTAGCCTAACATCAACACCAATAAAAAATTCTGTTGGAAATAAATCTAAATGCCGAATACAAACATTGAATAAGGAAACCCAAACCAGCAAAACGGCTCTCACGCCAGCCAAATTAAAACGCCAAACATCGATAGCCTGTAGTAGTAAACAACTTAGAACGGAAAACGCATGCAAACAAACACAAACAGATTTAAATATTGGCAAAAATACTTTTAGACTTCAAGACAGCAAAACTGAAACATCAAATACTGTTACACCAACTAAACAAATTACTAATGATTCGGACAACAGTAATTTAAAACGTAGCAAAATTTGCATCTTAAGCACCGACAACAGGAATAAATTGCTTGACATTGCAGAAAAAGCGATAGATAAATGTGGACTTTGCCACTACATCACACCTCATGGAAATGTTCAAGCTCTCCTGAAAGGCATCGAAGAAAAACTGGCAAACTTCACCATGATGGACTACTGCATTATATTGATAGGTGGCGAGGACTTTCAAGTTACATGTAGATATTATGATAGTATTTTATTATTAAGACAAGTTTTACAAGAAATCACAAATACAAACATAATTATATGCACACCAACGTATAAATTCTTTAATAATAATTACTTATATAATTCGAGAGTGGAAACATTCAATAACTTGTTATATCTGGGTACAGCTACTCATGGTCATGCTTATTTTCTGGATAGTAACAAGAATTTAAGATACGATGATTATATGTTCAATAGACGCACGGGCATGATAAATTACTCCGGAATGAAATCAATTTTTAATGATATTTATAATATGATTATTTAATTCAAAGTGTCAATACTGACTATGAAATATGTGGACTTGACATAAATGACAAAATGTATCTTATTGACAACTCCTGTAAGCTTATGACAACATCTGTGACTAGCACAGAGCGACATGACTCGCAGTTTTTTCTGTAATACCCTCAATATTTTGCACCAAAATATTGCCGGTTTGCAAACAAATCAGACATGTTGACTATTCAATTAAAAAACCTTGAAAATCAATGAAATGTTTTTATTTATTTATTTAGATTTTAGTAGACGTTCTCTGTATAACAGAACATTTCATTGCATCTGGCCATGAAAGTTTGTTGTACCTTCCTGGTTTCCATCCCGCCGCTTTCTTTAGTCGCAAAACAAATCGCGGAGGGACTTGTATTTTAGTTAGAACTGGGCATCCATATAAAGAACTGCCAGATATTGCTAAGGTCTCTGTGTCAGGCGTTTTTGAAATTTGTGGAATTGAATTGACAACTTATTCTGTCATTGTAATTTGTGTTTATAGAATTCCTAAATACAATTATTTAACATTTTATGATAGACTTGACATTGTTTTGAGTAAGTTATGTTTGTTAAATAGAAAAAAATTTGTGTTATGTGGCGATTTACATATTGATACGTTAAAAAGGAATAGGATTACTTTGGAACTAGAGAATTTTGTACTACGTTACAACTTGACATTAGAAATAAATCAACCTACGAGGCTTAGTAGTAACACATGTATCGATCATTTCGCGCATAACATACGAAGAGGATGTAAAGCTGAAATTATAGATCTCATCCTTTCTGATCACACGTCACAAATACTCAGGGTTCCCATAAATAAAAGATGCCGCTTAAAATTCTGGAAAGTTGTAAGAAAAGACTACTCCACAGATAACCTAAAAAAAATCCGAGAATGCATTCGGAGTTTAACTTTTAAGGATGTACACGAAAGTAACGATGCCAATATAGCTTACAAAAGATTTTATGAAACGCTCTCCCTATTCTACAAATTTTGCTTCCCTGATAAAATAATAACTATTCATACTAATAAAAACGTAAAATGGGTATCGCGCGGCATAAAAAGCTGTTGTAAAAAACAAAGAAAATTACTGTGGGCATACAGACTAAATCCTGTATTAAAAAATAAAACTAACTTTAAAAACTACTCTTTACAATATAAGAAAATTATAAGACTGACACAAAAAGCTCAAAATGATTACTTTATAAAAACCTCGCAGAATAAGTCAAAAGCTACATGGCAAATAGTCAATAGACCAAAAAATAACTCTCCTAAAGAACAAATAATGACCATTAATAATTGTAACCTGACCTTTTCAAAACCTATTGACATTGCGAATGCATTCAATAATTATTTTATAGATGAAATCGAGAATAATATTAAAACTAATATGGAATTTGATAGTAAATTGGACAATGTAACAAGGCAATCAATGTTTATGCAACCGGTTCTAACAACCGACATTGTTTCGGCTATAAGATCACTTAAAAATACAAGTACTGTAGGGTTTGACGGTATGTCAACTAAGGTGATAAAATTTGTAAATGAACTTATAGCACCCGTATTAGCGCATATTATAAATCTTGGCATTGTTGATGGAATTTATCCTGAAGACTTGAAGAAAGTTATTATTAAACCACTTCATGGGGCTACTGTCAACTGTCAACACGCGTAGATACGCTGCTGGATAATTAGTGATTTTGCGCGTTAATCTTTAAGTATAATGCTCAAAAACATAGTGCAAGTGAACCTCATAGTATAATAACTGTGTAAAACTGTTTTTGGACTAAAATAAATAGTTATTCAAACAAATAATCAGTGAACTAAATACGAAAGTGTCATTTTAATTTTCAAAGTTTTTTCGATCCACCTTCAAAAAAAAAAATTTTTCGTCAAATTCGTATTAGATTCGCTATGTTATTTCAACTTTAAAATGTCATCTGACGTTTGGAAAACTGATGCCATAATAACAAAAAAATTATTTACATATCTAATCTCCTCCATTGGGCGTCACCCTGCGAGCGACGGTTTAGTTCTGCCCTACTCTTGGAAACAAATATGAGCAATAACAATAATAAACCTTCAACTGTCCATTTCCAGACACAATAGAAATTACCATTGTTCTAATCCGATTCGGTCTGGTGGACAGATGACCGGATAATAAATCTACAAAACCAAACCTTACTCAACAAGTATTCCATCCTGGACTATTTACCAGACACAGGTCCTCATCAATGAGTGCCATTGAGCAAATAAACACAACGCAAATAACTCAACCTGAAACAGAAGTCATGGAAAAGGAAACTCAGCAACCGAATAACCCTTGCGAAGCAAGCGGCCAAAATCCGGCTCCACCTCCTTGGCAACTAGTCCCTACTCCCCGCCACAACAAAAAGAGGAAGATAAGTGATTCACCTTCACAGGCTGAAGGAACTGTAACCAGTAACAGGTTCGAAAATCTACCCTTGGACCCTGTTGAAAATCTAGGTCTTAACAGCAACCCTAAAATACCTAATAAACCTCCACCGATTGTGCTATATGGAATACAAGACGTAAAAGAGCTTTCAAAACTAATCGAAACAGTAAGCAACAAAGACCAATTTAAGCTTAAGATAATAAACAAAAGTCTTTTGCATGTACTTCCGTGCAACACAGATGAATACAAGAAAGTTATAACTGTTATAAGAGCCAACGGTCTTATTGGCTATACCTTCACGCCTAAGGACACCAAAAGCTACCGCATTGTCATCAAAAATCTCCACCAGAGCACTCCAAATGAAGCTATCATTGAAGCTATTGAGTCTACTGGCAACAAAGTGAGGGGTGAAATAGTCAATGCGCGATACGGACCTGACAAAAAACCAACTTCCACGTTTTTTGTCAATCTTGAACCAAGCAATGACAATCCAGCAGTTTAAAACATGACGTACATATACAACCAAAAAATAAAAATAGAAGATCCTCGAAAATCCAAAAGCATTGTCCAATGCCAACGCTGTCAAGAATATGGACACTCCAAGAACAATTGTATGAGGCCTTTTAGATGTGTCAAGTGCGGACAAAATCACAGAACTTCTGATTGTGATAAAAAAGACCGAAACACACCAGCCAAGTGCGCTTTATGCTCATGTGATCACCCAGCTAACTACAAAGGCTGTCAAATCTATAAAGAACTAGTTACTCGGAGACATAAAAATAACCCACAAACACGGAAGCCAATCCAGTCAATCACCATGCCAACTATAGCCACTGGGCCACGCCTTCCGCCCAGTCTAATCACCGAAGACCATAATTTACCACATCAAAAGACCTATGCACAAGCTGTAACTGGAAATGCCAACGCACCAACTACGAACTATGAGAAACACAACACAACGAACTCTGTACTAGAGAAAATCCTCCTAAGGCAAAGTGAAAAGATCGATCTTCTAATTCAACAAATAAGCTCCATGCTGGGTCTTATAACAACACTCGTATCCAAACTATCAAAATGACTTCACTACACATCGCAACGTGGAACATTAACGGTCTCGCACCGAATACACTTGAATTTGAGATTTTCCTTAAATCTAACAAGCTAGATGCATGTCTTATATCTGAAGCACATACGACTTCTAGAAGCCGAATATGCATCCCAGGATATAGTGTATATTTCACATCTCACCCCGATGGTGGCGCTCACGCTGGCTCGGCGATTGTTATCAAAAACAGTGTGAAGCATAACCTACTACCACCTTATTCAAGCAACTACTTGCAAGCTACTACAGTGCGAATAGAGGAACGCTCTGGGCACCTAAACCTCTCGGCGATATACTGTCCACCACGTCATTCTATCAAGGAAGCCATGTTCACGGAGTTCTTCCAGACGCTAGGGAATCGATTCATAGCTGGCGGAGACTGGAATGCAAAGCACACTTATTGGGGAGCCAGAACAACAGTAACAAGAGGTCGTGAATTGAAAAAAAGCGTTGATGCAAATAGGCTGATGCCACTATCTACCGGCGAGCCGACATATTGGCCCACTGACACCCAAAAGACCCCAGACCTCTTAGACTTCTACATCACCAAAAATATATGCCACCTGTATGTCCACGTGGAATCTAGCCTCGATGGTTCTTCAGACCACACACCTGTTATTTTAATTATAAGCACAACAATCATACATCGCGAAACAGAAAATGATAGCTTGCATAATGCAAAAACAAACTGGGAAACCTTCCGAGCTTATCTGGAATCGAATATCTGCCTCAATATTCCCCTAAAAACTCATGAAGATATTGAAAATGCGTGCTTGTATATCACTAACTTGATGCAAGTGGCAGCTTGGACTAATACTCCCGAAATGGATTCAACAAACCGTTATTTACCAATACCAGTTGAGATTCGTAATAAAATATCGGAAAAACGAAGGCTACGTAGAGTGTGGCAGCTCTCTCGCAACAGATAGGACAGAACAAGACTCAACAGAGCGATAGCAGATCTAAAAACCTCTCTTGCTGAAGCAGCCAACGAATGTCTTAAGCGAAAACTGGAAATGATGTCTCCAACCGCAAACGGTCACCACTCCCTTTGGAAAGCTACAAAGGCTATGGGTCAACCACAGCAATGCTTACCTCCACTTAGAACAGGCAACTCTTGGGCACGTACTGACTCAGAAAAAGCCGAAGTATTTGCGGCCCATCTGGTCGAGGTATTTAAACCTAATGAAAGCGATGGCCCTGAAGATCCACAAATAGATATTGAACTAAATGAAGAGATAAAACCAGGTGCTCCGCTGCGACCAACATCGCCAAGAGAGATAGCCTGAGAGATATCCAATTTATCAGTAAATAAAGCCCCCGGTTTCGACCTAATTACACCAAGGCTACTAAAGGAGCTACCCAGGAAATGCATTGTTTTCTTTACCAACCTCTTTAATGCAACCTTCCGAGTCTGCTACTTCCCCTCTTTATGGAAAATGTCGCAAATAGTGATGATTCACAAGCACGGTAAACCAATCAATGAAGTCACAGCATACAGACCCATTAGCCTTACGTCAACACTGTCCAAGCTCTGGGAACGCATCTTGCTGACTAGGCTAAGACCGCATCTTGAGGAAAAGAATGTTATACCCGATCACCAATTTGGGTTTCGCAAAGAGCATTCTACAGTGGAGCAAGTACATAGGGTCTACAACACTATCAGACAATGCCTTGAGAAGAAAGAGTACTGCTCAGCAGCATTTATAGATATCCAGCAGGCTTTTGATCGTGTATGGCATAAAGGCCTATTGTACAAAATAAAAAATACTCTTCCGCCTTCATTCTATCTTCTGATGAAGTCTTACCTGAAAGACAGGATGTTCCAAGTGAAACAACGAAACGCGCGTTCTGCTCTTCATACCTGCAGCGCTTGAGTACCCCAGGGCTCAGTCCTTGGTCCTGTGTTGTACAATATATTCACCCATGACCTTCCTCAAGCTCCTAATACAACGGTGGCGACCTTCGCGGAAGACGCCGCATTTCTTGCAACAAATAATGACCCAGACGAAGCCAGTAGAATCCTCCAAAACCAACTTACACTAACGAGTGACTGGTTGAGCACATGGCGCGTAAAAGCAAGTGCCCCCAAATCTCACCATATCACATTCACTTTGAGAAAGAAACTGTGTCCAACAATCAATCTCGGCCAAGATCCTCTTCCACAAACCAAATGTGTTAAATACCTAGGATTCTACTTGGACCAACGTATGACTTGGAAAGATCACATCAAGCAAAAACGCAACGAAGTAAACTATCGCTTTAAAAATCTTTTGTGGCTGCTTGGCCGTCAGTCAACATTGTCTCTGAGCAACAAACTCAGGGTCTACAGCTCAGTCATAAAACCCATTTGGACTTATGGAATACAATTATGGTCCTCGGCTTCCAAGTCAAACATCCTTTGCCTCCAAAGAGCTCAAAACAACATCCTAAGGACTATGTTCTACTATGTGCAGCCTGGTTCACCCGCAACTCAGAGATTCATGAATACCTCAGCATGAAGACTGTTATGGAAGAATCCAAACAGTACAAAGACAAATACACAGATCGACTGAAACACCACCCTAACCCATTGACAAGCACGCTTCTAATGTGTAATCCAATTAACCGCCTGAAAAGAGCAAATGTGCTATTCTAATAAGGAGAGTTAGGGCGATGGCGCTAACTCACTAAAACCTCTACATACTTCAACACATCTGATTATAGTACACGGACTGATCGCAGATTCAACTATAAATAAAAAAACACTTCATAAAAAAGATAACAAAAGTAATATGAAGAACTATAGGCCAATAGCTAAAATTTCTGTATTTTCCAAAATTTTCGAAAAGATTATTTATAAGTCACTGTACAACTATCTCAATAAATTTAATTTATTGTGCAAGCAACAAAATGGCTTTAGAAAGAATACCACGATCAACATGGCTATTTTTGACTTTTTGCGTGGCATTATGTTAGCAGTAGACCAAAAAGCTCCTATTTGTGCTATTTACACAGATATGACCAAAGCCTTCGATTATGTAAAGCACGACGTCTTATTAAACAAACTCTATTGCTACGGTATCAGAGGAAACATTTTAAAACTTCTCGAATCTTATCTCTCCAACAGAATGCAATGTACAGAGATTGCAAGAATATGCGAAAAAACAAAATTTGAAAAGAGTTCTTTTTCTGATTCTATATTAATAAAGTTTGGTGTCCCACAGGGTAGCGTCCTTGGGCCACCTCTTTTCTTGATCTATATAAATGATCTGCCAAAGGTGACTCAACATCAAATAGTGATGTTTGCAGACGACAGTACTGCAATAGTGAAATGTGTTGATCGCAGTATTTATCAAGATGACATAAATAATACACTATCGCACATAATGGATTGGCTTAACAAAAATAATTTAGTTATAATTTTAAAGAAAACCAAAATAATGCATTTTTACCAAAGAACTGAAGTACCAAAAGTAAATATCAGACATAGCAACTGTGACATTGAAGAAGTTAAAGAAACAAAATTCTTAGGTTTATTTCTTGATAACCAGCTTAACCTAAGTAAGAAAATAAATAAATCAGCATATGCACTTTTCCAAATTTCGAGAAAAATAAACATAGATTCGCTACTAGTAGCATATCATGGCTTAGTAGCTTCAATTTTATGATATGGTATAATTTTTTGGGGCAATTCTACTGATAAAGACGTCGTGTTTAGGGCACAAAAAAGATGCATAAGATCAATGTGTGGTCTTAAAATTGATGATAGCTGTGTACCATTCTTTAGATCGCTTAAAATACTTACCTTACCTTCATTATATATTTTTGAAATTAGTGTTTTCGTGAAAACAAACATGAGGTTATTCGAAAAGGTATCGACGTTACGAGATGTTCCGATTCGTAGCCAATACGCAAACTCTTTAAGCAATCAGCGTTGTAAGACTGCCTTAGTGAGTAAGAGCGTTTTAGGCATGGCACCGCGCATTTATAATAAATTACCAGATGCCATGAAATGTTACACTTTTCAAAAAAAAAAAAAAACTGTTACTAATTGAAAAATGTTAATATACGACTGATGAATTTCTGAATGATAAAATAATGTAACCTATCTATTGATTTGACTGGTGAAACAATCTTTAATTGAATATTGTGACTAATTGTAATTTATGATTATTATTTATGCGTTGACTGCAGAAATTACTCCATATTTTGACATTCATAATTTTGTTGTTATTTATATAAAATATCCTATTAATTTTGACATACCAAATAATTTGTGTTTACCTCTTGCATGACAAATATTAATTTTTTTTGACTGTAGAAATTACTCCTTATTGAGACATTTATAATTTTGTTGTTATTTATTTAACATCATATTCTATTAATTTTGACGTACCTACCAAATAACTTGTCTTTACCTCTCGCATGAATAATATTTTGTTTGTCATTGTATTTCTCATGTAACTATAATATTTGTACGCTTCTTGGCATAACATAGCGGCCTACGAACTTTAATTTAAGAACTGTATTTACTACTTATGTTACACAAATAAAAATGATTATTATGATTATGATAAAAAAGGAGCAACATCAGCACTCCTGTGCTTCCAACTTCATGCGCCAAAGTTAGAGGCCAGGAAGAAGACATACAGGGAGACCTCAATATTACTGTACACAAAAGACCCGGGGCAACCATTGAAGCAAAATCCTCAATCAAAGTCAGCGCAAAAGTCGCCGTCTAAATCGCGGCCGCAGTCACCGACAATGTCAGTCCACAACACAGATGAGCCCAAAGTTGCTCCGCCGTATAGCTCTGCAGAATTGAAACCTTTAAATCCTCAGACACTGGCAACAGAAGGCAGTCTTCGTGAGATTTTACAACAAGAAATCACCAAGGCTCTTAAAACTTTTGGCGACGGAATTCAGTAACATCCATAAGAAGATAGATACCTTCAAGGAATTTTTGGAATTCATAAACATCAAATTTGAGAAAATGAAAGCGGGCTTTGATGAGAAAACGGCCATCATTAATGATCTCAAGCGTGAAAACGAATAGCTGAAATCTACCGTTCAAAACCTCTCAGTTAGATTAAATACAATAAACTCCACATGCGTGACTCAAATATAAAAATTAATGGGGTTCCAGAGCATCACACAAAATTTAATTAATACAGTATTGCAATTGACAAAAATGGTGGAGAGTCCTCTTTCCGAATCTGACATTCAGTATGCAACCAGGGTTGCTAAATAGTCAACTTACAACAACAGGCCTCGACCAGTTATAGTCAAATTGAGATCCGCACGCCACTGTTATACTGTTCTTGCCGCAACTACCAAGTTCAATAAGTAGAACCCTGACGGTAAACTATCTTACCAGCATCTTGGTATAGGAGGTCCAAGAAAACCAGTTTTCCTGTAGGAACACTTAACTCCAGCAAACAAGTCATTGCACGCTGCTACTCGGAAAAAGGCCCTAGAAATGTCCTATAAATTTGTTTGGGTT
Organism: Orthosia gothica; assembly: GCA_949775005.1. NCBI lineage: Eukaryota > Metazoa > Arthropoda > Insecta > Lepidoptera > Noctuidae > Orthosia > Orthosia gothica. The sequence continues at coordinate 4,517,435 of OX459046.1, read as the reverse complement.
CGTAACAGGCGTATTTTTGTTCGGAAAGAAGTTCATTTCCAGTCTATTCTAATCAAGAGTCTTGACAGCCTTAACCTTATGGTCTACCTATTTTAGTAACTTTCTTCATTTAGATATTTTGCAAATGTATTGGTATAAATTACGTCCCAATGTTTGATATTTATTACCAAAATGTGCAAGGGCTAAGGACAAAATCTAATGACCTCCGGAAACATGGCTCAACCAATACACAATATCATACACGATATCGCAGAGATTGCCACAGCACCCTGAACACAAAAAAGACGGTGATGGCGTAATGTTAGCAGTTTCTAGAGACAGACCTTCAGCTAGAGTCACTATCTGGGAAAGTGGGGCGGAAGACTTATGGGTCATCATTGACCTGCCAGTAGGAACTAAAGTGAGAAAGCTTGCAATCTGCGTTGTCTATTTATCCCTACCTGTCAAGTTAGATGTTCTATATCTATCAATGTTTCAGAGTGGATAACGTTATTGGTCATGCAGATTACTCGGTTATTTTGGGTGATTTTAACCTGGGCTTTATTACTTGGAACGTCAAGGTAGACTGTAATTACTTGATTCCCTCTAATTACGAATCTTCTTATGGACTTTCTCTTGTTGCTTCCCTAGCGCTTATGTTACAAAACCATTGAATGTTCTTAGCAAGTGTTACACAAACCATCCAAATGTATTGCTTAATATGCTTTATAATAACTTATCTAAGCTGGGTTCTACACCTGAAAAAAAATGAAATTTCTTCCAAGCTAACTATAGGGACATCGTCAGTGAGTTGAATGGTGTGGAATGGCAAAAACAATTACTCAACTGTACTGATGTGGATGGTATGGTCGCGGCATTGTATAGTATTCTTGGCACTGTCATCGAAAATTTCGTTACTAAAACGGCAACTGTATGAGCTAAATTTCCCACGTGGTTTAGCAATTCAATAATCAGACATATATCTGAAAAGGAAAAAATTCGAAAGATATATAAGAAATTCGGTAATCCCAGAGATGAAATCGAATATCAATATCACTCTGTGCTGTCTCCGATCTTGACACGCCTATTCCGTCTTTCATATGAGACTGGAAAAGTGCCGAATGCTTGGAAGCAAGCCAATGTACAGCCTGTGCCCAAGAAGGACAGTCGAGCTGACCCGGCCAACTACAGACCCATTTCTGTAACGTCCATACTTTGTAAGAGTATCGAGCGCGTACTTAACAAAAAGCTCCTGGCATACCTAGAAACTAACGATATCCTTAGTGACCGCCAATACGGCTTCCGCCGAAATCGGTCTACTGGGGATCTTCTAGCGTATGCCATTCACATATGGAGTGAGGCCATCGAGAGACACGGGAAAGCGCTTGCCGTCTCCCTCGACATCTCGAAGGCTTTCGATAGGGTCTGGCACGAAAGCCTCATTGATGAGCTTCCTTCATTCGGTTTGCCCGGTGGTCTGTGTGATTGGATTGCAGACTTCCTGAGAGATCGGTCCATTCGAGTGGTTATCGATGGCTGCTCTTCGGACCAATTGGATATTAATGCCGGGGTCCCACAGGGGTCATTACTCTCAGCAACATTGTTCTTGTTGCACATTAACGATCTGCTAAAACCCGGCAACTTTGGGTATGCTGACGACAGCACTGTTGCTGAGAGATACTTGTCCAACGCACGGGCTACCGGGCCGCAGATCCGGTCTCTCCGTTAGGCCATGGTGGAGCGTTTGAACCTGTCCTTGCAGGCAGTCTCCGAATTGGGCGATGCCAATCTGGTCAGGTTTAATGCTGTTAAAACCCAGGCGTATCTTTTTTCCGCTAAAAGGAGCCAATTCCACCCGGCTCCTTCTTTCCGTGGTATGACCGTGCCGATAACGGACCATCTTGAGCTTCTTGGTGTTTCGTTGACATCGACTCTCAATTTTGGCCCATACATTGAGGCAAAGGCTCAGCTGGCTGCCAAAAAGTTGGGGATCCTTGCGAAGGTGAGAGGATACTTCACGCTGGAACAGCTGCTCAAATTGTATCAAGTGCAAGTTCGATCATGCATGGAGTACTGTTCTCATCTCTGGGACGGATCTGCCAAATATCAGCTTGATGCACTTGAGTCGATCGAAAAGCGGACCAAGAGACTCATCGGCAATAGGCACTGGTCAAGTCAAAGCTCCAGAGCCTTGAATATCGTCGCCGAGTTGCCAGCTTGTCGGTTTTTTATCGGTTGCATTTCGGGGAGTGTGCGTTGGAATTGCATGATCTGATTCTCAGTCCGTTCCATCATCGGACTACCAGACGTACGGCGATGCGTCATCGGTACATGGTGGATATCGCACCCATACGCACAAAACGTTCTGGGGACACTTTCATTATGCGTACAGCAAAAACTGCCCAGAAATTGCCGACCTATTTGCAAATCAATTTTACTTAGTGTACACGTCGAATGTTACTACGCAGCCCACACATTCACCTGCTCACTGTTCACAACTGTTTGGCTATCAATCCCAATGTGAGACACCACACTTCATGTCGAGTATTAAATTTGATTAAACCGAAGTTTTCAAAGCAATTAGAAAAATTTATACAACGAAGAGTGCTGGCCCTGACCTTATTCCACCAGTCTTCGTTAAAAGATGTGGTTCTGTTCCTGCCCTTATTAATGCTGATATTCAACCGTTCCTTGAAAGGAGGCCATTTTCCTGGGGAATGGAAGCGGGCTCGAATAGTGCCCATATTCAAGAAAGTGATCCAGCTTGCGCAGATAAACTGTTCTGTGTTGTGTGTTGTACTGAGGAACTGTTCGAATCAATGTTATATCCCATCATTTCACAAATGGTAGATTCAAGCATTTCAGATTATCAACATGGCTTTAGACGTGGGCGTTCAACGGTAACAAATCTAGTACGATTCGTTTCTGAAGTATCCCGTGAGGTTGATAAGGGAACGCAGATAGATTCAATATATACTGACTTTAGCAGCGCCTTTGACAAAGTAAATTATCTAATACTAGTTGAAAAGCTAAGATGGTTTGGTATCGGTGGCAAATTGCTGGAGAGGTTCAAGTCTTATCTGTAAAAATACCACAATCAGTAGAGATAAGTAGCTTCAGAACTCGGGTATATTATGTGCACTCAGGTGTTCCGCAAGGATCTCATTTGTGGCCTCTTCTATTCCTCATCTTTATCAATGATATTACTAATTACATAAGACATTGTAAAGTTTCCTTGTTTGCTGACGACTTAAAAATATACAAAGTAGTAAATTACCGCACTGATGCTGACTTAATTTAAGCTGACGTTAGCAATATTTAACATTTGTGCGACATTAATAGTATGAGACTTAATGCTCAAAAGTGTCATCATATCAAATTCACAAGAAAAAGACAGTTCAAATGCAGTATAACATTTGTAGTGTAATACTGCAGGCAGTAAATGAGATTCGGGATCTGGGTATCGTAGACACCACCAATCGTAGACAGCAGGCTGAAGTTTGCCTCCCCCGTTGATAAGGCGGTGACAAAGCCCGCCCAGATGCTTGGATTTTTGAAGCGCAACTCTAAAGGTTTTAAGCACCAGAAGACCAAAGTGCTACTGAACAATGCCCTGGTGCGCTGCAATCTAGAGTATGCAAGAAATGAATGGAGTCCTGCTTACGCTGTCCACTCGCAACGTGTGGAACGCATACAGCGGGGCTTCATAAGACATCTTGCCTTCTCTTCAAAGGTTTCTCACACAGAAAGACATACAAGGAGCTTCTAAACCAATTTAAAATTATTACCCTACGCGAGCGCAGACGTCTCTTAGACTTATGCTTCCTCCATAAAGACATTAATGGAAATACCCAATGCAGTTGCCTCTTGCAGAGCGTTTCGTTAACAGTTCCACGGACCAAAAAACTTAAAAAGATTTTCAATATTCCATTTGTCAAAACCAATCTGGGTTTACAGTCTTCCATAATAAGAATAAGCAATGAATACGTGGGACACTCAGAAAGTTTTGCGAAACTAAAAAAAATTGTTCTATACGTACATATATTTTTATTAAATCTTTTCAAAGTACTTTCCACCAGCCTCTTTACAAAGATTCATGCGCCTAAACCAGTTTTCAAAACACTTTTTCCAGTCCGCCGCAGACACCTCGTTTACAGCCTGCTCGAACGCAGCCAGCGCATCTTCCGGCGACGAAAATTGTATCCCTTTGAGCTGATTTTTTATTTTTGGGAATAAAAAGAAGTCACACGGTGCTAGATCAGGGCTGTAAGGAGGGTGACCCAGGAGTTTGACTGGCGTGCTGTCCAGGAAGTCCCTCGTTTTGAGTGCGGTGTGCGCAGGTGCATTGTCGTGGTGGAGCAGTAGCCCGCGGAGCCCTGTGTTTGGTCGCTTGTTGCTTATAACAGAGAAAACTTCTGGCAAACATTTGGTAGTATACCATTCGGCATTAATGCTTCTTTGATCCCGTAAGGGAATTGATACCAAGTGGCCAGTCAAATTAAAAAAGCTAGCGATCAAAATCTTACCCCCGCTTCTAGATCGCTTCACTTTGGTAGGCGTTGGCTCATTTTGAAACACCCAAACAGTCGACTGGCGCTTGGTTTCTGGGTCGTATTGATAAATCCAGGACTCATCACCTGTAACGATGTCGTAAACACGCCGAGACGAGCCTGCTTCAAATTTGTTAAGCATATCACGGCACCATTCCACCCGGGCCTGCTTCTGAGCATCGGTGAGGTTGTGCGGCACCCAGCGTGATACTATCCTCCTCACGCGAAGATGGCTGTGTAGAATCTCGTGAACGCTTCCCGATCCAATCTTCAATATGTGTTGAATCTCCTGATATGTAATTCGCCTATTGTCTTGGATTAAATTTTTCACTGCTAGCACGTTTTCTTCGGTAACAGCCGTCAAAGGGCGACCGCTTCTTTCGTCATCCCCCAAAGTTGGTCGACCGCGCTTGAATTCGTTATACCAACGATACACGGTTGCCTTGGAAGGGCCTTCATCCATGAATGCCATTTGAAGTCTATTGTACGATTCATCCGGTTTCAGGCGACACTTGAAATCGTATAAAATCATAGCTCTAAAATGTTCCCGGCGCAGATCCATATTTCAGTGAGACACAATACTTTGAATTAACTCGCAAAAAATGTGGAGGGAAATTTTGAAATTGGAACTTACTTATTTTTACTTATAAATAATCATATTTTCGAAAAACATTATAACTGGCCAGTCTCCCATATATAAAAACTTTTTTTCGCAATACTTTCTGAGGGGCCTGGTATAATAATGCAGTCTTAAAGTTGCCTAAACTAGGGATATACAATGACAAGCTACCGATGTTTAGAAAAAAAATCACACAGTCCCTGCAAGGTTTTTTGGGGGCTAAGTCACCCACGTGCGTAGGTGTGTACCCCTTTTTTGATTCCCTACACATGGTCCCCGGGTGGTGCAAGTCAGGTGACACTAAATTGTGGTAGGCTTCGGCCGAAGGCTTGTGACCACCCACCGGGTAAAGACGTACCGCCAAGCGGCCTAGCCGTGTTCCGGTACGATGCTCGGTGTAGCCAACTAGAGGAGTTGGGTCGAGATAGCTTTTCCACTGCAGTCTGATCGGCCTGACGCGCGCTGTTAAGGATGTATCGGGAGACTAGTCTCGGAGATTACACACGAAAGGTTGCACCGCCAACTATCGAATATCCCGGAATGCACCGTGCTGGTTGGTGACCAGACGGGAGGGCCCGATGGGCATTCCGGGGGGACTCCGGCGTCCCCGCAGTCCCCAGACTAGTGCCCCAATGATGTTGTCCTTTCAGTGCGTGTCTGTAGGTTAGCAGCGTGAAACCTCGTCTCACTTCGTTCTCCTCTATTCTATTCACTCTCTTATTTTATAAAATGCAAAGGAAAAAGAATACTGGAGTTAAACAGCGGCTGCACCCCCTCCCCCACAAAGTGCTCCCCACCAATATTCGAGGTCTGCACTCAAATATCACTACAGTCCACTATCACCTGGAGGCTGAGAAACCAGTGCTCTTTTTCTTTACGGAGACGCAGATAGCGAATCCGTCAGACGTGTCGTACTTGTCTTACCCAAAGTTCACCCTGGAGCACAATTTTAGGACACGGGCGGGTGTATGTATGTAAACCCGTGACGACATTTGTTATCTGCGTCGCTGTAACCTTGAGGACTCCAGATTCACATCGCTCTGGGCTCTAGTAGACACAGGTCTGGATAAAATTATATACGCCTGTGTCTTACGTTCGCACAGCTGAGATCAGGAGACATCCAGGCTCACAGAGTACCTTAGTGAGGCTGCTGATGCGGCACAGTAGCGGTACCCTTCTGACCAATTAGTGTTACTGGGGCACTTTAATGCCAACCACCAGAAGTGGCTCTTCCCATACCAGTGCACTAATCATGCTGGACGGGAGATGCGTAAGCTTTCGCTTGCGCTAAACCTTACCCAGCTGGTCCAGGGGGCAACGACGGTACTGTATGTTGATTCGCACACAGCGAGTTGCTTGGACCTTCTGCTGACAACAGATCCGGACAGATACTCTGTGTCGATAGCTTCACCTTTGGGTAGTTCTGACCACTGTCTGCTAAAGCACAAAATAGTAAGTATACAGAAGGGCCACTCCCACCGTTTAGAAAATTGACAGCTAAACTTGTCAGATTCACTAGGGTTGCTACTATATTGATTCCGAATTAAAAAAAAGAGTAGGTTGCCCAAGTTATAAACATAAATACATAGATTCGTCTAAACATACATCATATCAAGCTTACATGCCTTAGAGGGTAGACAGGGTATCAAATATCCATTTAATATTGGAGAGTAAAAAGACGTAGTAATAGTGTCATAATGATACCACTTAACAAATTAAATTGTAAAAAGCACCAAGCTCGACAAAAATATAAATGTGAAAAACAGGTACCTAATAAAATCAAAAAACTAAAGATGATCTTAAGAAAGAAGAAAATTATGCTGTGCAGTCGGAGGAAACATATTTGTAAGCTGTATGACTTGAACCTTATTATTATGACAAGTTCCCAATTTCATCTATGGGCTTAAAATAATTTATTATAATCCTAGATAATGAATTTCTAATTTGTCATCTTGAAAGATTAACGACCTTTATAACTTCAAAATAATTGAAAGAAAGAATTAAAAACAAAAAAGTAAATTCGGTCTGTAACAAATAATAAAGGTAACCCATTCAATGCAACCAACCTCGTTACAGTACTTAATGTATGAATGACGTGACAAACGCCTGCACAAAGCAATCATGACAGCCGCGACTGAGCTCGGTCCAAAATTGCCCAATATTCCCTGTAAAACCGAAATATCAAAGTGAGAGTGGCCTCTCTGTCTGTGGCGCGCCGCCGCTTACGTACTTTGTGGCTAAAGTCTGTGTCCGTCTATTCCCTGCCCGATCCCAGCCCAAGAGGCACCCGGTGGGTTTGCAGTGCAGTTTGGTTTGTAGTGAGCAGATTGGGATGGTATGCGATCTTTCTTCGCGTGCTATCCTTGGCAGCCTACTTGCTATTCTTCGACTGATCCATTGCCATGCGCGGACGCCGTGACGGATGTAGTGCGTCAGGGAATGGAGTACTACATTCCGTTCTCTGACGTCACAATGTCCAGCATCGACTGGCCATGGTTTGGCGCTGAATGTAAGCACGCCGATGCGCTTAAACTTGAGGCGTACCTTGCTCGGGTTGGAGCCCGATCGCGCAGGGCGAGTGACATGGGTCAGAAGAAGAAGGCCTTCAACTGAGCTGCCAAGCCCTGCAAGTTGGTGTTGCAAAGGACTCGGTTGGACCACATTGACCGAATAGGGACCAAACTTGCTTCTTACCCAGCAGGTAGTAAAGCGTTTTGGTCCCTGGCCAAGTCGGTCGAGTTGAACTTCAGCCGTCCCTCACTACCACCACTGTTAAAACCCGATGGTTCGCTGGCCCACTCCGCTGAGGAGCAGAATTTTTTTTTGGATCTCTTTTTGCGGAATCTTCACGTCTAAATCCTGGTGACGCGCGGCCTCCTCCTTCTCCTGATGGATGCGAGACGAGTACGTCGGACATTCGTATCCACCAAAAGGACGTCCGTATGGTGCTCAGCAGTCTCGGCGTGAACAAGGCTAGAAGCCCTGATGGAATGCCAGCAATTGTTCTTAGAACCTGTGCGCCTGAACTGTCTCCGGTCTTGACACGCCTATTCTGCCTTTCGTATGAGGCTGGAAAAGTGCCGAATGCTTGGAAGCAAGCTAACTTACAGCCCGTGTATTTTTATATGATATTGATTTTGCATTTTTATTGAATTTGTTTTTTGAATCAAAAAACATACTCAACTGAATCCGGTTAGACTGGAAGCCGACCCCAACATAGTTGAGAAAAGGCTAGGCAGATGATGATTGAATTTGTTTTTTGACTTTTATATAATTTTATTTTCGAACCATTTTATTTTATTGACTTAGTTTTTTGACTTTACGATTTTTGTATTTTAATAATTTTGATTTAGTATTTTATTCTTTGATGACTTTGACTCGTGACTTTTAGTTTTTTTGTATTGTGTGTTTTTAGGCGTTTTTAATTACTCTAGATTAACATTTTGATCAATAAATTAATTTGAAATATTCATTAAATATGTTTGGCAGAACGTATATTTTGCTCGTGCCTTATTGCGTTACGATGTGACAGCTATTCGCACATGCGCAGTAGATATGCCCGAGGAACTATAAGTTAATCTGTGGATATGCTGAACGCGCTTGAATAAGCCCGCCATTTTATTAATTTCATTTTATTATTTTATTTATTTCCTCGCACAATGCATAGTAAAATGTTGTATGTATTGTACATGTACGTAAGATGATTTCCGACTTGTGTCGATTTATCCACTCACTCGCTTCGCTCGCTCGTGAATAAAAATGCCACTCATCGGAAATCACCTACCTTCCGCACTTGTAGCATAAATAACTATTACGGACCAGAGATTGAGAATTTTTTGTTTTTGCTTTTTGCATTCATTGCATGTATTGACGGACAGAATTTTCTTCCGAGTAACTAATACATACTTTTATAACGTATGTCAAGTTCCTGTCTTTTTTTCAACGCAACTTGGCGTCGAGAGTTCTGCCTAGGTATATGGCTGTATTAGCATAAGGCACTTGCATGCCATTTATTTAGATTGGGTGATAGTGTTTATTTGTAAAATCAATGTTAATTGATTTTGACTCATTCAGTTTGATCTTCCATTTTTATGAATGGATTCATAAACTTTGTTCACAGCTAATTGAACTTTTTCTACCCCAAATCTATGATTTGGAATAAGGTGTTTATCTTCTGTTACTGGTTTTAACCGTTTCAGTAACAGTTTTTCGAATAGCTTTGATAATACGGGCAACAGAGAAATAGGTCTATTTGATGATGCTTCATAGGGTGGTTTTCCAGGCTTCGCAATCATAATGACTTCAGCGACCTTCCATGGCTCAGGTACATATTTAAAGATAAATGCAGCATTGATAAGCTTGGTCAGCTTTACTATGGCTTTGCGTGGGAGGTGTTTTAGAATTACCCCTGTAATGAGGTCCCGGAGACTTTTTCGAGCTAATGTTATTTTGGATTTCTCTCATTACTTCTTTAGGAGTCACAAGCTTAATTCTTTGGTTTTGTAACAATCTTTCAATCTCAAGTATTTCTATCGAGCTTTCACTGGGTTGAAAGATTTCTTCTAAGTGTTGAGCAAACTTTAATGCTTTTTGGTCATTGCTTATGGCCCTCTTTCCGTCGCTATCACTGATGGGCGGTATTGATTTAATTCGCCTTTTTAAATTTCTTGTAGCTTTCCAAAGGGAATAATCCGTTGATTTGACATTGGTTAGCTGCAAAAGGTTGGTATTCAAAGATTTATCATCAAACTGTAGAATGTTCTTCTTTATTTATTTTAAACTTCATGCAAAATACAAGTATATAGGCGGACTTAATGCCTGAGTCATTTTCTACCAGTCAACCAAGGATGGTGGAGAGATAACATGGCAGGTGCATAGAAAATGAAATAATAATTTAATTAAAATTGGATGACAATGTATATATTGCAGCTAAAATAAACATCCATATATATTTACTATAATAAATACGTTTATATATGTCGCCGCGTAGGCGTGAATTTGCTAATTTATTATCCTAATTAATAATTTTAAGTGTCAATGTCTATTTAAGTTGGGTTTTGAGTTCAGCGCCATCTATTGGCTCACTGTGGAATCAGGTATTAATCTGTTCGAATGATCATTGTTATGCTAATTTTAATGTTTAATTAATACGAGATGTTTAAATAAAACAGGAACACTTATTGTAGTACTTTTGGATTTGTTCCCATTTTAACTATTGCACATTTGACGAAGTAAATGTGTTTGATTATGTTATTCTTATTAAGTTGTCAAACAATGGCGGATGTTATAATTTCTATGACCAATAACCAGATTTAATAATTTAATACGAGAACTAAACAAATTTGAGTAAATGATTAAATACTAAAAAGTCATAAGACTATTTTACACAGCTATGTGATAATGAGAAACTTTCTAATTAGTAAGATTTGCAGATCACCGGAAACTTGAATAGTTTTGTTATTAGATGTCTATTTCAATAATAAACTACAAACAACTTTGTATTTGTGAGTATTGGGGTTGTTTAATGTTAAAATAATTAACTGATCAGCATTTTAGTATTGTTTGCTAGCTTTACTCAACTATCCAAGTAATTAGTGTCTAAACAAAAACAATATGGAAGTCCCGCCCACTTAGAACGCGCATGGCGCGTACGGTGCATGGTGTGTGTAAAATATAATAACTGTAAAACTGTTTAATAAATCTGCTGACTGATTATATGTTTGAAAACCTAATAAACATGTAACGCTAATTGTCATAAAGTGATTGTGTAAAGATTTAAAAGAGTATCCTGGAGTTTCTTGCTTGATCACCGAGGCTTTGTAATCTAGCGAGCCACAAGATGTGGTTTTAGCTTCAAGTTCATTTGAAAACTCAAAGTGTCTGTAACTAAGTCAAATAAATGCTCTTGAGTTTCAATCCAGTGTTGTGTGTAATTGAAGTTCACCCGTTCCTATCAAGAATAAAGGAATTGCCTCTAGGCAATGGGGGTAATGATGGCGGTCCTATGATTCATAGGTACTTCGACGTGACATCAGAATTGGGCTCAGCTCCCACTATCGCCTTCTGCTCATGCTATGAAAGCCATCCGAAGAATTTCGTACAACATCGCCAGCGCCGAGGGCATGGCAAAAGATTTTCCTATGATAATTTCCAAGAGTAAGCGATGCCCAGACATAGGCGAAAATAACTGAAATATTTTTACATGAACGATCTGGTTAGAAAAATCATGGCGGCCGCAAGTGCCAATGGAAACAAAATTGAAGATATTTTTATTTTGTGACGACGCTCAGAACTCTATTGAAACGACAGAAGAAGTTCTGGCTGTGGTCCCGTCTAAGCTACTGACTAGTGGCAGGATGCTGTCCTACACCATTATGACCAAAACTTTATACAGCACAGAATGACCGAAGCAGCTAAAAAGCGAACAACTTGATCTGTCCATTGATAGATTTATTCATGGTTGAGGGGAGTATTCTGTTTTATTTATTTATGTAACATTCTTAATTATTTTCATCATACAAGGCAAGGTTAGGACCTTTTGTGTGACAATTTTAATTTGCCTAGACTTTTCCCAACCAAGTCTGGGACGGCTTCCATTCTAACTGGATTCAGATGAGTACCAGTGTTTTACATGGAGCAACCAAAACCCAGTAACTGGGTAACACAATACCCCTTACTGACTGAGTGGTGCCTACTGTTGTTTGTGTGGCAATTTTTGGAATTAAAATGAATGAAACGGCTTAAATTACTCCATAAAATAAGACAGCTGACTAGGAACTCAATGTTATTGTTTAAATATGGTTCTTCTGTCTTAAGAATTGCAATGGCTCAGTTATTTGAGAAACTTTATTTTATTTGAGGAGTATGTAAGGATCGTAGCAAGTGGCAATCTGTGGTTGCTGCCTATACCCATGAGGACAAGGTATGAGTGTATGAATGTTAAACAATTCTTAGTACCTACGTTGAGTTTTGTACCGGACAAAAAGTAACTTAACTTATTTTTATAGCATTCATTACATTAAGGTAGCTAAAACAAAAGTTTAGTAGGTAGATAAGTTAAGTAAGTTACAGAATGTATGTGCAACAGAAGTAGTAAACATTTGGCAGAAAGTGCCATGACATATTCATGTTGACGCTGTAATTGGCATTTTTGCAATTTATTGTTTTTACCCGACTGCCAAACGGGGTTTATTATTGAATAATGTGGAACCCGTTGCATGTCATACTTTTTAAAGTAAAGTAAGATAAGAAAATGTACTAACACATTCCTTAAACATGAAAAGCACAACAAATAAAATTAAAATTATAGTGTGCTCAAGAAAACACTTACAACAATTTGCATTTAAGTAGCTCTAGACCCCACACTAGGATACCCTGTGTCATGATCTAGTTTTCTTGCTTTTAATGTCATAGTTTACATGCACTTAGTGGTGAGAAAAATAGTTTGGTTACAAGACTAAACAATATTTAAAATATTATCAAGAGGTTTTTGTAGAGTGTAGTATGCATCTAATATAAATGTATTTGAATGAATGGTTGAAAGGGTTGTGATACACCTGGTTGAGTCATTACGGACTTTATAATCAGGGTAAGTATCAGCAGAGCTTCAGTTCGTGCATAATCATAATATAATAATAAATAGTCATAAGCTGATAGCCACCTGGTAACTTTTAATTTACAAGTACGCTTAGTATGTGTGAGTAACCTATTATGTATGGACCTTGTGACTTTTGGTAAATTAATGGTCCTGTGTATGTAAAACATATTTGAGTGAATCTAATGTGATTAATGTGTTCCATCTTATCTGTCTACATGATCTGGTAGATTTGTTTTGGCTATGGGGTTCTTGACAGTGATAGCGCTATAAGTTAAATCTAATTAAAAAATTGTCTGACCCTACATTCTTGGTACAGACTGTCAGTTGGATACTGATAGGGCTTTTTATAAGCTCTAAGATTTATACTTGTTCAAGTTAAGTTTGTTATAATAAAGTTTATTTAATCATTCAATATTTGAGAACCTTCCTAATGAATTAAATCTCACAATGGGTTTAGTTGAATTTTACTCGTTATGGTACATGGGTGTAAATAGATTAGTAATTTCTGACAGATTTCAAAGCTTGTTATTGGGTGCACTTGCACAGAATAAAAATAATCAAAAGACAGGTTTGTTTTTTGATAATTTGTCACTTTTAGCATTCAATAACTTTCTTTTCTTTTTGCAACTTTTTACCTAGCTTGTATTCAAACTTATTCACACATAAATGTTTTGTAATGAAATAGGTTTGTAATAGGTGTGTAAATAGGTTGTTGTGTGTGTGGTATGCAAACATGCATCATTAAAAGTAGTTTTCAACATGTTTTAAAATTAATCTTTAGCTAGTGCAAACACCGTCATAAGTAATGCAGCAATCTTCATAGTTATTCATTTCAGTGTCATCTGATTCTAGTTAACTTTGAATTACATACTTACTATTTCAAAACACTAACATAATTTATTTGTTATCAGGACTAACTCCTACTTATCATCTTTTCTTTTATTATTATTTATCTGTATACCTTCTCACATTCCAGATTCCTGGTAATTGTCATATCAAAAATCTAAATGATAACTTAAATAGCCAAGTATTATCAAGGATGTGGAAACAAAACTAAAAATACCTGGTTTGCAAGTGACCGTGTCGCCGGGTCAGGACCTTAGAAGCTACCAACATACATACATGCCACCAAATAGAGGTCAGCTGAAAAATGACTTCCAGCCCAACATAGCTAAAGTAAAAGGTGAGAAGTTTTCAAACTATCTTCTACTCACATCGCTAACTGATATGGTGTTGTTGTATCAGAAGGCTCAACACAATAGCCATGTTGAATAACTCTACATGATGTTTGTGCATGGTACTACCCTGCAACAAAGTACTTTTAAATTATTATTCCTGGGTTTAATTCCTAGGTCGGGCAAAATGTGTTTAGGGGGTTTTTCCATTAGGGATTCCTCTGTAGCAGCCCAGAGTTTTGAAATTGGTGAACCCCCATGCTTCAAAAAGCATGTTGAGCCATTGGCCTTGTGCACCATAGTATCTCCCTATGCAGATGGCTCAACAGTCAGGAGGACTACTGTTATTATTATATTTTTGTAACTCGTTACAGTTTATGCTATTCTATTCTCATATTTAGTCAATTATAAAAATGAATAATAAAACAAGCCCTAATTATTGAGATGTCCAATAACCTATAGCTCTGGAGGCACTTAATAACATAATAGGTTATATCATCACCAAACTATCAGCATCCATGGAGATGGATTTGAGGTAATAATGAGAACACAATAAACTATCTTATTATGCTGTGGAAGCAACTAAGATTGATAACACAACAAACTATCCTATTGGTATGCTGTGGAATCAAGTAATAATGATAACACAACTATCTTGTGGGTATGCTGTGGAAGCAACTAATAATGATAACACAATAAACTATCCTGTTGGTATACTGTGGAAGCAACTAATAATGATTACACAATAAGCTGTCTGTTAGTAATCCGTGGAGGAAACTAATAGTGATAATACAACAAACAATCTAATGGTTTGCTGTGGAAGCAACTAATAAAGATTTAATATCCATTGGTTAGGCGTGGAGGCCGCTAATGAACAATCTCTCATGTTATCCTGCTGGGTCCACGGTGTACAAGACCACCCAGAGCCTGGTTCCTTATATCCTGTCAAATCAAAGACTTCGTGCCTGTCACGGAGCAATGATCCTAAACTCTTTAACCTTTAATCCTGTCAAATCAAAGACTTTGTGTGTATCACAGAGCGGTGTTCCTAATCCTATCCTTAAATCCTGTCAAATCAAAGACTTTGTGTCTATCACAGAGCATTACCGTCGCGTGAGAATGAAACTAAACAAAAAACAGCTGATCACAATACTCCTACACTACCTACACTATACTTACCAAATACAAGGCTGCTATGTAAGCCTTCTTATAAGTAGGTATGTGCTCATTAATGCATCAAATATTTTCATTTGAGATAAACTTAATAGTTACCTAATTTCATAAGTATTCAGTGATAAATTGATAACTTAAACTGACTATTACCTATTACAAATCAATGAATATTGTAAGATAATACAAACAAGAACATTCTGCAAACAAGATTCAAATTGGACTAAATAAGCTAGCAACTGATTATTCCATGTCAAAAATCTGAAATAGAAATTGTATGCCTTCATTGACATGACATGTAGCAGTTAGTTGTTTCCTAACAACATTGGTCTTTACCATATAGCAAGTAGAATACCTAAAGCATATAGCTGTGGGTGTAAAAATACATTCAATATTTCAAAAATAAGGCATACTCAGCTTAGAATTAATACAAGCTGTCAATGATAAATAAAATCAGTTGTTATCAGATTCTAAACTTAATTAATACTGTAGGATGATAAACAACAATAATCTGCCGACAAATATTTCTCCGCTATTACAGATAATAACCAAGAAACACAGAGACTGAGGACACCGGAAGGCCCAGAGCGCGAGCCTCGGATCACAATGGCCGTGTCGCCGCGTAGGCGTGAATTTGCTAATTTATTATCCTAATTAATAATTTTAAGTGTCAATGTCTATTTAAGTTGGGTTTTGAGTTCAGCGCCATCTATTGGCTCACTGTGGAATCAGGTATTAATCTGTTCGAATGATCATTGTTATGCTAATTTTAATGTTTAATTAATACGAGATGTTTAAATAAAACAGGAACACTTATTGTAGTACTTTTGGATTTGTTCCCATTTTAACTATTGCACATTTGACGAAGTAAATGTGTTTGATTATGTTATTCTTATTAAGTTGTCAAACAATGGCGGATGTTATAATTTCTATGACCAATAACCAGATTTAATAATTTAATACGAGAACTAAACAAATTTGAGTAAATGATTAAATACTAAAAAGTCATAAGACTATTTTACACAGCTATGTGATAATGAGAAACTTTCTAATTAGTAAGATTTGCAGATCACCGGAAACTTGAATAGTTTTGTTATTAGATGTCTATTTCAATAATAAACTACAAACAACTTTGTGTTTGTGAGTATTGGGGTTGTTTAATGTTAAAATAATTAACTGATCAGCATTTTAGTATTGTTTGCTAGCTTTACTCAACTATCCAAGTAATTAGTGTCTAAACAAAAACAATATGGAAGTCCCGCCCACTTAGAACGCGCATGGCGCGTACGGTGCATGGTGTGTGTAAAAAATAATAACTGTAAAACTGTTTAATAAATCTGCTGACTGATTATATGTTTGAAAACCTAATAAACATGTAACGCTAATTGTCATAAAGTGATTGTGTAAAGATTTAAAAGAGTATCCTGGAGTTTCTTGCTTGATCACCGAGGCTTTGTAAACTAGCGAGCCACAAGATGTGGTTTTAGCTTCAAGTTCATTTGAAAACTCAAAGTGTCTGTAACTAAGTCAAATAAATGCTCTTGAGTTTCAATCCAGTGTTGTGTGTAATTGAAGTTCACCCATTCCTATCAAGAATAAAGGAATTGCCTCTAGGCAATGGGGGTAATGATGGCGGTCCTATGATTCATAGGTACTTCGACGTGACATATATATATATATACATATATAAATAAATAGAAAGGTGATTGAGACAACTCTGCTAATGGTGTAGAAAATAATGTAGATCTACAATTGCCTTGGTATAGATAAATCCCTTATATTTACGTTTTAATTGCAGTGTGTTGTCCCAAGCATATTTTTGGATATATTTTTAACAATATATTTGTTTACTTCTGAGTCAAGCTGATCATGCTTTTTTATCGGAGTTTTAAGGTCGACAATATTATTTAGATCAAGGGAAAAACCTTTCCAATCTGTAAACTTATTAACCAGGGTTAAGTGGCTTTCTTTCAGTAGGATTTTTTGACTCAGTATTAGTATAATTGAAGAGTGGTCCAAGTTCATATGAAAACCTTCCTTCAGACTGAGATAGTTGGCAGATATATTATTGCATATGAAAAAATCTATAAGACCCGATATTTTCTGGTGATCAATGGGCCAGTAAGTTGGTTTACCCGTGCTCATAACTTCTGAATGTGTTTCTTCAACTGCGTTTAAGAGCTGCCTAAGCTCACTGCTACTAAGGGAACTTAGTTGTAGTAAGTCTTGATCCCCAATGCGTTTGCTTAGCATTAAAATCGCTGCCTAGGATACATCTCTGGCCTAATAGTTCAAAGAGATGTAAATATCGCTCTTTTCTTATCATATGTCGTGGAGGACAGTATATGACTACAACAGACTGGTGACGATATTTGGTTTTAACAGATATTGCCACAGCTTGAATGTCTTTTTCTTCATATTTACAATGCACGTAGTGTACTAATGTTGTCTTTGATTATAACCGCGCTACCTCCTCTGGCAGAGTTGTCAGGGTGGAGCGAATTATATACCATGTATCCTCTTAATTTGACAAAAGATTACTTAGTAAAGTGCGTTTCGGAGACCACATACACGTCTATATTTTCTGTGTCTAAGACAGCCTACAACTCATTTTGATGTTTGAGGAGCCCATTATAGTTCCACGCCATTATTTTGAGAGCATTAATCATTATGGATTATTTAAAACAGCTGTTTTAGTGCTGGATTCTAGTTTTTCTAATCTCTTGTCAAATGAAGTAATACATTTTAAGATCTAATTAATCTTATCCTCTAGATTGAAGGGCTGTGATCTTTGTTTTGCAGCTTCCGCATAGGATCCAATGTTGGTTACTTGCATGGGGTTTGCAGTTGACTGGACAATTGCTTTCTTTGCCTGTTTATTAAGATTTTGTACGAGAAGAGATTGCTGGGTAGTTGGTACCACAAGTTTCTATTTAATATTTTTATTTTTCATCATTTGTATCTGTTTGGCTACTTCACACCCTCTATAGTTGGTAGGGTGAGGAAGACCACAGTGAACACATTTTGGCTTCTCTTGCGGCGATTTGGTACAGTTGGCTGTAAGATGCTTGCCAGTGCATTTTACACACCTTGGCTCTTTTCTGCAGTATTTATGAGTATGCCTTGGCATCTCTTGCATTGGGGAATGAGTTAAGAATTTTTGAGTGTGTAACGTTGTTCCTTAAATTTCAACGTCTAAATTTAAAATCACGTAATTACCTACGTATTAAAACAATACGTCAAGTCATTGTAATATGGTTCCAGCCCGCACCAAACTAGACAGGCCTGCGTTTTGTCTCACTCGCTCACAATAACGGTAACCAGTTTGTCTCCCACCCCAACCGATCGAGTAGCAAGCGGCGCGCCCGCGCGATCGAGGCAGATCACGATAGCTAGCAGTTGGGACACACGTACACGTACTAACAGGTACCTCATATTAGGACCTTAGTGCGTGTCGTCTATCGTGTAGTTCCTCAACTCTCTAAGCCTAAATACCGAGGCATATATATATTAATAACGTTTAATGTTTTCTTTATAATCAGTGTTATCCCCGATTGGGGTTCAAAGTTCCGGGTACAATACCCTAGGGGAACCGCTGTCGCGACATCCGACCAGCACACGACCCACTGCACTACCACCATCTCAACCCTGCGGGTCCTTCATCCGCCAGGGTCAGCTCCACGGCTTCAGCGTCGTCGTCAGCTACGCGTCAAGCCAGGATAGTACTTGTCGCGCCTACCTCCATAACAGATGAAAATTTGTAACGGGCTTTATTACCTACGACCCAATAAATATTTATGAAGCGTGTGAGTTTCTTTCATTTAATATCTTTTCAAAGAACTCCTAAACGTAACAAGTGGGTGTATTTCAATTTACACCCTAAAATGTACTTTATGCCATATATTTTGTTGACATTTTCATCATTATAATAATAATAATAATAAAATTGTTTATTAACCAACAGAAGCTACAGATATACATATAACAATACAAATGTTGCAAAATCAGTACAATAATTTATATAACCCTGCCTCTTAAACTAGGATCACCTGTATTTTAAGAGACAGTGTTCGGCCGAGCAGTTCCTTAAACATAATTTATTACAATAGGTGGACGGTACAAGTAAATTAGAATTTGTGTTGTAGATTTTTTTGTGTGAAGTGTGATAGTGAAGTGTGTATATGTGTATGTGATAGGAGGTGAGTACATTGTGTGTGAGCGTGAATGTGTGTATGTGTGTGTGTGTGTGCGTGCGTGTTTTTGTGTGCGTATGTGTGTGATAGATGAAGTGTAGTGCGAGTATGAGCTGATGGTTAAGGAATATAGGCGTGTGTCCTTTAGTTGTTAGTATGTGTTAGAGAATGAGTACTTATGTTATTAGACAATGTATGTGAGTAAAGACTCTGTGTAGGCATAGTCCTTTTGTAATAGCCACTCTGTTACTACGGCTTTAAGTTTGTGTACGTTTAGATTTATAATATTTATTTGTGAGTTAATTTTTTGGTATATGTGTGTACTTAGTGTGTAGAACTGGTGTGTTGCGAAGGTAGTTTTGTGTTGGATTCTTGGAAGAAGATATACTCGCTTATTTAGGTTTGGCGGAGTCAGACTGAGATGTATTCTTTGAAGTGATCGGAGCACATAGAGTTGCCGAGTTATTAAATGATAAAACGTACATATTGTGTGGTTCCTTACTCTTCCAGCTCAATTTGTTGTCTATTTTTTCTATTTTCAGTCCTTGTGATGTTAGATTGTCTTTGATACGATCAGGGTGGCAAGAGGAATGTAATTTCTTCACAACAACTCTAATTGGTCTAGCCTGCTTATTCTCGTACAAATGCCAATGGTGGTCTTTTTCTGTCAAAAGCCTGGCAATTATTCTATAAGAGTCTTCTGTGTTGTCGTTCTCCTTCACACAAACCCCATTCATCATTTTAGCGGTAAATGATTCAGCTGGTATTGTTTCCGTTAACGAGTCGTAGAACGTTTGGTAGTTCTTAACTCGGGCCATTATGATTGGCGGCGGTAGGGGCACCTTTTTGACACAAGTCTCTTTCGCATTTTTTTGCTGTTCTTGTTGTGAACTTATTCCGGGTTGTTGTTTTGGAGAAAGGGAGGTGTTAAGCTTCCTCTTCTTCATTTTATTTTGACCACAAATTTGTATTTAGCGACCCCAAAAACCCTGAAAATTACACCCATGACTAAAGTTTCAGAAATTTCGGCCGGTGCCATCTTATTATTTCATTTTGACCACATATTTACAATTACCCGCCCTGAAAACCATGAAATCGATATTTTTGTAGGCACTATCTTAGATTTTCATTTTGACCCCATTTTAGCATTTAGTGACCTCAAAAACCCTGAAAATGACACCCATTACTAAACTTTCAGAAATTTTGTCGGCGCCATCTTACATTTTAATTTTGACCACAGAGTCGCATTTAGCGACCCCAAAAATCCTGAAAATGACACCCATGACCCAAAGTTTCAAAAATGTCTGTCGGCGCCATCTTGGCATTTTATTTTAACTACTAATTCGCATTTAGCGACCCAAAAACCAAGAAAATGACAACCATGAAGAAAGATAAACAAAAATCGGCTGGCTCCAACTTGTTTTTTCATTTTGTCCCCATATTTGTAAAAAGCTATCCCAAAAACCATGAAAATTACACCCATGACGAAAATATTGACAATTTTGATCGGTGTCATCTTATATTTTGATTCAACGACAGTAGAAATATTTTATTTGCATGAATGTGTCTATTTAGTCCATCCGTTTATGTTTTCAAAAACATAAATAATTAGATAGTCAAATAATTGAATAAAATAGTCGTATTTTATTCAATTATTTGACTATCTAATTATTACACTTATACTTATAGTGTATAACTATAATGAGGCGTCATTATAGTTATACACTATAAGTTATTATTTATATACTACGCATTGTAACTCTCGTATTTTATTAACATTTAAAAGCAATAGTAAAATAAGCCTTCTCTATACACATTTGCTGTGGCAGTTTTGTCGGCTTTACGCACATGCGACTGCGCCGCTCGCTTCACGGTAACAGTGGCGCGTTGAATACCTACTTCGCCAGGAAAAGCTAGCCTTAAAGGGTATTAAAGGGGTTTTTGAAGAATCTTATTCCTTGAGTAAATAAATTTGAAAATAGACATAATTACCAACCCAAATATAAAAATAAAGGTTTTCATTGTAAGTTTTTCAAAACTACCCCAAAATATGATTAAGGGGATGGTATCTTTTATTAAGAGTCCTATTTCTTGGGTTAATAAACTTGAAACTTGACACAAATACCAACCTGAGTAAACAATAAATGTTGTCATTATAAGTTTGTTGTGTTGTTGTTTAATTACAATAGTGAACGGACGTACGATCGCGCGAGCGTGCTCTAGTTAAGAGTATTTTGCAGACGCAGCACAACACCATCGGGTCGCCGCGGTGTACCTACGTCGATCTATCGGTGTCATTGCCATGTCCTAGTTACAAGTGCGGCAATAATGAAGTGTTTACAATTATTTATTGTTTAGGTGTTAAACACGTCCTAACAACTAAATAATGGCTTCACAGTCATTTAAGATAAAAAAACCGGCCAAATGCGAGTCGGACTTACGCACGAAGGGTTTCGTACCATTATTGCAAAAAACGGCAAAGAAATCACGTTTTTGTATGGGAGCCCTCTTAAATAATTATTTTGTTCTGTTTTTAGTATTTTTTTTATAGCGGCAAGAAAAATGCATCATCTGTGAAAATTTCAACTGCCTAGCTATTACGGTTCATGAGATACAGCCTGATGACAGACAGACAGACGAACCGCGGAGTCTTAGTAATAGGGTCCCGTTTTTACCCTTTGGGTACGGAACCCTAAAAACTGACCTGGAAAAGCGGTTGTATGACTGTTACATTGAAACGGATAGAGAAATCCTGCAACTTAAGGTACGTAAACTTAATGATTATATTAATAGCTTGCAGGACCAACTACAAGTCCTTCAAGGAAAATTAAATTGCTTGAAGGAAAAAAAAGAAACCAAAGAACCCTTAGAAAAACAGGAAAGCGAGAGAGCAATATTTGCCCAGCGTACTAAAAGTGACTTTGAATATTGCACAGACGAGGATGAACTCGCTAAAGAGACTGAGTGGATAAGGGCCAGGACCCTGTCAAAAGTCTAATAGATGTCTAGGGAGACGGCTAGCGCTTCTCCGTGTCTCTCGATGGCTTTACTCCAGATGTGAATGGCATACGCTAGAAGATCTCCAGTGGAACGATTTCGGCGGCAGCCGTATTGGCGGTCACTGAGGATGTCGTTTGCTTTTAGGTATGCCAGGAGCTTACTCTTACAGAGGATGAACGCTACAGAGATGGGTCTGTAGTTGGCCGGGTCAGCTCGACTGCCCTTCTTGGGCATAAGCTGTATGTTCGCTTGCTTCCAAGCCTTCGGTACTTTTGCAGTCTCTATCGAAAGGCGATACAGGCGAGTCAAGATCGGAGACAATTCAGGCGCACAGGTTTTAAGCACAATTGCTGGAATCCCGTTGGGGCCACTACAGACTGTTCACATCAAGGCTACGCAGAACCCAACGGACGTTCTTCTGATGGATGCGAATGACGAGAGATGCGCAAGCTTGCGTATCTCTCGTCCAGCATGATCAGTGCACTGGTATGGGAAGAGTCACTCCTGGTGGTGGGCATTAAAGTCCCCCAGTAGCACCAATTGGGTGGAAAGGTACCGCTGCTGTGCCGTATCAGCCGCCTCACTGAGGTACTCTGTGAGCCTGGTAGTCTCAGTCTCTGTAAATTACAAATAAAAAACTGACAATAAAATTATCTAAGCCTGTGTGGCTTAGATAATTTTATCCAGCCCTGTATCCACCAGAACCCACAGCACTGGGAACCTGGAGTCTTCAAGGTTACAGAGACGCCGATAGCAAGTGTCGTCTCGGGCATACATGCATACACCCGCGCGTGGTTTGAAATTGTGCTCCAGGGTAAACCCTGGGTAGGATAAGTACGACACGTCTGACGGACTTCCTATCTGCGTCTCCGTAAGGAAAAACAGTGCTAGCTTTTCAGTCTCCAGGTGATGGTGGACTGAGGTGAGATTGTAGTGCAGACCTCTAATATTAGTGAGATGCATTTTGTGAGGGACGGGGTTCAGCCGCTGTTTAACTCCAGTTTTCTAAAGGAGAGGAGAAGGAAGTGAGATGAAGTACCACGCTTCTAACCTACAGACACGCACAGAAAGGACGCCATCTTTGGGTTACTATTCCGGAGACTGCGGGGATGCCCGAGCCCCCCCAGAGATGTCCATCGGGCCCTCCCATCTGGTCACCAACCAGCACAATGGTGCATTCCGGGATTTTTCGACAGTTGGCGGGGCAGCCTTTCGTGTGTGGCTGGTACACTACTTGGGCCCCCAACTACCTGCGGTCGGCCAGCGGCGCACCGTACTTCGGATCCCGCTACCCTCCACGACTTGTCTCCCGATACGCCCAAAACAGTGCGAGTCAGGCTGGTCAGCATGCAGTGGATCAACTATCTCGACCCAAATCCTTTAGTGGCTACACCGAGCATCGTACCGAAACACGGCTAAGCCACTTGGCGGTACGTCTTTGCCCGGTGGGTTGTCACAAGCCTTCGGCCGAAGCCTACCACAAGTTAGTTTCACCTGATTAGCACCACCCTGGGACAACTATAGGGGTAAGTCTCCTACGGACGCGGGTGACTCTGCCCCCGAAAGAAATAGTTTTTCAATTATTGCCATAATCTATTCAACATGGCGTCTCTCATCGTTTTCATTTTGATTTCGTTCTGAAATCATGTCACATCAAAGCGTAAATAACGTAGACGTTAAATATGAAAGGTAAAAAAAAGGGAAAAAAAGGTAAAAAAGGTGAAGTGTACTTCTGAAAGAATAATTCAAAATGACATTTTACTTGAGTAGCTGAGTGTCAAGTCACTTTCTAGGTTACGTAAACGACAGAAATAAGACCTCTCATGCTGTCACGTAACTGTAACGATAAACGTCAAAAAATTTAGTTTTTTATTTTGTATGTATAAAACATTTAATATTTTGGAAAAAAAATACTTTATTCTATTCAGGAGTTAGTTTCCCAGCTTTCCTAATAGGTACAGGTTATGGCCGGAGTCCCATACAAAAATGAAACATCCCCTATACAATTTTGTATTTATTTTATTTAATAGTGTTTTTGTTAATTTGTGAAGGCTTGTCAACCGTTTATTTTACGATGAATATGTTTTCTGGTATATTTTTGAGTAAATACGAGAAAATTTACCAGCCTACGCGCGCAATTTTCATTTTCAATTATTGAAAGATGTTAGTGTAAAATGTGGTTATATTTGACTTTATGTTGTTCTATTTTTAATTTCAGATAATGTAGTATCGAATATTAGTTACAAACGAAAGAGCTTATACAAAAAGACTAAAAGACAACACCAGTTGCGAAAATATAGATGAAGACGATGTAGAAGAAAAGGATAATTAAGATAATTTTAAGCAACATTAACGTTGTATTTATGAAACGTGATTTTTTGCTGTGAATGTACTTTTTACTGACATTAAAGATTATATTTAATCATATTACCATGTTTGGCCTGAAACACAGGTTTGAAAGAACCTAAATCGGGCAGGTCCCTACCAAAAAATTGACATTCTTTTTTTTAATAACCTTGTAGTTGTAATAAAATATTTTAGAAATAGTTTACATATAAGCTCTATTTATACAATTGTTTTAGAAATTAAATTACTGCACCTAATGTACACTTTTGTGAACGTAAATAAAATAAAATAAAAATAAAAATGCCCTTTATTCCACTACTTACAATTTTCACACTTAACTATGTATATAAACACTGTTTAAAATATAGAAAATACTTTTAAAGGAAATCCTTCTTCTTAATCTCAATGTATTACTTCCTTCTTTACTTTATTTTATGAGCGTTTGCCATCGCTATTCATAGCGGTCGCCTCAGCGGCGTAGGCCTCCCCTAAATCACTCCACACGATTCTATCGCGCGCCTTCTGCATCCAGTCTGGTCCACAACGTTGGGTAAAAATATCTCTCCATCTCTTTCTTTGTCTTCCTTGCTTTCTTTTACCTTCTAGTGGTATCCATTCGGTAACCCTCTTTGTCCACCTAATACTTTCCAGCCTACACAGATGCCCTGCCCAGTTCCACTTCATTAATCTTATTCTCTGCTTTACGTCAGTTAGTTTAGTTTTCATCCGTATTATTTCGTTCTTTACTTTGTCTGATTTTTTTATGTGTAACATACTTCTTTCCATTTTCCTTTGGCATATGGCAATCTTCTCTTCGTCTTCTTTCCTCAACGACCACGTTTGACATCCGTACGTAAGGCAGGGTAGTATAGCTATTTCGTAGACTTTCTTTTTTATAATTATGTAAGTTGATTTCTCTGTTTTTCATAATTTCTTTCAGTCCCCAGTATTTTTTCCATGCTAAAGCTATTCTTCTATGTGTCTCTTTTTCTGTGCAGTTTTCAAACGACACCAACTGCCCTAGGTAAATATAGTCCTTAACATATTCTATTATTGTGTTCTCTACTGTGACTTCATTGTTCTCTCCGTTTGTAATATTTTTTGTCTTTGAAGCGTTCAGCGATAGACCGACTTTCTTACTTTGTCCTGCTAATTCGCTCACCATGGATTCCAATTCAATTGCGGTTTCAGCAAAGACAACAATATCATCCGCGAAGCGGAGATGGCTCAGGTACTCTCCATCCACTTTAATGCCCTTTTTGCTCCACTCTAGGTTCCCAAATACTGACTCGAGTACCGCCGAAAACAACTTAGGTGATAGCGGATCTCCTTGTCGTACACCTTTTTGTATGGGAAACTCTATTCCATCTCTTTCCAGTCGCACTTTCGCCCAACATTTAGAGTAAACGCTCTTGATTAAATTTACGTACTTAACGTCTATTCCTTGGTGTAAAAGTGCTGACCAAATCGCATCGTAGTGAAGGGAGTCGAAAGCCTTCTGGTAGTCGATAAAGCACATATAAACAGTTTTCCCATACTCATTAGCTTTCTCTATTACCTGAGTATCAACCTGTATGTGGTCCATCGTTGAGTACTTTTTACGGAAACCAGCTTGTTCACGTGGTTGGTTCTCATCCAGTATTTTAGTAACTCTATTCAAGATGACCTTCGAAAATATTTTGTATAAATTGGTCATAAGGCTGATCGGCCTATAATTACCCAGTTCACTTCGATCTCCCTTTTTGTGAAGCAAAGTGATTGTGGACTTTGACCATTGTTCTGGCGTTTTTTCCACGCTTAGGATGTTATTGAAGAGGAGTTGAAGAGGTTTGAGCAGTGGGATGCATAGGGACTTCAGAACTTCGTTTGCAATATTGTCGCTACCGGGAGATTTATCATTTTTCTTCGTGATTATGGCGTATTCGATCTCAGATTGGAGAAAGCTTTCCGTTCAAGTTCCAGAAGAATTTTGGTCATTATAGATTCTTCCCATAATGTGGTCGCTGGTATTGTTTTGCTGATCGTTGGTGTACAGTTCTTTATAGAAACGTGTTGCTTCGTGGATTATGTCTGGACGTCGTGTTAGTATGTTTCCACGTTTACTTTTCAGGTTCGCAGTCCACTCGGTCTTGTCACTCAACTCTTTGTAAGCTTTACGTAAAGCGCCTGTTCGTTTTATTAAGTTATCTAACGTATTTACTTAACGTACTTTTGTGAACGTACTTACTTTTTAATAAATTATTCTTATTCTTTTATTATTAAATAGACCATTAAATAATTTCGACCAGATTTCACCAAGAAATACTCCTATGTGCGACGCTTGGGGGAGGCCTATGTCCAGCAGAGTTTGGCTGAAATGATGATGATGAATATTTCCCACAGAAAGTGTCTATCCAAGAGCTCTCCAACTATTATACGGATGTTGACATTACCATGCTGAAAGTCTGCAAGTTCCTCACCGTGCTGTGCTGGCTCTCGCTGATGCTGACCTTCGTGTTCTTTATGTGTCGCCTGCTGCAGGAGAGGACTTCGGGTATACAGGCAAGTATTCCACCCATTTACCCTAGTGTTACTTAGGGTCGGCGCAACACGATTTTTTCTTCTATATCGTCCCGTCTGCCGTCACGCCATTATTGACTCCCTTTTAATTCATATCTCTCCTGACACAGTTCATCCACATTTAAATCTGTAAGTATGCCTTATTTAATCAAAAAAATCAATAATGTTCATAGCTTGAAGTCTGTGAGGCTCTCTTGCTATAGGTTCAAATCCGGGCAAGCACCAATGTGACCTTTTCAATTCATACGTACTTACTAAGTTTATCTTAGACGTCGCCGGCAACGGTGAAGGCAAACATCGTGAGGACACCTTTTTTTTTTTTTTTGGGTGGGAAATCATCCAATGACTTCTCCCGCTCTGGGTGAAGCGGGAGGGCGTGTCAGACTTTTACTGACTAAAACCCACCGTGTTCCTTCAGTTGCGTGCGCCTGGGCCGCGGTAACTGTTTTTCAAATTTATCCGCGACCCAGACAGGCATCGGTCCTATCAGGCCCCGTCACTTTTGCTGACATCTCTTTGAGGCGCGCGTGGAACTCTACGCGCCGTTAAACTTGGACTTGGTCCTTATCGGACGGTAAGCTACCCATAACTTGCCGTCCGCAAGCCCGTGCCTACGGTGGCCGGGAATCGGCTTGCGACTCCCTAAGCCCGGGGCGTCTCCTGCGGTGGCTAGGGGCGTGAGGGCGTCTCCTTTGCGTCTCCCTCACGCGTTCCGCCTCCTCCTTTGCGAGCATTACTGCTTCGCAGAAGGAGGAGACAGCTTCCCATGCCCTCTCGCTCCGTACCATGGCCTGGACCAGGGCCGGACGCGAGAGGTCGCCACCGCCAATCGCCTCCACGAGGACACGGCGGTGCTCCGCCCAAGCGGGGCAGATCTCCACCGTATGCTCCACCGTGTCCTCTGGGCATCGTGAGGACACCTGGATTTACAGTTAGTTAATATAAGTCTGAAATCACCAACCCGCATTGAGCAAGCGTGCTAATAAATTTTCGTGCCTTCTCTATAAGAAGAAGTCTTTGCCCTGCAGCAGCACAGTAAGTCTGATATTATTAAAATTAAAATAACAAGGGTCTATAATATCACGCAATTTATCATAAACTAACAGTATTAAGCTTATAATAAACAAATAAAACATAAACAAAATGGTAAGAGAGCCCTTCCTGTTCCGTCTATTGTTAACGCGAGCATGGTCGAAAAGCACGTTGTTTCATCCAGCGCTATGTTTGAAAACGAGGCAAAGCGAAAGCTCACTCAAGCCGGCCGCTTGAGTGAGCGAGCGCTTCATTCATAATAATAATAACGCATCGCGCGCGCACTGCCATATTTTTGTAAATTGCCGTGCATGCAGGTACGTATACCTACATTTAGTACGGACGTAGCCCTTGGTCCCGGGGATGTGTGTTTGTATTTTTACCAAACCTCAAGTGCACTAATTTTTACTGCATGGAAATTATTTGAAATATATTAGTTTTTTCGTAATTTATGTAGGATACCTATATAAAGTACGAAAAAGTAAAAATACTTTACTCAAAAATGCATGTAATGTGGTCATTATTTTGACAACCTTGTTTGAGCAAAGTCGACCTTGCCGTTCTGTTTCAAGGAGCAAAGTTTTGCTGGCCGCTCTAACAGGCCGTCAATGTTTTGCCGCTATTTTGACGTTTCAACGTTTTAAAAAATCAAATCCAAAAAGATTTTATTTAAAACACAGCTGTTTGTATCTATAGAGATAGTTACAAAAAGATTTTATTCCATATTAGGCTATATAGTTCCAACTACCATTACTCAAAAAAAAACAAAGAAGTAACAAAAGCACGGTTCATCGAAAATTTTGTTTTTATTTAGTGACTTTTTTGCAAAAAATGAGCTCTCAAAGCGAAAATTCTTCCGATTCAATGTGTTTAACACCGCCAGTTATTAAAGATGAAGCTAAATTAGTGGTTGAAAATTTGATACCGCGAAACTCAAAGGAAAATTATAAGCTTGCATATGAAAAATTTGTGCTGTGGAAAATCAGTAGGATATCTAAATCTTTATCCGAAAATGTTTTTCTTGCGTATTTCAGTGATCTTTCCATCAAAATGAAGCCTTCGTCTCTCTGGAATACCTATTCAATGTTAAAGTGCATGGTTCTGATAAATCACAATTTGAACATTAAAAATTACCACAATTTAACGAGTATGCTAAAACGACAGTCAGACGGATATAATGTAAAAATCAAAAATGTTGACATCACAAAATGTAGAAATGTTTATAAATGAAGCCCCCGACTCTGAGTAATTAGCGGTGAAAGTAAGTATTTATATCAAAAAACCCAAATTTGTACTGTACCTACACGTTCTCATAATTAATACTCGTACTTGTTATTGTTACAGATAGTTCTTATTTTTGGCATTTACGGTGCATGTCGATGCATCGAAATTACCAATATCACCGTTAATCACATTGAAACTCACATCAACGTAATGATAATTACGTTGCGTATCTACAAAAACGAAGATTGATCGTACTTTCGTTGTTTGTGACGCCTCATTTGCAGTGGTGCAAAAATATTACGCACTACGTCCAGTTGACGTAAAACTTGTTTGGTGCAAATGCACCAAACAAGTGATAGGGAGGCACAAAATTGCTCAAATGCCCAAAATAATTGCTACTTAATTAGAACGGGTGGTATTTAATACTTTAACTGTAATTCCCCTTTTTTCAATCAAAATATTCGAAATTACTACCAAAAATACTGAATTGCACACTAAATTTGCTCATCAAATAAATGAATTATACTATACTGCTAGATCTTTAAAGCTTAACTGTTTTACTGAATAACTATCTGTTAACTAAAAGTAAATCTAATAATTCTTCGAGTGCAACAAAATATTTAAGTTTTAAGGGAGGGGGGGAAACGAAACAAAGTCGACGGAGCCCCGCTGCGCAGGGCTCCTATTTCTGTCTGCAGGGTCTAAAGTAACCTAACATGAAGGAGATGACGGGAGCTGAGTTCGCTCGCTTTGCTCGCTCACTTCAGCTCCCGTCATCTCCTTCGAACCTAACCTATCCGTGTCGGGGAGCCCTAAGCTCCCGAGCTCGCTTCGCTCGCTCTTGGACTAATTCACATTTATTTTATATTTAATTGAATAATTTGTGTGCAAATCAGTATTTTTGTTTTACGGTGAGTAATATTGTTTTGCAGTAGGTTATTAGTGGAGATATTTTGTTTGCTTAAATTTCTAAATAGAGGTGCAGTTAAAAATTCCCCAATTAGAACTGCCCCATCCGGAACAATTTACAGGTCATTGTTTCCGGCGTTCATCGGCCACTATTCTTGTCGATACTGGTGCCAACCTTATTACACTAAAAAGGCATGGAGGATGGAAATCCGATCGAGTTGCTGAGAGCTATATAGAAAAATCGGTGGAGAATAAAAACATAATTACACAAAAAATCGGTCAAAGTATAAACTTAAAACGAACAACGTCTTACGAGTTCCAGGAAGCTTCAACATCTGCTCAAGAACCTGAAGAAAAAAATTGTGAAATACATGAAGTAATAAATGAAGAAATAATACAGCAGTCAAACACTGCATTAGAATTATCGCAAACTATTAGTAATATCAAACCGGGAAAGTCGGTGTTGGATTTTAGTAACTGTACTTTTCATAATTGACATTTTAATTAAAATTCTAGTTAATTAATATATTTTTTATTTAAATTACTTGCTGGTTTTATTTAGATTAGGTACTTGCATTTTTGAGTAAAGCACTATACAAACCTTGGCCCACAATGACTGCTTCGCTGGTCACGCTATGATTGCCTCGAGCTAGCCTAGCTACGCTCTAGGCCTTTCAGCTTGGCCATCATTGCAGCCCTTGCTGCAAAGTAGTCATTATAGACCGCGGCAGTAATGTACTATAAATAATTTATTCTACTTATGGAGTAGCACAAGTAAAGTACATTACTGCAGCGGCCAGCAAAAGAGGCATTGATGGAAGAACGTGTAAATGTAGGCCGAGGCGATGTCTAGGCACACATACGTAAGTCCATCAATGCCTAGTTGTGGCCAAGGCTTGTATAGTACTTTTCTCAAATTATGCGCGGAAATTAAAACTAAGTAGCACCTAGAACTCATTTTGTGAAATACAATTACTTTTCGAAATCAATGATGAACAACAAACAACAATAATTATGCCCGTGTTAAAATGTTTTTTTTTTTTCTATATTCTGCTTTCTGCAAGCCAGTTCAAAATTTAAATAAAACCTTTGATAAGTTAACTCCTTAGTTGCAATGTTTCGGAGTAAAAGATCATTCCATTTTTAAATAATTACACCACCATACAAACTTCTACCACCCCCAACCCCCCCCCCCCTCCGCCCACCTCTTAAAGGATGATTACCCGTATAAAAACTATCATATGTCCTTCCCAGGGTCACAGGGTCTCAAAGTATCTCCATATCAAATTTCATTTAAATCGGTTCGGCGTTTTACGCGTGAAAAGATAAGGGAAATTATATGTGCGGCAACAAAAGTTTTCTTTAGCACCTGCAACCTAGCGTCTTTTTTTATATGTGGGCGACGAGTTAATAGAACAGCTTCAATTATATTAATTCATCATCTTTACTACTCCAACAGAATATCAAAAAACCAGCGTCAATTTACGAGCGCAAATTAATATGACTCCGAGCTACCGATAAATATATTTACTTCTGATTTGATAACTCAGCGACTAATGTTGTAAGTGAGCTACTTTATATATTTTAGAGATTCAACATCTGTCTGCTAATAAAATCAAATTCCAGAAAAATTAGCAATCAAAGTTTTTCACCACCGCAGCTTCGGCTTGCTGGCCGGCTTCACCGGCCAGCCTCAGCCGCGGCGGCGACCGTTATTAAACCACCTGCTCCTCAGCTCGCTGGCCGCCTCGCCCCTACGCGCCTACGCGGACTTAAATTACACTCTAGGGGTAGGGCAGACAAGACTACGTGGAGTTGGTTTTGCAGCGATTCGTTTCTGTCACTAACACAACATATTGACTTTTTAAGACATTATTTCAATTTTAATTTAAGGTTAAAGATGCTATTTTATAGAAATTCCTACTAAAATTATTCCAAATGAATTTCTGCCATCTTCATAATATGCCAAGTGAAATTATGTCAAATGAAATTCTGCCATCTTAAAAGTAAGCCATTGTAAATTCGGACATAGAAACATTCGGCCAAACAATAATTATATTAAAAAAAAATTATTCCTTAAGAATATTCGTTTAAAGAAGGTAATGCCAAATAAATTTCGGAGTATTAAGATTCTGCTAGATATAGGAAACCTTATCGGGTCATCTGTCGAAATACCCATTGTGGCGGAAGACAATGGTAATTTCTATTATGTCTGCTAATTAGCGGGTCACTAGTTATAGGTACACAAAGCAAATCAGATAGGTTTGCAGAGCACACCAACATAGATATTAGTGTTTGCTTCACAATAATCCGTTTACCACGCACACATTTTCAATTTCTTGTCACTCTATGAAGCATAAATTTAGCTATTGTAACAATCGTCTCCGTGGCGCATTAGTCGAGCGTGCGGTATATAATATCTTACGCTCTGGCGCCGTAAGATCGAATCCAACTACCGACGGCTATTGTTTTGTATGTTTTAATAAAATATTTGACATTAGTTTCTTCAATTCATTGCTAAACTATTAGCATCTTATCTTATCTTATCTTGTGGAGGGGCCGAGAAATAACTCGGACACTTCGACCCATGGGATCTATTGTGTTCCTCTAGATAACTTACTCCACGCCGATCTCGTTGAAAACACTTTTCATGAGTTTTACAACGAGACTAGGAGATATGAGCCTAATGTCTTCTGGTTTTGGATATCCAACCCCTAGGAGACTCATTCGCTTACCAGCCAGTGCATCGCATGTGCACAGAAGGTGCTCCATGCGTTCCGTATGTTCCCCACACAACCTGCACATGGGTGTCGCGGTTAGACCCATTTTCATGAGCATGTCGTTGGTTCCAAAGTGCCCAGTAAAGGCCCCAAGCAGGTAACGCATTTGCCCCCTGCTCATATTCCAAATGCATTCCCGGGCTTTGAACGTAGAGCCTAGGAATTTCTTGGAGTGTTGTAGACCGGTATTAGACAGCCAATGTTTTCGTTGTTTTTGATCTGCAAACTCCCTAAATGTGGCTTTGACGAGACACGTCGAAATGCCTACACATGGTTCTGGACCCACAAAATCATTTGCTGAGCCCTCTCTTGCCAGTTCATCTGCCACTTCGTTACCATGGATTCCTTTGTGCCCAGGGACCCACATCAGTCTTACCCTGTTATACTTCCCAAGCCTGTTTAGGGCCTGGATAGCGTCCAGAATAAGTCTGGAGTCCACTTTGTAGGATGCCATGGCTTTGATTGCAGCCTGACTGTCACTAAGAATATATATGGATTTGCCTCTGGTTCCTCTATCTATATTCTCTTGAGCACAGGTTATTATGGCATATGTTTCTGCTTGGAATACAGTTGCCATCTTCCCTAAGCTTCTGCTACATTTGTAACCTTTTGCGTATATTCCCGCTCCTGTACCTGATTCCATTTTGGATCCATCAGTGTACCATACCAGACTATCTTGTTCTGGTGGATCGATTCCCTTCGTCCAGTCCTCTATTGTAGGGATTTGGACCTTGAAAGACGTTTCAAACACAAACATAGTTTGCATTTTATCGGATATCATGCTTGTTACCCGATCCAGGTCTTCATTCCCATCGAACTTTGTATGGTTAGTCTTTGGCTTAGAGGCATCCCATAGTCCAGCAACAGCAAGACGATGTTTTGTCTTCCTTGCCTCGAATTCAACCATCATATGCAGAGGAGGGATATTAAGGTATCTCTCAATCTCAAACTATTAGCAAGTCTTCTTTATATTTAAGTTGGAATATATTAATTGTCTACTGTCTAAAAATGACAAATCATTTGTAAGTTAGTTAGTTGTTGTTCATCGTCATAATGCTATTGACTATCGGGCTTTCGTTACGTTTTTAGACATTATACCCTCCAAGTTTTGAGAATTGCTTTTATTTGTGAATCACTTTACTATACTTAAGAGCTGAAATAACTATTTTGCCTGAGCAAAACGTTTCAATTAGTGAAATTGAGAGGCGTTTAATGATATCGCCATCGGTTAGTAACAAAATGTTTTTATTATGTTGAGAAGTTTAAATAATTCACATGTTATTGATTGTTGTTTTTTTTAATAATATTTTATTATTGTTCATAGAGAAGAACTATGCAATTGTGGTTCCATCGTTATGCAGATTCGGGAAGCATTGATCCTCGCCGACCGGGACCAAAGGCTAGATTTGCATACACAGATACCAAAGCGCGGTAGTTGCTTGGCATATGGCTGAGCCCTTCCTCACTAGTTCACTACTCTTTCCAAGGCGACTAAACAAACAAACAAACTGTACGGAACCACTTACGTGCAACTGGAGTGAAATGTTGTAGGCCAGCCAAGAAAATAAGAAAATTTTATAGATATTCACAGGCAAAACCGGGTACGCTTCGCAATAGAATTTTAGGATTTCGATTAGTGCAATAATATGTTTATATTTAGTTTTCAGAAATGTTTTAAGTCAGACAAGGACGGTCGCAAAATATTGTAGCAAAAAGATGCTGAGGTGTGCAAAGTTGGTTTAACGTCCAAGAAATTTTTACTGTGATTGAATGGCTATCAAAGAGTCGTGCACCAATCGGCTATTTATAAAAATATTAGTGGTGATTAAATTTGTATGTGAGAGATGTTCTTGTTAGTGAGATTACAATAATTAAGGATACCTGTATCTTAAAATCTTACTTACTTACATGTTTATTCATATTACTAATAAATAAATTGCCAACTTAAGTATCAAAAATAACGTTAACTCTTGTCTGACCTCGAAGATTTTTCATGCACAAGACTTTATAATTTGTAATTGTTCGCGACGAGGCGTCACATAGCTTAAAGTTTATGTACTCTCTTATATACTATCGTTATATAAAAAATACTATAAGTAAGAAATGTATGTAGTAGCATAGGTAAATAAAGAATTTATTCATTTTCGTTTAGACCCCCCCATAAAAGCGGGAGCGCAAGTAGTGGTCTGGCGATCTACTCACGTACCAATCGTATTATTTACCTCACACACATTAGTTTGTTAGGAAACACAATCTAGGTGTTCTAAACTTAGATACCCTAAGGCTATTACTGAAAAACAGTACATAACAAGGGTACATAGCCAGGGATAACTTAGTCTCACCCTGGAACGGTGAATATACACACATTGCCCTCAAGTAAGTGATTAGATAACTCCTTATCAGCAATCTGGGGCTTCTAGGTAACCTAGATTTCTGTCTAAGCCCTAGAATTAGATAGCGATTATGTTGTTCTAGTACATAAACACCACTTGCTATAGGTAATGTGTTTATAGGAACCAGTAGAGAGGTTTTCAAGCGCTCGTCAGCGGGCTCACCGCTTTCAAACACCGCCAGACTCTGAAGGGTTAGAGGATGGCTTACTGGTGGTTTACCTTCGGGAACCGACAGGCAGGTGCTCGGATTCTTTCACTGTACGCAAGCCCTCTGGTAATCAAGCGTACCATGAAGTCCGTTGGTTTGCGGAACAACGCAATTTACTTTCAATTTCGGCCGTTTTCCGGCACCCACCGTAGCGGAAGGACTTGTGGTACACCCATCAGGTAACACTATTCAATTTTCCGTTTCTCTGCCTCCCTAACCACACTTCTGTAAGGAGCTTAGTTCTGGTGCTTGGGGAGGCAGCCCCCTAAACGTGTTGCCTGGTTCCGCAAATTTGCCCGTTTTTATTCGGTCCAGGGTGAGTACTGCTTCGAGGGTTGACGCTACGCCCACCAGACTACCACCA
Source organism: Orthosia gothica (assembly GCA_949775005.1). NCBI lineage: Eukaryota > Metazoa > Arthropoda > Insecta > Lepidoptera > Noctuidae > Orthosia > Orthosia gothica. The sequence goes on along the minus strand of OX459046.1, from coordinate 4,481,337 downwards.
TAGGGTGACCCGCCGAGACGGCTACCCGATGGTAGATGGTTGGATAGTTTTTTTATTTCCTGGACCTCAATCCTTCACCTAACACCCAGGCTCCAGAATTCTCGATGACAACTGAACTATAGGTGCAAGAGCGTCAACTCGCTTGAGCAGGAGCTTTACAACCTCCAGAATACCTATCTATCTCAAGCGATCACGTCCGCCTCGTACATTTGCTGGTCCTGTCGAGCCGAATTTTCGCGAACCCTAATACCTGAGGAGTCAGCTGTGAAGATATGGGCCAAGGAAAAGCCCTGTTTCGGTGAACAAAGAAGCCTGACGTCCCATTCCTGTGAACATATGGGTCAACGAAAAACCTAGTGCCAGTGAAAAAAGAAACCTGGTGTGGCGTTTTTGCCATACCTATTATTGGAACCAAATATAACAGCTCACAATGTTAGGACCCATTAATATGTTTTTTTTTTTTTTTTTATCCGTGGTGCTAGGCAACTGGGCTTATCCCAGTTGTATATGACCCTTTGTGCCTATTGGCCTTGTTTGTTCTGTCTCCTGCTTGATATGGAGAGAAGTGGAAATTTACATTTTTCCTACTCCTCCGTTATTCTTTTCTGATTAATTTCGTTGCGGGATCCAAGACAGGTAAATTCATTCTCCGGGACTTCGTCGAGCTTCATTGCCTCGGCGCTTTTCTGGTGGTCGCCACTGTTGATTCTGGCTTTCAGGAGTTGCAGTGGTTTGGGAATAGTGCGGTGAGTAATAGTCTATGTGATGGCTTTGGAGAACTTTGACATCTGCCTTGCGAGATTTGCTAACGTATAAACCGATAACTCACTGATGGCGCCTTACTAGCAGAATCGAAGATGTGCTTGCGATGCCGTATTCCCACCACTAGTAGTTAGTCTAAAAAACTCAGCCGCGTAGCGCGCACGCTATTTTTAGCGTCGAATTCGGTTTTCTTCCTAATTTGAAAGTTATTTCCAATTCTGGAGCACATTATAACCGCAACAGCCTAGATATCAACAATGTACGTTTGACTGGATATTTGGATCACTGGTGGCCACCAAGAAGTGAATAACAGCGGGAGTCTTCAAATATCTGGAGCGACTGACCCAGAAGCTAGCATCAGTAAGGCCGCGTTTCCACTGACGCGGAGCTGGGCGGAGACGTGCGGAAGCGACCAATTACAATGGTTGAAATTCCTCATCGCGCCACTCGTCTCGTCTGTGATTGGTCGCTTCCGCACGTCTCCGCCCAGCTCCGCGTCAGTGGAAACGCGGCCTAAGAGATTTGCAATGTTCTCGTTGGTTTTCTCGTCGAATGGTCCCCAATGTCTTGCCAATAGGCTACATATAGACGAAGTTGGACTTGCACGCCTCCACGTGACAAGTCTTAATAGGTTCTCATCCCGCACCTAGGGCACGGATATTTACACGCCTGCACCTCCATCTGTTGGTCCTTACAAGCCTAGGATAGGTTTCAGCTACATAGTTTAATAAAATACTCATCCCGCTTTAATATTTTGATGTTTGAAAAAACTAAATAAGCATTAGTAAGAAAACCGCCATCTTGTTTTCCTATAATAATTATTACATCGTATTACATCGTATTCTGCAAATCTTCACAATGGCTGCTAATAAGCTTGAAATGAAACTAACTCAGCTTACAGCCAAAAAATAAATTATTTTCGAAAGAATTAGTCGCTTATATACCTTCATCCAAAAATATTTCAAATAATGATTTACACTCAAATGAGTTATTTTTGGCACAATCTGAATCCATTACTGAATGTTATAATAAGTTTGAAACAATAATAGAACAAGTTAATGAGTTACGGTTTGAAATTGATAGTACTTCGCCAGACTACTCGTACTTGAATTCCATTGAGGGTTTATATTCATGCATTAAATACAAACGTAACCTCATACTTGGAAACAACAAAACATTCACGCCAGAACAGAAAAAAGGAATCGTAAAATTGCCACCTATACAGCTACCCTCCTTCGATGGAAAAACTGAGAACTGGCCAATATTTTACGAAATATTTCGTAGTAACGTTCATTCGAATACCGGACCTGACGGACCCGCAACGTGTGCAGTACTTAAGAGCGGACTCTAGTCAACAGGAATTTGAAAAATAGGTATTTGAAGAAACTATTGCCGTATCGTCACCTCCAACCTCACCCCGTAAAGTGCGAAAGGGACAACTGCAGCTCAGGCTGATTTTACCTACAAAAACTTTGACTAAAAGTTTCGTATTCTGCTGTTTTCTTCATGAAAACTGGTCTGATCTAAAAAAAATCTTATATCAAAATTTAGAGGAAAAGTATATCTATGCTTCTATCGTTTCCTTTTTTGTTAAAAACTTATAAATTTTGTCTGAAAGTCTTCTGAACATGGCGGTAAAAACGGGCATTTTTTTCGGATTTTTGGATTGTCATATTTCTTTTTGTGATTATGTTTTGGAAAAAAGGAAATGATACAGGCACGCATTAATTAGACCTAGATTTTATGGAAAAAAATCATTGCTCTAGAGGCATTATCCACGAAGAAAACAGCAGAATGTGTTTGTATGGAGAAAGTCTCACTAGAGTCCCCTCTTAATCAGTAATTTGACGCATGATGTCTTAAAATTTACTGCAGGTATTAACAATTTGACGCATGATGTCTTAAAATTGACTGCAGGTATTGTTACCACAGGGAATACCTATAATATAATTTGGTACCGTCTTGTCAAAAGATACCAACACAAACGTAGTTTAGGTATTCATTATCTGAATAACATTCTGGACATTAAAAGTTGCGCCGGTACTGCCGTTGGTTTAAATACATACATAGAAAATTATTCCGCGTCTGTCGCTGCATTGAGACAGAAACTCCTGACCAAACTTGATGCCCAAACACTACAGCAATTTGAGAATAGCGTCAGTGGGAAAAATTACCTTCTTATAAGGAATTTATCTCTTTTATTCAAGATTATGTCACAGTACTCGAAAGGTCGCATAATAATAATTCACTGGCCGAGCCGCGCGCAAAGTATAGTGTAGCTAATTCACGTAAACAAAACACGCAAGGTACTTCTAAGACCTTCTTATCTAGTAATGAACCGATTTTGGAAAGTAACTGCCCGCTTCGTAAGAAAAATAAACATCAGCTGTTTCATTGTCAACAATTTAATAATATGGATTCACCGCAAGTTCGTTTCGAATTTATTAAATCGAAACGTGGCTGTGTAAACTGTTTAGGTTTGTCCCACTCATTAAATAAATGCAAATCACGTAACGTTTGTAAAACTTATAAAAAACAACACCACTCTTTATTGCACTTTTCTGATTATAAAAATGATAATATAATACGTCTGAGCAGTCGCCGGTGGCGATCGCGGCGGCCTCGGAGCCCGAGCGCTTTGTCTCACTTAGCGCGGGCGCTCGTTCTACCGGCTCAACTATTTTGTTGTCTACCGCACAAATCTATGCGCATTGTAACGGAAAAGACAAGCTAGTGGTTAGATGTTTCATAGATACCGGGTTTCAAAATAATTTAATTACGATGGATTGTTGTAAACGTTTAAGGCCCTGCGCAGACGACAGACTATCCGTGACGCACTTTTTAGTCTGTGAAAATAGAACCTATGCAATTATATGCAGTAACGCACACGACGCGCAAAAAGTCCGGCGCACAAAAAATCCGTGTAATTCGGGCAGACCGCACCGCGCCGCGGCGCACCGCTCCGCACAAAAAGTGTGTGAAAAAAATTGAACGTTTGCTTCAAGGCGCGCTAACGCAGACGGCGCACACTTTAGTCGGCAATCTGCATTTGCTAGGGGTGGACGTAACGCACGCGATCTATTATCATGGCGCCAGAGGTCGATGTAACTATGTTAATTCAAGAAATACAAAACAGACCAGCAATTTATGATACTTCTAAGGCAGAATATCATGGTAGACATTTAAAAAGAAAAATGTGGGATATAGGATGTACCCAAAATTCTCTATTTCTTCTTCTTTTTCTGTACTTCATGTACAAAATAATACTTCGCGATCTCTGCACGATTTCCATAGCGTCTACGTCCCTACAGCTCTGCCGACAAAATGATCGAAGATGTGCGTCGTGTGCGTTGAGTCTGTGAAAAATCCGCGACCGATTTTTTGCGCGCCATGCAGACTTTTTGTGCGCCGCAGACTCGATCGCACAAAAAGTGTGCCGTCTGCGCAGGGCCTAAACATCCCCATAACACACACACAACATACACATACTATTTTTTTTAATTTTACAACAAAATTACGTAATTCATCGTTGCAAGGTGTTGGTATGACCTCTCGTCCCGTACATGGTTTTATTTATTTTACGATAGAATCACGTATTAATCCTAATAATAAGTATTATATTCACGCATTAGTAGTTGATTGCATTACGGATAGACTACCCGCGAATCTTTTTGAATTAAACTGGACGGACTAGTATACGCCTCCAATGCGAACAGACGTGTGTATCGCAAACATTAAAAAAATAATAAAAAAGCGTATAAAGTTATAATTTACAAAAATAAACCCTGCTACGAGTGAATATAGTTGGAAGCGGTTTGAAGGGCATTCATTTGGAAGCGATCACGATCCCACACCAGAACACTGTTCCGTACAGTATACGCAAACATATCAGAGAATGCCGCGGTTGACCCCAACGGACCAAGATGCTAAATATTCATCACAACAAAAACTAACAACTTTTAATAAAGAGGATCATGAATTCATTACTTCGAGGAAAAGAAAAAAACGTCCAGAAACGGAAGATTTCGCTCAAATGCAAAGCGATATACTGAAAATGTTTTCGTGTTTGAAAAATAATCAAGACGCCAAACTTCAAAACCTAAATGATACGATTAAGGATCTCAAAGAACAAAATAATACTATTATAAATTCTAATTTGCTGCTACAAAACACTATAGAGAAAACAAATACTTTATTTTTGCGTTGGAGAAAAAATAGGAAAATATCGTGATGCAAAATAAAGCCGCAAATGATAGGATTATCATAGTGGAAGACCATGTAGAAGAATTACAAAGAAAACAACGTGAGACCACAATCGAAATCAAGAATGTACCCATTCAAGAGGATGAGAATTTAAACGTGATTGTTTCCAGGCTTCACTCCGCTTTGGCTCTGAATATACCGGTGGAACATATTCGCCAGGTCTACCGACTGAAGACAGGGCAATGTATCAGTAATCGAATATAAGCAAGCCAATAGTAATCGAATATCAAACAATGAAAGCCCGGAACGAAGTCATCATAGCCCTAAAAAAATACAATATAAATCACAAAGACGACAAATTTAATACAAAGACACTGGGCTTTGAAGGTGAAAAACAACCAGTCTATATTTCTGAGTCATTGACACCAAAAGCCAGAAAATTAAATTCTTTGTGCCGGGAACTACAGAAAAAAATAGGCTTGAAATTTTGTTGAACTTCATTTGGCAAAATTTTTATCAAGAAATTGGAGGGGCAACCAGCAATCATGATGAAATCGACAGAGCAAATAGACGGTATCATCGCCGAACACACAAAAGAGGTATCTTATAACACCCAGATATGACTATCCTTCGAATTTAATCCGTTTTTAGGGTTCCGTAGCCAAATGGCAAAAAACGGAACCCTTATAGATTCGTCATGTCTGTCTGTCTGTCTGTCTGTCTGTCTGTCTGTCTGTCTGTCTGTCTGTCCGTCCGTATGTCACAGCCACTTTATTCCGAAACTATAAGAACTATGCTGTTGAAACTTGGTAAGTAGATGTATTCTGTGAACCGCATTAAGATTTTCACACAAAAATAAAAATAAAACAAAAAATTTTGGGGGTTCCCATACTTGAAACTAAAACTAAAAATATTTTTTTTCATCAGACCCATACGTGTGGGGTATCTATGGATAGGTCTTCAAAAATGATATTGAGGTTTCTCATATCATTTTTTTATAAACTGAATAGTTTGCGCGAGAGACTCTGCCAAAGTGGTAAAATGTGTGTCCCCCCCCTTTAACTTCTAAAATAATAGAATGATAACATTAAAAAAAATATATGATGTACATTACTATGTAAACTACCAGCGAAAATTGGTTTGAACGAGATCTAGTAAGTAGTTTTTTTTTAATACGTCATAAATCGTAAACCGCAATTTACCAAGTACGGAACCCTTCGTGCGCGAGTCCGACTCGCACTTGGCCGGTTTTTTCATATTATTTTTATACACCATTCATATTCATATTCTTTATTGTACACAAAATAAACATTTAAAAATACAAAAGGAAAACTTATGTACAAAGGCAAGCTTAACCCATAATTGGGTTCTCTGACAGCAAACCTCAGTGCTAAAGAGAAATTTACAAAATTAGGACAGTTAACAAAAGTGCACAACAAATACTAAAAAACATTTGAATTCTTACTAACTAAATACACTACACAAATACGTGTACAGCACATAATATATAATGACCATATAATACATACATACATCTAAAATACATACATATTTATGCGTCATGTTGACAGGAAATGTTCCTTAATTCTTCTCCTGAATATATGCAGTGAAGGGCTATCCCGTATGGAATGAGGAAGATTATTCCAGAGGCGGACAGCACGAACAGTAAATGATCCACCGTAACGACTTGATGAGTGGGGAGGAAAACGAAGGAGAAGAGATGATGAGGAGCGGCAAGGCTTTCCTCTCGGAACAAGATACTCAAAGCGCTCTTTGTGATACGAAGGAGAGGTAGGATTTTGAAGAACAGAAAAGAGTAGAGAAAGAGTGTGGGTATCTCGGCGCTGCCGAATAGGCAGCCACTTCAACCGCTTCCGAAATTCCGACACATGGTCGTACTTTCGGAGGCCAAAAATGAAGCGGATGCACAAATTCTGCAAACGCTCGAGCTTATCAAGAAGTTCCTCAGTCGCATCAAGAAAGCAGACATCAGCATAGTCAAGAAGAGGAAGAAGAAGAGACTGAGCAAGAGTAACTTTAGTTGAGAAAGGCAGGAACTTCTGGAGCCGTTTTAGAGACCGAAACGACCAAAACACCCTCCTGCTTACTTCAGCAATGTGAACATTCCAAGATAGGTTGCAGTCAAAAAAAACACCTAAGCTTTTGACTTTTTTGGAGTAGGCTATAGCGACGGCATCATATAAAACAGGTGGGAGGGACTGGTTGCTCAATAAATTGATGTAATGTCTGCCACCAATAATGATAGCTTGTGATTTTGTTGGGTTTACTAAAAGTCCAAAACTTTTAGCCCACTGATAGATATTTTCAAGATCATTATTGATGGCATCGATAGATCCAGTGAGCTCTTCAAATTTGAAGACCGACTGCGAGCGACCCCGAAGATAAGAGTTAAACCACGCGATCACAGCAGGGGATACATTAAGAGAGGATAGAATACCTAAGAGGATGTCAAAATCAACTGAATTAAAAGCACTGCTAAAGTCCAGTAGAATCAATACTGTAAGGAGTCTGTTTTCCATGGCCAGTCGGATATCGTCAGTTATTTTGACTAAGGCCGATACAGTGCTGTGGCCAGGACGGAATCCAGATTGATAAGGACTTAGCAGGCTATTAGAGGAGAGGTAATGAGACAGCTGATTATTGACAACACTCTCAAGGACTTTAGATAGGATTGGAAGAATAGAAATAGGACGGAACTGGGATACTGATGAAGGTTTAGGGACCTTGGGTAGAGGCAAAACATGTGCTTTCTTCCAAGCTGAAGGAAAGCAGCCAGAAAAGAGGGAGTAGTTGATAATGTGGAGGATAACGGAGTGAGTTCATTTAGGATAGGAAGAAGCATCTGGAGTTGTAGACCATCATCACCCACAGCCTTCGTGGATATAGATGTGATGGCTCGCTTTATATCCCCCTCTGTAACCGGGTGAAATGAGAATGAAGTACACATTGGCAGAGGAAGTTTAGAGAGATTGTCTAGAGTGGATGCTTTAACGTTGACGTCAAGAGTGACAGGGGGCTTCGCGAAATGTAGATTAATTGCGTTAAGGTCCATATCAGGCGTGCTGTCATCAGCAGCTTTGCCGATACCAAGGGATTTGAGAAATTGCCATACTTGTGCCGTGTTGAAGTTTTGAACAGAGTTGTGGATGTGGCGCCTTTTAGCATCCCTACACATACGACCGCACCTACGTGGGACACTCAGAAAGTTTTGCGAAACTAAAAAAAATTGTTCTATACGTACATATATTTTTATTAAATCTTTTCAAAGTACTTTCCACCAGCCTCTATACAAAGATTCATGCGCCTAAACCAGTTTTCAAAACACTTTTTCCAGTCCGCCGCAGACACCTCGTTTACAGCCTGCTCGAACGCAGCCAGCGCATCTTCCGGCGACGAAAATTGTATCCCTTTGAGCTGATTTTTTATTTTTGGGAATAAAAAGAAGTCACACGGTGCTAGATCAGGGCTGTAAGGAGGGTGACCCAGGAGTTTGACTGGCGTGCTGTCCAGGAAGTCCCTCGTTTTGAGTGCGGTGTGCGCAGGTGCATTGTCGTGGTGGAGCAGTAGCCCGCGGAGCCCTGTGTTTGGTCGCTTGTTGCTTATAACAGAGAAAACTTCTGGCAAACATTTGGTAGTATACCATTCGGCATTAATGCTTCTTTGATCCCGTAAGGGAATTGATACCAAGTGGCCAGTCAAATTAAAAAAGCTAGCGATCAAAATCTTACCCCCGCTTCTAGATCGCTTCACTTTGGTAGGCGTTGGCTCATTTTGAAACACCCAAACAGTCGACTGGCGCTTGGTTTCTGGGTCGTATTGATAAATCCAGGACTCATCACCTGTAACGATGTCGTAAACACGCCGAGACGAGCCTGCTTCAAATTTGTTAAGCATATCACGGCACCATTCCACCCGGGCCTGCTTCTGAGCATCGGTGAGGTTGTGCGGCACCCAGCGTGATACTATCCTCCTCACGCGAAGATGGCTGTGTAGAATCTCGTGAACGCTTCCCGATCCAATCTTCAATATGTGTTGAATCTCCTGATATGTAATTCGCCTATTGTCTTGGATTAAATTTTTCACTGCTAGCACGTTTTCTTCGGTAACAGCCGTCAAAGGGCGACCGCTTCTTTCGTCATCCCCCAAAGTTGGTCGACCGCGCTTGAATTCGTTATACCAACGATACACGGTTGCCTTGGAAGGGCCTTCATCCATGAATGCCATTTGAAGTCTATCGTACGATTCATCCGGTTTCAGGCGACACTTGAAATCGTATAAAATCATAGCTCTAAAATGTTCCCGGCGCAGATCCATATTTCAGTGAGACACAATACTTTGAATTAACTCGCAAAAAATGTGGAGGGAAATTTTGAAATTGGAACTTACTTATTTTTACTTATAAATAATCATATTTTCGAAAAACATTATAACTGGCCAGTCTCCCATATATAAAAACTTTTTTTCGCAATACTTTCTGAGGGGCCTGGTATTACGTAGCCTCTTGTAAAGAGACCAGTTCTCATCAGTAGGATCCCTTCTGTACCGCCTTTTAGCCTTGTGCCTTTTCGACATAGCACCTTTAATGCTGTCAGACAACCAGGGAGCTGGAAAATGCTTCACTCTGACCCTTTTAAGCGGAGCATGCTCATCAAAGAGTTTCAACACTAGCTTGGTTAGCTCGGCTACCTTACCGTCCAAGTCATTGCTATCATAAACAGGAGACCAGTCAATATTGCCCGCGTCTTCTCCCAAGCGATCCAGGTTAATGTTCTTGAAACTGCGAAGGAAGAGAAATTTAGATTTACGTTTAGGAGGGCGAATTTTATACGAAAGAAAAATAAGATCATGGTAAGAGAAGGAGGCAGAAAGTTGTCCGTGAGTGGCTACTTTGCTTGGATCGGAAACTAGAATAAGGTCCAGAAGTGAGGGGTTGCAGTGAGGAGCATGATGAGTGGCGTCAAGCTGAAGAATATGAATGTTGACAGAAGCGACCAGAGACCGGAGTTTACGGCTGCGCACATCGTCCTTTATCAGGCAGGTGTTGAAATCCCCGAGTATTATCGTGTGGTCACATAATGAGGAAAAATATTCTAGTTTTGTTTCAAACGAAGAGAAAAAATCTATATGGCACGAAGGGCTATAGTAAACACCTACTAGTAATTTTGTATGATTAAATGTAACTTCAATAAAGAGGTGTTCAGCAAATTTTGAATAATTACTCGGGGACTGATCAACGACATTATATGTAATATCTCCACGGAGATAGATGGCGACTCCACCGCATCCCCTGCCCGTTCTGTCATTACGCACAAGCTTGTAGCCGGGCAGTGAATACTGCGTTGCAGTAAGTGCAGGTTTGAGAAAAGTCTCCGAGACGAGAACAGCATGAATAAGATCGGAGTCGAATGAGGATAATAAATCGGAGTGATGAGCAGGAACGCTTTGAGCATTTATATGGACTACATTGAAAAAATTACTGAAACAAGAAAAAGCAGAAAATAGTTGGTCGCGTAGGTGAACAGAATCATTACTGAACGCACTAGTACAGCTGTCATCAGATGAACAAGAAGAAGAACAGGAAACAAAACTATTATTAATATGACCTAACATGACACAAATACCTACTTAAATATTAAATTAAAAATATACATACATTAATAATAACAAAATTATTAAACGTAAATAAAATAACAGTTATCCCTTCCGATGTCCACTCTGCCTCTCTGCCAGCTGTCATCGGTCGCTCAAATGTCCAGTCGGCCTCTCTGCCAATTTTTGATATTCTATGGCTGTTCTTGTTTTTGGCTTGAAATATGTCAGTAAGGAGGATATTCTCGACAAATCTTGGTTTCATTCGATACTTTAATAGACAATTATGAAAAAAAAATACCCCGCTGGTCTTTGGATCCGCCCAAGACCGTAATATTTATTTATTAAATCTGTGCATCGGGCGGTCGCCATTTTTGACAGCACAAGGGGCCGTGCTCAAACTTTTTGTGATTAAAAATTTAGTTTTTTTATTTTGAGTGGCTGTTGTTTTCTGCTGGAAATACATGGAACGGTAAGTTTTGAACTGTTTTTAATAGTTTTTTTTTGTATTTGGCCTAAATTCCAGCAGATATACGTATTTCAACGAACGCCGTCCGACATTGTTGTTTATTTTTTTCTGCGTGCGAATATTTTATTTTTTATTTCTTATTTTTGCAAATATGACTATATCAAACTGTTGTTATTTACAATGCTACGTTAATTAACAACAGAAATAATGCATTTAATTGTAGTGGTAACGAAACAAATTCGAATAAAAAAAAAACAGCCACCAACTGTCCACCCTGCCAATTTGCATTATTTTTTTTTTGAAAAGTTTGTAATTCTCGTGGGATGAAAAAATGTATCGGGGGGTGTGTAATTTTGATTGATTATTGTGAAATAGGGTGTATTCCTGTAAATAAAATTAAAACTTTATGAAATAATGGTTTATTTTTTTATTTCTATCTCCTTTTATACACGAAACTGGAAAAAAAATCCCTTACACTGACTTTACACAACAATTACCAATACTTACAAGGTAAAACTGGATAAATCCATTTGGAATATGATAGCTTATTTCATAGAGATTGTAACAACATAAGTTTCATACATGGTTCCCATACAAAACTTCCGAGAAATCGACGATTTACTGACACCGCGCCCATAGCGCAAAAGGCGCCAGGGTACCCGGACACATGGGTGATTTTCGGCCTGCCTGGTGGACATCTAAGGGGTTATCGCAACTGCCATTTCGAAAATCCTCGATGCACTCGCTAAACAAAGGTCAAAAGACTATTATTCAAATCAGTAAACTTAAAATTAAATTATTGAGATAAGTTGCCGAACGAATATCCCAACTTCAATACATACAATCAGTGGTGATTGTCACTGTCAAAGTCACAAAACTCAAAACACAAAAAATAACAAACAAAACATATCGAACTGTTCAGCTTCAGTGACCGAAACAAAGAGATAAACTAAAATAGATTATGGCCAATAGGCCGTGGGAGCGATTACTTTGCTTGCCTACGTGATGATGCCTTATCCGATGATGCAACAGTTGATGTAGTCGCCGGGAACTGCGCAATGAGTTGGTGAAGTTCAGCCCCCGTCTCGATTTTTCGACGCGACTTGTCCGGGAGTAGGATGACAATCTTGCCCTCGGAGGTCCAACACTGCTTCACACTGAAGTGTTTTCGAGCATTTAGGAACACGTCATGTCTAGGCTTTGTCAGGAACTCCGAGAAAACCAAACCAGACCCCTTCAACAAAGTCTTGGCACACCAAACATCACTACGCAGGTTATAATTAGCAAACCTAATTACAAGAGGACGTGGCTTGCCTGAGTCCACTCCCAAACGATGGCAGGATGTGATGTCCGCAGCAGAGATGTTTCCCAACTTCATCTTGTCAGTCAGCGTCGATATTGCCCGGGAAGTGTGATCCTCATCCTTCCGCTCAGGAAGGCCATGGAGAAGCAAGACTTGCCTGCGAGACACCATCTCATGCCGATCAAGTCCTACAGTCAGCAACTCCATCTGTGTCTTTGGTGCGCTCATTGTCTTCCAAATAAGGCACTTTAACTCCATGAAGTCCCGAGATAGGCTGGCTATAGTCTTGTGGGTGGCCTCATTGCTATTGACATTCTTCAGGTCCTTTTTGACGGCGTGGTGGTATACATAAAAAATAATCTAAAATCTAAAGTTTCAGAAATTAAACTATCGCATGCGTCTTGCCTTCAACTTGAAATTTTTAGTAACATTATTTTATGCATCTATCGTTCTCCAGCTAACGCAAACTCGGAGAGTTTTATAGATTCTCTAAGTACCCATTTAGATACTTTAAATCCCCAGAAAAATATAATTATAGCGGGTGATATCAATATAAATATTAAACTAAAGGATACTGAGTCGTCTCACGACCAAAAAAACAGACTTAATTACCTCAATACACTATCCCAGTATGGTATACTGCCTGGTCATACATTACCTACTAGAAATGATAACTGTTTGGATCATTTTATGATAAAGTTAAACAAGCAAAAGATATCCGCTTTCATTGCCATTTTGCATACAAGCATAACAGATCACTTTACCACCTTTCTATCCCTTTCAAAAAGTAAAGACTCCCCAATTGCGAACAAAATTAAATCTTCAATTGACTTTGAGAATGCATATAAGTATTTACTTGAAAATAGATTAGCTGATTTACTTTTCTGTAACGATCCGGAATCCCTAACTAACCTTCTTATAAATAAACTATCCGAATCGATTAATAAAAACACTACCCTTGTAAAAATTCCAAACGGTAAGCGCATAATCAAGCCATGGATTACCCCTGGCATCTTAAGATGTATCAGGAACCGCAACAAATTGCAAGAAGATTATAAAAAAGAACCATTCAATGAAATATTAAAAGTGACGTTTACAAAATATAGAAACTATTGCAATTCTTTAATAAAAAAAATTAAAAGAAAGTACGAAAGAGAACTAATAACCAAATCAACTACTAATAATAAATTACTATGGAAGAATATAAAAACGATTACCTACTCTAGTAAGTGTAAAAGCCACAACACAGAACTACTAAATATTAAGTCATCTCCACTAGAATCTGTAAACTTTATTAATAATTATTTTGCTAACATTGGTAAGAACCTTGCACTGAAAATCCAACCTGGCATAGGTCAAAATCAGCGGGATCGACCTCTAAATCCAATAGGTCAACCTAACTCATTTGTACTGCTTGACACTGATATAAGTGAAGTGAACCTTATCCTCATGAGTCTTAAGACTGGCAGTGCACCTGGATGGGACAACGTTTCAACTAGTTTTTTGAAATTCATACGCAAGGATGTTGTTCCAATCATTACTCATCTCGCCAACCTGTGTTTTGGTCAGGGAATCTTTCCGGAAGCATTAAAACAGGCTATTATTACTCCAATATTTAATTCTGGAGATGGAGACGATGTAGGCAATTATAGGCCAATATCTATCCTACCTGCAATTTCTAAAATAATTGAAAAACTAATTAACATAAGGACTCACTCTCAATTTGGCTTCCGGCAAGGTATCTCTACTGAGAATGCAGTTGCGGCACTTAGTAAGCTTGTTTCCGAACAACTTGACCAAGGTAAAAAATGTGCAACTGTATTCCTAGACTTAAAAAAGGCCTTCGACACCGTCTCTGTCCCACTCTTAACAAATAAGCTGGAAGGTATTGGGGTTCGCGGGATGCCGTTGAATCTTCTTAAAGATTATCTCAGCAATCGAAAGCAGAGGGTTAGAGTGGGTCAGTACATTAGTGGGGACACGGCGGTGTCTTACGGAGTCCCCCAAGGGAGCGTGTTAGGGCCCACCTTGTTCCTTATTTATGTGAACGAACTCTGTAACATGCATATTGCAAACGCTAAAATCTTTTCGTACGCTGACGACCCAGCAGTAGTCTTCACGGGTAACTCTTGGCGAGAGGTTCAGCTAGGCGCGGAATTAGGATTGTCTGAGATTGCTGGATGGCTGGGGCGGAATTTGCTCACACTGAATGTAACTAAAACCAACTACATATGCTTCAGTGTAAGCAGTCGTACACAACCCAGTACTGACTTTAATCTTAGGGTTCACCTATGTCATGCTGGTAATCACTCTCACTGCAACTGCTCAGCTATTAACAGAGTTGCTCATATCAAATATTTGGGTATTATCATCGACCAGAGATTATCTTGGCATCCCCACATCGATCAAGTTGCTAACAGAATCAGAAAACTAAGCTGGATCTTCAAGACTCTCAGACATTTAATACCTAAAAATGTATGTTCTCCTTCAGGCAAGAACAAAAACCTCCTAAATGTGATATATTTGGCGCTTGTACAATCAGTATTGTTATATTGCATCCCTATATGGGGGGGTGCTTCTAAAACAAAATTTTTAGTATTGGAGCGAGCACAACGGGCTCTTATCAAGTGCATGTATTTTAAAAAACGGAGATATAGCACTGATAAACTATATCATATTAGTAACCTTCTAACGGTCCGGAAACTGTACATTATTCAAGTTGTACTCACAAAACATAAATCACTGACCTATGATTCCAGAATATTGGCAAGAAGAAGAAAAGACATTATATTAAAAACACCACAAACAAGAACACAATTTGCTAGTATTCAACTTTGGAAACGTTCTGCTCAGATTTATAACGCTATTAATAAATATATTTACGTCTACCCTAAGAATAGTTATGACTGCAAAAAAATTATCACGGAATGGATAAAAAAGCTTACCTACAGCGATACTGAATCACTGCTACAGCAGATATACTAACATAAATACTGCACATACACACACACTCACATACACACACTCTCACACTTACACTTTCACTCAAATCACCTTGATTAAGATTGTGTACTCATGTTAGTTTAGTTTAATAGAAACGTTTTGTTCATGAAGGAGCGGAGTCTCCTAATACAGGCATCTGTTGCTTAAAAGGAGGCTTCAATCTCAAATTTGTTGTACAAATATGGTTATCAAATAAACTATTTTAAATAAAAACCCACCAGAAATAAGAACCAGACTCTAAGGCTGCCTGGAACTGAGATGCCAAACGAGCGTGCGACCTTTGTAGCCATTTTATCCAGAAGTTGTGCAGTCCGTCCGGCCCTGGAGATTTCCAGTTAGGCAACGGGCGGACTGCACGGGCTACATCTTGGGCGCTGATCATGATAGCTCCCATTTCTTGTATGCGATCGCAAGCTCGCTCAACCTCCCGAGTCCATTCACCTTCGGTGTGACTGACAGGCACCGACCAGATACTGCGCCAGAAGTTGAACATGGCGTCATCATCCGGCAGGCGCGTATCAGTCACACCTTGGTTGGGTCGCTCCCAAGCTCGGTAAACCCACCTTTCATTTCTTTGGAATGTGCGATTCTGGGTGTATCGCTCCACTCGCCGCCTATACCTACGAATACGGTTTGCCCACGCATACACTTTCTGTCTCAGGAAGTCGATGCGCTCCGTGACATGGGATATGTAGTCTCGGGGGCTGACATCAGTCCCCGAAAACGCCCGTCTCACAAAGCGCATCACTCTTGGCCGAGTATTGCCCTCCCTGAAACAAATTAGTTTGCCAATGAGTGCTCTGGCCCCACCAATACGACGTTCGATCCTGCACTGCCAAGCTGGTACGGCTGGCGTCGGTCGTGTAGCATTGTCATCTGCAAATTTGACGTGGGCTACACGACATGCCGCTACAGCCGCGCAGTACATGATCGAATGTGTATCAGTGAGGTCTTCGCAGTCATCAAAGTAGTTTGACAACTGCGAATCCAGAGCAGCCACCAGCGCCCTATTTTTGTTATGCATGGGCAAACGAGGTAATCGTGGCCTAAGTTCGGGTGGCATGTAGCGATATTCCCGAATAGCACACTCCAAAGCACTCCTTAATTCCTCACTGCACTGGGTACTTACGTGTGTAATCCTGTCACTACTCTCCTCGTCAGCGTGGCTGGGAGTGTGGTTGGACTGTGGTGGCACCACAGCCTGCGACGATGGTGCAGTGACACGGTTACCCATTTCAGTTCGGAGGCGATCAAGTACATTATCATCCAACATACGATTACGCTGGATGACCCGTACCTGATCCGACAGTCGTTGGGCCGAAACGTTGACGGCTGGTTCAAGCACCTGAAACAAAGAGAGCATCCGGACACGGTACGCGGTCAGGTTGTTTCCTCCCTCTGTAGCCCCAAAGTATGCGCGCATGACATTTTCATTGATGGATTGTGTCCATCTCTCTTATTATTATTATTATTTTCATAGGTATCCATGCGTGCAGTAAAAGTGGCAGCAAGATCCTCCATACAGTTAGACAGCTTTGCATACAGGTCCATCTTGTGATTCTGTTATGGTGCAGGTCAGGTGAAATGAGAGGAGTGTTTAATGTGCAGTGAGTGCAGCCGAGGATAATTAAGACTTACAGTGCATTTGCACAATAATAAATACATTTAAACTATTATTTATTCTTATATAAACTAAGAGCTCTTAAAAAGTTGTGTGCACCAAAGTACCCTCACAAAAAAAAAAGCCACCATTAGTCTTAAGTCCGTATTATTAATAATCTTTGTAATAATAGTTGCAGTGATAACTTATATGTGTACAGCGATTCATAACACTCATCATACTTCACTAATACCAAACAATATTTATATGAAGCCACACACACAACTCATACACAACAAACAAAAAACTACACACCGCTATCAATGGTTTTTTCACTCGGTTCTTGAGTGAAAATCTCACAGTAGACATTGATAATACTATCAATGTCCTAAATGCACTCAGTGTGGATACTCCTGAACTCTGTAAATCATTTTTCAATAGAACACCAAATTCTTATAAAATACTTACGCAAAACATAAGAAGCCTAAATCACAACTTCGATGAACTACAAGTTTTGCTTAGTAGGCTGGATATTGAGTACGACTTCATTGTACTAACAGAATGTTGGTTATCACCAAACACAATATTACCGACGATTGAAAAATATGATGTACACACAACAACACATCACCTCAACAAGAATGATGGCATAGTAATATATATTAAGGATTGCATAAACATTTCTTTAAGAGAACCAACGTATGTAGGCGATGAGGTAAACTGTATCACAGCCACTATAAAAAATGAACTGTCAATTGTTGCTATGTATAGACCTCCTGCATTCAAGAGCGTTGATAATTTTTTATTGACGCTAGATAGAATATTACACAACTTAAAAGACGTGAAAAGTATTATCCTGATTGGCGACCTTAATATCAATATTTTGGATGACAGGAGATCGGCCAAATATCTAGACCTGTTGGCATCCCATGGACTGCTTGCTTCACATACCCTTCCCACTCGCGATAACAATTGCCTGGACCATTGCTTTGTAAAAACCAATTATGCAACGTTGACTATTGTTTGCAACTCGACTATCACAGACCATTCCAGCGTCATATATATGTGTAGATATGTGTTTCGAATAAAACATCTTCAACCAACAATAATAGTAATCACACAATTAAAAAAACTGATTATCAGGCTATTGTCAAACACCTTTAAGAAACTAACTGGCAAGATGTAGTATCAGGTGATCCGAACAAAATAACTGAATCCTTTTTAAAAATAATTGGTCTAGCCATAGAAAACAATACAGTGGTACAAAAAATATCTCGCAGGAAAAGAAACATTAAGCCCTGGATAACGCAGGGACTTTGCCGCTGTATGAGAAATCGTGATCGGCTTCATCTGGGGCTGCAAAAAGACCCTGAAAATACTGTCCTCAAAATTACGTATACTAGGTATCGAAAAACGTGCAATGGGATACTTAAAAAACTTAAGAATAATTATCTAAAATCGGAAATAGATCTCAACAAAAACAACCCTAAAAAGCAATGGTCACTCGATGTATGTTATGGAAAGGCAAATTCTAACAAAAATACTGACCTTTTAGACATAAAACCAAACATTGAGGATTCATTAAATTGCGTCAATGAATACTTTACAGGCGTGGGTGGCCAATTGGCTAAAAATATCAAATCGCGTACACAGTTAAATGAGCAAGACCTAGCGAAAATTACAACTCAAGCAAAATCTTCATCAAAGTCCCTTGTTCTCTTGCCTACTGACGAAACTGAGGTAAAAAGTGTTATTATGGGGCTTAAAAACTACTTAAGTCTACTGGTTGGGATGGATTACCTACGGCATTGCTGAAAATGAGTTCAGAAACTCTTGTGCCACCTATCGCCAAGATCTGTAACCTATGCATTGACAAAGGTGTGTTCCCGTCAGCACTTAAAAAATCAATAATAATACCTATACATAAAGGTGGGGACAAAGACAATGTCACAAATTATAGACCAATTTCCATCCTACCGTCACTGTCAAAAATTTTGGAACGAATCATCGAGTCACGACTAAGACATTATTTAGAAAAATACAATATTCTCTCTGAGAATCAATACGGTTTTAGAACACAAAAGTCAACTGCAAATGCTACGCAAAAGCTAACTTCTTTTATAGTAGATAGCCTAGACAGGGGAGAGAAAACTATTGGCGTCTTTCTCGACCTAGCAAAGGCCTTTGATACCGTTTCAATTCCCATTATTCTCAGGAAGCTAGAATTAATCGGTGTTCGCGGGGTAACCCTCAAATTCCTAAAAGACTACCTAACTGAAAGAGAGCAAAGCGTAAAGGTGAGTGATTGTGTGAGTCAACCTGAAAAAATGTTGTACGGTGTACCCCAAGGAAGTATCCTGGGACCTGTATTGTTTCTAATATACATTAATGATTTGTGTAATCTGCAATTGAATCAAGGTCAAATTATTACTTTCGCTGACGACACAGTTCTACTATTTAAAGGACAATCCTGGCAGCATGTATATAAACTAGCCAATGAAGGTTTTACTCTAGTATCTACATGGCTCGACCGCAATCTATTAACTTTAAATACACAAAAAACGAAATACATTGCCTTAAGCATCCACAATAAGACACAACCACCATTAAATACCTTTCATATTAAAAATCACAGATGCAGCCAATCCAGCACATGCACATGTTACTCTCTTTCTAAAACACAATCAATTAAATATCTAGGACTAATTGTAGATCAAAACCTAAATTGGAATGAACATATTATGACATCAACAGCTAGAGTCAGAAAGATGATATATGTTTTTAAAAAAATCCGCCACTTCTGCAACAGAAAATTACTACTAACACTTTATTACGCACTTTGTCAATGAATTTTAACATATTGTACCTCGACATGGGGAGGCTCATCTAAGTCAACAATGATTGACTTAGAACGCTCGCAGAGTGCTATACTGAAAGTTTTAACATTTAAGAGGTATAGATTCTCAACTAAATTACTATACAGTGAATTGCCTGTACTAACAGTTATTTATATTAAGTATAACACTAAAACAACACACTTTCCCCCCCATTGTAAAGAAAAACGAAGAAATGACATAGTATACTCAGTCCCATCTTACAAAACTACATTTGCTCGTAAATTTACGCAATATTTAAGTCCATTCTTATATAATAAGATATCACAATACGTCAACTTACGAAATATGACTTTTTGCCTGTAGGAAAGTTCTTGGTGAGTATCTAAAACAACTTAACTATGATGAAACGAAAGACCTATTGAAAAGCTTAACTTAAACAAACACATACACACACACACACAAACAAACAACACACTACACAAACACCACACCTTACAAATATCTAAACTCATTCATAATATCACGCTCACACACACATACTCATATCGCTTGCTTAAACATTAACTAATGATTAAAACATAAATTCTAAACTTATCATTTGTGCCTGCAGCTATTAACTATGTTTAAGTTCCTAGGAAAATAATAATTAAATCTTATAGGATAAAAATCTGACGATTGTCTGTAAACTTTGCATATATATACTATTTTTTTTTAGAGCACTAGCTTCTTTGTAAATTTGTGATCACGTCTGTTCGTAATTTTGTTAATGCAAATGTTCTGATACCTACCTGTTTACATTTAACATAATATCACAGATTCATAATTATTATACTGTGAAAGAATAGTGGTTGCGTTTAGAACTGTTTAACTGTGTAAAAGGAAGACTGTCCTACCGTGATACAGTTTCGACTAGTACGGAGGACAGTGTGAATCGAATGCTACAACCTAAATAACAATACCAGTGTAAGTAATTATTAGTGGGTGGTTAGTGCTTCAGTACGTACTATATAATTATCATTGTGATGTAAGTGCTGAACGAACAACACTCATAAAATGTAAGAAGTATCACATAGAAAGCTAGTGTTTGAATACAAGAATCTCTTTGTTTATGTATGTAGTGTCTACCTGCAAAATGTCAAAAACACCTAATTATCTGGTTGTACTATTTTATGATGCAAATAAAGTTATTATTATTGTTATACATTATTATTATAAATGACAATATGTCATACCTAAATAACTTACCGCTTGCCAATTTAACCTGAAATATACTGGGAGAAAAGACATTGTACTTGGTGTTCAACTGTTTCCGTACATATATTTGGGAAATAGGGTCGATTCATGTTCTTGCGCACCGCCCGCTATATTGACTAGCTTTGGATACGTACTTATGGGAGATATTTCATGTCATTGTGACACAAAAGCTACTACGTCTTCATTTACCGCTCTTGCCAACATTGACATTGAGTCAAGTTTGCAGAGGTTTTTCGAGCTAGAGGAAATTCCATCTCAACGTTTTATTAGTCCAGACGAGTTAGATTGTGAAAATAATTTTAATGCCTCAGTTTTATTTAACGATGGTAGATATTTTGTCGATTTGCCTTTTTCTCGAAACCCGTCTGAGTTAGGCAATTCTCGCGGAGTGGCTCATCGTAGACTGCTTTCACTTGAACGTAAATTTGAGCACACGCCAACCCTACGCGACAGCTATAACAAAACCATCACTGATTATATAACAGAAGGTTATTTATGAAGGTTATTTATTTATTTATTTGCGGAAGCCGCCGTGTCTACCGTAAACAGTGACCTGAAGTTGATTGAGGAGTGGTCGCGGTCCTTTGGGCTGCAAATCAACCCTAAGAAGTCTCAGGCCATGGTTATCGGCGGTAGGCAATTGCGGAACAGGCTTGATGTTGCGTCGCTGTCTCCACTCTGGTTGAATGGAGTTCAGATTGGATACACCAAGACAGCTTAAAACCTGGGGGTAATCATGGACTCCTATTTGTCGTGGACAACCCATGTCGGTGAGGTCAGTCGCAAAGTGCACTATACGTTCCATTCGCTGAAATGCCTCCAGAGCTTTTTGCCCTTGAAAACCAAAATTTCCCTTGCTCAAACTCTCATTCAGCCCATCATCGACAACACCGACGCCTGTTATTTGGATGCCACCGAGGAGCTTTTAGATAAACTTGAGCGTTTACAAAATTTATGTATTCGTTTTGTTTTCAACCTTAAAAAGTATGATCATGTTTCAGAATTTCGCAAGTTACTCAAGTGGCTCCCTATTCGACTTCGTAGGAACTCTCGGATATTGTGTCTATTATTTAACATCCTTCATAACCCTGAGACGCCTTCCTACCTCCGAGAACGCTTCTCCTACTCCCGTCCTTCCGATGCACTTTGCAGGAAGCATCTTAAAAATCTCCTTAATATCCCTTCCCACACTACCAACTTCTACTCCTACTCCTTCACTGTGAACGCTGTGCGTTTGTGGAACTCACTTCCGCCTGACGTAAGGGACAGCCAAAGTCTTACAATATTTAAGAGAGGAGTGAAAAGACACTACCTTTCCATTCCATCATAGTTGCATATAGTTCTGTATTATTATTACCTTTTTTATATATTGTAGGTGGGTAGTTATTGTTATAATATTTATTTTATTTGTATGTATATATATGACAGTATATTTTAAATATATCTAATGATTATTATTAGCTCTGAATTGTGTTAAGTGTTTATTTTTCCCTTCTACACACGATGTCTACATCTCTTTTTTTTCATCTTTCCATTCGCAGGTATGCTGGAAGAGATTTCATTAGAAATAAGCATCACCTATGTACCTATTTTTCTGTTCCTCTTTATTTTCTGTTTAAGTGTGTGTGCATAAATGGTTAAATAAAAATGGTTGTTGAATAAGAGGTTTCAATTCAACCGGCATGGTGAACACTTAAGAACTGAACAGACCGTCAAGAAATTAGCTTTGCTGTTATTGAATACCGCATGTAAAATTAAGAATATAAAGCCAAACAGTATATGTCGCGTAATGGCTACGACAACAGCTCGTGCAGTCAGCGACTCACACACAAGCAAAGCAGGTTACACAGCGCAGGGTGCAGGTAGCAGCAGATTTAGTTTATAGCAGTGCCTTCCAACGGGACCCAAGAAGCAGGCAGCACAGCTTGTCTGGAAAATGCCGGGGTGGTCCCATAAGCAAAGTGAAAGAAAAGGAGAAAGGAGTTACTAGTAAGGCAAGTCTGCTTGTCGTTTAATTAGTAAGTACCTCCTTACTAAGCAACTTTTGTCATGTAATCTGACTCCATAGGGTGCAAGTTAAGTAGTTAGGTAGGCAAAGTTGTCATCTAAGTAGTACCTACCTAATGAAAAATCATTAGCAAGTTAGGTACCTACGTGTCATTTAAGTGTGTAGGTACATAAGAAATTATAATTATTTC
Source organism: Orthosia gothica (assembly GCA_949775005.1). Classification (NCBI taxonomy): domain Eukaryota; kingdom Metazoa; phylum Arthropoda; class Insecta; order Lepidoptera; family Noctuidae; genus Orthosia; species Orthosia gothica. Next base: position 4,458,098 of record OX459046.1, on the reverse strand, counting down.
GAGAGAAAATAGTAGGTCTGGTGCACAGAAATCGGTTGCATTATCAATGTACGACATGTAGGATAAGCATAGTTACCAAAATTGGGCGTACTTCCCTAAAGACCAAATCACTCACTACACAGGACCGCAGGGTAGGTGGGTCATCAGCTCGTCGCACAGACAGAAGTTGCAGCCATGCGCGTCAGTAAAGTTGCTCGTCAAGTCGTCAGTCAGCAGTTAATCGTTGGCTGGCACCACGCGGTCGCATCTTCAAGTTGATCACGTCGGGGTCTCCAAATGTTGGGTTGATCAACTTGCAATTAAAGTCTGCTATAGGTTGCTTCCACGTTTTTTAATTAGTTTTAAACATGTTGTTACAGAATATTCGTAATGAGTTAAAATTAGTTAATTATGCGCGGACACGCGCACTTAGCTTCCGTTATCCGATTCGTAAAAAAAAAGCGCCGAAAAAGATGGCCGCCGCCGGCGCTTGCGACCGTCGCGTTCCATCCGTCTTGAGACCGAGGTTTTTGGCGTCAGCGCGTTCCAACTACGTTGCGAACAGGCTAGACCAGCTTATATTATCATACTGGAAAAAGTGACGAATTGAGTACATGCACACAATGCAGGTTCGTCAGAAGTGGTGCACACCTGATCACCCTGTAGAGAAAGGTACTGTCATTCTCTTGGGTCAAGATAGTGTACCGCCTTTAATTTGGTTACTAGGCATTATAACACAGGTGGATGGCATAGTTCGAGTGGCTTCAGTCAAGGCCGCTTCAGGTATATATAAACATCCTGTCACGAAGCTTTATCCTTTGCCAATCCAATAGAACGGTTAACACAAGTATTTTAGTTCGTTAATATAAATATGATATATCTAACTTTAAATTCTATCATAACTAAACTTAACTTATCAATATTAAACTGCTAACTTAATTAATAATCTTAAGTCTCCTTTGTACATAAGTTGTCCTTCTATATTTGTATATGTTTGTTTTGTGTACAATAAAGAATATGAATATATATAATTAATCCGCTTACTTCTGAGTGCGTTCAGTTCACATGCATTTAAAAATCGTTTCAGACTACTATTGTCTGTTCCTGTGATGTATTCAGACCGCCATATTTTTTGACTTACCGCTTATCGCATCTTCACCCCGTTATGTTACTACTGATAGGGTATAGATTTGTTTTGAAAGCCTTGGACCTTTCAAGGCGGGGAGTATGGTGTGGCAGATATTTGCCCCCTATTAGTCTACAGCATAATATTTATTAGTAATAGTCTATGTGATGGAATGGAATACCAGTTGAAGTGTGGAAGATATTGCGCGTCGATGGATGGACGTGGTTAGCTTTATTCTTCAATAAGTTGTTGCTGGAAGAAGCCATACCTGATGAATGGTGCAATAGTTTGCTTGTGCCCATCTTTAAAAACAAAGGTGATGTGCTGGAGTGCAACAACTATAGAGGAATAAAGCTAATGTCACATAGTATGAAAGGTTGGGAGAAAGTTATTGAAAGGTGGCTGAGAGAAGAGAGTGAAATATCGCAGAACCAATTCGGTTTTATGCCTGGTCGGGGTACAACGGATGCCATTTTCACAAACCGCCAGTTTTGCGAGAAATACAGAGGTGCTCATAAAAACTTGCACATGGTGTTCATTGACCTCGAGAAGGCATACGACCGGGTGCCCGTGAGGTTTTGCGGTGGGCCCTTAAGGAAAAAGGTGTACCTGGGAAGTATGTACAGTTGATCCAAGCGATGTACAGTCGATGCAGTAGCCAAGTCCGATCTGGAACGAAGTGGGCACTACTGGCAGCTTCAGTGTGGCAGTCGGCTTGCACCAAGGGTCGGCTCTCAGTCCTTACCTCCTCCTGATGATAATGGACGCTCTGACGTCAGACATACAGGAAGAGGCACCCTGGTGTATGCTGTTTGCCGGTGACATTGTGCTGGTCGCCGAGAGTGGCCTAGAGGTTTAGAGCAGATTGAAGGTGTGGTGGCACAGACTGGAGAGTGTTGGCTTAAAATTGAGCAGAACTAAAACTGAATACCTTTTTTGCGATTTTGGCGGTCTCTCCAGTTCCGTGCCTATAGCTCTTGCTGGAACACCCATACCCATATGCTCCGACTTCCGGTACCTAGGGTCGCTTGTCCAAGGAGATGGCGAGGTAGACCGAGACGTAACGCACAGGATCAACTCGGGATGAATGAAATGGCGACAGGTCACTGGAACAACTTGTGACCCACGGATGCCCCTTAAGTGAAAGAGGAAAAATTACAAGTCCGTGATTAGACCTGTCGTACTGTATGGATCAGAATGTTGGGCTGTGAAAAAGATGGATGAAAAGAGATTGCATGTAGCAGAAATGAGAATGTTGAGATGGATGTGCGGAGTGACGAGAATGGATAAAGTGAGAAATGAGTATATTAGAGGTAGTTTGAAAGTGGCGCCAGTAACAGAAAAGTTGACAGGAAACCGTTTGTCCTGGTATGGTCATGTGATGAGGAAGGATGAAACGCATGTTACTAAAAGAGTTATGAATATAGATGTGAATGGATGGAGAGGGAGGGGACGACCAAAGAAAAGATGGATGGACTGTGTGAGGAGTGATATGAAAGAAAAGGGCGTCAGTGATGGAGTGACGGGGGACAGGATGGTATGGCAGAAGAAAACGTGTTTCGCCAACCCCAAGTAACATGGGACAAGGGCAGGCAGAAGAAGAGTCTATGTGATGGCTTACCTTTGATATCTTGCCTTGCGAGATTTGCTAACGTATAAACCGATAACTCACTGATGGCGCTTCACTAGCAGAATTGAATAAGTTCTTGCGATGCCGTATTCCCACTACTAGTAGTTAGTCTAAAAAATTCACCCGCGTAGCGCGCACGCTATTTTGAGCGTCGAATTCGGTTTTCTTCCTAATTTGAAAATCATCTCCAATTCTGGAGCACATTATCACCGCAACAGCCTAGATATTAACAGTGTACGTTTGACTGGATATTTGGATCACTGGTGGCCCACAAGAAAAGATGAACAGCGGGAGTCTTCAAGTATCTGGAGCGACTGACCGAGAAGCCAGCATCGGTAAGCGATTTGCAATATTCTCGTTGGTTTTCTCGTCGAATGGTTCTCAATGTCTTTCCAATAGGCTAGAAATAGACAAAGTTGGACTTAAACGCCTCCACGTGACAAGTCCTAATAGTTTCTCATCCCGCACCTAGGGCACGGCTATTTACACGCCTGCACCTTCAAACCTGACGTCCTGTTCCTGTGAACATATCCAGTGAACAGAGAAATCTGACGTCCCGAGGCCGAGAACATTCCAGTGAGTAAAGAAGTCTGACGTCCCGTAAACTCTTGTCAAATGGGGTTACATGCCTGTTTCTGCTAACGTCACGATAATGTCAATAAACGTAACGTTCCGGAGAACCTAGTGCCAGGAAAGAAAAAATCTGATGTCTACGCCTGTGAACATTCCTGAGAACACAGAAGCCTGATGCCCAATAGCTGAGAACCGTACCCCACAATACAAATCGGGTAAGATCACACTCCCGCACCTTTACGTCAGGTACGAAACGTTACGTACCTGAGAATAGTTCCAGTGAAAATAGAAGGCTGACGTCCAACTCGTAAACCTTACATGTGTCAACGTTAAGATCATGTTTCTTTAATAGTCAAAACGTTGCGAATCGTTCCTGTGAACACGTTCCCGGGAAGAAAGAAGTCGGACGTCTCAATCGAAAACCTTACAACTGAGGTTGCATTCCTGTTTCTTTGGGAAATAATTTTGGTGGCACCACTTTTCTTCGGCATATAATCGATATTCTGATCAAGATTCCGTCTTGCCAACCATGCAGTCGCAAGAGGACAGTGCGACTGCCGCTGGAAAGAAACCAACTACAAACAGGAGAAGTACGAGTCGCAATTGTCGCAATCCCGAGGTGGCGCCGCTTTCCTTCGGAATATTATAACGATTCTGATCAAGATTCCGTCCTGCCAACCACGCAACTCGTGGGAAGAACGTTCCTGGGAGACTACCGCAGAGGAAGATCACACGTGGATTAAGCTCCACGTGTGAAACACTTTTCCTGGGTGAATACCCCGTTACTGGGAGTTGCCACGTTCCTGAGGGACTACCGTCGCGAAGAGACGCGTGGATTGAACCCCATGTGTGTCTGTGAAGTCAAGCGTCGCGAAGAAACATACACGTGGATTGAGCTCCACGTGTATGCCCACGTTCCTGAGAGGCGACGGCGTTACTGGGAGCCAACCGCATTCTTGGGTGATTAGCGTCGTCAAGAGGCGCATCATCAATCGTTTTCATCGTGGAAATTGCTTCCAGAGCGACTACCGTCGTGAAGAGTGCGCTCGTGGATTGGGCCCCACGCTTGGACCATCTCTCGAGGACGGCTGCTTTCCCAGGAGACAACAGCCGTTCCTGAGTCGTTCCTGCGGTGCTACCTGCTTTCTGAGAGGCTTACCGTTCCTGAGTGATTACCGTCGCAAAAAGACGGATTTGTGAGTTGTTGATGTTGTATTACCTGTTTCCTGAGAAGCTTCAGTAACTGGGAGCCCTCCTGTGGAGATGATTACACAGAAACTAATTCCCGAAGGAATAAGACTGAAGAGTTATCGCTAAGAAAACTTATAATAGAAGTTCTTAAATAGCGTGCTGGAAACTCGTTTAGGAGATAGAACGAAAATTCGTCGTTCATAGAATTCCTGAAGGATTATAGCTGAAGGATTATCGCTGAAGCGCTATCTTAGAAGAAGCTTAGATACACATAGAAATTTCAAATAGTCGTGTGGGAGACTTGTTCTATAAACATTATAGAACGAAAATATGTTCCTGAAAATTCCTGAAGCGTTATAACTGACGGCTTATCTATCAAGTTAGAATTTTGTTTGAAAACAAATATACATTTAACGAGATAGAAAATCTCGTTCAAAGCCGCTTCAGCTTCATCTTTCAAGCTGAATACCTGGACTCTGGAGTGAACACTAAAGTCAAGAGTTAGAGTTGAAGTTGTGCGTTTGGTGCCAGCTGAGCTGATCATCGTCTGAGGCTGCTAGACAGGTTGACATTTAGACAACAGTGAGTACAGTGAAAGCTTACACGCTACTTACTACTTACCCCCTTTGTGTTGAAAGTCTGAACTGACGTCTTGAAGTGAAGTCTAGAGTTGTACTTGACCCGTTTCAAGTTAAAGTATTGGAATTGAAGTAAACATGCAGAAAACCAAATCATAGGACAAGAAGCCTGAGGCATGGACAGTGGCCATGGAGCGCCCGGGAGCAGGCATACGCCATGAGTTGCCTTCACGTTCACCGACCACAACTGAAGGGACAGAACAGTCAGCACCAAGCAGGAGCCCACCTGCGTCACAGATCTGCTCTGTCTCTGTTACCTCTGACCTAGACTAGAGTCAAGAGCAAACCCATCAAAAATAACAAATAAAATAAAAAAAGATAGGTGACAGCGCACCCACACAGAAATATGGAACAACAGGAACACACAGAACAAATAGAGCAACCGAGCACATGCAGGAAGGCAACAAAAAGGAAAAGTCTTCAGATGGAACACTGAAGCCTTCCAATAGAACACAAATAATCCAAGATAAGACCTTTGAACGAGGCACAATAAGGGATAACCGGGGTGACGCCCGTATTGAACATAGCAGACCTCCATCGACTAGTAAGACGACCCGGTCACATAAAAAATATTATATTGAAGATTAAGTTGGAACTTGCAAAGTTAGCACTTCAGAAGGCAGAAGAAGAAGTTTCTAATGCCGAATATATGGATGACAGAGACTTAAATGATGAGAACGTGCGTTCCTGGCTTGAAGAGGCACCAGAGCCTGAGCCATTAAGGGAGGACAACGCCGCCGAAGGGGACAACAGTAATAGTATCCGAGATAGGTCCCCTGCTGCGGGCGTCGACTTTGCAGCGGAATTCCAGACGCAATTAGAACATCCTACCCAGAAAGAAGTGAAGAGTAACACAGAGCCGTCAAGGAAAACATATATAGAAGCGAAGAAGGAGTTTCAGGAAACGGTGGCCATTTCGCGAACTACTTCGAGTCAAGCTTTCCTGAAAAATATACAGGTCCGAGTGATTGGACCGGTGGGAGGGACAGACACTTACGCACTCCTAGACGACGGATTCAACCGTTTCGCTGATTGCTGAAGCTATCGCTCAGCGAGTGGGAGCTGTGGGCCCTATTGACCCTCCAAAGATCGGTGCCATTGGTGACACCATGATCGACACTTACTCATTGAGACGAATAACGTCGCTCTCACCAGCCAGCTGAAAAATAGGGTGCCCTTCAAGGCGCGCACCATTCCGTAGCTCAACCTGTCTCAACAGGCAGCCAGTCAAGAAGATGTAGCACGCTGTAGGCACCTTCAAGACTTCACGTCGCAGCTCACATATCCCACTTGCGTGCCAAAGATACTCGTCGGCTAAGATAACTGGCACCTATTATTGGCCAGCGAGATCCGCAGACGACCAAGACAACCCATTGCTTCGTTAACAATGATGAGCTGGACAAAACATGGCGCGCACACCAGAATACTGGGACAGCAGGTGCACTATGTCAACGGATGTAAGTCCGTTGACGCCAAGCAAGATGCGGATCTGAACGAGCAGCTCCGTGAATTCTTCGCTATCGAGTCGCTGGCTATCAATCCACAACTACCAGCTTCTGATCCTCAGAAGAATGCAAAAGAGATCCTGAACCGTCACATAAGACAGTTAGGAAACGGGAGATGAAAACATGGAAATGCCCGATAGTCCATCGTATTCGGCGCGGCCAGCTCACCGTGCACCGCCATATTTGCATTAGGCACATAGAAAAGCATCTAGTAGCAGTGAACGCTATTAGTATTATATGGACGATTACCTGGACAGCTACAGAACAGTCGAAGAAGCGACAGAAGTCGCGACTATGGTGAAGAAAATACACCTACAGGCGAAATATGACATAAAAAAATGGGTATCAAATAGTTGGCGTCTCATAGAGAACATAGATTCGTCACAAACCTGCACTGAGGTTGTGAATATCGGCGACACAGCAGGCACAGAGAAGATACTCGGCCTGATTTGGAGACCTAGGAAAGACACGCTAGGTTTCAACCTATCGCTTGCAAGACTGCCGCAAGGAATATTAGACAAAGAGGCCCCAACCAAAAGAAAGGGAGGCGGTCAAGATCGTCATGTTACTATATGACCCGCTGGGGCTCGACTCACCTGTTACGATTCGAGCCAAAGAAATATTACAAAAGGCTTGGAGGCGAGGTGTCGATTGGGACTAGACTTTAGATGAAGACTTAGCGACCCAGTGGCGAAGCTGGATAGAGCACCTGCGGCAGCTCAAGGCCATCAGTATACCAAGATGATACCCTGGTTATAGCGATGCCACAGAAATACAAATACATGTAATTACCGATGCAAGCGAGATGGCATACGCAGTAGCTATGTATTGGTGAGCCACCACAGCAGAAGGCACACAAGTCATGGCCAAGGCGAGAGTAGCACCATTAAATCTACAATCGATACCGCGCCTCGAGCTGCAGGCAGCGGTGATACGTGAGCACGACAGTAACCCGTCGTCGGTTACATACTGGACAGACAGCAAAACCGTCCTGTCCTGGATAAGAAAGAGAGCACGAATATTCAAAGCTTTCGTAGCTCATCGCATAGCTGCCATAGAGGAAGGCAGCAAAGTGGTGGATTGGCGATGGATTCCTACAAAATTAAACATCGCTGACATAGCAACTCGTGAAGAAGTTTGACTCAAAGCACGAGTGGTACTGTGGCCCCATTTCCTTGAATGAAAACCCTTCATGGCCATCAGATACGCCTCCAATCGCAGAAAAGACAGGCGAAGAAAGAACTCTCACTATCATAGAAAAAGAAAAGAAAATTTCGAAGCTCATAGAAGCTATACCTAATTTCTCGAGATGGCAGCGGATTAAGTGCGACTGCTAGCGTCCGACGTTTCATACATCTCTGTTAACAAAAGACGGAGAAAACGTTCTATAAGATAACGAAGAAAAACACAGAGGAGGACGCGGACTGGCGAAGGAAAAAGAAGACAGCGACTGCAGCACCTAAACCACTGTCACATAGAGCGCCAGAAGTCCGAACACAAATAATAGACGCGAATTTTCTTCAAAAAGCTGAGAAAATAATCGTTCAAATCGCACAACAGCAATCATTCGCTCAAGAGATAGCTAGATTGCACGAACAGCAAGTAGTGGACAAGAATAAATTTTAAATTTTTGGGCACTGAGTCACCCACGTCCGTAGGAGTGTACCCCATTTGATTCCCTACACGTGGTCCCCGGGTGGTGCAAATCAGGTGATACCAACTGGTGGTAGGCTTTGGCCGGAGGCTTGCGACCAACCACCGGGCAAAGACGAACCGCCAAGCGGCCTAGCCGTGTTCCGATACGATCTTCGGTGTAGCCACTAGTGGAGTTGGGTCGAGACAGCTGTTGCACTGCAGGCAGACCAGTCTGACGCGCAGTTGTATGGATGTATCGGGAGACTAGTCGCGGAGGGTAGCGGGATTCGAGGCACGGTGCGCCGCTGGCTGACCGCAGGTAGTTGGGGGCCCAAGTAGTGTGCCAGTCACATGAAAGGCTGCTCCGCCAACTGTCGAAAAAGCCCGGAATGCACCATCGTGCTGGCGACCAGATGGGAGGGCCCGATGGACATTTTGGGGGAGCTCGGGCGTCCCCGCAGTCTCCAGACTAGTGCCCCAATGATGGCGTCCTTTCAGTGCGTGTCTATAGGTTAACAGTGTGGAACCTCGTCTCACTTCCTTCTCCTCACCTCACCTTTCACTCTTATACATACATGACCAGGAAAAAACATACTTGAGTTCAACAGTGGCTTCACCCCCTCCCAGTCAAAGTGCACCTCACAAATATCAGAGGTTTGCACTCCAATCTCGTCCATCATCATCTCGAGACTGATAAGCCGGTTCTCCCCGGAGCACAATTTTAAGCTTCGCGCTGGTGTATGCATGTTCGCCCGAGACGACATCTGCTATCGGCGTCTCCAAAACCTTATGGAATCTAGGTTTCCTGTGCTGTGGGCTTTGGTGGACACAGGCCAGGATAAAATTATCTACGCTTGTGTCTACCTTCGCACAGCGGAGATCAGGAGACAACCAGGCTCACAGAGTACCTGGAGCTACCTCAGGCGAAGAATTGAATCCTGAAAATAGCACAGTATTTTTAGGCTTAACTTTGGATGCTAAGCTTCAGTGGGGCCCACATATAGATAAATTGTCAAAGAAGCTAAGCTCCGCAGCATATGCTGTTAGAAAAATTCGTAATTTAACTGACATAGAGACAGCCCGTTTAGTATACTTTAGCTATTTTCATAGTGTAATGTCGTACGGTATTCTGTTGTGGGGAAATGCCGCCGACATCCAGACTATCTTTGTTTTGCAGAAAAGAGCTGTTCGATCAATTTATAAACTAAGCCCGAGACACTCTATCAGAGAAAAAATTAAGGAGATTAATGTAATGACTGTGCCCTCTCAGTATATTTATGAAAATCTTTTATATGCCCATAAAAATATAAAATTGTTTAAAAAATACAGTGATATCCATAACATAAATACTAGGAACAAACACAAATTTGTAGTACCTACAACAAGGCTCAAGAAGATAGGTGGCTCGTTTAGATGTCAATGTGTACGCTTTTATAATAAGCTTCCAAGCCACGTACAAGATCTAAGTCTTAATAAATTCAAATCTTTCATTAAACATAAGTTATGCCAGAAAGCGTTTTATACTTTTAAAGATTACGTTTAGGACAAAAAGGCCTGGGATTGAGCTGCTCCAATTAATTTTGATTTTTATATATTGCACCGTGAATTTTGTTTTTAATTTTGATATTTTGTTTGTTTTTTTTTTCTTTTCTTGCAATGACAAGAATATTTACTTTTTAAAGTATTATATTATTTTATTTTAATTATTGCGAATGTGAAGACTATGTGGATCTTTTTTTTTTTGTATTTTTTAATTTTATCTTAGTTTTTAATCATGGTCTGGCAGTTTGAGTAGTTTATGCGGCCTACCCAAATGTCCTTTCTTTGGTATTGTTCGTCGAATCGTTGAGCTCCTTAAATTCTGAGTTGAGCTGCTCGGTTATTGACAAATGCGTGCACTGACTGGACAGGTCCACTCAATCTGGCTGGTTCTTTCCTCAAAAGACCATTTCAGACATCTGTCTACATGGTCTTCACATGATCAAACCAAGATTTTGTCAGGACTTTAAAAGAGACTGTGACCTCTGAGTTTGTTTCGGCCTTTCTTCTCAGAGTAGTCAGATAGGAAACGCCGACCTCATCTAGTTTAAAAAAATATGATCGACATGTAAAAGAGTTTGTAAAAACTAACTTACAGAAATAAAATCATTTATCATTTACCTTAGTGAGGCGGCTGATTCAGCAACGGTATCCTACCACCCAATTGGTGTTACTGTTACAGTAACATCCCGACGGGGAGCCAGTTCCACCCGGCTCCTTCTTTCCGAGGTGTGACCGTGCCGATAACGGACCGACTTGAGCTTCTTGGCCTTACGTTGACTTCGTCCCTCAATTTTGGTCCATTCATAGAGGCAAAAGCTCAGCTGGCTACCAAAAAGTTGGGGATTCTTGCGAAGGGGAGACGGTACTTCACCCCAGAGCAGTTGCTTAACTTGTACCAAGCGCAAGTTAGATCATGCATGGAGTACTGTTCTCATTTCTGGGATGGATCTGCCAAATACCAGCTGGATGCACTCGAGTCGATCGAGAAATGGGCCAAGATGCTTATCGGCAATAAGATACTCGTCGAGTCTAGGCTCCAGAGCCTTGATCATCGGCGCCGAGTTGCCAGTCTGTCGGATTTTTATCGGTTACATTTCGGGGAGTGTGCGTTGGAATTGCATGCACTGATTCCTCCTAGCCAGTTTCATCATAGAACTACAAGACGTACGGAGATGCGTCATTGATACATGGTGGACATCCCATCCATACGCACCAAATGTTTTGGGAACACTTTTATTATGCGCACAGCAAAAGAGTGGAATTCCCTGCCGGAGTTTGTTAGGAACCCTGGAACGGTGAACATACAAACATTTCCCTCAAGTATGTGATTAGATAATTCATAATAAGCGATCTGGGGCTTCTAGGTAACCTAGATTTCTGTCTTAGCATTAGAATTAGATAGCGCTTATGTAGTCCTAGTACATAAACACCATTTGCTTGTGATAATGTGTTTATAGAAACCAGGAGAGAGGTTTTCGAGCGCTTGTCAGCAGGCTCACCGCTTTCAAACACCTCCAGACCCTGAAGGGTTACAGGATGGCTTTCTGGTGGTTTACCTTCGGGAACCAGCAGGCAGGTGCCAGTCAATTAATATTGTTGATTTCTTATTAAAAAAAAAAAAAATTGTACTTCAATATATTTTTCTCCAATAATATTCTTATTTGGTAAATTACAAATAATTTTTTTTACGAAAATGAAAAAAGTGGTTTTTAATAATACAAAAAGTTAACGCGCTGGTGAGATTCGATCCTAAGACCTTTATTTTACCAGACGATTGCTTATACACTAATGCCACGGGACCAGCTAGTTACCTAGTTAAATTTATGCTTCATATTCTTGGCATCATATATATTGTGAAGCAAATACTAATAAATAGGCGAAGTAATACACTTGTTGATTTAACGCATACGAAATATCTATGTTGGTCTGCCCTACAAACCCATCTGATTTTCTTTGTGTACCTTACTACAGGCAAGTTGTCTATTAGGTACAACCAAAAAGAGAAATATAAAAATACTTTTACAAAATATTCTACCGACTTCCAAATGAAAACACTACAAAGTGAAAAATAACTTTCTTTTTGGAAGTCTGTGTCCATAACGAAAAATATTGATACTTAAAATTGGTTTAGTCTACCTGGGACCACGGTCGTTGCAACACGGCCAAAACGTCGGGCGTAATAAGTAAATAAACAATCGAAATCATCGCGTTAAATTCCCGTGATATATTGTTTTTAACCGACTTACAAAAAAAGGAGGAGGTTCTATGTTCGACTTTATGTTTGTTTTTTTTTTTTGTGTATGTTCATCGATATCTCTGTCAATTGTGGACCGATTTTGAAAATTCTTTTTTTGTTTGAAAGAGTATGTTTCGAAATTGGTCCCATTTTAATTTGGTGAAGGTCTGATGAAGAACTTCGGAGATACACAACAGAACTCTTCAATAAATAACGGCAAAACTCTCGGGATTGCTGCAATCGCATGTCTGTTTGTTGTTTATACCATTTCATAACATAACATCACGCCAGTACGCTCTAAAGGGGTACACAGAGCTCTCATTTCACCGATTATGTTCAAGTTTCATATTATTCGGTTAATCTATTCTGGAGTTATAGGGACCATAATAAACAACTTGGTATTAGGTAGGTAAAACTAAAAAGGGAAAAATAAAAAAACTTTTTTGCAAAAAAATACTACCGACTTCCAAATGAAAAACTACAAAGTGAAAAATAACTTAACTTTTGGAAGTCGGTGTCCATATCGCAAAAAATGATACCTACGTAAGACACCGACTTCCAAAAGTTAAGTTATTTTTCACTTTGTAGTTTTTCATTTGGAAGTCGGTAGTATTTTTTTGCAAAAAAGTTTTTTTTCAAAAATATATAAAACCCGAATCCGGATGCACGGTAGAATCAATTTTTATTACTTGTTAATTTTAATTTATTTGACGTTCAAAAGTGCCGTTTATTGGCAAAGTTGAATGAATATATTTGACTTTGACTTTGAATAACGAAAAGATTCCGATTTCCGAAAACAAACATACAAACAGCAAATCAAGCAGTCCTCTGACTGCTTGCTTCTGATGTTCAATAAATTCTTTGATTGAAAATTATTTTATTAAAAAAACTTAATTCAAAAAATCAAAAAACCCAACTGCTTCAAAAGCGAACTAAAAAGTCGTAAACAAGGAAAAAATCATGCTGTGCAGTCGGAGGATACATATTCGCGGGCTGGCTGACCAAAATCTGGTGTATCCTCCGCCTGCACAGCATGATTTTTTCCTTGTTTACGACTTTTTAGTTCGCTTTTGAAGCAGTCGGGTTTTTTGATTTTTTGAATTATGTTTTTTTATTTATAACTTTTTAGTTAGTTTTTTTTTTGAATTAGATACATTTAAACATATAAAAGTTATATATTTTTGAAATCACCTCTTAAAACCCTTTATTTTGATACCCCACACGATGGGTATGGAAGAAAAAAAAATTGGGCCCCCACAATATGGCACCCAAAATCCGCCATTTTTCTATTATCCAATTTTAATGTAGCCTATGACACTTGCAGGGTTAAGACGCATCGATTGACCTTTGAATCATCAAAATCCGCAATACATACATACATACATAGACTGATAAACACATTACCCTCCTTCGGCAGTCTGGTAAAAATACTAGCGAATACTCGGTGAGTGCTACTACGCTAAAAAAATAAATACATTTTGTATATTTGTTGGAAAGTTATTTTGCACTGTATAAGGGATTTTCCTTTTGAAGTATTAACTACTAGCTGTTTCCCACGGTTTCAATTCAATACTGGTTGTCGATATACAGGATAGTGAAATATTCAATGTAACAGTTTTAGTTTTCATCAAAACGGCCCTGTGTCTGCTTTGAGTGATTTCGCTATTCTTCATTGTCTGCTTTTGAGACATTTGCGAGTCCTATTTTATGTAAATAAAACCCGAAAAACTTTGGTAATACGTGTATACTTGATAAAAGAAAATTTTAATACAAAAATACTTGATCATTGTGGGCGGTGGACGTACACTTTGATCTACACGAACAATCGGTCACTCTCACTGTATTTCTCCTTAAGTTTTATCACAAATTCACAACTCAATCAGACCCGTCATCTTCTGCTTCGGTCTCCTGCAGGGTTGTCCTTCGCGCCGAAAACGAGAGCTTAGTGTTATGTCAAGGTGCTATCTGTCAGAATTATTGGAAACCCAAATCTCTTTTCAGGACGAAATCTTTAGAAGTGCTGACAAGTTAATTATGAACGGCCAAAGCTTAGGTAAAATTTGTGCAAAACAGCAGATTTTTGGAGGCTTACACTGAATTGTTTTATTTTTTATTTTTTTTTGCTGTGATAGAAACCTAAATATAGTGCACAAGATACCTATTAGTTCAAAAAATTCAAAGACAGATGTGTTACAACGGCATAATCACGTACAAGCATTTGTATGAATAGTATGTCGGGTTGGCCGCTCTTTATAGCTGCGCGGAGTTTAGATTTGTGTCCGATTGATGGCTCGCCCCTATTACATAGGACTTTAACATAACTGGCGAAATGTGGGTGTTATTATAGGTGCGCTTCTGCTAACCCTTCGGGGATTATAGGCGTGACATATTTATGTAAATCTCTTTCACAGGAACTAATGAAAATGGTGGGCGTATCCGTCAACACGCTGGGGCTCTCTCATTACCTGAACTTGCTGCCCTGCGGGCTGATCTTCGCCATCGGAGGCGCCATACTCTTCACCATCACCTCCGACCCCCTGATCTACAAAACTAACGGCTTCTGGCTATTCCTGATGCTGCTTCTGTACTTCAACACCATAGTCACCTTGGCTTTCGTATGCAGTTATATTGCGGCAGGGAGTGAGTATTCATATTGGTTGTTTTTAAAATATAAATATTGCCTCGTTGGTGCATTGATCGCAAGCGCTACTGTGGAGCATGAGATACAATGATGCCCAGGTCACACAAAGTATTTTTGTATTTGTCTAACCGAAATATCTCAGTAGCAGCCTGGAGTTAGGACTAGTACCTGATTGGTTCCAATATCCTCGCCCTCTATGCCGATGGGACTTAAACATAACTGATGAAATTTGGGTGGATTATAGGTGTACCACCTATACAACTGGTTTCCCTATATAGGGTGAGCTTTCCAAGCGTGGACCAAATTAGAAGCTATGAGGAATAGCAAAAAAACACTCAAAGGATTCATGGGGCCGATTTTGATAAAAACTAAAACTGCATCATTTTTTTATTTGATAAATCAATATTCCTAGCCAGCAATCGAACCCGCTGATTTCGAAAAAAAAAAACACTGTATTGTTACACTATCCGGTAGTGTTGATAATAAGGATCTAATTCTAGGCAGAAATAACTTAGGGCAAGACCTTATTTTAACATTTTTATTTTTCTTATCTTAAGTAGGTAATATAGAAGGCGTAGCCAGAGAGCGCTATATTTAAACACAGAAATTACTTTTATATTCGATATATTTAGCAAGAATGCCACAATATGCCTGCCTTTAGGCGGCATCTATCCAATAAAACAATAAACAATATTTATTTGTTCAAGACTTAACCTAATTACAATTATTGTACTTTAAATTAGAATCACTAAGTTAGGGGCAAGATACAAAATATGTGCAACTGGGCTTAAACTAGGAGGATTCCTGTGCTATAAGCATCAAAAAACTTCTGACATACAAGCTTAACAAAAAAACATCTTCATTTATTTTCTGTTCGAAATTCATTCGCCTTTCAAGTAATATTTACTGCCAGTGTTTTTATAGGCAAGTAGGTTGCCTTCTAGTGAAGCAGAGTCTTCACAGTACCATCAAAGTTCAATTCCACATCTATTTCTTGTCTCCCACAGCTCAACACGCAACCACCCTATCCGTGTTTGCGTATGTCATGCTGTGGATGCCGACGCGTTACCTCTCGGAGAAGAAGCTGCCTTATCTGATGACTCTGACGACTGGCTTCTTACCTCATATGCCCATGTGCTGGTTCTGGAAGGAGCTGTTTAAACTGGAAGTTGGTCGGTTGCTTGTCATTTATCCTAGATATTAATACCTTTATATTTGTTATTAAAACAACCCGTGTAGATAAACAAGACTACATTATGTAACTTGATCTTGACATAAGTCTGAAAAAAGAAAAAGAAAAAAAACAAACTATAGTATTTAAAAAAGTTATTTATAAAACATGGTTTTGTAAAAAAACGCAAAGTCACGAGAAACAAACGTGTGTGCCAAATTTCAGCTCTAATATCTTTTCACGCGGCCAAAGAAGCGCTCCTTCAGCAGTTTAATAAACTCAATAATTACAGTCTGTGGCCAACAATATCGAACCCACTTGAGTAAGTATTCAGTGGATATGCGATCTGGATGACTCCCGATGATGAGGCCCGAGCCCTTCACGATGAATTAATGAATCCAGCAAATCCCATCACCCACATTTCATACCTCGAAATCTTCTCGAGGTATCCCACCATAACCAAGGAAATAGATAGCCTTGCATTTGTCAATGGAAAATAGGTACGCAATTGAGGAACAATTGCCTGAAGCCCAAATCCCTTAGGTTAAGTTTCATTAATGCCAATGGCATTAAAACACAGCGTGATGATATTGCCACGTTTCTTCGCGATCATCAGCTGGTCATCTTCCTTGTCCAAGAGACCTTCTTAAAGTTCCACCACCGCGATCCCAAAATAGCTAACTATCGTATAGTTCACAATGATAGGCCGCGCTCCCACGGCGGTGGCACTCTCATTTACTATAAAAATGAGCACCACTGTAGCGCAATTACCCCACCTGTTCCCACTTCACTCCTCGAGTATTCAGCGTGTCGGCTCAGAATGACTGGTTATCAAACGATCACCATCATCGCCGCCTATTGCCCTCCACGCTCGGCGTCATCGGGAGATAACCCAGAAGGTCTCAAAAAAGACCTTACCGCCGTCTTCAGCTTGAGTGACTCTGTTATCCTAGCGGGTGATCTCAATGCTAAACATCCAACCCGGGCACATTACCGTTACTAACCCTAGAGGAAAGTTGGTGCTGAACCTAGGCTCATCCCTTCACTATGTCGTCCTCACCCCGATGAGCTTCACTCACTTCCCGGATATTGTTACGCATAACCCGGATGGCCTCGATGTAGCGTTGCTTAAGAACGTTAACCTTCAGTTACGCACCATAGAAACGTTACACGAACTTGATTCCGATCACCGTCCTGTGATCTTGCACCTAGGTACTCGCTCAGGCTTCCCAGATCTAGGACAGCCCTCCCCTACTAAAACGGTCACTGACTGGAGGAAAGTAAGTGCTAAACTGAAATCCACTAATACACCTCAGTTAGATTCAATCCCCAATCTCTTAAACTCAGCAGCTTACACGACAGCGGCTCGATTACAACTCACGTACAGTCCGTCCTGAACGAGTGTTCAAGGGAGGTTCCACTGCTGGACAGCAAGGGAAATCCCGGACGATGTACGGAAGCTGACAACCAAGAAGAACTCAGCTATCCGTGAATACAGTAACTCTCGCTGTGTCGCAAGCAGAATTCACATGCGTAACTTGCAGCTTGCTGCGACATGAAATAAGATGCTGAGCGAGCTAGAGCCCACCCACCACGCCTTCTGGCACCTTCAGAGGAAATTACGCTCCACTGAAGACTCAGCCTTACCCCCGCTTATTCGCCCTGATAAGAGTGTTGAGATGTGAGCTCCCAACCAGTAGACCAAGCCCACCTAGACATGGTGGATGCTGAAGAACGTAGAACCTCCCTTCCTCCCGTTGAAGACCCTGATGACCCGCTACCTCCCGTCACCCCAGACGAAGTAGAGGAGGTCATCAAGGTCATCAAAAGGCTTCACTCTAATAAAGCCCCGGGCCTAGATGGCAAAACTTCTCCCTCACCAAATAATTTTGCTAATGACGGCCATATTCAACGCTGCATTAAGCAAAAATATCTTCCCACAAGCTTGGAACAGGCCACTGTGATAGGCATCCCTAAATCGGGTTAACCCAAATCGGAGCCTACCAGTTATCGCCCCATTAGTCTGGTAAACTCCCTCGGCAAAGTCTATGAATGGCTTATTTTTAAGCGACTCAAAGACTTTGTCAAGCGAAAGAGCCTTATCCTTGACGAGCAATTTGGCTTTCGTTCCGAAAACTCTTGCGTCCAACAAGTTCACCGTATCGTTGAACACACTAGTGCTGGCTTCCAGCGTGGTGTGTTGACGGGTGCCTTGTTCTTCGACATAGCGAAAGCGTTCGACAAAGTCTGGCACAATGGCTTAATTTATATGCTATACAAACTTGGCGTGCCAGATCGTCGATCGTGCTCATCTTACAAAACTGGTTATCGGACCGATTTTTTCACTATCGTGTCGAGGGAGAACTTTCCTCCCCTCACCCCTTACGAGCTGGAGTCCCCCAAGGCTGCGTATTATCCCCTTTAACTTTGACGCTGTACACCAGCGATATTCCAAAAACTAACGAGGGCCAGTTGGCACTATTCGCTGACGACACGGCCCTCTACTGCACTGGCACAGTACCTAATGCCATTGCCCAAAAGCTCCAGAGAGCCGCCAACGCATTGGCCAAGTAGTTCCACCTCTGGAGAATAGAAGTGAATCCCGATAACAGCCAGGCTGTCTTTTTCTCGAAGCCTGACCGAAAGTACAATTGCCGTTTTAAAAACCCCCGTCCCCCCAAACCCGTCACTATGTACGGCAAGCCGATCCCCTGGGAGCAGCAAGCCAAGTAACTAGGTTTCACCCTTGATAATCATCTCACTTTCGCCAAGCACATTAAGGCGGCACGCTCACGAACCGCTTTCGCTATGGGCAGACTTCATGGGATGGTGAACGCAACCAGCAGCTTGTCATCTTAGGTACAAGCTGTGCATTTTAACTGCGGTCATCCGTCCCATCATGACCTATGCCTGCGCTGTCTTCGCACACGCAAAACCCCACCCCATTCACAAGCTTCAGGTTGTACAAAGCCGATGCCTCTGTAAAATCACGGGAGTCCCCCATTACATTTGTAATCAGAAACTCCATGTCGATCTTAGAATCACCACAATCCAACAATTCATGAAGCGCATTACCAAGCGCTTTTTTGACTCTGCTGTCAATCATAGAAACCCCTTAATTTAAGCGGTCTCCCGCTATGAACCCTCCCTAATATCTCAAGTTCGCCGACCGAGGCTCACTCTCTCCATCCCCGATGACGCACAACCCTGCTCCAAGAGAGACACACAATTATAAAACACAGACCACCTTCATTCCGCCCTCGCCGCCGAGGCCCGCCGCGACTTCCCCGTTAAGATACGCAAGCCAGCCAGCGCAATGCTGTGCCATAGTTAAATTTTAATTAGTTACAAAAAAAAATAAAAAAATGTTTATTGGGTCTCAAACAGTTATATAAACACATGTGAATGAGACAGCCCCAGTAAGTTATCATTAATACTTTTGTTGGGGTTGACTCGTTCCTTCCCATAATAGACAGTTAACAATATTGAGACTTAAATTAAGAAAAACAATTTTAAGAACAGAGCGGAACAATGACTTAAAACATTATTTTTGACTTAAAAAAGATTGTGAGAATGTGTATGTGTGTTTATAGTAGTGTGTGCGTGTGGGTTTATGTGTGTGCGTGTGTTTGTTAGTGTGTATTTGTGCGTGTGTTTAAGTTTTTGCTGAAATTGCCATTGTAAACGAAGTTGGAAAATACCAACTATGTAATTACAAGGTATAAACACTTTGATAAAGAAGATAAGTATTCATGTAATAGTACTTGCTCTGTTTCTTCATATGTTATAGTTTTTAACAACTCAGTTATCACTTTTTTGCATTGATGCGAGACCTCATGATGGAAATTTAGTTATGCGTTAATTTTATTGTATATGTAGGCTGATTGGCATACATACTGACGCCTTGCAAAAACCGTACGTACCCGTGGAGAGTATGCCACAATATCTTTCCACCTCCTAGCCTGACTTTCTGGGTTTACTGAAATGTATATGTGCAAATAAAGAATGATGTTTAAAAGGTATAGTTTTCTTACTGACAATTGGCCACCAATTCTATATAGATCGATTGTGGGATATCTATATGGCTTAGAATAGACTACTTTTAAAAGTGATCTTTGGGCTCTTTCTACCTCGAGAAATTTAGTTTTAATGGCCCCTCCCCAAACTGGTAAGCAGTATGTGATTACTGACTGCGCAAGTGCTTTAAAAATGTTATTGAGTGTCTTTTCAGGCATCACGCGTCGTAGATTTTTAAAAAGCCATATAAATTTTCGAACACGCGACATAATAACATCGATATGCGAGTTCCATGTTAGACGCTCGTCGACTATAACGCCCAAGTATCTTGAAGATAGACGGATTTACAGTCACTATTGAGGTCCAAACTATTTGTACACATATGATGACGAATGTCGAAATTAGTACTTGCTTTAGACCTTGCACTTGGAGAGAAACAAATGAAAGTTTTAGAAATATTAAGGGTTAACAGAATTGCTTTGAGCCATTTACTTATAATATCTAGCCCCTGTTCGGCCCTATCACGTTCCGCTTCCCAAGTGTCACCAAAGTAGCCGTATCATCCGCATATGAGTAGATTTTCCCGCCACTGTTCCTTAGGTTACATAGTTTGTTAATGTACACCAGAAACAGTGGCGGGCCAAGCACGGAGCCCTGCGGTACACCTAAAACAACATTCTCCTCACTGCTATATGAATATCCTATCCTAACCTGTTGTTTCCTACCCCTAGAGATAACTGTCAAAAATAGAAAGGGCCTTGCCTCTAATCCCTATAGCCTCAAGACTCTGCATAAGGACGGGAATGGATACGGTGTCTAAAGCTTTTTTCAAGTCTAGAAACACCGTAACGCAATTATATCTTTTTTTTTATCCTTTTTTTTTAGAGGCTTTTAAACTAGAGGTTTATGTCAGCCCCATCGTAGCCTTATAACTATTTTACAACATTACTATGTAAAATTTTAAAATAAAAATACATTTATAATTGCTTTGGAAACATACATAGGTAATAAGAGGCTAGAATAATTAATTAACCAAATAAAGAAGTGACTAGTTCATAAATCATTCCAGCCTCTTTTGAAGTTGGGTAAGATAAAATCCCTTGCAACACACCCAAATTAGCTTGACACATACCCAGGTCTTTAAATACTGTTTGTCTCTCAGCTCGGTTACGGACACATTCCATTAGTATGTGATACACGTCTTCTGGTTTATTACACACTTCGCAGTTAGGAGACGTGACTTTTCCCAACATATGTGCAAAAAATCTGAGTGGAATGTGTCCGGAACGCAGTCTGTGTGCCAAAACAACAAGTTTGCGACTTACATCACCTACAAACCACGGGGAACGATGAGGTTGACTTTGAATAATCCTATAACAAATACCTTTCGTTTTTGAGCGTTTATCAAAATATTCCTTCCAATTTTCAAAACGACTTTTTATATTTAGGTATTATTTCGGAATATGAATTTTGAATGTAAATCTCTGTTCCATCTATAGCTGCTGAAATAGCTAAACGGTCAACTTCTTCATTCCCTGCTAAACCAATATGGGATGGTATCCCATATTGGTTTAGCATTGTATTTTGATGCAGACCTGATTTTCACAATTTTTTCTAGTTTGCGGATTAAGTTATAAGCTATAGAAAAGCATCTGTGTCCGAATATACAACGTGAGATGTGTTGCAAAGCACTTTTACTATCTGTTAGTATTACAATATTTTTATGTAAATCTAATGATTCAACGTAGGATAGCGCCGCCGATATAGCAAATAAATCCAAGGTCATTATACATACCTGCGACGTATTCCTATAACACTCAGCTTGTTTACATGTTGCATCGTAATACGCTGCCCCTGAAGACACTTAATTACTTTTTGAGCCATCCGTAAAGATTTTATGCCAATTACTGTAATTTTCATTTAATTCACAAATAACATCATTTCTTAGAACATCAACATGATAGTCTCTTTTAGCCTTTTCCATACATAGTAAGTTGTCATTTATATATGAGTTAAAACTAATATTAGATAACCACACATCATTTGAAAACATTTCCAAAGGATAAGAAGAAGTACACTTTTCTGCTTCAACTTCATTATAAAGTACCATTAACAAGGGTTTATTTTTATTTACCCAATATCTATCATTAGAAAGAGCGCCGAGAGCATTCTTTATTATATAATTAAAGGGGGTATACACACTTCACTTTCCATAACGTGCAGGGGAGTTGACTTTATAAAACCGCCAACGATTCTAAGTGCTTGGTTTTGTATTTTGTCTAATTTTGATGTATGACAGTTGGCACTATTGTCATATAGAAAACAACCAAAATCTATTCTTCTTCTTATTAAACTGATATATAGCCTTCTTAAGTGCTTAAATAACAACGGTGATAGTGGATCCCCTTGGGCCAAACCATTAGAAGTCCATCTGACCATGGAACACCTGTCTGAATTATCTTGTTCCATTATTAGATGTCTCTCACTTAAAAATTCCCAAATATAATTACAAATTTTACTACTGACTCCAATCTTATCTAACTTAACCGTTAATGCTTCCGCTAATACGTTATTATACGCATTTTATATATCAAGAAAGCAAGCTAGCGTAGGTATCTTTTTAGTAAGCCCAATATGAATTGTTGTTACTAATCGAGAGACTGAATCTATACAAGATTGTGGTTTCCTAAAACCTGTATTATTAATAGATAGTAAATTATTCTTTTCTATATACCATTCTAGTCTCTTAGCCAACATATTATGGAAAATTTTGCAAATACATGAAATTAATGAAATAGGTCTTAATTTTAGTTCAGAGTTTATATTTATGTGTCCTAACCGACAAGTTTTTATTTTCTAAAATTGTAAGATTACTAGGGGTACGATTGCGACGGAATTGCCCAAGTGCTAATCTTCGTTGTGCCACTAAATTAGACAATCTAGGATTCCAGTAAGGCTTAGGCGCAAACTTGCTCCGAGGGTCATTGCCAAATCTAATCCATGGTATATTTTTATCCGCTGAATCATTAACTATTTTGGTAAACGCGTCGGAGGTATTTTGAATATCACCAGAATCACAATTTAATGCTAATATCGGTAATTCAATTGACTCTGTAAATCCAGGCCAATTAGCTTTTTTAAAATTGCGTTTTTTACAAAATGTGAATTGTCTACATAATTAACAGAAACTTTAACATATGGTCACTGCCTAAATTTTCGTTTAGAACTTTCCACGTCATATCAACAAATATATCACTGTATACAAAAGTGATATCTGGTGATGTTTCCTGTAATATATTATTTACAAGCTCTAGTCGGACTTCCTGTATTTAAAGAAATCAACCCTGATTAAATGATGAGTCTAATATTTGCATACCCCTATTATTATTTTTTACAGACCAATTGGTATGATGACCGTTAAAATACCTGCGATCAAAGTTTTGATTTGGTATATTGAAAATAATTGATCCCAATCAGACTGAGTCGTTCGCACTGAAGAGGGGCAGTAAACCGAGATTACATGTTCAATAAGCTTATAGTTAAAAACTTTTATCGCCACCACTTCGATGCCAGTATTACTTAAATTTATGTGATTTACCTCTGTTTTGATCGATTTATGCGTGAACATCGCTACACCCCCATATGAATCGAACCTATCCTTTCTGTGGATGTTGTAATTACTCACGTTTACATTATCTTCTTCGCTCCACCAAGTTTCACTTAATAAGGCTATACTAACTTTATGTTGAAAAAGTATGCATTCCAAATCTAATAATTTTGGTTTAATACTCTGCGAATTCCACTGGACTATATTAACACAACGTTGTTTTCTATGAGCGCTATCCATGCCCGAGCACAGACAACAGTTTTGAAACACAATCCCCCCTCTTAAATACGTCCGCCACCCATTGGCAGCACTCCTCTATAACTAAATTTAAAAGGTCCGTGAATTTTTCGCTGAGTATGTTCTGAGAAGCTAAAATGTCTTTTATCTTATGGTATAATCTAACAAAACCAAATCTTTTGTACCTTGAATTTTTAACTTCACACACATTTTTCTTTTGCTTCTTTTTGTTCAATGTATCTGTAACAGCTACTATCTTTTTCTTCTTCTTCAGCTTTTTCTTCTTTTCTTGGCTGTTATTACATAAGTTTTCAGACGAAGACTCTTCACTCGAGTAATTATTATTTATTTCCATTTCTATATCCCGCGTTTGCGCTCGATCAGTGCTCATTAAAACCTGGCTATATCTCTTAGTAGCATTGGGTAAGTTAATCTCTGGCTGGGTCGTACCACTCTTGTTTACCATCGGGGTGATGGTGTTTTGACTCGCAAACGACTCGTTTTTTTTTCCTATCGCGTTTCTCCAGGTATAATGATAGTGCTTTTTTGTAAGTACAGGTTTCTTGACACATTATATTACTTATTTCTTTTTCTTTCATTGATATGGGGCATTTAGATCTTTCAATTGACATATAGGAGCCCTTGCAGTTTACGCAATTGAAGTCTTTTGCCTCGCAATTTTCATGATTCGCTCCACATTTGGGACATAAAGTTTCCTTCACAGGGCAGAATTTTTAACTGTGTCCATATTTCCAACAGCCAGCACACTGTGAAACTGGGAACATGTAAGACTCCACTAAAAACCTACAACCGTATGCTGATACATACGTGGGAATAGTGGTGCCCTTGAAACACAAGCGAATTGTTTCGCTGTCGACCCAGATACCTTCACTCGTTTGTCTCTTCAATCTTCTCACTGACACTATCTCGTTTTCACATTCAAAGACTTTTTGTAGCTCCTCAACAGTTGACTCTAAGTCCATACGTCGAACAATCCCGTAACATACATTAATCTCATCGGTTTTCTGACACTTATAACCCATCTGAGTTAATGTCTCACAATTAATTAACTTATCAGCATTTTCTTTATTATTGTTACGAGCTGGGGTTCAGGGATAAATTATTTAAACAGCTGACTTCAATTAATCACTGTTTATTACAAAAACACTTCTTAAACAATTCTATTACTTCGCACTATTTTCCGCTTTGATCGCTCTGTATCGCTTCTCAATCGAAACTGACTCACGACGAACCCGACCGCTCTTTATATAGCCCGGAAGATGTTTTTAGAACGTTCCATACTGTTCTAGGTACTTCGATAATCTTCCAGAACAATCGACTTTTGAACTCATCGTTCTCGAAGCGACTAGAAACTTCCAGAATGTTCGGTTCGAACATTCTGGAAAATTCTTCACGACACGAACTTTCGAGAACAGTAGTTCCGCTATTCGATACTAGATGGCGCCACTAGTTACCACTTAGTTGTTCTACTCGTCACTAGATGGCGCTGCCCTATCTTGTAACATTATCAAAAGTAATAAATACTGTATATCTGTTCTTAAATTTGATTTTTATGATATCCTTAGCAGTTTTGCCAAGGCAATTTGTTATGGAAGTGATCCCAGTGACGTAACACGTATCTCGTAATGTTGTTTCGACTCTGATGTTTTACACTGTGGTGCAAATGCCCTGCTTTCCGTCATAATTACACTCTCACTTCCTCCATTTTTAATATTACCTTGAAGACGCCTTGTTTTTCTCGTTCTTACTTCAATAAAATCGTCACCATCTTGTTCTCCACTTTCATTTCTTAGTCGCATAAGGTGTTCAATCTGGCTGTCAGATAGGCGATCTTGATCAGATATCGGCGATCCAGATCTCGACCTCAGTTCGTATTTATTAGCCAGTGATCTCACCGATCCTCTGCGTTCACTTCTCACCGACTCGTCACCCATCGTACTCGTAACTGCGCTTATCGCGTCGCTGACAATAAACAGTAGGTACGTGGCTTGCGTGCAATCCTCGCACCGTCCGGCGTGCGACTGTGGCATTTACGTATATATACTTTGTCTACTTTATCTGTGATCAGACGTTAACGTTATAACCGCGTCCTGAGATGACCGTCCCGGTCTAAATCCATATTGTGTTATATTTGTTCAAGTAATTTGTTAACCTTTTATTTATTATTTTCTAATATTTTTGGAAGTGACGGCAAGACAGAAATCGGTCGATAATTATTAACATCGCTCTTATCCCCATCCTTGTGCACAGGCGTGACGATAGATCGTTTCAACGCACTTCAAAATATGCCTGTTTCAAAACACAGATTGGTTAATTAGCAAATGAGAGGAACTACAAAGTCTCGGGATAACTCACGGGTATGCCATCCCACCCCGAAGCACTTGCTGAGTCAAGTGCCATGATTGTACTGTCCACTTCTGCCGCATCTGTCTCCAGCAGCACAAATGAGTTGGCTTGAGATGGTGTATTTGAAGTGTTAAAAACAGGTCTATATCCCTTCCCAGTTAGAGTCATGATTTCTTCCGCCATAGTTTTCCCAATAGTCACTAAGAAGTGGTTTACACGGTTTAACGAGTCTAGAGGATGTGGTGAGATTTGAAGTAGGTGTACACTAGATGTCTTGGGTTGGTTTCTTATAATGGGTTATGTCATTAATTTTACGCCAAAGCATTTTGGGATTTTTCGCAGAAGTAAAACTTTGGTTCTTGTGATATTGTCTTTTGAGTTTTTTAATAAGGTTAGAGCAAAATGTGCGATAACGCTTATACATTATGATCAAAATGACATTAAAACTCTCTTCGACTGTAGTTGCAATTTATTTCTAAGCCCAATACATTTTAGGACCCCCGTGGATATCCAGGGCTTTAGAGTACGCTTAGAACTAGGGAGGGAGACAACTTTAGTGTTTTGGAGAAGAGATGACCTAATCACATCTATCAATGCGTCTACTAAAATGTATGGGTCTTTTTAAGTGTTAATAAAAGAGGTTTTCGTATTTACAAGATGTTTGTAGGCATTCTCAGAGTTAATCACGGTCTTAGATTTGACATAAGTCTTAGTTTGGTACGTGTGCGATATGTTCAATAGTACCGTTGCAGACATGTTTAAAACTGCCACAAAAGCCGAATTTTTTAATTTGTCTAGCTTAAGAAGCATGTGATCGAGGCAGTTATTATTCCTGGTAGGCAAATAGTGTCCTGGAAGGGAACCATGTAAAGCAGCCTTATTTAAATAATTTAATCTGTTAGTCCGTACTTGTGATGTTTCTGCTGATTTCCCTATTAAGTTAATATTTATATCTCCTGTAATAATAGTGTCCCCGTGTGCGTCAATAGTTTGAAGGTATTTATCAAGCGATGCAATGAAAATATCTGCGAATACATTTGATGGAGACCAACGATAGTGAAATTAGGGATACTGATTTGCAAAGCTGAGGCATGTGTCTAATTAAATTCAGATGCCTGTGGTAAATGGCTGTTTTTTATAGAGGCGACTACGCCATCATTTTGATTTAAATTACTAGATGTTTTAACAGAAGTATAGTTATTTAACACAGGTATTTGTTTATTAGCGTTCAATCTGCATTTTGTTAAAAGTAGGACATCCACTTCCACTCTAATTTAAGACAAAGTTATCTGAAGGTCATCAATATCGGTTATATACTCCTTATATTTTGAGTCAGGACGGTTAGGTTATACTTGTTATGTTGTAGGTAAGAATTTAAGTGTGCAATATCAAGAATGGCAGAATTAGCAATCTCAGCAGTATCCAATTCCTGCAAGTTACACAAGTTACTATCCATTATTAGCAATAGTAAACAATTTACGTTTCCTAAATTTTTCATAAAAGTACAATAGTCGTGTGACATCTTACGTTTGGTTATATATGTATGAATTGGCACAACAGAACAATATGCTATATTAGGCACTAAGTGGAGTGAGTGTGTTTGTGAGTGTATTTAGTGAGTTAGTTGTATATATTGTGTGAAATGGATTGTGTGAAATGTTGTTACGATGAAATTTAAAAAAACCGGATATTCGTTACGGTGACAAAACAATCTATGAAGCAGAACACACCAAATTTTTAGGTATTTGGATTGATAAAAATATGAGCTGGAAAACGCATGTTGAAAATACATGCAAAAAGCTTAGCCAGTATTCCTATGCTCTCCATGACCTAAGAAAAGTTTCAAATCGTGCAACATTATTAATGGCGTATCACGGGTATGTTGCATCTACTTTACGCTACGGACTCATATTTTGGGGGAACTCGCCAGACAGAGAAATGGCGTTCAAAGCCCAGAAACAATGCATAAGGGCAATGTGTGGCATACAACGCACAGAAAGCTGTAAGCCATATTTTCAAGAATTCCAATTATTAACATTCCCGTGTCTTTATATATATGAATTGGCGATCTTTGTCAAAGCGAATCTACATCTTTACACCCATCCAAGAAGCACACGACACAAAAATAAAATATGCGTAAGAAGACATAAAAAAGCAGTATTTAGTAAAAACATTTTGGGCATGGCACCCAAAATATACAATAAGTTGCCAAAAAGTATCACAGACCTACACAAAATGCACCAATTTAAATTATGTTTGCATGAATTCCTAGTCACAAAATGTTATTATTCAATTAATGATTATTTAAATGAAAAATGATTGGCTTTATCTGAAATGTCACCACAACTCTACTGAGTATTGAAGTATGAAGTTTGTATACCCATAGCATGCCCCATGAAAAATATGTATGATGATGATTTTGTGATTCTGTGGACAATGTCACTTTTATACTTTTCTGTTAACAATAAATTATTGACATTAAAACTATTTATTACTAACATGATCGCATTTATAATGAATTATTGACATTACTCAACATATTAAATTAAACAAAAAAAAAATTGACATTGATCGCGGAATTATTATAAATTAATTTACCTAATTGGCAAAGGCCTCATTGTATATTTGTACGCCACATGGCAAAACATATAGAAACTGTTTTTTATTGTAACATCTTGCACACTGCTGTAACCTACTTATGTTTACAAATAAAGACTGATTGATTGATTGATTGATTGTGTTTAAATGTGTAAAAACGAGCCGATCATGCTTACAGTTAAAAAAGTTTGAAATAAATAAAAATAATAATGAAAATTTATAATAACGTACTCTATTATAGATAATTTAGACGTAAGTTAATATAAAAACAAGCGAGGTATTTTTCTTAATCTTCGTAAGAATCCGTTTACCTTACTATAGAACTATTGTCCATTACGTACCACAAAAAAGTGGAAAATAAAATGTTTTATACAAAAATACTACGCAGTAAAAACACTACAAAGTGAAAAATAACTTCAACTTCGGAAGTCAGTGTTTAAAAACAAAGACACGAAAACAGAAACACCGACTGCCAAAATTTAAGTTATCCTTTACTTTGTAGTGTGTTTTTATTTATTTTATTTTATTTATTTAAGGAAAAACAAACAGTAACACAATAAGTAATAGTCATTCTATTTTAAATATTACATTTGACAATTATGCTACCCACCACGTACTCCACAGATTACTATTTAAAGTATTTAAACTAGCAAGTAACACAGATACAATGCACAACGGTTACTGTCCCAGAACTCATGATATCTGGATTTTTTAATAATATATAAAAGAAAAACAAAAAATGTAAATTTGTGTGCGTATATTATACTTTACGTTATTAATAATTAATTATGCCATTTATTCCCAATAAAATAATAAAAACATTAAACAAAACAAATTAAAAATATTCAAAATAAAACTCATAACATGCTTAGAAATAATTACAATAAATTAAGGAAATTTATAAAATTAATCATAAATGATAATTGAATAAAATAAAATGAAACAATCAATTAATAAATTATAAAAATATGTCTGAATCAGTTAAAAATGTCCTATAAGTTATTTATTGGGTGCCCAATTTAGGGAGAAGGCCTCCTCCATCTTACGCCATTCCTCTCTGTCCTGGGCTATTCTAGTCCAGGTGGGGCCGGCCACAGCCGCAATATCGTCGCGCCACCGGCGTCTGGGTCTGCCTCGGGTGCGTGATGCATCTCGTGGGTACCAATGGAAAATCCTCTCACTCCAACGTCCATCTGTGGCTCTGGCTACGTGTCCTGCCCATCGCCATTTCAACTTGCAAGCTAATTCCCCAGCATCTATTACTTTAGTGCATAGTCGTATGTCTTTGGATCTTTTTCAGTCTCTGAGTTTAATCCCTAACATACTTCTCTCCATTGCTTATTGGAAGGCTCGAAGTTTGTTTGTGACTGCTTTTGTTAGTGTCCAACTTTGACAACCGTAGAGTAGAGTAGGTAATATGAGATTGTCCATTGCTTTCTTTTTCAGGCGAATAGGGATGCGGGATTTAAATACATCTTTCAACGACCAATATCTTCTCCATGCATTCTTTATCCTGCGATCTACTTCAGTTTCAGTAGGTTTATTAAATGAAATATTTTGTCCAAGATAAACACAATTTTCTACGTATGCGATTGGTCTGTCCTGTATCGCTGTTGGTAGTCTTATGCCATTAGTTAAAAGACATGTTTTTTCAGCGTTCATGTGAAGACCGCATTTTCAGCTCTCCTTATCTAATGACTTCAACATGTGTTCAAGTTCTGAGTGTGTTTCGCTTAGTAAAGCAATATCATCCGCGAAACGGAGGTGAGTCAGGAACTCACCGTTTATGCTGATACCGACATTGTGCCAATCTAGCTGTCTGAATATGTGCTCCAGAACCGCATTAAACAAGCTAGGTGAAATGGGATCCCCCTGCTTAACTCCTTTTTTTAATGTTAATTGGGTCTCCTTTTTCTCCAATTTAATGACTGCTTTGCTGTTCTTATAAATAAAAATGTTTATAAATTTTAAATGAACTCCCTGTTCACGAAGAGAGTACCATAGAGATAGAGTCAAATGCCTTGGAGTAATGCACGAAGGCTATGTAGAGCTCTTTATTGTGTTCCTCGTACTTCTCGATTAGTTGTGTAATCGTGAATATGTGGTCGTTTGTAGAGAAACCCGATCTGAATCCTGCTTGCTCTCTTGGTTGGTTTTCGTCCAATGTTTTTGAGATCCTTTTTAATATTAGACTCGTAAATAATTTATATAATACCTGAAGCATACTCAGTGGTCTGTAGTAAGTTGTCCATTTTCTCTGGGTCTCCCATTTTATATTGTATGGTTATAATTTCAGTATTCCAGTCAGGTGGTATTTGCTCTTGTTTCAAGATTTCGTTGAATAAAGTGGTTAAAATAGGTGTTATTGGCTCTCTGATGACTTTTAGTATGTAATTTGTTATGCTATCTTCTCCAGGGCGTTTTTATATTTTTAATTGTTGAATACAGTAGCTAATTTCGCACTCTAGAAATCTCGGTACACTGTCTAAGTCGAATTTCTCCTTATCTCGTATTGAGTCATCTTGAATGACAGTATGCTCATACAGTTTTGTATAGAATTCTGTTGCAATTTTTAATATTTGATTTCTGTCTGTTACTCTTTGACTGTTTTTGGTTAGTTGTGTAATCCACTTTTTACTGGAATCTAGTCTTTTGTAGGCTCTTTTGATCGACACCAACTTATCTAGTTCATATTCAATGATGTTATATATACTTTCTTTAACTTTCTTTTGTATTTGCTTTCTAATAAGCTTGTATAATAATGCTGATAAATGCTTCTTTTCTATTCTAGTTTTGTTTTTGTTTTCTTTTAATAGTGTCCTTTCCTTTATTAATCTTGCTAGGTTTTCTTGGATAAGAGGTTTATTAAACTTTTTGTTGTTGCTAAGTTTTTTATTGCTGTTTCTAATTTTTGTGAATAAGGTAGAGTAGGTGTGCTGTATGTTTGTAAATTCTATGTTATTTATTTCTTTTGAAAAATATTGCCTTAAATACTCTTGCTCAGAAGGTGCAATATCGGTAATCTTTTTCTCTCCGAAATGTTTTCTTGAAGTAATGCGCTTGTTGTGGAGTATTAGTGATGCACGCACCATTCTATGGTCAGTAGGATATGTAGTAGTTATGGCATCGACGTTATGGATACTATTGTTGTTTTTTGTTAGGATGTAGTCAATTTCATTCCGTGTAGTGCCATTAGGGTGCAGCCAAGTCCATCGTCATTTCGGTTTCTTCTTATAGTAGGTATTTGAAACATGTAATTGAGGTTCAAAACAAAAACGTATTAATAGCTGCCCTGGACTTCATTTTCCGTATCCCCACGGTCCCATAACGTACAAAAAAAAACAATAATACAAAATAGTTTATTGCTTCAAAAGTTTACAAAAAAATAAGTTTAGTGTTTGGAACTTCTCTGTAAGCAAGTAATGCCTGTGATGGGAAGCTATCATCATTATTGGGCAGACCAATCTAAGCGTTAAAATCACCTATTTTCAAAGTATCTTTGTTTGTGTTTTCCATCGCTTATCTGAGGTCCTCGAAAAATTTATCTATTTCTTCCAATGATGATTTTTCTGTAGGGGCGTACACCTGAATAATATGAATAGTTTTACATTCAATGTGTATACTTAACTTAGACACTCTGTCAGAGAGTGGTATAAAATCTTTAATGTTTTCTTTTAATTCTTTTTTTATTAAAAATTCAATATCGTTCCTGTTATGGGTTTGTCCTTAGTATAGAAAGATAGTAGGTATGCTCTATAATTTCCTTGCCATTAAGTTTTGTTTCGGAGAGTCCAATAATATGCCAGTTTAGCTTAGCAATAGCGTATTGCAATTCGGTAAATATCGACGAATTAATCAGTGATCTCACATTCAATGTGCCAAAGTAGAGGTATTTGCTTTTTCTATTGTTTAGATTGACTTTATTTTTGATGGAGGGTTCTGGTCTACTGCTCCCACGGGGACCAACCGTGCCGGATTGGGGACATTACGTTATTACATTACGTTATTATATATTAATTTGCTGATCCTTTAGGGTTGTTCGGATTTGCTACTGTGTGTAAAAGAATGTCGATTGAATTAAATTCATTTTTATATGTCTCAAACAAACAATGAAGTGGTAAACGTGAGCCAGCGTTGGATTTACAGAGGCTAGTAGCAAATATATGTCGAGTGCGTACCTCACGTACACGAACTGTTCGAGGTACCAGGTAACTTAGACTCCTAACTAGGTCCGGACAAACAAAATGATTGCGGCACACATTGAACAGAGTCATAACTTCCAGAAGTTTCCGTCTTGACTTTAAGGTCAGAAGATCATACTTTTTAAGAAGTAAGTGGTATGACATTTTATTCCGATAACATCTGAAATTCATAGCACGAAGGTATTACTTGGTACTACGTCTAACATTTCACTATATTTTACATAAAAAGGGTTCCAAATAGGCACTTTAAACTCTAACTGTCGCCTAATTATTGATTTGTATAAGTGCAACAAGATGGAAGGTAAACGAAAATCCCGGGAAGATATCATAACAAAACCAAACATATGGTAGTCCTTGTTAACATTTTTTTCTATATGAGCATCCAGATGGAGCTTCGAATCTAGCAAAACACCAAGATCGCGGAGAAAACTTACTTTACTAATTAGCGTATTGGTAAGACGATAGACGAACTCAGTAATATTTTTCTTTTTGGTAAATGTTATAACATGACACATTGGAAGACTAAGGTAAAGCTTATTGGAAGAGTCGACCTGAAATGAGCCAGATTCAAAGCCATTCACAACCACCTTTTGTGTTCTGTTAGTTATGTAAGATATCAATATATAATATGTCGACCACATCATCGCTTACCATCAGGTGAGATAGTGGTCAAGCGCGAGCATAAAATTTATAAAAAAAAAAACACCGTAGTACCGTAAAAGGTCCCCTCTGAAAGCAATTTTATTAAGTAGTAGTATGTGTTCAAGTTTATCGAAAGCCTTCTGAAAATCTGTGTAAACCGCATCAATCTGCTGTCTATTCTCAAGACTATCAAACAGTTGGGACGTGAAAATAAGGAGATTGCTAATGCAAGATCTGCCCTTAACAAAGCCATGTTGTTATTTTATCAAAACAGTGCGAATAGTAGCATATAATTTATTATGTGATATACTCTAAAATAGCTGGGATAAGCAGATAGTATAGAGACAGGTCGATAGGTCTCTACGTCATGCTTGGAGCCACTCTTATGAACTGGTACAATATATGCATGTTTCCAAACTTCAGGGAAAATACCACATCATAAACATTTATTAAATAATATGAAAAGCCGAAGCAGTCCCATCAGGACCAGGACCCTTAGTTGAATCAAGTGATTTTAATTCTTTATGTATTTCATCAAGATACAGTTGCAGTTTGCATAAGAATACATCGTGGTCAGCATTTCAAGATAGTGGTTCCCAAGAGTTATAATCAAATGTTGAAGGTTCATAAGTAGACTGAAAAAATGTAGCAAACAAGTTGCATATATTAATAGGATCATTGGATGACATTTGATTGTAATGAACCGTGGATGGGATTTTATTAGAAGTTTTACGGCTAGCAACGTACGTCCAAAACGTCTTAGTATTGATAGCAATACTGTCTTCAATTGCATTAAAATATTTACCATAGCAAATGTCAGCAACTTTTTTATTTTTTTCCTGTTACTCGAGAAAACCTCATAGTCACATAAATTCCCATACTTCTTCCACCTTACCCAGGCTTGAGTTTTCTTTTTGTAGGTATGTATGAGAGATTTGAAAAAACCAATTAGGGAAATTAACATTTTTTGGTCGACAAGTGGGTGTGTGTGATTTTATAATTTCATAAAGTTTTTCATAAAATGTAGAAACAGATTCATTAGGTGTTAAGTTATCCAGTAAGACATTCCAATCAACGTCACTTATATCAGTATTTATATCAGTTTTTATTGGGAAGTCGGTTGTATTTTTATTTTCTAAAGTTTTAGTGTATCAACTTGTTCCAGAGGTGAGCATGCGCAATAATCCGCAGAAATGCACTCATGTAAAACTATTCGAAGGTCGTCAACGTCATACTAGTTTGTTTTTTTTATAAAATAGGTAAATCCGGCGACAAGTATTTATATCATTTAAATTCTATAATGTAATAAATTTATGACTTTGGTTGTAGCACCCCACTACAACCAAAGTCATAAATTGATTACATTATATTCGAATTCCAGCCAAACGGCCTTAGAAAGAAAGAAATCTGAAATCAGAAATCTCAGGATTGGCAGCGGAATTTGCAACTTTCCGGGCATTTATTCTTCAGGCGCTCAATACACTTCAGCTGCAAGTTGTTATGTTGGCGCAGAGCCTGGATAATATGGAGATGCGTGGGTGGCGCAAAATCCTGCTGTTGCATGGAGTGTCCGAGGATCCTGACGAGGACACTGCACAGGTGGTGGCTCAAGTTTTGAGACAGCGTCTACATACTGACTTGGCCACAACTGACATAAAGAGGTGTCACAGGATGGGGTGCAGCACAACCCACAAACCCCGGCCTATCCTCATCAAGCTGCACAATTTGGATCTCCGTGATAAGATCTGGGACGCAAAGACCAAGCTGAAGGGGTCCGGCATCACTATATCGGAGTTCCTCACTAGAGCCAGGCACAATGTCTTCATGGGGGCACGGGCAAAATTTGGTGTGACCCAATGCTGGACCTCGGCAGGAACTGTCTTCGTCCTCGATTCAAAGGGATCTCAGCATCGAATCACTTCCGCTGTCGATCTCAATAAGATCGTGCAGCGGTCGGGAGTGATGGCCGCCCAGCCGGAGCAGGTCTCTGGACAGCCGGAGCCGGGCGTTGTTCAACCAGTCGCTGTGGGAAGGATAGCCGCAACAAAAGCCAAGCGCACTGTAGCCAGAAGATGAAGTTCGTTGTTTCTACCTTTTTTGTTAGTCCAGGTATTTATAGTGTATTGTGTTTAGTAGTTATTTCTATAACTAGCTATGTTTTCCGCTAGCTATTCTTATTTAATTTCTTGTGGAGGTATAGGTTTATAATTTATTTAAGTTTATATTTCTTGTCATCTGTCACTGTCTTTTTCTAACTGACACTTCATGTTGCGTTTCGTTGACAAAAGGCAACCATAGACGCTTAATTTTGTTTTGTTATACGGTCCTATTTTTTTTAACCTTTGTTATATGTATATATATATTTTTTTTAATGTTTTTATGCCTGGACTGCAAAATCGGATTTTATTTTTGTGTTCTGTTTTTATTTTATTATTTTAACTCTGTTAAGTAAAACTGGCGGGTGGACGGGACATTTTGAACCGCGTAGTCTTTACTGTTTTATAAGTTTTTTTAAGTTTATTTTATTAAGTATTTATTTTATTTTTTATATTCATGCTCAGCCCGGACTGTAGCAGTGATGCTGATTCTTCTGATTCATTGGATAGTGTTCCTTCTTTAGCTGATACCCTTGGTTCACTGTTTACCGATGTCTCCAGGAACTTTAATGTAGTCATTTTTTATTTTTTAAAAAAACGTTGCCCCACACTAGGAATTTCTTCCTGTATCGTGGGTGCGTTTACAAACATATAAACTCACATACAAAACACCCAGAGCCGGAACAACTATCTGTAGGTCATACAAATATTTGTTCCGTGCGGAACAAATATTTGTATGACCTACAGATCGAGGAATCGAACCCGCGACACGCAGCGCTGCAGTCAATCGCTCAACCACTGCGCCAACCGCGCGCCCACATAAATGCCCAGAGTATTCGGGCCCACTTCCCCGATATGCTGGCAAGCATTGACTGTAAGAATATCCATGCAATTCTTGTTTCTGAATCTTGGTTAAAACCTTGTCTTCCCTCTTCCTCTTACT
Source organism: Orthosia gothica (assembly GCA_949775005.1). Lineage (NCBI taxonomy): Eukaryota > Metazoa > Arthropoda > Insecta > Lepidoptera > Noctuidae > Orthosia > Orthosia gothica. The sequence continues at coordinate 4,421,522 of OX459046.1, read as the reverse complement.
CTGTTCCCGGCTTTCAACTTATCAGGAATGATCGCGCGGTCAGTGGTGGTTGTGGCGTGACCATTTATCTTCGTAATTATATTCCCTTTTCTATAGTTAACATGTCCGCGCAGCGGCCTCCGCCGAACGCTGGTGAACATCTTTTCCTGGAAGTTGATTTGCATCATTCTAAGATTCTCCTTAGAGTTTACTACTGCCCTTCTCTTCGGATTAATTTCTTCTCTTCTTTCGAACGTATTTTGGAAGATATAATACCCTTTTACAGTCATAGTAGCCTAATGGGCGACTTTAATACGTGTCTTCTTAAACAAGACTCCCGCTCTTCTTCTTTTTGTCATATTATTGAATCTGTCAATCTCTCTTTTCTCGATCTTGGTGCCACTCACCATTTTCCTTACTCTGTTCCCTCACTTCTCGATCTTATTATTGTCTCGTCTTTCGACCTCGTCGCTAAACATGGTCAATGTTCTGCTGACGCTTTTTCCTACCATGACTTAATTTACACTTCATACAAAATTCGACCACCTAAGCATAAGTTCAAAACTCTTCTGCTTCGCAATTTTGATGGTATGGTATGGTATGGTTAGGCATCTTCCTACGCTCTGGCTGACCGATGAAATTAAACTTTTACTAACTAAAAAGGCAGCTGCGAAGTTTAAGTTTAAAATTCGGCCTAATGACGTCAACAGGGAAAAATACGTCTCAATTAGAAATCACTGCAGTAAGGTGTGTAGAATCGCAAACCGCCAATATATCCATAGTTCAGTTCAGAACGGTGATCCAGCCAAGGTCTGGAAGTTTCTCAAATCATTAGGTATCAGAAAAAAGTCTCACAATACGATTCCTAAAGACTTGGATTTCAATTTACTTAATAGTAATTTTTCTACTTCACCTGTATTGGATAGGGCCACTAAAGCTACTACGCTAAGTAATCTTTCAAACAATCCGGTACCTGATTTTTCTCCTTTTTTCATAAGTCAATTCACCGCTTGTGATGTTAAAAAGAGTATTTTATTGATTTCGTCCAACTCTGTTGGTAGTGACTGTGTTAGCCGTAAAATGATCATCGCCATCCTTGATGACATTCTTCCTGTTATCCTTCACATCCTCAACTTCTTTGTTTCCTGTGATGTATTCCCTCAAGCCTGGAAAGATGCCCATGTTATTCCTCTACCCAAAAAATCTCATCCTGCATCTTTCTCTGACTATCGTCCCATTTCTATACTTCCTTTCCTATCCAAAGTCCTTGAAAAACTTGTCCACCATCAACTCAGTTCGTTCCTTTCCAAACACAAGCTGCTAAAGCCCTTCCAAGCACTTGTGCATATTACGGATGACATAAGGTCAGGCATGGAAATGGGAATGGTACTTGCTCTACTTGACTTCAGCAATGCCTTCAATACGGTTGACTTCGACATTTTGCTGTGAGTCCTGTACTCTTGTGGCATATCTCCTTCGGTAATTGACTGGTTTCATAGTTACCTGTTTGGCCGCCGGCAGCGTACTTGCATTGAGGAGTCTTTCTCTTCTTGATGTCACACCTCTGCCGATGTGCCGCAGGGTGGCGTTTTATCTCCCCTACTTTTCGCACTCTTTATTAATGCTATCACTCAACGGCTATTTTATTTCTACCACCTTTATGCTGATGATCTCCAAATTTATACTCAAGCCCCTCTCGGCGAGTTATCAGACGCTATTGAGACTATTAAGACGGACCTGGCTCGAATTGGTAACTGGAGCACTGAGTTTGGGCTAAAGATCAATCCGACGAAAACTCAACTGGCTGTTGTGGTACGGTCCCGTACGGTCTCTAGGATTGATTGGGCGACACTTCCCCAGGTTTCTTTCAACAACACTATTGTTCCTATAGCTCAAACTGTGAAAAACCTGGGGATTTACATCGACAGCACCCTTTCCTGGACTAAACAACTGCAGGAGTTCAGTCGTAAACTGTTTGCGTCTGCGGGCTCCCTAAGACGCCTTTGTAACTTTCTTCCCATCACCACAAAAATTGCGATAGCACAATCTCTTCTTCTCCCTATCCTGGACTATGCTGATGCCAGCTATCTCGATCTCACCCAAGACCATTTGGACAAGCTTGAGCGACATCAAAATCTCTGTATAAGGTTCATATTTGGCTTGCACAAGTATGACCATGTTCTGAATTTCGAACCAAGCTCCAACGGCTTCCTATTTGCCTTCGCCAGAATGCCCACATACTTTCATTGCTGTATAATGTGCTCTTTAATCCGTCTAGTCCTTTTTATCTTAAAGAACGCTTTCAGTTCCTCTGTGACACACATTCTCGGTCCTTGAAATCATCGGCAAACCTAAAATTAAGCATTTGTATGCATTCCATATCCTTTTTCGAGAAATCTTTCACGGTTCAAGCAGCTCGTTTGTGGAATGCATTACCTATTGAGGTAAGGCGTGCGTAAACATTACCTTTATTTAAAAAAATGGTGAAGGAGCATTTCCTTTCTCTGTAACTATTCTTCTCCTTTCTTTGTTCTATATTTAATATTTATTAGTATATTATTTTATTTGTATGTATGTATTTTATGATGTATCTAAGTAATATTATCTAATATAGTTTTTGTACACTGACAGCCCTATGTCTATCTCGTCTCATTCAGTCCATCCAAAAGTTGTCTGTAAGAGATTGCCCTGTGCGATAAGACCGCCCATTGTACACTTATCTTTATAAATGTTTAGTCCTGTAATTATTTAAGTGGTGTACAATAAAGTATATAATACAGTTAGTCCAAGCGATCTACAGTGGGCACTACTGGCAACTTCTGTTTGGCAGTCGGCTTGCACCAAGGGTCAGCTCTAAGTCCTGATGATAATGGACGCTCTGACGTTGGACAAACAGGAAGAGGCACCCTGGTTTATGCTGTTTGCCGATGACATTGTGCTGGTTGCCGAGAGGGGCCTATAGGTTCAGAGCAGATTGGAGGTGTGGTGGCACAGATTGGAGAGTGTTGGCTCAAAATCGTTGGCTCAAAATCGATCAGTTCCGTGCCTAAAGCTCTTGCTGGAACACCCATACCGATGTGCTCCGACTTCCGGTACCTAGGGTTGCTTGTCCAAGGGGATGGCGAGGTAGACCGAGAAGTAACGCACAGAATCAACTCTGGATCGATGACACGGCGACAGGTCACTGGAACAACTTGCGACCCACCCCCCTCAAGTTAAAGGGGAAAATTTACAAGTCCGTGATTAGAACTGTCGTACTGTATGGATCAGAATGTTGGGCTGTGATAAAGTTAGATGAAAAGAGATTGCATGTAGCAGAGATGAGAATGTTGAGATGGATGTGCGGAGTGACGACAATGGATAAAGTGAGAAATGAGTATATTAGAGGAAGTTTGAAAGTGGCGCCAGTGACAGAAAAGTTGAAAGGAAACCGTTTGTCCTGGTATGGTCATGTGATTAGAAGGGATGAAACGCATGTTACTAAAAGAGTTATGAATATAGATGTGGATAGATGAAGAGGAAGGGGACCGCCAAAGAAAAGATGGATGGACTGTGTAAGGAGTGATGTGAAAGAAAAAGGCGTCAGTGATGGAGTGACGGGGGACAGGATGGTATGGAAGAAGAAAACATGTTGCGCCGACCCCAAGTAACATGGGACAAGGGCAGGAAGATGATGATGATGGTTTTGGTTTAATTTATAGTTTATTGTCTTCTATTCAGATTATTTAAATCAAGAACAGTTTTTTTATTAAGATTTGTTTTTGCTTTTAGTTTTTGTTGTCACTTTTATCAAATTAAATTAGTTAGCGAATCTGCGCAGACTTGTCAATGTCAATTTGTTTAAATCTGTTATCACTTCAATATTTTCTTACAGGTACAGGTGTCAACTTCAGCAACATGGCTACAGCTCACACTCAAAACACGCCCTCCATTCTCTCCAGTTACTTCTTCCTGCTGCTACAAGCCACCATCTTCTACTTCCTGGCCTGGTACCTGTCCCTGGTTAGGCCAGGGAATTATGGTCAGGCCCTACCCTGGAACTTCCTCTTTAAGGTATGTGGGCGATTGTCTTTCTTTTGCACATGTAGCGTCATCTATGCTACCACAAATGTACTGATGGCCTAACGTCATGTATCTATGACGCCATATATTATTTTGCAAGCAAAGATGGGATGAGGGTAGGAAGATGATGATTTATATTAGATGGGGATATAGTCTTGTGACTACTGGAAAAGCAATGTAGTTGGTTTTAGCCAAATTAAACGATTAGAGGTTATTCTGCAGCCACCTATATATTTCACGTCAAACCATGTATCCCCAGATACCACGATCGCAGTATCGTCAGCATATGTGCATATCTTGGTATTGGGGAGTTCTAGTGTGCAATAATAAATGATTTTATTTCTTTAAGTTGTTTTGTACAAACACTTTCACATGTCAATCATATTTTTTAATACTTGATGAGTTCGGCGTTTCATTTCTGACTACTCTTTTAAAGTCCAGACAAAATCTTGGTTAGATCATGTGAAGACCATGTAGACTGATGTCTGAAGTGGCCTTTTGAGGAAAGAACCAGCCACATTGAGTGGACCTTTCCAGTGCACGCATTTGTCAATAACCGTGCAGCTCAACTCAGAATTTAAGGAGTTCAACGATTCAACGAACAATACCAAAGAAAGGACCTTCGGGTAGGCCGCATAAACTACTCAAACTGCCAGACCATGATTAAAAACTAACTTAGATAAATTAAAATTATCCCCAGTCTTCACATTCACAATAATTAAAATAAAATAATATAATACTTTAAAAAGAAAATATTCTTGACATAGCAAGAAACAACAAAAAACAAAATTCACGGTGCAAAATATAAAAAATCCAAAGGTCAAGAAAGAGCGTAGGCCTCATCACACTGCCTTGCGGAAGTCCGTATGTGATAATTTCTTCATCACTAGTGTATGAATCGATCTTGACGCGGACTTTACTGCTTTTAAAGTAGCTCTTGAAAAGCTTATGCACTCCTCCCCGAAAGCCTACAGCATCCAATTTCGACAGGAGAATAGGAAAAAAGATCGTGTCAAAGGCTGTCTGTAGGTGCAAAAATATTATATAGACGTTTGTGTATTGGACAGTCGATTGTGGATCTCTCATGGGCGACTCCTTCTGTTGCCCGCTTGGTTTTTTTTTTTTTTAAACGTTTCTCCACACTAAGAATTTCTTCCTGTATCGTGGGTGCGTTTACAAACATATAAACTCACATACACAACACCCAGAGCCGGAACAACTATCTGTAGGTCATACAAATATTGGTTCCGTGCGGGAATCGAACCCGCGATACGCAGCGCAGCAGTCAATCGCTCAACCACTGCGCCAACCGTGCGCTCGTATTGGAATGGAGGGTAGCGGAGGAGATGGTCACAATTGCCGACCATTGCCACATCATCTTTGATGTGACACTTCGGCCCTCCGATCGATGGCCCACCGGCACGGCGTTGGGCCCTTAAGCGGCTCAATGGGTATATGGTCATTGCAGCTGCTAAGGTCGTGGAGAGGCCGAAGGGTGCGCATATCCAGGGGATCTTGCCCGATCCAGAGGAAAATGAGGCTTGGTTCTGGCACAGGGTGACGTCGAATTGTGACGCTTCCATGCCCCGGTTCAGGTGCAGCCAGCGTCCGGTTGCAATTTACTGGTGGTCGGAAGACATCGCGCAGCTGCGCATTTTCTGTCTTAGGCGACGCGGCTATGTGAACATAGCACACGAATTTGGAAAACATGTTCTTTTTTTTTGTTTGAAAGATATCGAAAAGTAGTGGATAGTAAAATAAAAAACTTAATATTTCTTACATAAAATACAAAAATAAGCTTATTTCTAAAAATCTTCTACGACTATTATGTTTATAGTTATACCTTATATTTATAGATATATAAGAATATACTATATTATTACTTATACTATTTATGTAACAACCCCTCGTTCTCGAAGGTGAAGGCCTCCTCTAGAGATTTCCAAGTATCCCTGTTCTTCGCTGTCTCCATCCACTGTTTGCCAGCCGCTTGTATAAAATCGTTAGTCCACCGGGCACCTGGTCTACCTCTCTTTCTGGTGCCTGAAATGAACCAGCAAATGTACGGGACGGACGTGATCGTCCAAGACCGACAGGCAATCAGGAGGTTGTAAGGCTCCTGCTTGAACGCGTTGACGCCCCTTGCACCTATTGTTCAGTTGTCATCTGGTAACTATGGACCCTGGAGTTACTGGAAGGCTGCCAAGTATGTTGAGGTGAAAAGTGATGGCGGATTAAATAAAAAACTATTTGTTCATGGCCAGAAGCGGCGTCTCTTCATGGCCCTCGCTACACAATGATGCGTGGAAACGACTTCGACCCTTCTAGGATGTTATCCTGGTGGTCCATCTGTTATCTGTAAGTCTGGCTATGTGGATACATTGCCAGACTTACAGATAACAGAGCCCAACGCCACTTAAGCATTGAATCAGAGTGTCTGTAACTTTTGTCTTCTTTCGAATTATACTATGGGGTATTGTTTCAATTATTGTGATATTTAACATCACCTTTCCGTTCCTCTTTGACACGTCCTGATTTTTGCTTTCGCTTGATGTGTGAACTTCCAAGTTTAGCTAGCGTATGTTAATGATGGCTATATGCAAGTATCCATAACTTTTTGTTTAATTTTGATCGGCATGTCACTTTTCATAATTTCTTTTAAGCTCCAAAACCTTTTCCAAGCATTCGAAACTCTCCTTTCTTATTTCTAGTTCATTTCTTTGCTTCTCAAACGATAATTGTTTACCCAAGTATACACAGGCGTTGACATACTCCAGCGCTTCATTGTTCAAGGAATACATGGAAAATCCGATAGTTTGTCACAATATTGCACACACTTTCCCCCACACAGACATACACAATCTCTTGCGCACCACGTTATTATTATGAGAGCCTTTGGCGGGAGTAGACGTGTTGAAGTGTGGTCATTTAGTGCGTGTACGAGTCTGTGAATTGGCCTATAGAACCGGTCACTTCAAATTGTGCGACGAGGGTAAAGTAAGAAAAAACATTGGTGTAATAAAAAGACAGGATTGGGGTAGTAGATAATGCATGACATGACACATGGTTATTTGTTATGCGTTTAGGCGCCCACTGTTTGTGACGTATAGCGTTCAACGTAGAAGAGTGTGAGTCTACTTATTTATATCTAGGTATATAAGTCATAAAGATATATCATAGATACTATGTAAATAAAAAGCTAGTTGCTCAATACACTTGTAGTCGAACACGTCTTTTCATTCCAAAAATCCTATACTAAGTAAAGTGAACCTTATTACCACCAACATATGGTCGTATTCGAGCCGAATGCAGCAAGTACGGAGCGGTAAACATCTGGAACCAGATTGCGCAGCGATAAGGGATTCGTAGAAAAAACACTTCGTTCTAATAGACTGTTATGAATATTATGTTTGCAACTAAGTAATTAGCACAACAAACGGAAGTTTTGTGTGTTTTTTGGAGTTCACGAACATTTTGATTGAACTTTATAGTTTACAGTGAAACAGCAAGAATGAGTACTACGAAAGAACAACAGCAATATCTCGCTGTTTTGGAAGATGGCGCTAATTTAATACGAAAAACGCAAACTAATTTAAAAAAGTGTCCAAAGGGAAGACTTACAAAAGGTTATATAGAAGCACGTATTAAAATTATTGATGAGTATTGGATGTCATTCAAGAACACTCATGACGGGTTAGTTAAGATAACACCAAAATAACAAAAAGGAATTTTGCCATACTTTTTGAACGAAGAATTCTTTATTTATGAAGAATTATACAGCTCATTACAAGGTGATTTGAAAGATATGCTTATTTCGTTAACGGAATCGTCAGCGATGGACTCAAGTATGAATGCAACATATGCTTCGCATAATATAGTGCATTTACCAAAAATAGAATTACCTAAGTTTAATGGAAGTTATGAGGGATGGCCGACTTTTAAAGATTTGTTTACTTCTTTGGTGCATGAAAATAATAACCTCATCAGTATGAGTGGAGAAGCCGAGGCTTTATTGACCCATATACAAGTGACATCCAGTAATTATACAACTGCCTGGGATGTTTTGAATAAAAGGTATGGTAACAGACGCATAATATTAAACTGCATCATGAAAAGATTATTTTACCAGAGGAAGATGACTTCGCAATCAGCCGCCCAATTAAAAGGCTTGTTGGATACAACTACAGAATGCCTAAATAACCTAGAAAATTTAAAAATAACTACAGGCTCTTGGGATCATATAATAATATTCCTGCTCGTTCAGAAGTTTGACTCAGAGACACATAAGGGCTGGGAAGAGTATGCTTATAAGGCAGACAGCGAAGCATTACCTACTTGGAGTGAATTAAAGAACTTCATGGAGTCCAAGTTCCGCACCTTGGAGTTGGTTTCCGGCGTTGCAGCTAGCAACTATACAAGAGAGAAACAAGTCAAAGAACGTTCTTATCATGTTGCCACACCAAGTTCAGAGAAGACATGCATCATGTGCAATGAAAACCACACGTTATGTCACTGAAAGAAATTTATTGATATGAAATTAGATGAGCGAACCGAATATGTGAAGAACAAACATTTATGTTTTAACTGTCTAGCACTTGGACACTCTGTAAAGATATGTAAACTACCAGTATCCTGTCAGAAATGTCACCGACGTCATCATTCTTTGCTACATGAGACTAAGAACACAGAACCAGCGGCTACACCGAGCACCACACAACCGTTGGCTTCACAGCATGTAGCTGAAGAGAAGGAAGCAGTTCAAGTGAACACCGTGATCGCATCGCATCATAGATCTAGACATGGAATAGCATTGTTAGCGACTGCTGTAGTGGAAGCAACAAATGAAGTGGGTCAAATCATTTCACTACGCGCACTGATAGACCAGGGTTCTCAAGCTACATTTATAAGCGAGAAAGCGACTCAACTATTGAAACTGAAGCGACAACCATTCAAGGGAAGTGTTGTAGGAGTGGGATCTTCGAGAACAGAGATCAAACACGTGGTACAGCTTAACATTAGATCACTGTGGGACCATAACTATAGTTTACCAATCCAAGCCTACGTGATGTCGAAACAACTGACCACTAAGATCCCCACCAAAACAATTGTCAATCAATCATGGCCTCATATCGTCGGGCTTAACTTGGCTGATCCAAGTTACTTAACACCTGGTTCTGTAGATCTGCCATTAGGAGTCAAGGAATACGCACAGATTATACAGCCAGATTTAATTAAAGGTCCACCAGGCACTCCAACTGCACAAAAAACAAACCTAGGTTGGATTATTTTCGGAGATATCTGTGAAAAACCACAAAACGATACTTACCTTGTGATGCATCACCAAGTTGACGTAGACGAAATGTTGAAATCGATATGGGAAATAGAGATTGACAAGGACAGACATTTAACGAAGGAAGATAAGATTTTTGAAGATATCTTCGAGAAAACAACAACAAGAAATGAGGAAGGAAGGTAGATAGTCAAATTACCTTTCAGAACATACAGTCCACTATTAAATGAAATGAGCACGAGTACAAGATTAGTAACACCTGAAGGAAACACAAAGGAGATAGCAAAACAAAGATTCTTGCAACTTGATCGGAAATTTAAGAAGTCATCAGACTTGAAAAAAGAATATACAAAGGTCATAAATGATTACATAGAACAAGGACACATGGAGAAGATACCTGAAAGAGAAAAAGAAACCAGATCAGTGTACCTACCTCACCATGCTGTGGTTCGTACTGACAAGGAAACCTCTCGAACTCGAGTTGTCTTCGATGCTTCGTGCAAGGGTACAAACAACATTTCACTAAATGAAGAATTATTGGTAGGTCCGCAGCTGCAAGATGATTTGAGAAACCTTATTATGAAATGGAGAATGAAGCGTGTTTGCTTTATGGCCGATATTAAACAAATATATCGCCAAGTATTGGTGACACGTGAAGACGCAGATTTCCAGCGAGTTATTTGGAGACCCAATGAGAGTGATGATTTCCACGAATACCGTTTACTGAGGGTCACATTCGGTACAGCATTTGCACCGTATTTAGCTGTAAGAACACTTCACCAAACAGCTGATGATGAAGGAAGAGATGAACCACTCGCTGTACAATCCATCAAGGGTCATTTTTACATGGACGATTGGCTTGATGGCAGTGATGATACCGAGTCCGCAACTTCTCTAGCCAAATCTGTAACAAACATACTGCAAAAGGGCGGTTTTCAACTCACGAAATGGTCATCAAACGATATTAATTTTATGAAGTCTATAGAAGAAGAAAAAAGATCAACCAACGCACATATAGACTTGAATCTTGATGGAACAATAAAGGCACTGGGCATTGTGTGGAACCTGAAAACAGACACATTTCAATACAACCTGAAGTTACCAACATCTGAAAGTACTTATGTAACGAAACAACCTATTTTATCTGACATACAAAGGCTTTTCGATCCACTTGGTTGGATTGCACCGAGTACAGTAATGGCAAAAATACTGTTACAGAAATTATGGCTCGAATTATGGAATTAGGATCAGAACGTAAATGAAACATTACGTGAAGAGTGGAATCAGATAAGATCAGATTTTGTTAGTGTGAAAGATGTACAAGTAAACCGATGGCTTGGTACAACAGAAACAAACAGAAAAAATATACAAATACACGGATTCAGTGACGCTTCGATACGAGCTTACGCTGCAGTAGTGTATATAAGAACTGAAACAAATGACAAGGTTGAAGTAAAACTCATTGCTGCTAAAACAAGAGTAGCACCCCTAAAAACAATATCCTTACCAAGACTAGAGTTGTGTGGTGCATTACTTCTCTCCAAGCTTATGAAACAAATTGGGCTCGCAATGAAAATTCCAACTTCCGACATGTATGCATGGACAGATTCCTCTATAGTTATAGCGTGGCTATGTGGAGATCCCAATCGATGGAAAACGTTTGTTGTCAACCGCGTCGTCGAAATCGTGGAAAACCTAAATAATACGCGATGGTATCATGTACAGTCGAGTGAGAATCCCGCAGACTTAGCCTCTCGAGGAATGTTGCTGTCCGAGCTGAAGAAATGTGACTTGTGGTGGAGAGGCCCAGATTGGTTATCTGAAAAAGAAATAAACATTTGTAAACAGGAAGATCTAATAACAGACATGGAAATTAAAACACAGAAAGTCATTACTCACCTCAGCACAGAAGAACAAGAAAAATCTATAACTACACAATTTGAGAATTTTAACAACTTACCAGAATTACTCAAGGTTGTTTGTTACTGCAAAAAAATCTTGAACTTTAAAGTCAATAAGAATATTAACAAACAAATAACTACAGAAGAATTAGACGATGCACTGACAATTTGTATAAAAAGAGTTCAAAAAGAAGAATATTCAGAAGAAATAGAAATATTAAATTTAAATAAACAAGTGAAAGGGAGAAGTCCGTTGCGATCCCTTAACCCTTATCTTGATGATAAACATATCCTCAGGGTGGGCGGTCGCCTCAGACACGCAAACATACCTAATAAAAGAAAACATCCAATTATTCTCGGAAATAAAAACATGCTGACGCCTCTGATTATAGCTGACGCACACAGTAAGACACTTCACGGAGGAACTCAACTGATGTTATGCTATCTACGTTCAAAATATTGGATTTTTAAGGCAAAATCAATAGCTAAGAAACATGTTCACAAATGCCTCATTTGCGCTAGACTTAGTGCTACTACTAGAGCTCAAGTTATGGGAGATTTACCCGATGAGAGAGTGAGTCCATCTAGACCATTCTTGAAAAGTGGTGTAGATTTCGCGGGACCCTTTCAGATTTTATTATCTAAAGGTCGAGGAAACAGAACAACAAAAGCCTACATTTCTATATTCATCTGTATGTCCACGAAGGCAATCCATATTGAATTGGTAAGTGATCTTACTTCGGAAGCGTTCATTGGCGCTTTTAGACGTTTTGTTGCCAGGAGAGGCAAATGTAATCACCTGTGGAGTGATCAAGGGCGTAACTTCATAGGAGCTGATAAAGCGCTCCGAGATGCCTGGAACGAAGCAAGCTTACAATTTACTGGAGTGATTGCAGAAACACTAGCCACAGATGGTACTCAATGGCATTTCATTCCCGCTTACAGTCCCTATTTTGGTGGAATATGGGAGGCAGGTGTGAAATCGATAAAATATCACCTGAAAAGAATTGTAACAACTCACCTGACATACGAAGAGATGACGAAAATACTCTGTCAAGTTGAAGCCTGCTTGAATTCCCGTCCGTTATGTCCCATGAACGATACTGATCCAGACAACATGAACCCACTCACGCCAGGACATTTCTTAATTGGAGAGGTACCTATTGTTGTCCCATCACCCGATATGAAAGACATAAGGCTGTCCAGCTTGTCTCGCTGGCAACACACACAGAAACTTGTTCACGACTTCTGGCGGCGATGGCAGGATGAGTATCTATCCAGATTGCAACAACGTCCTAAGTGGCATAAGAAAGAAGAAGAATTTAAGATCGGAGATGTCGTCTTGATAAAAACTGATAACTTGCCACCTGGAAAATGGTCCTTGGGACGAATTGTCTATAAGCACCCTGGTCCGGATGGTCTTACGAGGGTGTATAGCGTCAAAAGTGGTAATTCCATAACAAAAAGAACTGTAACAAAATTATGTCCATTGGCTCTAAATGGCACCTAATTATCTAAGAATGTTCTAGAATACTAGTTAACATTATTGTTTGCTGATTTACTTTAAACTGTTTAAAATATGCTCTTTAGAAATGTACTAATCATTTTGATAGTAGGTAATTTTTTTATGCATGTTAAAGATTAATATCATATACCCCCACCTACAGATTTATATAACGTTGTTTTGTATTAATCACATACATTTATGTAATATTTTAAAATCATTGTTTCTTAAAAGACCTACAGGCCTTTTGGTGGGCGGTATGTTGTGACGTATAGCGTTCAACGTAGTAGGTGTGAGTCTACTTAGTTATATCTAGGTATATAAGTCATAAAGATATATCATAGATACTATGTAAATAAAAAGCTAGTTGCTCAATACACTTGTAGTCGAACACACGTCTTTTCATTCCAAAAATACTATACTAAGTAAAGTGAACCTTATTACCACCAACACCCACATTTCGTTGTGAAAATAAGACATTTGAGCAGGTTTTACGTGATAAGAATGAAAAATTACATGGTAAAAACTTATTTATTGTGTTATCATCATATGACTGCTTAAACATATGTAGCGGCAAACAATATCTGCTTAAGTATTGAGTAAATAACCGTTCCAGATGTTAATAATAAAGGAAATTTAGTATTAAGAATGTAAATAAATTCGTGTAATTCTAATCAAAGAGTCAAGGGCCATGACTAAGTACTGTCGTATTACATAAAACAGTGCCGTTAAACAAATAACAAACAGCTGTTTTAAAACAATTGCTAAATTATATTGGTGGGTAGAAACGTAACAAAATTTACTTTACTATATCAATTAACATCTAATCAAAATAATAAAATTGATTCTTAGTTATTTTGAAACCGAACTACTGCGTCTGCAACGCGGGTATCGTTGAAATATTTTCACAGACAATCGAGAGTCTACCCGATTTAATGGAATGTTTTTCTGGTTACCGTTCATAATTCTAATTGGGGTTTCCAATGATCGGGAAATACGTTTTGATTGAATACTTAAGTTTTATGGCGACATATTGTGATTTCGTTTCCATTCGGGCACATAAAGCTATTCGAAATTGAGGTACATCGAGGTTATAGAATTTCGGCAATCCAGAAGTTTGACTTAGTGACTTCTGGGAATTAGCCATCGGGCTTGACATTCGAATTGAAGCAGTAAACCCAAAGATTATAGTCACTGTAGTGAAGTTTGCAGTTACAACCACGCCTATGTAGAAATCCTAATGAACGACGTGCTTTAAAATCAAAGAATGAGTTTGATTTACGTCTTCTTCCTCCCTTATTTTACGATACACATTGAAAACAATATGTCTCGCTTGAGATCGAAGTAGCTTTTTCGATATTTTCACAAAAACAACAAATTTTCAAGAAGATAACACAAAATTTCAGCAGCGGTAGACACAGTCATCTCGTAATTTGATTTTGACAGGTGACAATTGACATGGCCCTAAGAAAATCACAATTTAAAAAAAATAAGAAATGCCATGAGATTCTGGTAGAGCTATAGTCATGTTTTTTTTAACATATGCCATGCATATGAGCCCATATTCCTGCTGTATACAGCGGTGACTCTGCAACGACAGTGCTATATAAAATACGGGTTTTAGTTACGTGGTTCTAGGGCTAATCAAACCTAAAAAGAAAAGGAATGATTGATTTATAAAAAGATAAAGTTAGTTAACTTACAATTTTAGTTAGTTAACGAATTCGTGTTAACTTTGAAATAATCTTTTCAAGATTTTGTCGTTTGTTCATTGCCAACGTATCATATACAGAACGCTTTGGAACAATATACTATACTTATTACATTCTGGGCATGAAAAATATTTATGAACTAGCTTCTTCCAGCGGCTTCGCCCGCGCGCATGTCGAATATTATCCCTAGTGAGATAAGTAGCTTATGTGCTGTTCCGGCCAGACTGTGATCTGTCGCTGTGCAGAGTTTCGTCCGGATCCGTTCAGCGGTTCTGGCGTGGTTGGGTGGCGCACATGCATCAGTCCGTTCGTACTTTGGCATTTATAATATTAGTAAGATTTGCAATCTGTCTTTGAGCTAAAATCTACTGATAGTTACCTACCATTCTTCAAAAGGGTTTGAGCTACTGACCCTATCAGTTATGTACATTCTTGAGGGTGTAGTGGTTGTGAAAACAGATAAACATCATTGCATTTGGAACATTCTTAATTATTTTGTAAGCAGGACATAAAAAATAAAATGAATATTTGTACAAAAGCATGTTTAGCTCTGGATTCGGTTTTCTTTTATCAAACTTTTAAGAGCGTTAGTAAAAGAGGGTAGAGGTAGTCAGGTGTTAAAAGTCAATCTAACACAGGAGGAATAAAATAAATCAATAATATACTACGAACATAACAATACCCAATATATACAGTTAGGCTGTTGAATTCTTGACCCATCCGTTTGAGGGCTTCAAAACATTAGAGTTTTCTAACTATGTACCACTCATCTCATGATGGATTTAAGATGTGAAACCGTATGTCCTAGAGCCGGTGAGTCGGGCAAGTGTGACGTCCGCTGGGCAACGTTTAGCTCGTGTGGTGGATTGATCCCTGTCACAGAGGGGAGGTTCGCTTTCCGGCGAATGGAGCATTATAGGTTAATTAACCTTATAGGAATAGGTGAAATGAAAAGACGCTGCCATATAATTAGTTGGTTGTTCCGCCATTCAATTGGTGGGTTTTGCTGCCATTAAATTGGCGGGGTTTGCTACCATACTTTTTTGGGTTTTGCTACTGCAGTGTATGTAGATATCAATAGATCGCGCTACAAGCCGATAACAGTATTGTAGCGATGCCTAGTGCGCATATGTCGCTCGGTTATAAATACCGGTCCGAGTGGTGAGGCGATTAGTCATTATCAGACTGTCGGCCTGTGCGGTAGTACGTTGGCGAGTCAACTATTAATATTGATAAATGTGCATATTTTACATTGGCGACAAGGAGAAAACCGTAGAGTGAAATAAAGTTGATTTTCTTATAAAACAAAAACGTATCTAAAAGAAACATGAAGACTTAGTTACAATACTAAAAAAAAAAAAAAAATGTGATGACGGTGACAGTTAAAATCAGTGACGTTAGTTTTTGAAGTGCATCAAATGTATACGATTAGTAAGTGCACTTGCTGAGTAGTGCTGTGGAATTCAACCTCGTAAAACCCGAGTTCGATGCGCAAATTGTGGCCCACTTCACCTTCGGTGTCGTATTGTTTTGGTCCCACCAAAACTGAATGCAGTAGAAGTAAGCACTTCAGCTTCGCGTCTACATGGCAGAAACAATGTGGGGTGTTATGCCAATCTGATGAGTCGATTTCATTTTGTTATGGCTCAGGACAATTTTTTATTATTCAAACATCTGGTTTTGTATACAGTATGGGCCATGTCATGTCATAATCAATGTTGGCTTAATCACCGGTCAAGTTTTAGTGTTGTTCAATGGTATCACTAGTGGCCATTAGCTAGCCTTGGCTGATTATTTTTGAGCAATACAGTAACAATGCCGTACTGCATTCAAGAAAAATGATAATTCCAAATGAACTAATAAGTTTTGAGTTAATTGTGTTGATCATTCAATTGGTAGTGGTTATACCTAGCACTAACACTAGGTAATTGAGACATACCTATTACAAAGCCAGTACGTAATAAATTTCTTACGGACGGTAATAGTTTCAGCATTTTGTTCTGTAAGGATGAGATATCCCTTGTAAAGTACTGCAAAAACTGTAATTTTAAGTGTCAGAGCGAGTAAGTATTATAGCTGCTTTAACCAATACTGACCATTGGTCAATTACATGTATTCAGAACAGATCTTATGTCGCGGAACGATTTACAAAGATCTCGATCGATTGATTTTCATCTTCAGATCTTAATTCACTTGTTTACTTTCAAAGTAACATTATGATAGTAGTAGATCCCGCGATCACTATCTTTTGAAATCTTTAAATAGTAATAGAACGAATAAGTACGCTCACGATCTCATACAAAAGATGCCTCTAAGTAGTGCTCCTAACGAGTTAAACGTAGAAAACAGTGAGGAGAGTTCCTCCACCGAGCAGGAGAGCACATACCGTGGTTATTAGGTCGCACTTTACGCACTTGTCTGTAGTCGTACCTGCAATTCACTTGTGAGTTGTTCAGGGGGCGATGGGCAGCTGGTGGTGTAGCGGGGACACGGGTCTCAAAGGAGACCATCGTTGTATTGGTTTTGTAATAACCTAGAAGTCGTAGGAATAGAATCAAGAATCATCCTAGAATCACAATATCACCAAAGCCACGAAAACCCGGCTCATACGGGAACTTGTGTTCCCCATATTTCTATACGCAGCCGAGACCTGGACGCTGAAAGAAACTGAGAGGAAGTGAATAGACGCTCTAGAAATGTGGTGCTGGAGAAAATGCTTGGAGTGTCGTGGACTGAGTTTCGCACTAATATATCCATCCTTCAAGAACTCTGTATCAGGCAGCGTTTATCGGCTATAGTCCAAGCTCAAGTACTCCAGTTCTTTGGACACGTGTCCCGACGAGGCAACGACTCTATCAAGCGGCTTGTAGTTCAGGGTAGAGTGGTAGGAACGAGAGCGCGCGGCAGGTCGCCCATGCCATGGACCGACCAGATTAAGTCTGCAGTGGGTGGCCCATTGCATAAGTACACACGAATAACAGCCGATAGAGAGGGTTGGCGTCGCATCGTTAGGCAAATTATGGCAACCCGAAGTCTTACTGCAACATGATGCCCACGACTGCTCTGCCAAGAGTGTACCGACGAAGAAGAAGAAGTCGTAGACTCTATGTGAAGTGATGTGTGTTGGTCGAACTATTTGACGTAATAACGATATGGGTGGCATGAGTATCATTAGCTGCTGCAGCAGTAGTGCCATGAGCGTTGTAATTATGATCTAAGCTGATACGGTTTCTGACTGCTAAGGCTTAGAGGAACCTATTGATATCGGTGATCCTAATACAATAAAAATTTTAAATAGATGCGCTCAGAACTAAGAAGTGTACACACTATAGGTTTAGGAAGATGATGGTGGGTCAAGTAATCATTTTTCAGTCAATGTTGATTTCGATAATGATGATTGATGAGCAAGCTGTAGTAGTTCGAGTAATTCAGTCTATCAGCCGTAGTGTATGTTCAACCGTACCAGTGGTTAAGCGTAGTCGTAGCCGTAAATCGGTATATGTTGAGGCAACACAAGTAGTCCGTTGGTGCGCGATATTGCGTTTAGTCCTGTCAGAGGTCTGGTCTAGATAGACCGTTGTGTGAGGGCAAAGCGATTGCTAAAATAATAAATCAAAGAGCATACAATTGCAGTAGAGTATATGTACTGGTCATTTAATTGACAAGCAGTAGAATCTAGTTATTGGTCATTAAATTGACATGCAGTAGAATATTTCTACTGGCCATTAAATTGACAGGCAGTAGAATATACCTACTGGTGATTAAATTGACAGTCATCAGAGAATGACAGTAATAGCAGTAGATTATACTTAATAATTGAAAATTCTAAAAACAAAAACAAACCTATATACAAATACAAAAGGGCGACGGAAAAGACCTCATTGTGCATCAAAAAATTCGTCCACATCGATGTCAATGGGAAACGTGCCCAGAACGCTGGCAGCATTGCCACGTTGGATGGCAATGCTGATTCTCTGGCCGAAGAAAAGGCCAGCCCTCTGGTCACGTGAAGAGTCGACGAGCTTTGTACTAATTTCTCGAAAAACTCGATGCGCACTCGGACCCCATGGACCTAATGTTTCAACCCCAAACGGCTCAAACATATAATTCCCAATAAGGTTGTTATATTTGCGCCGTTTGAGGTTTTCTGCACCGGCAGCAGCCGCCCCAGCACAGCCCGCCGTGCTAAGAAGATGGGATGGCGCAAGGGTGTCGACACATGTTGCATCCCACACCAAAGGCCTACCCACCTTCCAAGGCATTATAGTCATCCCGTCTGGTCTCTTCCCATCGTCGCGTGCCAAGCCATTGGTTTCTAAAACAGCTGACACCCCGGCGGTGACAAGAGCCCGACATATGATGTCATTAATGCTGGCGTGCCGTGCTATCCGGCCAGCGCTCCTACTGCAGGATAAGCCATGGTGACCGAGGCGGTCGACTGCTTCACCACATTGACAACGATGTGGAGCTCCGCTAGGAGCACCCAAACGCAGACATGTAGTCATCATGTCATCATCCGGAAGGTGTTGTCACTCAACATAGTACCTATGTTGAGTGACGGTAGAGCCTGTAGCCAGAGGCCTAGCCGACTCCCACTCTCCCACAGCTAGCAGGCGGGCACGCTCAGCAGTATTGGTGGACGTATTCATAAGTTTATTCCGTTCCAACCTGCAGAGCGGCTCATCCCACTGTCTCTGGGAAGATGGGTTCTCGGGCAACGCCGTATTCGGGCAATCCACTTTCCAGGCGCACACTGCGTCGATCGAGCACGGCACTTCAAAGTTAACCAGTGAAAGGGATAAAAATTTTGTGGTTAACTTTTCAGTGCCGTGGACCGTGGCTTATACTAGAAATTTTGCGGATGCCGAGCCCGCCGAAGCGAATGGGTAGAGTAGCTTGCATCCAGGCTCGATCATCCAAGGCCACATTTAAGATGGTAGTCAGAGTGCATCGAATAATTTTGTCAATTTTTTTCAAGAGATGTGGCTGCTTCCATTAGGGGAAGAGCGCAGAAAATACATGAAATTTGGTCCAAAACAGCAATACCTAATAAGAGTAAAAGCCGAATGAAGATTAATTTTTGAGAGTCTATCCGAAATATTATTAAAATGGAAACAATTGAGAAATTCTACCTTGACGTAAATAACACTATCCAAGAACATGCCCACAAAAACCTAATAGTCATGGGAGACTTCAATGGACAAATTGGAGCTAAGCGCCCAGGAGAAGAGACAGTACTAGGACCATTCACCTACAGTAATAAAATTAGAAGTAGAAATGGCGAAAAACTTATAAACTTCACACTAGAAAATAACTTAACCATTCTAAACACAGTATACAAAAAAGATACACAGAAAATGTGGACATGGATTTCACCAGATGGAAAAACAAAGAATGAAATCGATTTTATAATGACCAATACAAACAACTGCTTTACAAATTTTGACGTCATTAAAAAATTTAACTTCAATACCAACCATAAACTGATCAGAGCTGAAATAAAATCAGTAGGTACAACCAAAGAAACCTAGACCGAGACAAGAACTAGCAATTGGTAAGCTCAGCAAGCATCAAATGGAGCAACTAGTATACATCCTAAGAGATAAGTTCACAGACTTCAAAGAGAACACAAATACCGTGGGAACTTAGGAAAAATACAACTGGATAGAGAATACAATCAAAGTTCAATTACAACATATCGCTAAGATCAGATCTGAACCGAGAAAATGGCTAACAACTAATACCATGAATTACTAGAGCAAAGAAACCAGCTAATCAACGCAAAAGAAGGAAAAGACAGAAGAAGGCATTTAGCAAAAATTTGTAAAGACATCAAAGAAAGTATAAGAACGGACAGGAAAAAGAGTAGAATGGAAATTATCGAAAAACATGTAGCCAAAACGGGAGGTGTTAAAAAAGCTCATTAGGAATTAACAAATTCAAAAGACTGGATCACAAAAATTAAAAACGACAGTGGAGAATGGAACCACAACAGAACTAACATATTAGGAATCGCCACATCCTATTACAAAAAAAATATACGAACATACGGAACATAACACCGCTCGAGACAAAAACGATCTAGCGGAATCCTCAAATATCCCTAACATCCTTCAGACTGAAGTAATAAAAGCTATAGATAGTCAAAAGACAGACAAAGCACCAGGACCCGACGGTATAAACAACGAAATCCTAAAAGAAAGCAAAGAAGTTATAACACCAGTCCTCACTGACATTTTTAACGAGATAGTAAACACAGAAGAAGAAACATTAGACGAACACCAACCCATCGAGCAAGCGGGTTTTTGTAAAGACTATTCAACGATCGACCACATTCATGAAGTACGCCAAGTTATGGAGAAGTATAAAGAATACCAATGTACCTACAACATCGCATTTATCGATTATAGCAAAGCATTTGATTCTTTGTTTCACGAAAAGATATGGGAGGCATTAAAAGAACAAGGAATTGAAGAAAAATACATCCGCTTAATAAAGAATGTTTACAGCCAGAGTACTGCGAGAATCCAATTAGAAAAGAAGGGTGAACCTTTCAGAGTAGGCAAAGGCGTACGACAAGGAGATCCACTGTCACCAAAAATATTCTCGGCGGTACTTGAATCAATATTTAGACGTCTAAATTGGGAAAATCTCGGTATTAATGTAGACGGTGTCTCATTGACCCACTTGAGATTCGCAGATGATATTGTGTTATTTGCAAAATCTCCGGAAGACATAACAAACATGATAAAAGAATTGGCAACGGAAAGCTAGAAGGTAGGGTTAAAACTGAACCCAGAAAAAACAAGAGTAATGACAAACGGAGAGAGAATTACCATAAACTTAGGAACCAAACAAATTGATTATACTGATGAATATATTTACCAGGGACAGATAATAACAGATGATAATCCGATGCGCAAAGAGGTTGAAAGAAGAATAACTAATGGCTGGAGAAGGTACTGGGGTTTGAAAGAGATTATGAAAGATAGAAATCTTCATATAAATATCAAAAGCAAACTATATAACACTTGCATACTACCAGTTCTCATGTACGGCAGCCAAACATGGGCCTTATCACAAAACACGACTAGCAAACTTGCATCATGCCAACACGCAATGGAAAAGAGCATGATGAATGTGAAAAAGTCATACCGACTGAGAAACCTTGTAATAAGAAGCAAATCAAAGATTATAGACATTACGTGCAAAATTAGAAGGTTCAAGTGGCGATGGGCAGGGCATAGGGTAAGAGGAAAAGACAAATGGAGTAAAATTGTGACACGATGGTATCCTAGAGAAGGTAAAAGGAAAAGAGGTAGACCGCAAAAGAGATGGGATGAGGACATAAGACAAGTGGCAGGCGTCACATGGAACAGAGTGGCTCAAGAAAGACATGAGTGGAAAAGGTTGGAGGAGGCCTTTGTCGACTGGCAAACAGATCTCCAGAAAATAAGTAAAATTCAAATAACAGACTAGATTAAGGTTTACATTAAATTTAAGTTTTATATGTATTTTAATCATATATTTGTAATATGGATCTGAATAAAAGGCTATTTTATTATTATTATGTCCTTTATTCATTACATTTCTTATCTTGTACATTTTTAAATATTTTTAAAAACAAAAACATTTAAAAATATAGAAAATAGAGGCCCACCGGTATCGGGAACAGGGTCCAAGCTACCGGCGGTCAGGGCTCCAGAGAGAGGAACCTCCTAACAATACGAGCCGTGTCTAGCAATACTGCTTTCTGGATCAGGCCCTTGACCCAGCCGCCTAACGAGAGCCTCCTAAGATGTTGGTCGAGGCTCGTGGCTATTAAGCCATTGGCCGACACGACAATCGGTACAATGATCGCTGAGTCCACATCCCACATGTCGACAACCTCGCGAGCCAAGTCAAGATACTTGATTTACTTATCTTTCTTGGCTTTCACCAGGTTCCCGTCATGAGGGACGGTAATGTCAACCATCATTGCACGCCTCTCGATTCGGTCCACCACCACTATATCAGGTTTATTGGCTACAATAGTCCTGTCAGTGATGATGGACCGATCCCAGTACAATGTGATATTGCCATTCTAGAGAACTGGGTCGGGCACATACCTGTAGTACGGCACCTCCGATGCCACAAGAGTGTATTGCAGAGCAAGTAGACTGTAGACTGTAGTGATGCCGGCAACTGTAGCAGTCAACCTGCCACATCCGTTGAGGTTCAGCTGGTGAGATGTCCCCATTGCTCACAGGCACGCTTTTTTAAAGGCGAACGGGGGCTGAGGATACACTATGGTTAGGTTCACAAACCATATAGTGTACCTCTGTCTCCTTCAGCCACTTCCCAACCTTTTGAACAGACGCTTTGGAAAACATTATCAAAATTAAAAAAATCTACTCCGGTATTGAAGCGAGTTCCTCGGGGTGCGAGACGTTCCGTTGCTTTGAGTCTGGCGCAATGCATCCGTCTTGTGTCCCAAGAGAACTCAAATAGTGCCTGGGAGCAATCGCTAACCTTCCCCTATAGGATTCTGCACGTTAAAAAAGATTTGGCACTGAAAAAAACACTTACAAATCAAATTAAAGAAAACTGCAACGATTCGACCACAATTTTGGATCAAAATTTACAAAATTTACCATTCAATAAACTTTCACAGAAAGACCTATGTTTTCACGTGGAATCCAAGTTAGGTGAAGGTGACATTAGGGGTGCAGCGAGGCTACTATTCAGCAGTGATGTGGTGGCGCCCTACTCTCCAGAAACAATATCTGCCTTGGAGAGTAAACATCCAGCGCCTGCGGATGACCTTACCTTTCCCGACCCCCCCGAAACCTCTCATCCTGATTCAACTCTTTTCAATATTTCAGCCACCCAATTGATCGCTGCCGTGAGCTCCTTCCGAAGTGGTTGCGCCGGCGGTCTCGACGACCTGACTCCGCAACACTTAAAGGATATTTTAAGTTCAGGCGCCGGGGAAGCTGGTGAGTCGCTTTTGAAGGAGCTTGCGGCACTAGTCAACTTAATGCTCTCCGGCGGCGTGAACGATGCCGTCGTCGATGTCTTGTACGGGGCCAACTTATGTGCCCTGCGCAAGAGGGACGGCGGCATTCGTCCTATTGCCGTCGGGTGCACCTACAGGCGTATGGCAGCCAAAATTTGTTGTAAGCTTTACGGTCAAAGGCTTACAAACAGATTCCAGCCCCTACAGCTTGGCTTTGGCTCTAGAGGGGGCTGTGAGGCTGCCGTACATGCCCTTTCTACCTTCCTAAATTCTAACCAGGATGAGGTCATCCTAAAGATTGACGTGAAAAACGCCTTCAATTCCGTCAACAGGGACACTTTGTTGGCTGAAGCAAAAAAAGAGCTTCTAGAAATTTTCGGCTTTTTGTGGCAATGCTATAGACACCCATCTAAATCTATACCAATATTATAAAGAGGAAAGATTTTTTTGTTTGTTTGTTTGTATGTTTGTTTGTACCGAATAGGCTTCGAAACTACTGGACCGATTTAAAAAAATCATTCACCAGTAGAAAGCTACATTATTCCTGAGTGACATAGGCTATTTTTTTATCCCGGCAACGGGTCTTGTGGGGTGGTCCACGGGAGCGAAGCCGCGTGGAACAGCTAGTTATTGTACAAAGAAAATGTTTTGCTATCTTCAGTTGGTTGCCAACAAGGTGACCCTCTCGGGCCAGTCATTTTCAGTCTGGCTATTCATCCCATTATTCAGAAACTAAATTCGAAATTTAACTTATGGTATTTGGATGATGGAACACTAGGAGGTGACGTAGAAACCGTTTTAGTAGATTTTCAATTCCTGAAAGAGCAGTTTAAATCCATCGGCCTTGACCTCAACCACTCCAAATGTGAAATTTTTCTTAGCGACAATACCGACAGACAACCAACCCTACAGAAATTCTATGCAATAGCCCCAGAGATCAAAATTTTAGATTAAAGTTCACTGCACCTCCTAGGTTCCCCAATTTTGGAAGAGAGTTTTTCTTCATTCATTGATGGCAAAATTAACCATTTTAATAATATTTCGAATAGACTCTCAAAAATTAATCTTCATTCGGCTTTTACTCTTATTAGGTATTGCTGTTTTGGACCAAATTTCATGTATTTTCTCCGCTCTTCCCCTAATGGAAGCAGCCACATCTCTTGAAAAAAATTGACAAAATTATTCGATGCACTCTGACTACCATCTTTAATGTGGCCTTGGATGATCGAGCCTGGATGCAAGCTACTCTACCCATTCGCTTCGGCGGGCTCGGCATCCGCAAAATTTCTAGTATAAGCCTACCGCCGTTCTTGTCTTCGGTCCACGGCACTGAAAAGTTAACCACAAAAATTTTATCCCTTTCACTGGTTAACTTTGAAGTGCCGTGCTCGATCGACGCAGTGTGCGCCTGGAAAGTGGATTGCCCGAATACGGCGTTGCCCGAGAACCCATCTTCCCAGAGACAGTGGGATGAGCCGCTCTGCAGGTTGGAACGGAATAAACTTATGAATACGTCCACCAATACTGCTGAGCGTGCCCGCCTGCTGGCTGTGGGAGAGTGGGAGTCGGCTAGGCCTCTGGCTACAGGCTCTACCGTCACTCAACATAGGTACTATGTTGAGTGACAACACCTTCCGGATCGCTACATGTCTGCGTTTGGGTGCTCCTAGCGGAGCTCCACATCGTTGTCAATGTGGTGAAGCAGTCGACCGCCTCGGTCACCATGGCTTATCCTGCAGTAGGAGCGCTGGCCGGATAGCACGGCACGCCAGCATTAATGACATCATATGTCGGGCTCTTGTCACCGCCGGGGTGTCAGCTGTTTTAGAAACCAATGGCTTGGCACGCGACGATGGGAAGAGACCAGACGGGATGACTATAATGCCTTGGAAGGTGGGTAGGCCTTTGGTGTGGGATGCAACATGTGTCGACACCCTTGCGCCATCCCATCTTCTTAGCACGGCGGGCTGTGCTGGGGCGGCTGCTGCCGGTGCAGAAAACCTCAAACGGCGCAAATATAACAACCTTATTGGGAATTATATGTTTGAGCCGTTTGGGGTTGAAACATTAGGTCCATGGGGTCCGAGTGCGCATCGAGTTTTTCGAGAAATTAGTACAAAGCTCGTCGACTCTTCACGTGACCAGAGGGCTGGCCTTTTCTTCGGCCAGAGAATCAGCATTGCCATCCAACGTGGCAATGCTGCCAGCGTTCTGGGCACGTTTCCCATTGACATCGATGTGGACGAATTTTTTGATGCACAATGAGGTCTTTTCCGTCGCCCTTTTGTATTTGTATATAGGTTTGTTTTTGTTTTTAGAATTTTCAATTATTAAGTATAATCTACTGCTATTACTGTCATTCTCTGATGACTGTCAATTTAATCACCAGTAGGTATATTCTACTGCCTGTCAATTTAATGGCCAGTAGAAATATTCTACTGCATGTCAATTTAATGACCAATAACTAGATTCTACTGCTTGTCAATTAAATGACCAGTACATATACTCTACTGCAATTGTATGCTCTTTGATTTATTATTTTAGCAATCGCTTTGCCCTCACACAACGGTCTATCTAGACCAGACCTCTGACAGGACTAAACGCAATATCGCGCACCAACGGACTACTTGTGTTGCCTCAACATATACCGATTTACGGCTACGACTACGCTTAACCACTGGTACGGTTGAACATACACTACGGCTGATAGACTGAATTACTCGAACTACTACAGCTTGCTCATCAATCATCATTATCGAAATCAACATTGACTGAAAAATGATTACTTGACCCACCATCATCTTCCTAAACCTATAGTGTGTACACTTCTTAGTTCTGAGCGCATCTATTTAAAATTTTTATTGTATTAGGATCACCGATATCAATAGGTTCCTCTAAGCCTTAGCAGTCAGAAACCGTATCAGCTTAGATCATAATTACAACGCTCATGGCACTACTGCTGCAGCAGCTAATGATACTCATGCCACCCATATCGTTATTACGTCAAATAGTTCGACCAACACACACCACTTCACATAGAGTCTACGACTTCTTCTTCTTCGTCGGTACACTCTTGGCAGAGCGGTCGTGGGCATCATGTTGCAGTAAGACTTCGGGTTGCCATAATTTGCCTAACGATGCGACGCCAACCCTCTCTATCGGCTGTTATTCGTGTGTACTTATGCAATGGGCCACCCACTGCAGACTTAATCTGGTCGGTCCATGGCATGGGCGACCTGCCGCGCGCTCTCGTTCCTACCACTCTACCCTGAACTACAAGCCGCTTGATAGAGTCGTTGCCTCGTCGGGACACGTGTCCAAAGAACTGGAGTACTTGAGCTTGGACTATAGCCGATAAACGCTGCCTGATACAGAGTTCTTGAAGGATGGATATATTAGTGCGAAACTCAGTCCACGACACTCCAAGCATTTTCTCCAGCACCACATTTCTAGAGCGTCTATTCACTTCCTCTCAGTTTCTTTCAGCGTCCAGGTCTCGGCTGCGTATAGAAATATGGGGAACACAAGTTCCCGTATGAGCCGGGTTTTCGTGGCTTTGGTGATATTGTGATTCTAGGATGATTCTTGATTCTATTCCTACGACTTCTAGGTTATTACAAAACCAATACAACGATGGTCTCCTTTGAGACCCGTGTCCCCGCTACACCACCAGCTGCCCATCGCCCCCTGAACAACTCACAAGTGAATTGCAGGTACGACTACAGACAAGTGCGTAAAGTGCGACCTAATAACCACGGTATGTGCTCTCCTGCTCGGTGGAGGAACTCTCCTCACTGTTTTCTACGTTTTACTCGTTAGGAGCACTACTTAGAGGCATCTTTTGTATGAGATCGTGAGCGTACTTATTCGTTCTATTACTATTTAAAGATTTCAAAAGATAGTGATCGCGGGATCTACTACTATCATAATGTTACTTTGAAAGTAAACAAGTGAATTAAGATCTGAAGATGAAAATCAATCGATCGAGATCTTTGTAAATCGTTCCGCGACATAAGATCTGTTCTGAATACATGTAATTGACCAATGGTCAGTATTGGTTCATCTTGACTTCCTGGGACCGATCGCCAGTAGAATTTTCTTAATTATGGTAGATGCTAGGACCAAGTGGATAGAGGTTACTTAGGTACCGAGTACGGCGGCGTGCCACACTATAAACCGGTTAAGTGAAGTCTTTGCGCGTTTTGGGTTACCTAAACAGATAGTTACCGATAACGGTCCGCCCTTCACAAGTAGTGACTATTCCAAATTTTTAAACTCAAATGGGGTAGAACATTTATTTACTTCACCTTATCAACCGGCATCAAATGGTGCAGCGGAAAATGCAGTTAGAACGGTAAAAAAAGTAATTAAAAAAGCATTCAGAGAGAAATTAGACGTAATATTATTTTTGAACAATTGCCTATTGCACTATCGTAACACTGAGCACTGTACTACGAGTGAAACGCCGGCGTTGTTAATGTGCGGCCGGAAGCTGCGAACCAAGTTGGATTCGTTGAGACCGGATAGAGGTACTAAGGTTAGGAACGCCCAACAAAAGCAACAGCAGACAAGTGGCGCGGGACACGTGACCTGCGTCCCGGGGACGAGATTTGGCTCCGTCAGTACAGCGAAGGTGATAGGTGGGTACAGGGAAAAGTAGCAGAGAAGATAGGTGCTACGGATTATAGGGTCATTGATGCGATAGGTAGGGAGGCGCATAAACATATCGATCAGCTTAAGCACAGGAAGCGCAGTTCACTTATTAGTCCGGCGAGTCCTCTCCATAGCAAGGGTGAAGCAGTTGTGGATGGTGGAGGGCCCAGCCCGAGCTGTTTGGATGGGCACGCGTCACAGGTAGTCACGGGGGAGGATAAGGATGAAGCTCAGGAATTGTTAAAAGACTGTGAGGAGCCAGCTACACCGGAAGTAATTCAATCATCGCGGTCACCTACTCTTGAGCCGACCCAGTCCCGTCCCATGCGTCAATGCAGGCTAAATAAGCCAGCTAAATATAATGTTTAATTGATTAGCTATAAGGAACTGCTTAAATGTAAAAGTGTATATTAGAATTAAGTCATTAGGATTATGTTATAGTTAGTATTACCCCCTAGTTTAGTACTACCTACGAAGGTAGTTTGTTTGTTTGTTTATGCGTAGGTTTAGACCACACAATTTAGTTTGTATAGTTTTGTTTTGTATTAGCAGTAATTTTAGAATAAAGGTGGAGGATTGTAGTGTGTCTGTAGGACGGTCAGTCCACAATAAATGGTTGCACTAGCAGTACGTGTCTCTTATTTCAATACACTACACCTTTATTGGTTATTTCTGTCAAGTTTCAAGTTTATTAACTGAAGTAATAAGATTCTTCAAAAAAGCTTTAACACCCCTAAATCATCTTTTGGGGGTAGTTTAAAAACAAAATACCTGGATTATTTATTTAGGTTAGTATTTGTGGCAAGTTTCAAGTTAATTGACCCAATAAATCTGATTTTTCCATGCAAACTTCAACACCCCCTAAATCGACTTTGGGGTTTGTTTAAAAAGACTAATAACGATAACCGTTATTTTTTGTTGAGGTTGGTATTTATGTCAAGTTTCATGTTTATTAACCCAAAATATAAGATTCTTTAGAAAAAAATAACAACCCCTAAATTATCTTTAGGGGTAGTTTCGAAAAACTAACAATGAAAGCTTTTATTGTTTATTTCGATTGGTATTTAGGTTGAGTTTCAAGTTTATTAACTGAAGTAATAAGAGTCTTCAAAAAAGCTTTTAACAACCCTAAATCGTCTTTAGGGGGTAGTTTAAAAAAAAAACAACCTTTATTATTCATTAAGGTTAGTATTTGTGGAAGGTTTCAGGTTAATTGACCCAAGAAATCAGATATTTCCATACAAACTTCAACACCCCCTAAATCGACTTTGGCGGTTGTTTCAAATGACTAATAATGATAACCTTTCTTGTTTATTGAGGTTGGTATTCATGTCAGAATCAGAATCAGAAATCATTTATTTGCGAAGAATGTAGGTAACAAAACATAGTTTTGATGGTGTAAAAAAGAAAAAAACAATTGGATCCAGTACATTCTACCATATTGCATGCAACATTAACACTATAACAATCATAAGCATTGCAAATCTATATTAATCAAAATTGTCAGGTGATCAGTTTCTAATGTAATAATATTCTTAAAAGTCAAATTCAATTAATCAAATATTTTAAGGTACTCAGTTTCTAATGTCATATTCTTAAAAGTCAAATTCACTGGAAAAATAATAGTCTTAGTATATAAAATTAGAATATAACAAACGTAATAAATTGAAATATTTTTGAACAATTTCATATGGTGTTATCATTTAAAAACTCGCTAACAGTGTAATAGCATGTTTCAACTAGAAGTTTCGTTAATTTATTTTTGAAAAAATGAGATGTATCATTTTTAATGTCATTAGGTATTTTATTGTAAATAACTGGTCCCATATGCATGATATTCTTTCTTAATAAAGCTGTTTTGAAACTACCTGTATGAAGTAGGCCTTTGTATTGGGATCTCAGTAATGCCGGTCTTGAAGAATGATTTATCATTGTTTCAAAAAGATTAAGGTTCTTTTTAACAAATAATGCTACCTACAGAATATAGAGTGATGGAAAGGTTAATAATTTTAGGGATTTAAACAGAGGGATACAGCTGTCTGTTGAATGTATGCCGGTCATTAATCTCAAACAATATTTTTGGGCTCTGAATACCCTTTCTCGTTCACTGCCATTCCCCCAAAATACTACACCGTATCTTAATATAGAGGCAACCAGACCATGGTAAGCTAAAATGATGGTGTTAATATTAACTTTTTTCGACAAGTTATAGAGAATATAAGCTCCTCTACTTAACTTTTTGCAGACTTCTTCGCCTGCGGTTTCCAAGATAATTGGCTGTCAATAACTATCTACCTAAGAATTTAGCAACATTAGTCTTGTCAATATTTTGTCCATTGTATTCAATTTTTAAAGGATCTGGGTGCAAACGATGAAAGAAATGCATAATCTTTGTCTTTTGTAAGTTAATAATTAGATTATTAGAGTTTAGCCAATTAATTATTGATTTTAATGTGTCATTAATGTCTATTTCATAATTGGCTTTTTCCATGCATTTTACTAACGCTATGCTATCATCAGCGAATAACACCATCGGCTGTTGCACTTTTCTCGGAAGATCATTGATGTACATAAGAAATAATGGAGCTGCGATGACACTCCCCTGCGGAACTCCGAATTTGACTTCTCTACTATCAGATAGGTACTTAAATTCCATTTTACGTCTAGCACATATTCTTGAGATTTCTGTATGTTGTTTACGATTACTAAGGTACGATTTTATAAGGCTCAACACATTTCCTCTAATGCCGTAGCTGTCAAGTTTTTGTAGCAGGATATTATGATTAACGTAGTCAAAGGCTTTGGTCATGTCAGTGAATATAGCACAAACTGGTGTTTTTTTGTCAAGATTTGTCATTATATTATGAATTAAGTCATATATCGCCATGTTAATGTTTTTATTCTTTCTGAATCCCTTTTGCTCATTGCTCAGAATGAGTTCTTATCTAAAAATGAAAAAATTGTTTCATACATTAGTTTTTCGAAAATCTTGGAGAATACCGAGACAAGGGCAACTGGTCTGTAGTTTGACATGTCTTCTTTGCTATCTTTTTTATGTAATGGTTTTATAATTACTGTTTTTAGGCTATTTAGAAAAATGCCTGCGTTTATACATAATTCATTATATGACACAAGGGAAGAGCTATAACATCAGCAACAAATTTCACAACAGAAATTACTATTCCATCATATCCGAAACTTTTTTTGTTTTTCAATTGTTTAATTATTCTTATTATATCAGACGGTATTACCGGAGCCATAAATATTGAGTTTGGATTGTTCTTTACCCAAATGAACTCGTTATTATTATTATTTGCAGAGTTTTGGACTTGATCGACAAAAAAAATATTGAATGAATCTGCAATTTTCTTCGCATCCCTAATAATAGAGTTGCCTATCTTGATTTGCCTGATGGGATCTTTAGTCTGGTTACTACCATTTATTATTTGCCAAGATGCTTTAGACTTATTCGGTGCTCTTTTTATAATGTGGTTATTTTGTGCTTTTTGTGTGAGTTTTTTTTTTTTTTTGAATCTTTGTGAATATAATTTGAAATTATTTTTGTTTTCTATTGACGGTGATTTTCTATATTTCCATAATAATTGTCGTTGTTTCTGTCTACAAGTCGTCTGTCAAGTTCTGTCAAGTTTGATGTTTATTAAACCGAAATAAAAGATTCTTCAAAAAAAAAAAAAAAAGTATTTATTATATACTTTA
The DNA here is from genome assembly GCA_949775005.1 of Orthosia gothica. Classification (NCBI taxonomy): domain Eukaryota; kingdom Metazoa; phylum Arthropoda; class Insecta; order Lepidoptera; family Noctuidae; genus Orthosia; species Orthosia gothica. The sequence continues at coordinate 4,389,706 of OX459046.1, read as the reverse complement.
TTGTACACCAAGTTAATAACATTACATACGGAAACCTTAAAATAACAACAACATACAAAAGGCGGCCTTATCGCGATCTGCGATCTCTTCCAGGCAACCCTGAATGGAGAGAGATAGCCTGGACACGACATGGGGTTGCACTTGGTGCAATATTAAAATTAAATAATAAGTTATAACAGAAGCACCAAATATAAAATACTAAAATAGATACATAAATACATACATACATTTATAAATATACAGGCAAGAAAACAATACAGCTCCAACAAGAACATGATTACAGTGACAGGTAGTGCTCTTTTACCAGTCTTTTAAATATCGGTAGTGATTGCGCGCGTTTTATTGTCACAGGCAATGCATTCCATAGACGAGCGGCCTGGACAGTAAATGATTTGTCTAGGAAGATAGTGGAATGCATTGGCATTTTAAGTTTCAAGTTATCCGATGACCTAAGAACCTTCGTGTGCGAGTCACATAAAAAGTGAAATTGGTTTTTGAGGTAAAGAGGGGTAGACGGGATAAATAGTATATTATACAGGAGGGAAAGAATATGAGCATTCCGGCGAAGGCGAATTGGCAACCACTTGAGTTTTTCGCGGAATTCAGAAACATGGTCATATTTGCGCAAACCGAATATGAACCTTATACAAACATTTTGAAGTCGCTCAAGTTTATCAAGTTGTACTTCAGTGAGGTCAAGATAGCTGGCATCAGCATAATCAAGGATGGGTAGAAGAAGAGATTGTGCAAGCGCAATCTTGGTGGCAGTCGGCAGAAAATTACGCAGTCTTCTCAGAGATCCAGCAGATGCGAATAGCTTGCGGCTAACTTCCTGTAGCTGGGCAGTCCAAGAGAAGTTCCTGTCAATAAATATCCCCAAGTTCTTCACCTTCTCGCTAAATGGTACAACAGAGTTGTCAAAATAAACTTGGGGAACAGTCGTCCAGTCGATCCTTGAGACCAACCTTGAACTGCCCACCACCGAAACTTGCGTCTTTATAGGGTTCACCGTAAGTCCGTGCCTCTTGCTCCAGTCGCATATACGGGCCAGATCATCATTTATAGTCAAGATAGCCTCAGAAAGATTACCAAGAGGAGATCGCGTGTAAATTTGAAGATCATCTGCATAAAGGTGGTAGGAAGAAATTAATTCGTTGGATATTGAGTTAATAAAAACTGCGAAAAGTAAGGGAGATAAAACGCCGCCCTGAGGTACCCCGGCAGAAGTACTACACCAGGAAGACAAGGTCTCTCCGATGCAAATATGTTGTCGGCGACCAAACAGGTAACTACGAAACCAGTCAACAACCGAAGGAGATATGTTAAGAGAGCAAAGGATGCCAAGTAAAACATCGAAATCTACTGTATTAAAGGCATTACTGAAATCCAGTAGAGCCAAAACCGTTAGATTACCCATCTCCATGGCAGACCTTATATCGTCCGTAATATTCAGAAGCGCTGTAGTTGTGCTATGACCAGGGCGGAAGCCGGACTGGAAGGGGTTAAGGAGATTATTTTTGGAGAGAAAGGTGCTTATTTGGTTGTGGAAAAAAAAAATAACATCCCCTTAATCATCATTTAGGGGTAGTTTCGATAAATTGATAGTGTCAATCTTTATAATTTACTTAGAATACTATTTATGCTAAGTTTCAAGAATTTTGGCCGAAGGAATTAGATTTTTCATACAAACTTTCAACCCCCTTTTTATTCACTTAGGGGTGGAATTTCCAAAAATCCTTTCTTAGTGCACACTTACGTCCTTTTTGGAATATTTCTGCAAATTTCATGCTCCTAGGCTCAGCAGTTTTGGCTGTGCGTTGTTTGATCAGTCAGTGAGTCAGTCAGTCAGTCAGTCACCTTTCGCTTTTATAGATACATAGATTTTAGAAGTATTATCCCAGTGAGGGTAAAATAAAAACACATGGTGTAGCACGTAAACTTCTGACTTCATAAATTTTAATCAAAAATAATAAATAATCATGTCGACATCGGATGGTCATTCTGCAACACCAAAAGTCACCTTGCGGACATCGGCTCGTCATACTACAACACCGAAAAAGTTGCCTCGCGGCCCGCGCGCCGCTCGCCAGGGAAGAAAACTCAAAACACTCAGTCCGTCGCATGCTGCATACCGCGTCACACGTCTCCTATGCCTCCGCGCCACCGGCGCGTGCCCGCTCAAGTCGCGTATTTCTCCCACTGTTATATTATGCCTATGTTTCCAATATTCATGTTATTACCAGTGTATGTGACGATAACGATTCATTATACGAAGTTTGGTTTGAACTAAAGATTTCGCCCTATTTAATCTCGTGCCCCGCAATAAAACCCCTCACAGTGACGCCCAACTCGTGGAGTCAACTTCGTTGTACTTTTTTTTCTTTTTTTTTTTTTGTTCCGGGGTGGAAAATCCTCATCGGATGTCTTCCGCCCTGGGGGGCGGAGGGGTCTGTCAGACTCCTACTGACTAAAAACCACCCCGGTGTTCCATCTCACACTTACGCTGGGGGCCGCGGGAACAATGATACTTCCGCAACCCTCAGCTAGTGCCGGACGGCCTGTGCGGGCCACGGTCTCGGGTTGGAGGGGGAGTGAGGTGTTTGACACCCCCCGCGACGTCTAAGAGGGGCGCACGTGGAACACTACGCGCCGCCACCTCGGGTCCTGATGTGTGGGGGGCGACGGACGTCCCCGAGTCCACCACCCCTGGACCCATTTAGGGGGGCTGGAAGAGGGCGTTGTCCGCCCTCCGCCGACGCCCGGCGCGTCAGCTGCGGATCGGGTAAGCAGATGAAATCTCCCTCTCCCTCTCCGCAGCCTCCTTCTGCGAGACGACTGTTTCGCAGAAGGATACCACCGCGTCCCAGGACTCCCCGCTGCCGACCATAGACTCGACTACGGCCGGCAGCGACAGGTCACTGCCTACTTCAGAGATGAGGGCACGGCGTGGCTGCTCCCAAGCGGCACACTCTGCCAGCGTATGCCGCGCCGTGTCCTCCCGGCAGTCGACGCAGTGGTGACACCGGGCGTCCGGCTCCCTGTTTATGCAACACAGGTACTTCCCGAAGCAACCATGCCCCGAGAGCACCTGCGTCACCCGAAACGACAGGGAGCCGTGCCTCCTCCCGAGCCAGCGCTCGAGCACTGGCCGGACCGCCTCGATGGTAACGAGGCCGGCGGTAGGGCGTAAAAGCCTATCCCGCCATTCCGCCACCAGAACCTCGCGGAGCTGAGACTGACGCAACTCCATATGTCGCTGCATCAGCCCTTCGCCCCGCGCCCGCGCTTCCTCGCGCCACCGGTACAGTGACGCGAGTACCTTTGCCTCCAGGTCCCAGGGCGGTGATCCGGCCAGTACGCAAGCCGCCTCGTAGGAGATCGTGCGATACCCCCTAATGACTCTGACGGCCATCGCTCTCTGCGGTTGCCGCAGAACAGCGATGCTGCCGGCCGTCAGGTCAGTCGCCCAGATCGGGGCCCCATACAGGGCCATCGATCACATGATCCCCACGTAGAGCCGCCTACAGGCGGCGCTCGGGCCCCCGAGATTGGGAAGCAACGTTGACAGCGCCCCAGCCGCGCCCAATGACTTGGGCGCTAGCCGCCGGAAGTGGGGGCCGAAATCCCACCGGCTGTCGAGCACCAATCCTAGGTACTTCATGGTAGACTCGACAGCGATTCGAGCCCCCCCAACCACGATGTGGGCATCGGGCGGCGGCGCCCGCCGGGGACCATGAAAGACCATGGCTTCCGACTTGTTGAGGGCCACCTCCAGGCCAAGGCGCCGTATGCGGCTCACCACCTGTGAGACCGCAGCCGTCGCCAGCAACGCTGCCTCCCTGTACGAACTCCCCCGGGCGGTGACCAGCGTATCGTCCGCGTAACACGTCAGGTCTACGCCCGGTTGGAGTTCGCCCCTCAGCACCTAGTCGTACCCAATGTGCCACAGGGGCGGGCCCAGGACCGAGCCCTGTGGAACACCGCACGACATGCGGTGCTGGTTTCCGACGCCATCACGTCCCACGTAGGTGACACACCTCTCCGCCAAATAAGCCCCGACGATGCGGCGGAGGTAGGGAGGCACTCGATGATACCGCATTGCCTCCCGAACACAACTCCAGGGCAGGGTGTTGTAGGCGTTGGAAATGTCCAAGGACACCGCCAACATCACCCCACCCCGGGACATCGCTTCCTCCGCCAGGACTCTCACCTGCGATATCGCGTGGATGGTGGAGCGTCCATGCCGAAAGCCGCACTGGCTTTCGTCCAGGTCCGGCCCCTCTCTATACAAGTGACTGACGAGGCGGGCAGCGATAATCCGCTCGAACAGCTTACCCACCTCGTCTAGCAGCACTATGGGCCGGTACGCGGACGGCGAGTCCGCAGGGCGCCCCGCCTTCCTGAGCAGGACCAGACGACCAGATTTCCACAAAGTGGGAAACTGGTCCCGCTCAAGGCACGCTGTGAAGAGTCCTCTCAGCCAGGGCTCTAGCTCCTTCAGAGCGAGGGCTAACACGTGGCCGTGGATCCCGTCGGGCCCCGGAGCCACGTTCTTGGCCCGGAGTCGAATCACGGCCGCCCTCATCTCTGCCTGTGTCACCTCTGGGACGCTGATGGCGTCCTCCTCTGTAGACTCTGCGGCCGTGGGCAAAGCCATCGGTGGCGGGATGTGCTCCACTCTCGCCGGGAAGAGGGCTGCGACTACTTCCTCCAGCAGCTCAGGTTGGAGACTCTCCGTAAGTGGAGGCGCGGCGGCTCGAAGTTTCCCTCGAACCGCTCGATAAGGGCGCCCCCACGGATCCCCGTCTAGAGTCTCCAACATCTCCTCCCTGGCTCGCTTCTTCGCCTCGCCGATGGCCAGCCGCAGAGTCTCCGTCGCCGCGCGGTACACCTCATACCGCGCGGTTTCTTCGTCAGGGACCCGCAGACGTCTCCTCCGGTATCGGGTGTACTGGCGTCTGGCCGCTACGCACGCGACACGCAATTGTGCGATCTCGGCGGAACACCAGTACACCTGGCGCCTCGCTGATTGTGCGTGGACCCGGGGCATGGATGCGTCGCTGATTTGCGTCATCGCCCCGCGGAACCACAGCGCCTCCTGTTCGACGTCGACGGGTCCGGTTGTTGCCGACTCCCGGATCCAGGCCTGAACAATGGTGGCCTCCTCGAGAAGTTCCCTGTCGATGCGCTTGCGCGCCCAGCGCGGACCGCCCGTTCGCGGGGCCGGTGAACCGCGGCCGCCTGCGGTCTGGGTGGAGACGTCGAAACGGATATATCTGTGATCTGATAACGTCTCCACCTCCACGGCGACATGCCACTCGCGGACACGGCTCGCGACAGCAGGGCTAGCAAACGAACCGTCTACTATTGAACCGCCCCGCTGCCGCACGCACGTTTGGACCGAGCCCCGGTTTAGGACGACCAGGCCAGTGGTGACTGCCCAATCTTCCAGCACCTCACCCCTAGCATCGGTTACTGGAGATCCCCACGCCGAAGACTTGGCATTGAGATACCCTAGCAACAGCACAGGGCGAGGGTGGAGTCGGCCTACGACGGCACCCAACTCGACAAGGAAACTCTCGAAGTCGGCGAGACTCTTGTTGGGCGAAAAATACGCACCAACTATGCCAACGCCGTCCGCCAGGGTGGCAACCCAGCCGTGACCTCGGAAGGGCTGACAAGAGCCCCGCCAATGATGGCCACCAAACCATCGGGGTCTCCAACCCAGTTGTCTCTGGGTGGGACTAAATACGGCTCGGCGACCACAGCCACGTGAATCGACCACTCTGCCATGCTCTGGAGCAAGAGATCCTGAGCTCTGGCAGAGTGGTTGATATTGCCCTGGAGGAAATGGTAGAGCGCCATTATGCGCAATCCATTCCCTCCACGCCATTCCTAGGCCGGGAGTCGGCCGAAGGGCAGCCAGGTTGACGGGGGAGTAAAGAGCCCCCGGCAACCTTGGCCCTCCTTCTCTTCTGCTGCTGCGCGGGTGCGCCACAGGCCTTTCCGCCCGCTCTGTGCCCAGCGGGCCTCCCTGCAGCTGTACAGAGGCTGCAGTTTGGCGCCGCGGAGCACTGGGCCACCTTGTGGCCGGGCTCACCGCAGCGATAGCACTGCTCGCTGCGGTCTGTTTCGGCGGTGCATCGTGCCCTGACATGCCCAACGTCCAGGCAACGATAGCATCGCAATGCCCTGGGTTGCAGCAGCTTCACCCTTGCTGAAACCCACCCCACCAACAGACGCCCACCTTGAGCGACCTTGTTTGCCGCCGCCACCGGGCACCGCACCCAAATCATGCTGAGCCCGGTAGCGTCGGCGCGGATCTCGCCAGTCCGCACATCCTCAGATGGACATCCACCGGCTCGGGCGATGGCCGACACGACCTCAGCTGGGGTTGTCGAGTCATCCAGACCGTCGATCCGCAGCTCAGCCGTCCTCTTCTTTCGACGGCGGCTCCTCTTTACCACCGTCGTCCAGGCCTCCGTGAGGGGGCCAGGTGGCGTCGGTGGGGTCGCAGCCACCGACTGATAAGGGGGCTCGGTCATACCCTCAGCGGACTTGCCAGCCTCCTGCCCGGCTCTTCTGGTTTCAACCGCTGCGGCCGCCGGGCCCGGTTTTGCGGGCGCCGCCTTTTTCCACTTATCCGCAGCGAGCGGTGGGCGTAGGTTTTCGGCCGGCAGTCTCGCGTCTATGGCCTCTAACCGGGCACCCACCATTTGACCACACTGCATCATGCAGATGCGTGCGATCTTTTCAACTTCTGCGTCCGCAAGTGCAGAGGCTGACGATGGGACCGGGGATTGAACCGACGAAGGGGCCAGCGATGGGGCCGTGACGGAGGAACCGGCTGCTGCCTTCTGGGCAGCAAACTGCCGCTTGAGGTCCTCCAACTCGAAACGGAGACAGCTGTGCTCCTCCCACAACTTCGCCGTCTCCTGCGTGGTTGTTCGGCTACTGAGGACCTCCACTGCCTCCTGGATGCCGTCCACCGCGTCTTTCAAGGCACGCGTGAACGTGCCCTTCAGGTTGCCCGATTTGGTGGCAACCTTCAGGACGACATCCAGGCCGTCTCTCACTTGGCGACTGAGCGCCACCGCCGATGCATCCACCGTCCGAGCCTGGCGCCGCTCTCGTGCCTGTCGGGCCAACTCATTGACCTCGTCTTCCGCGACAGCCCGTTGCTGCGCCCGCTTTGCGGCATTCGCCTCCGCCTTGTTTGCCCCTAGCAGGGACGTAGTGGAGCCACCGCTCTGGTCCGCACTCATGTGCCCGGGGTCGCTTTGCACGGTCTCTGCCGGGGCAGGCGTGTCGGGCCGAGACAAGAAGCAACCCCGCACGTCATGCTCTGGCACCCGTGTGATGGTCCCCACCGCGCGACCCCGCCCTCTACGTCCGGTTGAAAGCTTTGGGGCAACCCTGAGTCCTTACTGCGCGGACGCTTCCTCCAAAATTTGGAGGTGCCACGCGAGCCCTGATCAGACAATTTGCCTCTAGGATCTGAGCCTCCTCGGCTCTTGTTGCCGCCGACGACGGCAAGAGGTACGTCCACATGGGGACCTGAGCCTCCTCGGCTCTTGTTGCCGTCGGCGACGGCAAGCGGTGCATCCACGTCGCGCAGTTGCTCCAGGTTAACCTGGAGCTCCTTTTCTCGCTCGTGGCGCAGGTCGGCGGTGGTCTTCCGGCCCGCGAGACTATTGGTGCCCCCCTCAGATACGATGGGGCTGCCCTCTAGGAGGTCCCTAGAGAGGCGGGACTCTCCCTTGAAATTAGCCGCCCGCCCCAACTGTCCACAAAACGCGGGTGGGCAGCTGGAGCCGACGTTGCCCAGGGAGCGCCGCGTGGAGGCTTTCAACCTGCACCCCAACTTCGTTGTACCTTTTTTTTTTTTTTTTTTTTTTTTAGCGTGGAGAAATGCTCATGCATACTGCGCTACCACGGGGAGATAGCGCAGTTATGTGGGACTCTAACCCACTAAAACTCCACGGTGTCCACCTGTGCCGCTTATGGTGGGAACACGGGCACGCGTTAGCATACATCCGCGAACCCGCCGCGGCTGTCCGTCTCCGGACCCTCCTCTGGGGTTAACCCCATCACCGGCGCACCAGAACACACAGTACGCCGTGACCACCCAGGGGACCAAACCAGCACTTGGGTACCAGACAACCCCGTGTAGGCACCGTTGGTCCCCCTGTGACGAGTCAGGACAGTGGCCCCGCCACCTACCACTTTTCGGCCGCAGGGGATAGGGAGAGCGGCCAGCGCTATACCGACACTCCTCCTCCCCTGCAGCCCCACCGCGTCCGCCATCAGACGGTGGCGACCCCGTGCAGGCCGTCGAGGGTAGGGCGAGCGGCGCACCGTAATACCGGCACTCCTCTCCCGCCGCGGCCTCCGAACCCTCAGCCGCGATGCCTTCCATACCACATCGCGGCCCGCCTCAGTTGCGATGTCGCCTAGGCAACACCGCAACCTACATGTTGGCCGCTACGTCGTCGGCTTATCGGCAAAAGCCCTGACGAGCGGCCCCTCCTCGGGTTCCTATTGGCTTCACCGTGGTTGTCCAAGCCACGGCTACTGAGCCCCCCCGCCTCGACAATGCGGGAACCCACCGGGGGGGAACTTCGTTGTACCTAACCTAACTATTAAATTCAGTGCGGTGATTAACTAAACGATTTAAAAACGAGATACGTGTGCGTGTGAAAATACCTATCCAGCGTGCGTATGAACCCAGCGCGAAGTAGTTCGCCGTCCGTTTGCCGCCGGCCCGACATGATGCCGTCGCCGAGGAAAACACGTGCAAGAAAAAACGACGAAGACAAACGTAGCGCTGATGACGAATCGCCGCCGACCGGGATGACTTTCACCGACCGGCAGGTGAACCACCTCGTGATGTCCATCACGCAAAATCAAGCAAAAGCTACCCGCCTGCTCATTGGAAACCTCATCGCGTCGAGCAATCGAAACCACCCAATATACCAGACGCCAGCACAAGTACCTCGACACCTAACCCATTCGAGATGTCCCAGCCACGCCCCAGCAACTTCGCGAAGTGTACGGCGCGCTTCGACGGCGCCGCCCGCAATGCAGACGTGCTGGAAGCATTTATAGACGCCATAGAAGTCTATAAGGAATGCTTGCACGTTAGCGATGAACATGCACTACGAGGCATGCTCATGCTGACTGTCGACGCCGTGTGGTGGCAAGGTATAAAAACTTCGGTGACGTCGTGGAACGACGCTCTCCAGCGATTGCGAGGAATGTACGGAACGCCGCAACCGGGATACAAATATTTTCCGCCGAACAAGGATTCGAACTTTCCGATGAGTTTATCGCGAAAATTCGTGCATTATTAGCTAAATTACCGTATAGTGTACCGGAAATTATTAAAATAGATATATTTTACGGACTTTTAGATCGGAGGATTAGGAAACGTGTGCCTCGTGATTCGGCGACCGAACTCAAAAAAAATATCGAGAAAGTAAGGTTTGTAGAAGAGTCCCTGGCGGAGGTAAGTGTTTGTTTACCAATAACTAAAGTTGCAACGCGAGCCGACTGTCCATTCGATAATAATAAAAGTCATGCTAATAATCATAAAATAACAACACAACTTCCTAAGGGCCTGGCCACAGTTTCTGGCGTTGCGGGGCGCGGTGCGGCGAGAGGCGCGGCGGTCGGCGTGATTTGCGGTGGTATGCTACAGCTAGAATAGTTGCGACCGCGGCGGCGTCAGCGGTGGACGTATTTGGAGAACGGCTAAACTATTAAAATGCCCCTATCAAAAGTGGCACGGTATTGCCTTGAAACAAGTGCGTTCTTAGCTCAAGATATTATTCAGTCAAGAATAGAAATGCACCCAGTTAACCAGAAAAGGAGAGAACTTGACGAATTTCACACTCTTTATTATGAATATAGGAACTATCTCGATAATTTTTTGAATATACGAGGGCAAGCATAGAAACTTTTGATTATATAATCGGCTACATACATGAAGACTTGAAAGCTAAAGTTAATTTCACGAAAATTGTTTTACCTCTAGAACAGCTGTTTCTACTACTCAGTATTTCACTAATAAATTGTTCCATATCATTATTCCATATCATCATTATTTTTATGAGCTCAACGCGCGATATAATAGTTATTTATGCTACAAGTGCGGAAGGTAGGTGATTTCCGATGACTGACATTTTTATTCACGAGCGAGCGAAGCGAGTGAGTGTATAAATCGACACGAGTCGGAAATCATGTTACGTACGTGTATCATACAACATTTTACTATGCGTCGTGCGAGGAAATAAATAAATTAATAAAATGAAATTAATAAAATGGCGGGCGTATTCAAGCGCGTTCAGCATATCCACAGATTAACTAATAGTTCCTCGGGCAAATCTACTGCGCATGTGCAAATAGCTGTCACATCGTAACGCAATAAGGCACGAGCAAAATATACGTTCTGCCAAACATATTTAATTAATATTTAAAATTAATTTATTGATCAAAATCTAAATCTAAAGTATTTAAAAACGCCTAAAATGAAGTATTAGTTTTATTCTACATTTTATATGAATGATAATCTGTACATAACTATTTTTTTAAACTTTTCTCAAATAATAAAAACTCTATGCGTTGGGCTGACGTTGGAGTTAAAAATAAAAAACCGGCCAAGTACAAGTCGGACTCGCGCACGAAGGGTTCCGTACTTGGTAAATTGCGATTTACGATTTATGACGTATTAAAAAAAAACTACTTACTAGATCTCGTTCAAACCAATTTTCGCTGGTAGTTTACATAGTAATGTACATTATATATTTTTTTTAGTTTTATCATTCTCTTATTTTAGAAGTTACAGGGGGGGGGACACACATTTTACCACTTTGGCAAAGTCTCTCGCGCAAACTATTCAGTTTAGAAAAAAAATATATTAGAAACCTCCATATCATTTTTGAAGACCTATCCATAGATACCCCTTACGTATGGGTTTGATGTTTTTTTTTGTTATAGTTTCTGTTTCAAGTATGGGAACCCCCAAAATTTATTGTTTTATTTTTATTTTTGTGTGAAAATCTTAATGCGGTTCACAGAATACATCTACTTACCAAGTTTCAGCAGCATAGTTCTTATAGTTTCGGAATAAAGTGGCTGTGACATACGGATGGACAGACAGACAGACAGACAGACAGACATGACGAATCTATAAGGGTTCCGTTTTTTGCCATTTGGCTACGGAACCCTAAAAAGTAAGTAAGTAAGTAAGTTAAAAATACAGGAAAGAAAAAGCACTAGTGAAAAAAGTGACACTTTCCGCACAGTTTGGCTGCTTGGAAAACCGCTCTTTTCGAGGACGTGCATTGTAAACAATAGTTATTTATGCTACAAGTGCGGAAGGTAGGTGATTTCCGATGAGTGGCATTTTTATTCACGAGCGAGCGAAGCGAGTGAGTGGATAAATCGACACGAGTCGGAAATCATCTTACGTACGTGTATCATACAATATTTTACTATGCATTGTGCGAGGAAATAATAAAAATAATAGAATGAAATTACTAAAATGGCGGGTTTATTCAAGCGCGTTCAGCATATCCACAGATTAACTAATAGTTCCTCGGGCAAGTCGGGCATATCTACTGCGCATGTGCGAATAGCTGTCACATCGTAACGCAATAAGGCACGAGCAAAATATACGTTCTGCCAAACATATTTAATTAATATTTAAAATTAATTTACTGACCAAAATCTAAATCTAGAATAATTAAAAACGCCTAAAATAAAGTATTAGTTTTATTTTACCTTTTATATGAATGATAATCTGGACATACTAATTTTTAAAACTTTTCTCAAATAATAAAAACTCTATGCGTCGGGCTGACGTTGGAGTTAAAAATTAAAAAAGTACAGGAAAGTAAAAAGCACTAGTGAAAAAAAGTGACACTTTCCGCACAGTTTGGCTGCTTGGAAAACCGCTCTTTTCGAGGACATGCATTGTAAAATTATTTGTTTCGATCGTGCGATGCCTGAATGCGTCCACCGATGCCGCCGCGCGCGCCGCTCTGGGCTGTGGCCGCCTCGATACTCGCTAGTACATTTTTTTCACTCGCACACCGCGCAGCCCGTCGCCGCTGCGTGCCGCGCGACTCTCACCACGCCGCAGGTCGCGCCGCAGTGCGCGTCGACGGTAGCTGTTGCATACTTCATAAGTTGTCTACCATTTGTTTTCGTCGCTCAATGCTTGCAGCGCCTCACACCGCGCCGCAATCCACGCCGCGCTTGGCTGTGGCCAAGTGGTAAAAGTAGTAGTTCTACGTTTAACCCTTCAACTGCGATAGTATCCAATATTAACCCTTCATGTGCTACATCCGACCCTAGTTCGTACGAAAATACGAAACAAAAGCGAACCCGACCTCGATGCACTATTTGTAAAAGGTTTGGTCACACGTCAGACGAGTGTCGTAATAAGTTTGATAAGTCAAAACCAAATAACGTAGAAAATCAAAGGCCGGATATCAAGGAAACTGACTTGCGATGTTACGGTTGCGGACAACCGGGTGTTATACGATCAAAGTGTAATATTTGTAAGAATAGTCCGGCCGCTAGTAAAGTTAGTTTTCAGAGCGCAGATATAGAGGGCGCTCAAAGTACGCGATCTACTATTCAAATAAAAATCGCAAGTTACACAGGTGCCGCTATTTAGGAAACGGGAGCGACGCACTGCACCGCGGGCCCAATGTTGTATGACCTATTAGTAGGTAATGGTGAAGAGGTTTTAGACACGCAACGCAATGTTGGACTCGCAGACGGCTCCCAGAATGTGCGTAGAGCGCTTATTTGCAACATAATTGTAAACTTAGAAGGACGGAAGATACCTACCTCCTTCCTTGTGTTTCCTGGTGCAAAGACGGGAACGCTGCTCGGACGCGATTTCATAGTAGACGCAGGGATTGTACTGAACCTACCTCAAAGCATGTGGAGTTTCACTGATGCCCCGATGCAGATATTTCCTTTCCTGCAATCATTTAATTTATTACCTGTTGACACACAGAACTTTGCGCGTTGATGTCCCGAAAGTGACCTTGAGAGAAGAAGAAGGTTCGATCCTGACTCCAGACCAAAAGGTTCAACTCAAAGGTGAACCGTGAGCTCCAACCAGTTCACCGCCGAAGGCCCACCGACCGAGTACGCTGTACACCGGATCAAGGTTGATGAAAAACAGGAACCTATAGCTTCGCCGCCGTACCGAATTTCACACAGCCGCAAAGAAATCCTGGAAAAAGAATAGCAAATACTGTTAGATGCAGATATAATCGAAGAATGCGAATCCCCCTGGGCAGCGAACGTGGTACTCGTTATGAAGAAGAATGGAGGTGTACGCTTGTGTGTGGACTACCGCAAGTTAAACTCAGTGACAGAACCTAATCGCTACCCCTTACCAAGGATAGAAGACATCTTACACGCTGCTAAAACGACGAACTACATGACTACCAGCGATTTAAGATCTGGGTATTTTCAAGTGAGCCTGAATGAAGAAGAACGGTACAAAACGGCTTTCGTTACGTATTTAGGGATATACAGGTTTAAAAGAATGCCCATGGGCCTATGAAATTCAGGAGCCACCTTTCAAAGGTTGATTGACCGATTTAAGTCAAACTTGAAAGAAGTCTCTATCCTAGGATAACTTGATGGCCTAGTGATTCTGTCCGAAACGTTTCCTAAACACTAAGCAGACTTAGAAGCAGTATTTGACAGGCTTAAAATGTTCAACTTAAGAATCAACCGAGAGAAGAGTTTCTTCGCCAGAGATTATATAAAAATTGTAGGACATGTTATTGTTCCAGGAGGTATACAATTAGACCCTGAGAAGACAACAGCTGTTTCTATAATGCCACCACCAAAAAATGTAAAGCATTTGAAGACTTTTTTTACAGACATCCAGCTGGTTTCGTCGATTCATACCGAACTATGCTGAAGTTGCCAGAGCGTTAACAGACCTTTTAAAGAAGGACAGGACCTGGACGTGGTCACAGAAACCACAAGAAGCGTTTGATCACATCAAAAAACTTCTAGTCTCAGCACCGATACTGCGCCAGGCAGACGGAACCAAACCGTTCACACTAAGGACGGATAGCAGCGGTTACTGTCTCGGTGCAGTACTTATGCAAGGAGAACAACAAGACGAACGGCCTGTGGAGTACGCGAGCTACTTGCTCAATCCCGCCGAAAGGAACTACACAATCACCGAGAGAGAAGCATTAGCCGTCGTGTGGGCGATAAATAAGTTCAGAGGATACATTGAAGGATCCGAAGCAACAGTAAGGTCCAATCACCAGCCCTTGTGTTGGCTGATGAGTATCTAGTCACCCAGTGGGCGATTAGCAACATGAGCGTTGACATGACAAGAATATAACCTAAAGATTGAGTATATACCAGGGAAGTCAAACGTAATCGCTGATACCTTATCGGGCCCGGCGTGCTCAGAAAACGTATGTTGCGACCTTTGCCTCACGGTTGTTGATATGCCATCTAGAAAACCCCGAGACATTAGAGAAAACCAGCTCGTGGACCCCGACATCAAGAAAATCGTTAAAGAACTAGAGATCCGTTACCGACGATCCGTTTAGGGGGAGGAGCTGTGCAGACAAGGGATATACCCTGTCTGATGGAATCCACTACAGATACGGCACAGAAGCAGATGATGAAGAAACAGCTTGCTTACTCGTTCCAACACATGAGAGAGACAAGATCTTACAGGAATTTCACGACGCACCAACGGCAGAACACTTTGGAGCTGAGCGAACTCAACATCGCCTACGATCGAAGTTCTATTGACGGCCAGGGATGAGACAGTTCATTACCAATTACGTAAAAAAATGCGTACCGTGTCAGCGATACATACTAGATGCTAGGAAGCCAGCTGGACTCCTTTAGACGCCCACAAGCACGCGCAGATTCGAAGTCGTAGCGGTAGATCTCTTCGGCCCATTACCTGTAACGCCTGAAGTTAACAAATGGATACTTATACTAGGATGTATGCACCCGCTGGGTAGAAGTGTTTGCCTTGTCCAACACGCTACCAGTTTGGAGTGTGCGAAAACGTTGATAGCCGAAGTTTTCTTACGCTATGGTGTGCCTAGACGCGTGATCAGCGATGTGCAATTTATTAGTGAAATGATGCAGCAAGTGTGCCATACTTTCGGTATTACTCAATCTCTCACTCCGATGTACCACCCGGAAGCGTGACTTGAAACCCCAAATAGCCATCCTAGTAAAGTAGGACCATCATACCTGGGATACTCACCTAGCGGCCATTCGTTTCGCGATGAACACGGCTGTTACAGGAAGCACAGGTTACTCACCCGCGTTCTTGATGTTCGGACGAGAAATCCGCGCCCCAGCCAACGTCCTAACGGACATGAAATCAGTTATGGAAAGCGAAAATGTCATTACAGGGATAACGTCTTATCTGAAGAAGATGCCTGATATTCTTCTTGATGCACGAGACATACATGACAGAACCCAAGCCGTCCAAAAGCGATACGCCGATGAACACCGCCGGCCCAGTCCCGATTATGTTGTAGGCGATTTGGTTTTGCTGAAGACACAAGAAGCTAACGATGCCAGCCGAGGCCAAACAGCAAAATTTATACCACGACGTGACGGGCCATATCGTAACAAGGAACCAGTTAGCGCGACGACTTACCTCTTAGAGCGAACCAGCGACAGTTCCTTAGTGGGCAAATATCATGTGTCCCAACTAACACCATTTGTCGGAGAGATCCAACTACCTGTCAGTGAGAAGAAGAAGAGAGATAGGCCTCGGAAATGTACTAGCACGAACGCGAGGGCGCTTGTTTCGAGCTAGAGGCGAAGGATGTAGCACGCGAACTTCTGATTTCATAAATCTTAATCAAAAATAATAAATAATCATGTCGACATCGGATGGTCATTCTACAACACCAAAAGTCACCTTGCGGACATCGGCTCGTCATACTACAACACCAAAAAAGTTGCCATGTTGTTACAAGTGTATGTAACGATAACGATTCATTATACGAAGTTCGGTTTGAACTAAAGATTTCGCCTTATTTAATCTCGTGCCCCGCAATAAAACCCCTCACAATGGTTCGTTTTCGACTAGATAAGAAACGAATTCAACAGATTCGCGAGATAAGACGGTGGTTCAAGTTAAAATATATCAAACACTGATTTAAAATACTAAATTAAGTCACTTGTTTCCTTTGGCATGGAGTGCGCGGCGAACAGAGCGCAATGACGTCTCGTACTCACTTGCAAAACGCCTAGTTTGTATAAAACCGTTGTTTTCATATTCATTCACCATAAAACTTTATTGAGACTGACTTATAAGCGGTGGTCTGCACTTCATGCACGACTCTTGAGACTTCCTTCTACCTCAAACTTCGTTATTCAATGAATCACAGTTCTCCTCTAAAACATAAAAAAACACTTATTAAAAATTTCAAAAAAGTAATTTATTTGCTTACTTGACACAAAAATGTCATGCAATATATATAAAAAATCATCACATTATTTTTATAACTTACACATAATCCAGTTTATCAGAAATTTGTGATTGTATTTAGCCTATTCTTATGATGATTGATGATGCCTATTCTAATGTTTGCCCTTATTCTCTACACTTATATTTGTTTGCATTATGATATTAAAATAAACACCGTTATTATAATACCTCGATCGCTCAGAATAAAGTTCACCAACCAACAACGTCGTACGACTTATTTCTTCAAGCAATTCATATTGTTTCAATATACCCTAATTTTCGGTGATTTTACCGAATAAAATAAAAAGTTCTACCCTCATTGAAATGCAATGCTCAAGATCCAATTAACTAAACATTTAAACGCATATCTTTCGGACAACTGAATACATTCGGTAATTATATATGGTAATGAATGCAGCGGAGAAAATAATATTATTAAAAGGATTACAAAATTATTATGCTAAAGTTTTTAATATTTTTCTATCATTTATGAGATTACATTAAAAAGAAAGTTAAGATTAAAATCTTTATTAATATTGAGGCATTAAATTTAAATGAAGAAATAGATATTCTTATACATAAATTAATTTTATTAAATTTTAATAATAATCATTTGATTATTTTTTATGTTAAAAATAATGTTTAAAAATGTATAAAATGTGTATAGAATAATAAATGAAGAATTATTATTTTATTTTTTTTTTGTACGGGATTTGAACCGGGGATTTTTTTTTCTTTTTTTTTGTTGTACGGGATTTGAACCGGGATGTATTAACCGCCAGGCCAGACGGACATCGAAAAGCAACGAACGGTACGGTATGGCAACAAAATTAAATACCTCATTCCAAACAAACTAACTTAAAGGTAACTAGTTCTAGGACTCTTGTTTTTTTTTTTCTATCTGCAATCAGCCTCATAGCTATAATCAGATTTGTTGTGCCTTCATTTGGCAGTTCGAGATTCTTCACATCCTGCGATGCGTCATCTCGTTATGGTTACCAACAAAATTAAATTGACGCTATTCTTTTTCTTTTTAGTCTGTAGGTAGAGTCCGAGGACTCCAGTAGTGCTGCAGCGAGTTCATTTCTGTGATTTTTGAGTCTTGCCTTATAAGACTCGTATGACGTTTCCACAAACTCTTTAATAGTAGGCATTTGTAAGTACTCATTTACTTCTATATTCTTCGCGAACCAAGGAGCGCATCTCAATATTTTTAGTGCTTTGTTTTGGAAGCGCTGTAGTATCTCCATGTTTGAGTGGCTTGCCGAGCCCAAGAGTTCTAAACCATACGTCCATATGGGTCTTAGAATGCATTTGTAGATCAGTAGTTTATTTTCCAAGCTAAGTGATGACTGTCTGCCCAAAAACCAGTAGGTGTCTCAGTTTCCTGTTTGCCTGATCCCTTTTGGCCTTTATGTGCTCGCACCAGGTAAGCCTACTGTCTATGTGCATACCTAGGTATTTGACCGTACCTTTCTGTGGAAGAGCATTACCATCAAGTGTCACTGTTGGGTAGTCCCCTCTTCTTAGTGCATATGTAATGTGGACAGACTTGGCAGCACTAGCCCTGATTCTCCACTTTTTCAGCCATGATCCAATAACGTCCAGGTGTTCTTGGAGTTTTCTGGATGCTTTGATGGGATCTTTATCGCAGGAAAGTATTGCAGTATCGTCAGGCTTTGAGGTGGGTAGGTCAGCAGTGTAGACCGTGTACAGGATAGGACCCAGCACTGACCCCTGTGGCACTCCAGCTTCTATTCGGTAAAGTGATGACAGGCAGTCTTCATATTTAACCTGGAATACTCGATCCTCCAGGTAAGACTTGAGCAACAAGTATACAGCGTGTGGTAAACAGGTTTTTAGTTTACATAGGAGGCCCTTATGCCAAACTCGACCAAATGCCTGTTGTATATCAAGAAAGGCACCTGAGCAGTATTCCTTCCTTTCCAGTGACTGTCGGATTGTGTGGACCACTCTGTGCACCTGCTCTATCGTTCCATGGCGTGCCCGGAAGCCAAATTGGTGTTCCGGGATTATCTTCTGATCCTCAAGTATGGGTGTCAAACGTTGCAGTAGTATTTTCTCGAACAGTTTAGACAATATGGGGAGAAGGCTTATAGGTCTATATGAAGAAATTTCATTAGGTGGTTTGCCTGGTTTAGCTACCATATGTATAATCGAGATCTACCAGATGCGCGGGAAATATTTTAATCTCAGCACTGCGTTGAAGAGAATAGTAAGCAAAACAATTCCTTTTCTCGGTAGATGGTTTAAGACTTCTGCTGTTATCAAATCGAAACCTGGTGCCTTCTTCTTTTTCAGGTTTTTAATAGATCTCCATAGCTCTCTTGGGGTACATAGTCGTATAGGTAGTGACATTTGCTGATCGCTATCAAGGACTTGGTCAATTTCATATTCGGGGTACATGATGTCGGGTTCATTTGGCTTGAAAACATTCTTCAAAAATTCAGCAAAGAGCTCGGCTTTTTCTCCTGGTTTTCTCGCCCACTTTCCATTTAGTTTTCTCAATGGAGGCATGTGGTCTTGTGGCCGTTTTAGTGTCTTTGTAATTTTCCACAGGGAGTAATCATCTAGTTTATGGGGTGACAAGGTCTTCAGTTTGTCTTGAAGAGTAGCATTTTCGTTTTCTTCTAACATTTTCTTCAGTATCTTTTGTGCCCTGTTGAGAGCCCTTTTGTCATGTGCATTCCTGCTTGTATGCCATTTTCGTCTTATTCTTCGTTTTGCAGCTATCATATCGCGTATTTCTAATGTGCTATCCTGCTGCTGACGACTGTACTTTATGCATGGAGTGGACATCCAAGCAGCCTTTTGTATCAGGTTGGTTGTAAACCAAGCAGCAGTTTCTATATCTTCCTCTGTTTTGAGGGGCAGGTGCAGGTTGGCGTTTTCCGTTATATAGTTATGGAATGAGTCCCAGTCAGTCTTGCGATTGTACAATGTGTCTCGAGTCTCCTTCCAAATAACTGTGGTGCTCAGTGTACATATCACTGGTGTATGATCGGAATTGCCATCTAGGCTTGATTCGATTTTTGTGTATAGTTCTGACATTCCTTTCATGATAAAAAAATCGATGAGGTCGGGTGTTTTATTGGGATCAGTTGGCCAGTAGGTTGGCTCCCCTGTTGTTACTATGTTGAGAGAGTTTGCATCTATGGCCCTTTTCAATTCTCTGCCTCTGATTGTGGTCAGCCTGGAGCCCCAGTAGGTGTGTTTGGCGTTCCAGTCCCCTCCAGCTATATATCTGCCTCCAAGAAAGAAAGTCATTGAACATTTGTTCAGTAACACGATGCCGAGGCGGGGAGTACACTGCAGCGATGTTGAGTGGGCCCTGCCAGTCGTCTATTGATATTACAGTAGCCTGCAGGTATGCCTGTCTAAAATTTGGGAGACTGTGTTGTTTGATGCTATCTTTTACTATAACAGCAGTGCCAGCATGTGATGTTCCGTCAGGGTGATTCGTGTAATATATATTATATCCTTTGATGATTATGGCTTTTTCATCAGTCATATGTGTCTCCGAAAATTTCCACTTCATGCTGATTAGGAGGCAAGCCATGTTCCATGCTGCAATACGTAGGAATTTCATTTCTTAAACTGGGCAACTAGAGTCGTTAGGAGTCCCATTAGGGTACCTATTTGCTGTATAAGGATATCTATTTTTTCTGATTGTTTAGTTATTTGTTCTAATGAACTTGTTAGCTGAGATTTTATGTTCTCCTCTTTTTTGTTCCAGTGTGCAATGTTTCTGGCATCTGGGTTTGATGGTTGTGTTCTTGCAAGTCTACTTGGCAGCAATGGTGGAAAATCGTCAATTTCAAATGGGACTGTGCTATTTTTGGCATCCTTCATAATTGGCAAAGTTGCCTTCTTTTGTCTTGTCTGCACAATTTTCCTTGCGCGAATCTCCTTGTACACTTGGCAGCCCTTATAGTTGGCAGGGTGGTCTCCTAGACATAAAGTGCAGGTTGCTGGTGTATTTCTATCTTTTTTGGACAGTCTATGGTTCTATGTCCTTCTGCACATTTAACGCATCGGAAGGGACGCATGCAGTTATTTTTAGTGTGCCCATACTGTTGACATCTAGCACATTGAGGGATTTCATTAGTTTTTCGTGGATCTTCTATCCTAACTTTTGTACTATATATAAATTCTATATGCTTAAGCTGTGGGTTATTTGGGCCAGGTTCTAAATTAACGAAGAAAATATTTAGTGGCTTTTTGTTTTTTTTTGAGATTGCACATATGATTTCACTCCAGACTTTATTTCCAGATTTCTCTATTTCCTCTATAATGGCTTCTTTGGGTGTCGTGTGGTGTAGGTTTTTGATCACGATTCTGCAGCACCTTTTGTCTTTTTGAGTGAAGGTATGGCCTATAAGTCCATTCTTTCGAATTAGGTTAATGACGTCTTTATACGCTTCACTTGTCTGCACTATGATTCTCATATGATCTCTATTCACTATTTTATAGTTGTAGCTACTCCTTGGTACCAAGCTGTTCAGCAGTTCCGTCAGTTTTGAAATGTCCGTAATTCCATACAAGATGATTGGTGGAGGTTTACTTGGTTTCTTAATACTCGTATGGGCTTGGTTTTCCATATGTTTATTTATTTATTATTATTAACACGTACATTTATTTTTACAGGTAAGACCCAAGCTAACAAACGTAGTCATACAAACAAGTTTGCCAGTCCCAGTAACAGGTCTAGGTAGAGGCACAAGTTACACAGTGGACAACACACTAAGTGTCACCCTCTGGAATTCCGCCAAAGAGCAAGAAAATATGTCCAAATGCAGAGAGATGCTATTCAGTATCCTAACTGCTCGAGTCACTGGTGCAAACTTTAACACGTTAGTGCGAGTTGACGGAACTCTAAACAGCCCCTCCCTCGGTCCTAACCGTAGCCTCCTGTTTGGAACGAGCAATCCCAACGTTTCTAATATTTGTGGATTATTTAGCATACCACGAAAAACCATGAAAACATATTTTACAAGGGCGAGGTTGCGCCTTACCTCCAACTTATAGTACCCAACCATCCCTATAACAAAGAGGGTTGGATACAAAAGCGGGTAGAAAGGGTAACTACCAAATTGCCTCTTTACATGAGGCAATTTGTAATTTGTATTTGTTGTATCGGGTAAATTTGTTTTGCATTTTTTCCACCATCGTAGAATACTTCGTTTCATAAGGATTCCAGATGATAGCACTAGTTTCCAAGTTGCTTCGTACTAACGCATTATAAAGCGATTTCACTGCTGCCATATTGGTGAAGTCACGGGTTTCACGCATGACAAATCCAAGATTTTTCTACATACCTGCACCACATGGGTACGAAACGACAAATCCTCGGACAAGGTAACACCAAGATCTCGCACTAACCCCACCCGCGGTATGACGTGACCATCCATGCAATAATCGTGACGTTGGGGTACCACGGCCCGCGTAAAGGACATTACGTTACACTTCGTCACATTGAAGATTAATTTGTTCTCTTCACTCCATGCTACCACCCGATTTATGTCTCGCTGGAGCATGCCGCAGTGTGACTCGTCTGTGATCCGCATGAATAACTTGAGATCGTCAGCAAATAACAAACAACTAGCGTCTTCAATGACTTCTGGAAGATCGTAAATCATTAAAATAAATTCTAAGGGTCCCAAATTTGTCCCCTGGCTAACCCCCGTAAGGGTGAAATACGAGTCCGAGGTGTAACCTGCGTATTCCACAATTTGCTTACGGTTACCCAAGTAGCTAGCAAAGAACTCTAGGAGGGCTGGAGTAAAACCAACCCTCGCAAATTTATTTAAAAGGATGTCATTGTCCACACTATCAAATGCCTTCCTGAAGTCGAAGTAAGCGACGTCCAGTTGTCCACCTGTCTCCGAGTCCAGCACTGTGGCGGCCTGGTTTAAAAAACACATTAAGTTGGAATTCGTGCTGCGGCCCGCACGGAAACTATGCTGCGCGTCGTTGAGCTGTGATGCTACTTGCGAGTGGATGCAAGAACACAACGCGGTCTCGAAGCCTTTAGCAAACACTGAAAGTACAGCTACAGGTCTATATCCGCTGACATCCGAGCTTGGAGTACCCTTCGGTACCGGAGTAACCCTAGTCAATTTCCAGCCGTCGGGATACGAGCATTCTCGTAAGAATATATTAAATAAATGCATGAGCGGCCGGGCCATTACTGTCCTGCAATCCCTAACAATGAAGGGTGGCACCCCGTCCGGTCCAACCGAACGTTTGGGCTTGACGCGCGCAAGCGCGGTACCCACCTCTCCGAGAGACAGCTGTCCCACGTGAACCCGGGCGCCGCGCTCGGGCGCCACCGGTCCAGCGGCAGCCGCATCTAATCGAGGCGCCAGCGTCCCATAGACCGAGTGGAAGTAATCAGCAAACGCCTGGGCGCACTCATGCTCTGGCAACGGTTCACCATTCCTAGCTATCTTCGGTTTACTACGTTTCGAACGCTTGCTACCAACAAAACCCCAAAAAGACCTCGGTTCCTTCACAAATTGTTGCTCAGTACGGCTCTGATAATCATGGTATGCGGTACTGATTTTAACTTTGACAATAGAACGATAGTGAGAAAAGTTATCATAATCGCTGACCGAACGAGTCTTCTTAAAAGATTTGTGCCAAAAAGCCTTCTGTTTAATATAACCAATTATGTCAGCAGTGAACCATTCAGGGTAGTGATAATGAAAGCAATCACGCTTGGAGCTCTTTCTTGGAGTGCTATTATCCAAAATCCTATAAACTATGTCATAAAATATCCTATATGCTTCGTCGGCATTACTCGTTTCATACAGGGCGCTCCAGTCTGCCTCTGCAAGTCCCAAATACAAAGAATGGAAGTCCGCCTTTCTATAATTCCATCTCGGAAGGGTGGTGGAAGCCTGTGGTACAGGGCCACTAGGGCTAGAAGTCACTCGCGACCTCAGTTCTCGCGACCTACTTATGCTTACTCGTAGCGGTGGATGCTGCGGGTCTATGCATGACAAACATTCCTCTCGTTCCTCGCATACGACAATATCATCTTCGGGCAAAGTAGTTAGGACAACATCGAGCGTGCGATTGTTACAATTTAGTATATTGTTATTTTGGCGAAACCCACAGAAGGTGACAAAGTATTTTTTAATAACATTGTATATCTATGTTTGCTGAATACATATTTAAATCAGCTACTAAAACAACATTATCATAACGAACACATAACTGCTCCAGTAAATAGAACATAAACATATATTCCCGTTCAATAGTTTTAGGTGGAATGTATGCAACGCAACATAAAAACAATAAAACATTTTGACGGTATACCGTCGCACACACGATTTCGAACGGGTGGTGGCTCAAGCTAGCGTTATCAGGCAATGGTACTCTGCGTAAGTCGAGCACGCCGTGTGGAGTGGCGGCCAGCATGACCCCCCCGTGTTTACGGCCATCCTCGCGGTCACATCTTAGTATTGTGTATCCGCTCGGAGCCAGTTCACCATCATGTATTGAATCATTAATACCAGTCTCGGTTATGGCTACCAGATCAAACATAGACCCTAAAATACCATTATAAAACGCCTTTAACTTAGTGCGTATTCCTCTAACGTTTTGATAAAATAGAACTAACGAGAACTTGGGTTTCTTGCCACTAGCTTGAACCACATTCACATCATTTAAGCACTCTATTCCCAACGTTTGCGAGTAGGAACTATTGAAAATATTAGTACTAGCATACCGACACTGTAAGTCATTCCTGTTTCGTCGTTTCGTACCGTGTTTACTAAGAGGAGCGGCCGACGACTGCGCCTGCACTGGCGCCGGTGCGAATATCGGAGCTTGTGTCCCCCCGCTGCTCGCGGGGACGCCTCGGAAACCAGTCTGACAACTTCACTCCCGCGGGCCACGCCGCCGGCGTGTTTATCCGCTCATTTAAGCTTTCAGGAAATGCAATTACGAAAGCAGCGTGTCTTGAAGTCTTAATAAAACGTTTTTCAACAAGATACTGGTCACAATTTTGAAGCTTGTTCAAATAGGTGAGCACGTTTTGCTCCGTAGTTTCCGGCTTAAAAGACCAAGCTTGCAAATATTTAAGCTTTTCTACGGTTTTGAGCTCTTCATCCTCTTGTCCGCTGCCAGTTACTACTCGCCGTTTAGAATTCCGTGCCTTGCGCGCCGGCCACCCTTCATCGGCGGTAACGTTTTCGTGGCTATCATTTCTTGTGTCTTCCGTGCGCGTTTCCGCTAATTTCGTGGCCCGACACTCCAACGATGATAAATTTGTTTTTGTGGGTAGATTTGCACTCGTAGCTATCACCGTGGGTGTCTTCGGCAAGTTATTTTTCTCACCTACGTCACCATCGGTCCCTGGTTTTGAAGCAGCTGACTTTTTTGCAGCGGCTGCGTATCCACTTTTGCTTTTAGCGCTAGAATTAACTCTCGCTTGACGGATGGGTCGCTGCGTAGTCGCTGAAATCGCTGGCTGCTCTTGGTCGCCGTCAGCGTCCAATATTTTCGGAGGGACTAATTTAGTTGTTCCCTCAACAGCTAATGTTAACAAGCTCAACGATTGCGCTTGCTTAACAATTATAGTTGCTCATCTATTTTAACCTCGAGAGCACTGACTTTTGTCGCAAGATCAGTCACTACTTTATGTAGCTCGCGAACTACACCTTCAAGGGCCTTTTGGGCCATTATTATATTTTTAAAACACGTAAATACGGGAGCTGTACTACACTGCGCGAAGTACCCACAGTGAGTTCAATAGATTCAGGTAAGTCTACTGGAAGTCTGCTGTATCTATTGGAGGTATTGATAGAGCTCTGCATGTTCTGTTCTGGACTCTTATGTCTTTCCGCTGAAGGTGGGCTGCTAGAGACTTTTTTTCTTTTAGGGTTGCGTTGGGTGGGTATTCTTTGCCATGTGGGAGGACAGCTGGAGTCATCGACTTTTTCTGTAGCCATCGCTGGTGGTGGGGGTAAGTCTATCTCCTTTGTGTTACTGTCTGCCATAGACTTATTCCCTAGTGAGGAAGATAAATAATGATAATATAATAATTATGTCTTTGAGTAAAGAGGCTTGGATGAAACGCTTGCTGCACAAAGTTTCTTTTAGTCTTTCCAGTAGCATTTTCTATCACAGGGACCTGGTCTTCCACCCCTGTGCAACTCATTGTATTAATAATTTCTTTCTTATTTTTTTACAATGGCAACAATTTTCCAAATGTCAAATGACATTTCGACATCTGACGTTTAATTATTAGAAAATGTAGGTGGATGAAGAAAAAGATGTTAAATGCAAATGTCACTCTTAAATCTTAATCACTGTTTTTGTTATGGATCACTGAATGCTTTGCGCTACCAATAATTGTGCAAAGTAATCACTAAATAAGGTTCAGTTTAAGAATGTTTCTAAACACAAAATCGATTTTTTAAGCACTAGATCACTTTAACTTTCGAACAGTATGACTTCGCGTGTTGACAGTTGACAGCCGACCTTGAGGATTCATGATGAAAAGCAATATACGGGAGTAAGTGCGATTGATGTTGGCGACAAAAAGAGTGGGTATTGTGTTTGAAATCTACCCACAATGTTATAAAGTTTAGGTAAACGTTTGTTTTATATTATAATATCTACAGATGAGGATGGATTTGAAACACCACCACCCACATGTTTTGTGATTTTGATAAATAGTATGACGTTGCGGCCATGTCGTGTTCTCATTGGTTTATTATGAAAGAGTTCGATATACAGGTGTGTGTTTGAGTGTGATTTGTCTATAGAAGAAGGTCGTAAGTGGGACTGATCGGTTATGCTATAGTTTCTTGAAGTTATGACTGCGATATTGACCGTGATAGTACGTCCACTTCCTAAAATTGCAAATCCCTCCTTACCTAATCATTTTCAGCCAGTTTCCATTCTCCTTTTCCTATCCAAAGTGCTTGAGGCCTGCGTACACAAGCAGTTTTCGGGGTTTGTTCACCGAATCAGCCTTATATGCTCCTTCCAGTCTGGATTCAGACCTGGGCACAGTACAGCCTCCGCACTCCTTAAAGTGGCTGGCGACATTAGAGAAGCTATGGACGATACAAAGGTGACTGTATTAGTATTAATTGATTTCTTCAACGCCTTTAATGCCGTCAGTCACGCAATACTCCTGTCTATCCTCTCCGATCTTATGGTTTCTTCCGAAGCGCTGGAATGGTTCTCCTCTTATCTTCGGGGACGTCAGCAGTTGGTTCGCGTTGATGAGAGTTCATCGAATTAGCGTGATCTAGAGGCTGGTGTTCCGCAGGGCGGAATTCCATATCCATTATTATTCTCCATCTTTATTAATTTTATAACTCACTCGTCTTAGGTGTTCGTTTTTTTTATGCCGATGATCTCCATTTGTACGCAGCGGCGCGGATGGAAGATTTTTCTGACGCCATAGAAGATGTAAACCGGGACTTGAATGCTATCAAAGACTGGTCTGACAGATTTGAGGTGTCCGTAAA